>CM064554.1:26505497-27105497 GCA_032716605.1 Paralithodes platypus
CCTAGCGATGTCTGTATCCTTGAACAAAAATCTTGGTATTGTATGCCCCTAATTAACCCTTCAACCCCGGGTGGTACACGTGTGTACCATTATGTTTTGACCCGAGGAACCCGGGTGGTACAACATTGTACCATTGCTTGCGTATGTGCTTTCGAATAGCGCGCGTAAACATTTCGTTCCGTGGTCGCTAGGCGACGCCACCAGACACCATGTACGCCACCAAAACAGTCTCTACCCTGCCGCCAACATGGATACTAGCCCAAAAAGTGATTCCCCTGTGTCCGATTCCATGCTCCCTTCGACGCCTGCCCATGTTCGTCGCGCCCTAACGCAAAGGCACGTACAAGATGCGTTGACTCCCGGAGGTATTGAAATAGCTTTGAGGAGTTATGAACGTGGTGAAGGACAAAATAGTGTTGATGACTTGGGCAGTGATAGCTCCGAGTCTTATCAGTCTCACTATAGTGAAGATTTAGACGATCTAGACGAAATTCATCAAAGAGACGCGCAATTTGTTGGATTTTAGCATGACGATGAAAGTGATGATAGTACTGAATGTGATATAGTTGTGCAAGGTGATGAGAGTGTAGTGAGAGTGAGCGAATGGGACAGCACTAGGTCGACTGCCAAGTTTAGGTTGAGTGACACGACACCTAGCCCTTCGCCAGCTAAATCCCCATTCAAGATACGTTTTTATAAGAAGCAAGTTCTTGAAAAGGCGGCCGCGGCAGCCAGGAAAGAGGCCCTAAAACTTGGTGAGGGAGCAGTGCGTGAGGGTGCCAGTGAGGCTGAGCGTGAGGGTGAGGTTGACCTGCCATTGTCTTCCTTATCTACCCACGCCACCCAAGTTGCCCCAGGCGCCCGCCATTCTTCCCCACCACCACCAGCACTGCCTAGGGTTGAGGACCCCCCACTTTCGGCCTATTTACCCCCTATTTCCCCCGAGAGGAGACATACTACTACAGAAAAGGGAAGAGGGAGAAAATATGTGAAAAAAGGAGCTACAAGTAGACGCTCTTTGTTCGAGGCTCCCGCGGCTTCCACCCCTGCCGGTCCCAGCCATACGCCCCCGCAACTTTCCCCAGGGTCCACCCCACCTCTCCAGCCTACAACAGAGGTTCCTGACGATGTATTTGACCTCGCATCCATACCTGCACCTACAGACACTGAACCAGTGCTGTCTACGACTCGTCGTAGGCCAAGGAGCCCCGAACCTCTGCATGAAGATGACAGAGCCTCACCTGCCACTCCTTCCCCACCTCGCCGACCTACACGCCGCCCACGCATCATTCGTTCCCCGCGAGATTATGAGGGGGGGTCTGAAGATGAAGGGCACCTCACAGATGACTCTGGCCATGATTACCTGGGTCCACCGTCAGGGCAAGATGACGGCTCTGACGACAACGACGATGACTTTATGGACATCGACGACCCTCAACCCAGACGCTTTGCCCAGGGACGTCGTGCTCCTGGCCGCCCTGGCCGTCGGGCTGGGCCTGGGCGCCGTCGCGCTCCTGGCCGCCCTAGGGTGCGCGCCGCCAAAGTTCGTGGGCGTGCTGCCCCAGCTGCAGCTCCTCGTCAGCGTCGCCAGCAGGACCCATTTTATATTTTCAACTGGCAGGATGTGGCTGCTGATGAAGTGAATGACCCTGATGTAACCCCTTTTGATGAGGTACAGGAGGGTTCAGGAGTTACCCCAAGTTTTCCCGCAGGCCCCAATGCTCCACCACATGAGTTTTTTGAGGCATTTTTTGATAAGGAGGTTACTGAGTTTGTCATAGAAGAGACAAACAACCACCACCAAATCCAGGTGAACTTTTTTGGCAAGGTGACCAAGGGCCACATGAAGCGGTGGACCCCAGTGACTCATCCCGAGTTCATGGTGTTCCTGGCAATCACCATGCTAATGCCTCATGTAAAGAAGCACAGGTTGGCTGACTATTGGATCACCAAAGATCTGATATCCACCCCTGCCTTCGGGAAATACATCTCTCGGGACCGGTACCTCGACATCCTCGGAGCGCTCCATCTTGTCACCAACACCGACATGCATCTCTCTGACAAGCTGTGGAAGATTAGGACGTTGTACGAGATGATGCGAGAACGTTTGACGTCATACTTCACGCCCTTCTGCAACGTCTGTATTGACGAGTCTCTTGTGCTGTTCCGGGGAAAGCTGAGCTTCAGGCAGTACATCCCCTCAAAGAGACATCGCTTTCGTATAAAGTTCTTTGTGCTGTGCGATTGCCAAACTGGCTATGTCCTGGACTTCCTGGTCTACAGCGGGAAGGAAGGGGACGTGGAAATAGACCCCCTCATTGGCTTTGGCGGAGCAGTGGTTCAAGCCATGATGAACCGGTACTTCCAAAAGAATCACGTCCTCTACACGGACAACTACTACACGTCCCCCACTCTCTTAAAGTACCTCCATCAGCGCAAGACGGGGACTGTAGGCACAGTTAGAGCGAAAAGGAAGGGCATGCCAACTTTCCCTCCTAAAACCAAGAAAGGCGATGTCTTCAAGAAGAAGTCGGGACCCATTCTGGCTATTCACTGGCACGACCAGCGGAAGGTCAACCTCCTGAGCACCGTCCACAAGGGGGAAATGGTTGAGACTGGCAAGGTGGATCGCCGCACCCAAGTCAGGGTGACCAAGACCGATGCTGTAATGGACTACAACATAAATATGAGGCTGGTGGACAAGTCCGACATGCAGATAGGCTTCATCGACTGTCTGCGTACCTCGTGCAGATGGTACAAAAAGTTCTTTCTGCACATGGTGGACATGTCAATGCTGAATGCCTACAATATCTACAGGCTTCGGAATCCGCGCACACCCAGGAAGTTCAGTAGCCTGCGGAGGTTCCAAAAACAGGTGTTGGTGGAGCTCCTGGACAGGTATGCTACGCCACAGAGGGCAGTGGCACAACCTGGGCGCCCCGTTCAGGACCTCATGCAGTGTGCACAGTATCTAAATGTGCACAAGCTCGGTTACCTGCCTCTGGAACGAGATGGAGTCACCATTTGCAGAAGGCGGTGCCATGTCTGCTGGAACAGCCAGGTGAGTCCAAGGAAGCAGAAATAGACCACCATGCAGTGTGTGGAGTGCCAGGTGTCACTATGTGCTATACCGTGCTTTGCTGAATACCACACCAAGCAGGAGTACTAACTAATAATTATAGTGAAAGTACCAAAGACTGACAATATGTATGTATATAGGCAACAAGTGGAAATAAAACAATGTATTGTGATAAAAAAGTCATGTATTATGAAAACATATAAATAAGTGAAAAAAGACACAATAAATTGTATATAAAACGTTTACAAAGCATATAACTAAGTGAAAGTGACACATGACATAATATTAGATGGCCAAAGTATAATAAACACCTGTGATAACGAATAATCAGTGCCTAATATAACAATAACCTACCTCAATTACTAATAAAATGTACCGTATCAAGTGAAAATGAGCATTATCAGTGACAGTGACACTCTCTCAAGCATATTTACCAAAGTGAAAGTGACACACGAAGTAATATTAGATGGCCAAAGTATAATAAACACCTGTGATAACGAATAATCACTGCCTAATATAACAATAACCTACCTCAATTACTAATAAAATGTACCGTATCAAGTGAAAATGAGCATTATCAGTGACAGTGACACTCTCTCAAGAATTTTTACCAAAGTGAAAGTGACACACAAACTAATATTAGATGGCCAAAGTATAATAAACACCTGTGATAACGAATAATCAGTGCATAATATAACAATAACCAGCCTCAATTACTCATAAAAACTACGGTATCGAGTGAAAATGTGAAATATTAGTGACAATGATAGCCTAATACACATATTTTATATAATTGGACTCCAAATAACTATAATAACATCACTATCAATAAATAAAATCGCCTCCGGGAGGTAAAAACTCTGGCGCGACGAGTGGCTAAGTGCGCAGTAGGTTAGCCAAGCCGGGGCCTGGGCCAAGGCGACGCATCCGAACGCGGGAAGATTTTCCCGCATAAAAATCACTCCACTTCCCGCGCTCGCCATTATGCAATCACTTGGGCTAGAGACCTCTACTCAACGGCATTCTACATACACATGAAGGTTTGTGCAACATTTTTTTTTTTTTTTGTTATAACTTTGTGTCATGTATTTCAGGAGTAACAGGTGAATCAACATGGACCAAAATTCCTCAAAACCCCCGGACACAGAGTACAGTCACGATCTACCCTAGCCGGGGTTGGAGGGTTAAGTGAAAAAGTATTAAGTTTGTTTACAACAACAAAACAAATATATATATACAGTGTACAAAGGAGTACAAAGAAAATCAAGCAACAACAGGTCTAGTGACCCTTCTAGGCTGCTTGTCCTCCAAAAACACTGATGATCAAGTGTCCAAACAGTGGTTTAGAGTGGGTAAGGGAACATTGGAAAGGGAACTACTGCCCTGGAACTAATGTCCGTGGCAGGACTAGGAAGTTAGTAGGGGACATATGGGTTAGTAACTGAGGGACTCAGGGGAGGATAAAATAAAGTTATTCATTTACAAACGCAGTCAGTCGCGGGTTTGATGCGAGATATTTGTCTAGGCGGAATTTAAATGAATCAACGGTGCTGCAGTCTATAACGTCTCGGGGAAGCCCATGCCACAAGTTGACAACTCGATTGAAGAAGAAATTCTTAGATTCGTGTGAGTTCAAAGATTTACCAATAATTTTGCAACCGTTTCCCCGCGTGTAATTAGATTGGTCGATAATGAAGTACTTACTACAGTTCATATTGTCGATGCCTTTGATGATTTTGAACACTTGAATTAAGTCACCTCTTAATCTGCGCTGGGCTAAAGGAAATAGATTTAATTCTCTAAGACGCTCTTCGTATGGTTTGTTCTTTAGGCTAGGTATCATTTTGGTAACTCTACATTGAACTCGTTCTAGCTTGTTTATGTCTTTTTGGTAATAAGTGCACCAGCATTGAACGCAGTATTCCAGAAGAGGGCGGACTAAGGAATTGTAAAGGGTTAGGATAACGTCTTTGGATTTATGCTCAAATGACCTGCCTAAAAAGCTAATTATTTTGTTTGCCTTCTTAACAACTTCTGAACATTTTTGACTCGGTTTTAGGTTACTCGATATTGTTACTCCTAGATTGGTTTCTCTGTTTACATTCTTAAGCTGAGTGCCATTCATCGAATAGTTTGCTTTCTCATTTAGGTATCCGATATGTAGTACTTTACATTTATCCGCATTGAAACTCATTTGCCAAATTTGGGCCCAATGTGACAATTTATCTAGATTGTGTTGCATATCGTTAACTTGTTCTTTTGAGAGTACGCTATTTGCAATTGTTGTATCGTCAGCAAATTTTGAGATTGTACAGGTGAGACCCTCATCTATGTCGTTGATGTAAATTAGAAAGAGAATTGGTCCTAGTACCGATCCCTGGGGTACCCCGCTACTTACATTGGTCCATTTAGATGCCTTACCGTTTATGACTACTCTTTGCTTTCTGTCGCTGAGCCAATTTTCTATCCATTTCAACACACCGTCTTGTATTCCATGCGCTTTTAGTTTTAGCAGTAAACGTTTGTGGGGAACTTTGTCAAAGGCCTTTTGAAAATCAAGGTATATAATATCTACAGCTATACTCTCATCGTAGAGGTTGAGGATATCGTGGAAGAAGTCTAAGAGGTTTGTTAAACAGCAACGTTTTTTACGAAAGCCGTGTTGAGTATCTTTAAGTATGTTATTTTCCTCTAAGTGATTTACGAGTCTGTCTCTTATGACCGTTACTAGCATTTTACATACAACTGAGGTTAAGCTAATTGGACGATAGTTACTGGGTAGGGATTTGCTGCCTTTTTTTAATATCGGTGTTACGTTGGCTATCTTCCACTGATCAGGCATAGTTCCAGACTGCAAGGATTTATTGAATAGTAATGTCAGTGGTTTGGAGAGCTCATCCTTAGCTTCCTTTAGAACTCTAGGCGAGATTGTATCAGGTCCAGGCGTTTTATTTACCTTGAGTTTTTCTAAACAATTCAATACTTCTCTCTCTGTAACGGTGATATTGCTTAGAACATCTGAATTATCAATCTGAATCGGCGATGGTGTAGGGATATCACTGAGGTCTTCTGTTGTAAAAACTGATGCAAAGAAGGTATTGAGGGCATTACTCATTTGTACTTCGTCTTTAGTGTATTCTCCATTTTCATCGACTAACGGTCCAACAGTTGAAGTAACTACTTTTTTCTTTCTGATATAACTATAGAATTCTTTCGGGTTTGTTTTGCTTTGATTCGCAATATGTAACTCTAAGGTCTTTTTACTTTGTTTAATTAAAGTTTTGGCTTTGCGTCGTAGCTCTACAAATTTCACCCGTTCTTCGTCATTTTGTGAGGATTTTGATCTATCATTAGCAAAAAAAATTAGCAAGCAGGCAGTTCGAAATATCTTTATTCCACCATTTGGGCTTATTATTATGGCCTGGACGCCGTATTGTCGATGGTATGCAGTCTTGCACTGCTTTTAGGTAAGTGGTTTCGAATAACTTCCAAGATGTATTTATATCGTTATTGTTAATTAAAAAGCTCCAGTCAGTTTCTTTAAATATAGCTCTAAGTTTATGAAAGTTTGCTTTCTTGAAATTAGGGACTTTTTCGATGCTACTATTTGGTTCGTTACTAGTAAAGTTTAAAGTGAAAGTTATCGTACGATGGTCGCTGTTACTGAATTCATCACCAACATTCAAATTCTCTATTAATTCTTCTTTTGTTGCAAGTACAATATCAATAACGTTATTACCACGGGTCGGTGTTCGAACAAATTGATAAAGCGAACTCTCTTGCAAGTTCGTATTCAAGTCATGTCCGGAGTGTGAAGTAGAGTGTGTACGCGGAATGTAGACAGCCGCCCCGCCACGCCGGCAGCAATATCAACCTCTCAGCTGTCAGCACCAGAAAATTCATTAATAAATGGGTAGAAATGAAACTATTGTGATTTTTTCGTACTTTAATATTTTGTCATGAATCCCTTGGCATCACTGATCATCTGCAGTCAACCAGGCATGGAATCTGACATTTTGTTTTAAGTATTCTGGGGACATATATTGACACCATATGTTTGTTAATGGCAGCTTTAGACCTCCCTGTACGACACATAATTTCACATGTGGGCAGTTTTTCAACTGCCCAGGCAAGAATCCGGGCCTTTTCCTCATTATTCGTCTTCGTTTTAGCCATATGAAACATTCATAGGATGAGTGGAAGCTCTAAATAAGGCACAGTACGTAATAACAGGGGCCATTGACTCGACAAAAACACCTTTCTCTCCAGTGTCTGCGTGCGTACTGGTCATTGTGCCTCCCCTCAAAGCAGGAGCCTAGGGCTGCCTAAGTTGCCAGATGTCATCAGAAATTAGCTACCACCCTCCGTATGGGAGAAACACGAATAATTGATAGCTGATATTTTCATACAAAAAGGGGCGCTCAGCTCTCAATTTTCCGTGTACACTGTAATAATAATAATGATAATTATATAGGATGAGGCGTATTTGAACTTTGCCTTTAACCTTTTTCCCGACATTTGTGGTATTTGTGAGAAAATTTGTCATTTTCATTTTGATATAAAAGGTAGCTCTATCAGAATGTTATTCATGATACCTAAAACATTGTCAAATTGACATTGATTTTTTACTTTGATCTTTAGGTATTATCAGGATTCTCTCTCTCTAGACCATGTGCAAAGATATAACGGATAAATCATTGACATTTTGGGAGGCTAACAGTTTAAGATAGGTTCACAAAATATGTTGACATTATTGTCTGACCCTTGTAGTATAGATCTGATAATTGCCCGATATAATAATTTTATGCAAAGCTACTGGTATCGTTAGCTTGGTTAAAATCGAATAATTAAAAAAAACAAATATGAAGCACTAAATGTTTACCTTAACCCCTTGAGTACCATCGACGACGCACGTTATGCGTCGCCTATGTATGTAGCCCTAAACCCCAGAGTCACAATGGTTGCATCGTCCTCCTTAATCACTCTTGTCCTATGGCACCTAGAGAGTTCAGATTTGTATGGGAATTGCTTTAGGATCCCAAGGAACAATACCGATGGTTGGCAACCCCCCAAAAATCCAGCGGCATGCGTGTGGGATTGCGCGGGAGTGATTTTCCAGTATTTTGCCTACCCTTCACCCCATGTTAATTGCAAATTTCCCCCGCCCCTCACGACCCCCAAATGACCTAGGGGAGCGGTTTTATATTGTTTTTCCTTCATTACTAACCGATCTCATGTGCTTAAAAAAAATAAAAAAATTACAGGTGGCTGGTCTATCGGTGTACATTTATTATAAATCAGCCGGTGATCTGTGGGTTAAACTGTGACCTTAGCTTTTATTTATATATATACATATATATTTTATATTATATGATCATCGGGATAGCAAATACATATTTGCATAACTGATTAAAAATTGGTAATGATAAATAACAATTTTTTTTTAAATTATATCCTAACCTTCATGGTATATTTTTATATGTTGCTACTGTCATTTTCATGTGTTCTAAATAGTTTCAGCGAATTTAGTGATAATTGAATCAATATAATAATTTGAATCAAAATAACCCTAAATAATGGATATGATATTTCGCTGACCTTTGTATAATGCATGACAGATATAGCTTTAACTTTTGATGAGCGTTTATATATCAGTATAGTAAAACCATATAAAGCAATCTAATTTTGTCCTTTCCCCTTGACATTAACCTAAATACCTTGGATATGATTATTATTCAAAAGAATATATGTATATATATAGATACTGTATATATATATATATATATATATATATATATATATATATATATATATATATAAATATATATATACCGATATATATATATATATATATATATATATATATATATATATATATATATATATATATATATATATATATATATATATATATATATATATATGTATATATATATATATATATATATATATATATGTATATATACCCAGCTTCTGGGAGGCTGCCTTAAAAAGATTGGAAATATGGTCCTTCCAAGTGAGAGCAGAAGAAAAAGAGACACTGAGAATATTGAGAGAAGATGAAGGATTGATTTTTGTATTGTTGAAGAGCAAAGGATAGTTCTCTGGGAGTTCTGAACGGGTAGTTAGATGAAGAAATTTGGTTTTGAAAGTATTAAAGGTAACAAGGTTTTCTCTGCCCCAATTAGAAATAGTAGTTAGATCAGAAGATAAGTGTTGCATGGCTTCATTACGTTTGTCTTTGAGGGATTGCTGGCTGGGGCGTTCATGAAAACTAATTGAGTAGTGTAAGGTAGAGTCGTCTGCATATAAATGGATGGGACTGGATATATAGTTGAGAAGATCATTTATGAAAATTAGAAAGAGAATGGGAGATAAGACAGAGCCCTGAGGAACACCGGAGTTGAAAGGATGAGGAAGTGAGCATTGGCTGTCCACAACCGCTGCTATGGAACGGCCGAAAAGGAAAATAGAGACAAAGGCACAGATGGAGGGATAGAAACCGAAGGAGGGTAGTTTAGAAATTACAGATTTGTGCCAGACTCTATCGAAGGCCTTCGATATGTATAGTGCAATAGAAAAGGTCTCACCGAAGTCTCGAAAGAAAGATGACCAAAAATTAGTAAGATATGAAAGAAGATCTCCAGTAGAGCGAACTTTAAGGAAGCCATACTGGCGATCTGAGAGTAGATTATGAGAAGAGAAATGCTTAATAAATTTGGAAGCAAGAATATTTTTAAAAACTTTAGAGATACAAGAGATGAGAGCAGTTGGACGATAGTTGGAGGGTTGAGAGCGGTCACCCTTCTTTGGGACAGGTTGAATTAGACCAAACTTCCAGCAAGAAGGGAAGTCGTTAGAGGAGAGACAGAGACGAAAGAGTTTGCTTAGGCAGGGAGTCAGCATGGAAGCACAGTTTTTTAGTACAACAGGAGGAACACCGTCCGGACTGTACACCTTCTTGGTATTAAGCCCAGAGAGGGTAGAAAATACATCTTTAGAAGAGATTAGAATATTAGGCATAAGTAGGGGAGAGGGGGGTGGAGAGGGAGGAATAGCACTGGAATCATCCAAGGTTGAGTTTCCAACAAAGGTTTGAGCGAAGAGTTCAGCTTTGTCAGAGGAAGAAGTGATGGTTGTGCCATCAGAGTGGAAAAGGGGAGGGAAATACGAGGAAGAATAATTGTTGGAGAGATTTTTGACTAGATGACAGAAAGCTTGGGAAGAGCTAGAGTTGGATAGTTCAGTGTATTTATTATTAATGAAAGAGTGTTTGGCAAGTCGAAGAACAGATTTGGCTTGATTCCGTTTGAATGCTTCCTCCTTGTTGCGGACATCAGTTGAACAGGCGTGAGTAAACCAAGATTTGTTTGCATTAGACTGAGAGAAAGAAAATGGAATGTATGTTTCCATGCCCGAGAGGATTACCTCGGTAATGCGTTCAGCACTCACAGAGGGTCTCCAGCCACTGAAGGAGAAGTCATTCCATGGGAAATCAAAGAAGTACTGCCGAAGAGCCTCCCAGTCGGCAGCGCCAAAGCGCCACAAGCGCTGCCGGTTCGAAGAATCGGGTGGCCGTACTGGTGAGATAGAACAGGTGACAAATATTAGTTAATGGTCGGAGGAGCCCAAAGGAGAGAAAAGATTTACAGTATAAGCAGAAGGGTTAGAGGTTAGAAATAAGTCAAGAATGTTGGGCCGCTCTTCGAAGCGATCCGGGATACGGGTGGGTTGCTGGACTAACTGCTCTACTGCAGGTCGTTTAAGATAGAAAATATGTAGGCTTGTTCACCAGGTTGGTCAGTGGAAACAGAAGAGAGCCATTGGTGGTGGTGAACATTGAAATCTCCTAAGATGGAGATTTCTGCTAAAGGAGAGATGGATAGAATGTGTTCCACTTTAGAAGTTAGCTAGTCAAATAATTTTTGATAGTCTGTAGAATTAGGGTAGAGATAGACAGCGCAGACATATTTAGTTTGAGAGTGAAAAGAAAGCTTTAGCCATAGAGTTGAAAATTCAGAAGAGTCTAAATTGGGAACACAAGAGAAAGCAAGATTGTTGCGTACATAGACGCAGCATCCACCTTTGGCTTGAAACTGAGGGTAGCGATAGTAGGAGGATACAGAG
Source organism: Paralithodes platypus (assembly GCA_032716605.1). NCBI lineage: Eukaryota > Metazoa > Arthropoda > Malacostraca > Decapoda > Lithodidae > Paralithodes > Paralithodes platypus. The sequence goes on from CM064554.1 coordinate 26,516,704, forward strand.
AAGGGTTTGTTGTCAGTAGTCTCAGACATATGTGTCTCAGTGAGAAAGCGAAGATCAGGGTTGGTAGAGGAGAGTTGGTGTTCCACAGAGTGGAATTTAGAGGAAAGGCCACAAAGGCTACATAAATTAATTTATGTATATATATATATAGAGAGGGAGAGAGTTCAACTTTCACGACGAGATTGAACTTTGACCTCAACCATTGATGCTGACCTTTTAGTAGGAATATAGTTCTCTATTTATTCTTGATCATCCTATTAATTAACTAATCAAGTATACTTGATTAACTAATCAAGTATACTTGATTAACTAATCAAGTATACTTGATTAACTAATCAAGTATACTTGATTAACTAATCAAGTATACTTGATTAACTAATCAAGTATACTTGATTAACTAATCAAGTATACTTGATTCATTTGGTGAACAATTACAGGTTAGTTTGCAGGAACTATAAGAACAGTTGGAAATAACCCTTAACATTTACATTGACCTTTATGGTTTTATTGTGAAAAATTGCTACTATAATTTGCATGTAAATGCCAACCCTCTCAGATAATTTGGTGAAATTTGAATGTATAAGAGGAAAGGTAATGTAATGACCTTATATTTTGACCTTAGCCTTTGAGCTTGACCTTTGAATAGTATATAGTTTTGTTTTATGTATTTAGCTCTGCATACACTTTCTGGATTACACATAGTGAGAATCCAAAAGTAATTTTAGGAGAAATTTGAAGTAAATCAGTTGCCCTTTTACTTTGACTTTTGACTTTGAACTATAAAATGTATATATTGTACTTATTCAATAAATGTTCTATATAAACAGCAACTAGGCGTGTGATATTGGGAACATTCAAATTATTTTTTACACCAACTTTAAAAAAATAACTTTGACCTTGATCTGCTACCTTGACCTTTAACCCTCCTGGCCCGGTTGTCATTTTAAAATGACACCACGAATTAAGGGCAGGAGCCCGGGTGTCATTTTAAAATCTGTAAGCTTGAAAGCCTATTCAGCTTGGTCTGAACGCCGTGCGTCCGACGCATGTAAACAAAGCCGATCGTTACGTCACCGCACCTCCGAAAACAAGAAAGAGAAGACTCGTTTGTTATTGTATGTCTGTATTTCATTGTTTCAGTAGTGAAAAGATCGTCATATTGCTAACATCGCCTGCAAGTGCTCTCCACTGAAATCATCATCACAACTGAACCAGTTGACATAGAGAGCTCTACTCAACGCCAGTCTACAGATTGGAAACCGCACTACATTTATAGATGCGTGGGAAATTTCTAGCAGTTAAACTAAACAAAAATACGGTAGCCTAGGCCTAGACGTTTTTCGGCCAGATCGCCCGGGTAGCCCACCCTGTCATTTTGAGAGCCTGCCCGGGCCAGGAGGGTTAAGAAAGAATATATGTTGTATTGCATAATAATTTAATTGAAAAACCAAGTACTTTATGTGTGTAAATTTTGATGAAAAATTATCTATTAGTTTAGGAGAAAAAAAATATATAATTCAAATTTACCATTGATCTTTATCTTGACCTTTGCAGAATGTGTCTTATGCATTGCAATTATCATTGTTATGTCAAGGTTAACCACTTCAGCGAAGATGGTGAAAGTTGAATAAACCATAAAGAAGTTTATATGTTGACCACAACATTTGACGTATGTCTGTGACTTTGTCCTTCAAGTAATACTTAATTTGTTTATTTGCTGACCTGTTTATAGGCATTTTATATATATCTGCAATGTTTGACAAAAATGTATCCATTAGCTTAGGAGTAATACTAATACATCTGATTATGACCTTTAACCTTGACCATTGACTTTAATATTAAGAATATCTAGCTGAAAGTTGGTTTGTGTGTTTGTCATAATTATATAGCATATATATATATATATATATATATAGCGAATATATATATAACATTGTGAATATGGTGACATTTGAACAAGTAGTTAAACAAATGAAACATTTATATTTATCTTTGACTTCCATGATTGACCTTAACTTTTGAGTAAATACAATTTCCTTTGAAGAGTGAAATCCGCACGAACCGTCTAAGTTCATACATAGCCATTTCGTAAGCATCTATAAATAACCCCTGGAGTAGGTATTGGACGGACAGACAGACAGACAGACCGAGCGACAGACAAGCTGAATGACCTTGGTCCGGTATATGCAGGGGATGTATACCATTCTGCTTATGCAGAATTGTTAATACAAATTTTACTCCGATACCGTCACTCCAGTCTATCTATCTATCTATATGCTCAGGCCCAATCCCCATTTTGGGGGTAGCCGACTCAAGACAGAGCAAGAACAGGGAAAACACAAAAACAACATAAAACAAAAAATAAACACAGATAAAAAACACAAACTCTCACACATCCAGGTCACCCAGGAGAAGACCCAGATACCAGGGTTACCAAGGTCGCTCCAGCACTCCCCCGGCCCCTGACCACCAGGAGAGGTTCCGATCTCGGCAGGCAGACATGCAGCGGAGCCAAAGCGACAAGCCCTCCCACCACACTTCCAGGCACACCCTTCATATTAATCGTCTCCCCGGGCCAGGCGCCTGATGGACTATTATCTAGTCCAACTTGCGCCCGACCCCTTACTCCTAATGACCACGTGTTCACTCAACTATTCACAAGCATTCTCCATTCACTCCTGTCCACCACCACTTCCCCTGCCTGATCTATAGTCATTCCTCTATCATCCAAAGCCTTTCTTACACAGTCTCTCCATCTCAATGGGGGTCTTCCTGCCCTTCTATCTCCCCTTGTACCTGACTCACATATTCTCTTTGTAAGCCTTTCATCTCCCATTCGTTCAACATGACCATACCAGCTCAGCACCCTTCTGTCCACTCTGGCTGACAAATGTTCCTGCTGCCCCACTCTCCTACGTATCTCTTCATTTCTCAATCTGTCTCTACGAGTAACTCCACACATACTCCTCAAGCAGCTCATCTCCATCACATCCAGCCCTCTTTTCTCCTTTTTCTTCAGAGCCCATGGCTCAGCCCCATACATCACTGTTGGCACAACAATTCCTTGATTGTAAATCAAATATGCATATTATTTTTCGTGTGGCCTACCTTTTTGGGGGTTAGATTAACCACAAACATCCTTACGTAATTCATATATGTTGTTACCTGTCTTCCTTCGAATTCACACACACACAAACGCGCACACACGCACACACACACACACATATCCCTCCCCTACCCTATCATACGCTCACATTTTGCATCCATCAAAAGGTTGTCAACGTGTCGAGTGGGTAATCCGGATTGGCAATACAAAAACGTAAACAACAGATCCATGACAGCTGAAGGGTGAGTGAGGGGAGGGGAGGGCAGACAGGTGAGAGGGGTAGGAGATAGACGGTTTGACAGACTGGGGTGAGGGGGAAACTTGTGTTCTTGGATAGAGGAGGCAGCTAAATCGATTAATTGGTGGATTGCAGGAATGATGACAAAGTAGAGTTGAATAGCTGGATTGAAAGACTATGATTATGGCAAGATCAACAGAGACAGCCTTAAGGTAAATTTAGAATGACATACTAAAATATTTCGACAATTGAAGTTACACATTTAGTTTATACCTAGGTTTGTCCAAAGCATTTGACACAACTGACCACCAAATACTTTTAGAAAAAGCTTTAACATTATCATTATAACCTATGAAGTACTATACCATTGGTTCGAATCATACCTCAATAATCGCAAACAATACGTAGAACACAGGAGAACAAAATCCATTAAAGAGGCCGTGTCCTTTGGGGATCCTCAGATAACTATATTGGGCCCATTAGTATATATGTTATCTGTGTTTTATATCACCAGCTAAAGTAGACTATTAAACACAATATTGTTTGCGATGACAGTACACTTTACGCCAGTCACAGTAATTAAGTATTGTAAATAACATGGTGAATTATGAACATGAATAATGTCCATAAATAGATAACCGCTAATAGGCTATCACTCTACATGAATACAAATAATTACTAATTCATCCAAGAAATATTAATGTACCTCAAAATGCAGATTTTATCAACATTGGCAACACAACAGTAACAGGAGAAGAACACACACATGTTTTGGTGTTGACATGGAATTCCTGAATACCAAATGTATCAAGTAAAATAACAAAAACAATGCGAAATACTTTACCAAATTCGTAATTACTTTAATAAGAATACTCTTAAACAACTTAATTACTCTCTAGTATGCCCATTCCTCTTATATTGCCATACAGTTTGGGGATCCGCAGGAAAAAAAACCCTAAACACAAACATAAACTAGCACAGCATAAATCTACAGTATAAGGACAATTATTACTGTTACATGAAAGTATGATCATACGAATTAACTAGTTAAAACTCTTTGCTTCTTAAAAGGGAAGACATTAACAATTTATGTAGTGTTATTTTGTTTATAAATCTCCCCATAAATATAATTATATTGTTTAGCTTTCGCTCAAATGGCAGATACAATTTAAGAAAAGCTAATGCTTTAGAGATCCCACTAATTATGTCAAAGCAATCCCAAACATCAAATAACTATCACGAAATCCAAGCTTGGAGCTCGCTTCCCAAGTTTATACAATAAAATCTCACAGTACCTAGTTTTATTATATCTCTCAAATCATATTTGTTGAGTAAATATTAATTTCAAAATACTGAGGGCTGATGCTGGAATAGTGTGTGATTATTGGTCTTGTTTTGGGGGACTGTACATTGCTGTGTCTAGTGAGTGTTTGCATATAATTGTGAAGGACTGTTTTTTTTTTTTTTTATAATAATTATGTCTTGTTAGTGTTTACTGTCACAAACATTACAATTAACACAGTATTATGATCGTTTCAACGTGGGTATCAATGTAAACATATAAAGCCTTGAGCATATACTTTATAAAAATGTAATCAAGTTATATACAATGTGGCTTAAATAGATTTAATGTCATAAGTATATGTATCAATTGCCAGACCTGATGATCCTCGAAAGGGGTGGCCACGAATTAATCGCCCTCATGCACCTCTGTCATCTGACGTCCCCTCTCCCATCCAACACTGCTTTCACTCATATCACTATCAACTCCATCTTTCCACTTTACTCTCGTCTCTTTCTCTCTGTCCTTCCACCTCATGCTCGTTCGTACATACTCTTAGACAATCTCTCGCTTCCCATAAATTCTACATGGCCGATCCATCTCAAGGTGTTCCTTTTTACACTCTCGAACACATCCACGTCCACACCACACCACTCGCGTACTTCCTCATTGGTCTGTCTATCCGTCCATGCATCTCCACATGCACTTCTAGTAACTCATTTCCACACCTCTCACTCTTGATGTGTGCCTATGCAATAACGTCCATGCTTCATTCCCGTACGTCAATGTTGGGAATACCACACTATCATGCAATGACTTCTTTACTTCCAAGCTGACCACCCTATTTCTTGTCACTGCTTTCACTGTTCCCACAACCCTCTTCTCCTGTTTCACTCTCTCCCACACTTCATTCCCCAAACTCCCATTTTTACTCATCACATTGCCCAGAAACTTAAATGAGCTGACATTCTCCAAAACCTAGCCATTCAACATCACCTCACACTCTGTGACTACAACCCTTGTAAAGATCATAACCTTACTCTTCCCTGCATTGACCTTCAGGTTTCGTTTCTCACACACGGCTCCAAACATAATTACCAGACCCTGCAAGGCTGCAACACCAACTCATTATCAGTCATCAGAAGTGTATCGTCAGCAAAGAACAGTACAGGTAATTTCCACTCACTACCTTCCCTTTTACAGTGGTACACCATAATCCACCGTTTTTCCTTGTATTTATTTCATGACTCCATCCATGTATATACTGAGCAACCATGTGGACATCACACACCCTTGCTTTAACCATTCACATTCAGATTTAAAAACTTGCTCTGTTTATTCTTCACATGCACTGCTTCCCTTGCACCCTCATACATGATATCACCGCTTTTAGCAACTTACCATGCAGCTAATCTATATTCTCAATATTGTCTACAGTCCTTATCTATCAACTCTGTCATAGGCTTTCTCCAAGTCTTTACAGGCAGCATACAACTTAATTTTATCCCTTCTCCAGATAGTTCTCAACAACATGTTTCAAGGAGAAAATACAGTTTGTGCACTCTCTTCCCTTCCTAAACCCGCCCTGCTCCTCGCCTACCCATTTCTTCATTCTCAGTCTTTTGATCACTACCCTACTGTACAACTTCTCTACTATCTTTAGGAGACATATCCCCCTTTAATTACCACCTACTCCTCCCTCCCATTTACCTGTATACAGGGGGACTATTATGCCTATCTTCCAGTATTCGGGCACACTTAATTTCTCCCATACTAGTCTATGCATATTTCCATACCGAATCAATCACTATTTCACCACTATACCTCAGTATCTCCCTCACACTCCACCTATTCCTGTTGCATTCCCCATCTTCACTCTTTTCAAAGCATCACACACTTCTGACATCCTGATCGCCACCTTATCCTCAACTACTTTTCTTCTTCTTCTCCCTCCCATACCTCATCCAACTATGCTTGCTGGCATTTCATTTCCTACATTCAACAATTTAATGATGTCCTCCCTCCATCTCTCGAATCTCTCTTGCTTCTCTACTACACTATCCCATTAGTATCTTTCACACCCTTACTACAACCCTTGTGTTTATAGTGCAGATATTTTTTGTTTTTATGTGAGTGAGGGAGACAAAAGGGAGAACTGCCCGCAGCGAGTGCCTCCCCCAGTTGAAAGAGTGACAGGGCCAAAATCAAGGGACGTTCGAGCCAAAATGCCTGGAGACACAAAGTTTGAAGCAATTTAAGTCGTAAGAAGAGGAAAAGACTTATTCTGGGAGAGAGTTCCAGAGCTCAGCAGTTGAATAGAAGAAAGACTGAGAATAACATTTCACTTTTGGGTTGGAGAGTTGTACAGAGTAGGGATGGGTTTGTGCTGCAAGATGGGTACTATGTACCCTACATAGAGGAGATGGTATACACTGGGAAAGCTCTGAGGAACATTGATTGTTGTAGTAGCGATTGAATAGCGAGAGAGATGCAACATTGCGGCAAAGAGAGAGAGAGATTGCAGAGAACTAATAGTCAGGTACATGCCCCAAATGTTGACCCTGCATGTGACAGCTTTCAGGACAGAATCAAGAGGCTCTGCTGAGTGAGGAAGCGACTTATGGACATAAATCGCCACCCCATGACCCTCATGTCTTCTATACGAATGTTAGTGTTTAAAAGGAGGCGGATCGGCGTGATCCACCAAATTTGTCTCCTGTAGACAAATGACTGATGGCGCGTGTAATTGCAACAGCAGTGCTAAGTGTTGTAAATTATTCCTAATACCTCTACAGTTCCACTGAAGTATCTTTTACTCCATGGTTTAAGAGTGACTTGGATGCCCAGTGTGCTTAGATTTTTGACTCTTCTGTTTATTATGATCGGAACCCGCGGACCTTTGCCGGGGCTTGCCACCGGCAACCTCCATCCATTCCGTAGACCCCTCCAGGTGAGGCTGAGTGGCTCCTCTCAAGGGAACCAGAGACGGGATGACGTGCTTGTAAGATGTACGGGTGAGAGGGTTCAGATTAATTTGAGCATTAGTTACGTTATCTCGCTTGCCATTCTTCCTGGCAGCAGATGGAGAAGCAGCAGCAGCAGCGCCGGAATAAGAGGACTTATTCTGCACCGAGGTAGAGGAAGAAGCAGTAGCAGGAGGATGAGAAGAGGTAGGGGGAGTAGAAGAGTCAGTGGTAGAGGGAGTAGGTAAGTCAGTAGCAGAGTCAGTAGAAGTGGTAGAGGTAGTAGTAGTGTGAGAAACAGTGGTAGCTAGCCGAGAATGGTCTAGAGAAGGAGAAAGAATAGGTTCAGTTTGCTTGGACACAGAACAAGTCTGCGTACTCACAGAGCACATCTGAGGCCGAGAGCCTGCTGCCGAAGCATAGGAAACATTTGGCCGAGGAGTTGCATGCAACCCCTCCACCTTCTTCCTCGCTTCGAAATACGACACTCCCGTAGTGGCCTTGACTGTGCAGACCTCCTTCTCTAGCTGCCACTTGGGGAAATCTCGAGAGGAAGCAGAGTGAGGACCCGTCCAGTTTGCGCACTTAAGGCCGCGTCCCATACAGTACGTCAAGACACGACAACGGCCGATGTTAGCCGATTTAACAACTTTTTGCCGAATCGACACGTTTGACACGAGGCTCGCCAGACAAGGACAGCCGCACGTCACTCACACGTCACTCACACGTCACTCACGACACATTTACGTCTGCCACACATTAACTCGTGACCCTATTAAGATGTCAGTACGACACACACGTCCGCGCAACACGTTCACAGTACGCTAAGTTGGATGTTGATAGGATGTTAGTCGTTTGCCAGACGAGCAGCATATGTGCTGCGCAAGTGTGTCGCACGATACATACCTGTGTCATCCGACAGGGTCGACTCCTACGACAGAAGCACGACCAAGTACCCAACCCTATATAAAGGTCGGGGGCCGTAGACCCCCACACAGTCTACCCATAGGTGGGCACTAACCCGATAATGTAACGCGTTAACGATTTCGGGTTAACGTTTATCGGATAATTTTTTTTCCAGCTTTAACGAATTAACTAACGGTAACGTCATACTTTTTGTTCCAAAATAGCGATAATCGTTAATTAACCCGCTGAGTGCCAGGGAGGCATATATACGTCCTCGCCGAAAAAAAATCGTAGCAGCGAAATAACTGCACCTATGGCTTTCATATTTTTACCACATGGACCTTACCCGTTAGGCTACCCACCACAAAAATCCCAAATCCCTCCTCCCACCCACTCGCTGACTGTCGGTCCCGTCAGAAGGAAAACAATTGAAAATCTGTGGCGGCGAAACAACTGCACCAATCGGTTCCATATTTGTGTGACATGTCCCTTACCCTTCTTCCTTCCCCCCACCACACCCCCAACCGCCTCCCACCACCCACTTCTAGCGTATCCGTACGAAGAAAAGGAAAAAAAGGAAAATCCGTGGTGGCGAAACTACCTCACCAATCGGCTTCATAACACAAGTCAATTACCCTTCTACCTTCCCCCCACCAACCCCCAAACCACCCTCCCAACCATACATTCCGATACCATAAAAGTCTCTGTAGTCTATAGTGTCTTTTCAGCTACTTTCGGGACCATCGGGGACCTGATTTCTGGCGAGGGGAGTGTTTTTTTTTACCATTATCCTTCCTTTCTCTCCCAACTTGATAGATTTAGCCAAAAAAAAAAAAAAAAAAAAAATCTGGCACTGACAGAAGCACACCGTCAAAATTGGCTGGCACTCAGCGGGTTAATTGCCAAACAGGCAGAAATCCGCAGAATAGTCAATAAATAGGTAAACTAAAAGCCGAACCGAACCCTCGTAATGGCAGGTGTTTTTTTTTTCTAATAAAATAATGATAGCATTGCTGCATTTAAGATTTTTTATTTAAAATATGATAAATATCCATATCTTCGATAAATAACGATACAACGAAGTAACGATATCGTTATCGAAAGGATCGGATTGGTTGTCTGTTTTTAGTCGGGCGTTTGTCATGTCATGGTCGTGTCGAGCTTACTATAGTCTGGTTCGAACATTTTGCCCGATTAATTCCCGACTATTGAACGTCAAAAACGATTGCTGCACGTCCGAAAACCGATCGACATACGTCAGCAGCACGTCCAAAATTTAACGTTTTTTTTCCCCGACCATCAAAAACAGTCGGCTGAAAAATAGTGCATACACTAATTATTGGCCGACTTCACGGACCTGTCGGCGGGCACCCCGTCCAGTTCCAGATGAACTCGAGTAGAGCCGATTTATTTACACGATGTTGCTCGATCATGCACGATTTTTCAAAAATTCAAATATTTTTAAAAGATCGGCTCTTGTCGGGTCTTTACGTACTGTATGGGACGCAGCCTTTAGCTGCCGCAGTGCACCCTTCAGCAACATGACCCTGTCCACCACAATGCCCGCAAACCCTCTGGGAAGAGCGGCAAGCTACTTTGTGATGCCTATATTGTTGACATCTAACCCATACAGTACCGGTAGCATACTTTCCATTATATTCTTTCAACTATTAGAAGATTTCATTCAACTTAGGAAAGACGTCTACCCGTTAAAAGGCTAAATACATTTTCAATTAATTCTTTTAGCTATCATATGTCCTTCCAAAGCTTCATCAAATTGTCTACTTGTTGCTAGAATGTAAGGACAGAAACGTCGCTGGTACAGAAAGGGTTAAAGCAGCGAAAGGGATTAGGCACATACACACAAACTGAACAAATTTCATAGCCAACATAAACATTAGTGGAAAGGGAAGCTTTACCATATGTTAGAACAACCGTGGGAGTCTTTACATGTCCGCCATCAGTAAAACAGGTAATGAATCAAGCCCCAACGTCAAACTGGTCGGCCATTTCATCAACAATCTCCTGTTCAGACATAGCCAAAAAATCCCTGCAATAGTCTACCCCCTTGGAGGAATTCAGCGACACCGGTATCTGGGCAGTAACATCATATGAATTAAACGGTGACCAGTCAATTCAACCAGTAGACCATTTCAACCAGTAGCTCTCAACCAGTATCAAATCAACCAATACGGTTAGGTTAGGTTAGGTTAGGTTAGGTTAGGTTAGTACTATATTTTGGCACTAATTAAACTTTCGCAATTTAAGTAAATCGTTGACCAGAGAAGCATTATGAGTTTTAATGAGGTCACCACTGACAAGCTGCTTGACCTGGTCCACCGGCCCTGCACATCCATCAATCACCTTCTTAATTAAGAAGGGATTGAGGGATGCTAGGGTCACCAGACCAGATGCATGAAGCGTTACAAAGGAGGAGTTCTCGGGGGTAATCACGGGCATTGGAGGAGGACGATCGGGGGGCTCAAGAACGTCAACAACATCCATCCCACTTCCCTTGAGGGGGGAAGTGAGAACCGCACTGGCGATGCCAGAAAAATTGGAGGAATGTAGGGGAGGAAAAATTAAAGTTTGCTAAACCCTCTCAATCCTCTGTCCGGGGAGACGCGTCCCTGTTAACCCGTTCAATCCCAGCGACGGGAGAGAGCCATCAGTAGATAAATCACTCCCCAATCCCAGCGACGGCTGCCAGCCGTCAGTAATATACGATCCTTGTAACTGCCAGTATCAGGCAGTACCTGGTACCACAACGTTTGAGCACTGCTCTAAGACCTTGGCAACACTTCTCAAGCCCCCACATTTTGGCCACATTGCTTGGGACTCGGGAGTACATTTATGCTAGTACCTATGGTACAGTAGGGCTTAATTCAGGCCCAGAGCGATCAGTGGTGGGATCTCGCCGAGCAAAGATCTAGCAAATACCAAGGGCAAAAAGTGAGAAGAAGAATGAATACAAATGTATTTATTAATGAAAAAAAGGTACCCAGGTTAACAACCATACATACAATCATAAAATCGCCGAGAACACGTCCACACGCCACGCCTAATGCAAGCCAAGTTTGGTATTGTACAGTCTACCACACTTATAGCGCGTACAAGCCAGATGAAAAATATAAACTGCCAACTGTCTAAGATATCCCCTACAATCCCCCACCCCCACCCCTCTACACTCATGCGGCCAAGTAATCAATGGTTCGAATATAAACCAAGATTCCTTTCCTTCCACCCTATGCCTCCCTCTCTCTCTCTCTCGAGACTGGATTTCTGGAAAAGGGGTTCCAGATCCTGACGCTATTCTTGGCTTACAGTGTGCTGGATTAATAATCCAAAAGAGTTGATAGCCTCTGAAGTCCTACTTTAATTAAATAATCTCTCTTTCTCTCTCGAGCTTGCTTATATACACACACTCATTCTATATATATTTACAACTATCTTTCTCCCTCTATGTCTCTTTACATATATCTATCCATCTATCTATCTATCTGTCTGTCGATAGATGGATAGATAGTATGCGTGTGTTATTTAAGAGTAACCCTTTCAGTAAATTTTTAACTAATAGGTAACATTTGAAAACATTAACCTTTCATATACCAATCATATTATTTGAAATTATTAGGTAGGTCTGTTACAGTATTGACTACAGTATATAAGACTGTAATAGGTTACATTAACCCCTACTGTACCGGCGATGTCCTTTTAATTTAATTTGTGGTTACTATTAAACAATTGTATTCAATTTCAAAAAGGACCTCCAGCAATTAACAGGCTTCAAACTATGTCACTTAACCCTTTTTACGACTACAGATCCTCCTTAATTAAACTGCACAAAATCCTTTAAATATAGCTTGAAAAACATAAATAATACGTCGCCAGTACAGTAGGGGTTAAATTGACAATGTAATGAACACAATATTAGTAACTAATTTACTTGGTCACAATACCATCATTAAGTTGTCAACAACGTTCAGAATCATTGGGTAAAAATGCACAATTATTCCAAACCTACTTATACTCGTATAATTATAAGCTTAGTAGCAAAATTGTATTAACGTTGCAATGTCGTAACATTTACGTATATTCTAAATGTTTGAAAGACTAATGTTGCTAAATTTAATGTTTCTAGATATGCCATTAATAAGGTGACAAAGTTGAATGTATGAGTAGAAGGGAGAAGATTATAGAGAAAGAGGAAGGGACATATACACAGTAGAGAGGGAGGGGAGAGGGATTATATAAATAGTTATACGTAATATATATAATTTTGTTATCATTGAATTATAATCATATAGAGTATAATTTTACATCAGGCTTGAGTATTAGTATAATTATGAAGGAGACCTATAGCTAGTGACTCGTGAGGTAGTGGGTTCAATCCCGCATGGCGTGACTGGTGGGTCTTCTATGCACACATAAAATATTGCCTCTGTGGTTACTAATAATTCTAATCTATCTATTCTATACACTAAGGCCCAATCCCCACTTTTCCTTTTTTTTTTTTTTTTCCTTTTTTCCTATTTTTCTTCTTCTTTTCTTGGGGGTGGCCGACTCAAGACAGAGCCAGAATAGGGACAACACAACAGAAAACAATGAACACACAACAACAAAATACAAATTCACACACATCTAGGTCATAATAATACTAATAATAGTAATACTTATTATTGACTATCATATATACTTGAGAGAGAGAGAGAGAGAGAGAGAGAGAGAGAGAGAGAGAGAGAGAGAGAGAGAGAGAGAGAGAGAGACAGAGAGAGAGAAAGAGAGAGAGAGAGAGAATAGAGGTCGGAGAGGGTCGGTTCTCGTTTCATACATTCGAAACAAAACAGTGAGACTTTATGGTAGAATAAGGATATGGAGTTTCTGCTGGATCGCGGTCGCGGTCGGACGTCCCCAGTGCCCGACACAATCTGCGTCTTTATTTGGGGGAACTTCGGTCGGTCATGGTGATTGTCTGCCGCGTCGGTGATTCAGTGGCCTCTCCCCCCGGCTTCATCCCCTTCCACCATGCTACCCTGCTCTGCCTTAGTCATCCTCTGATCATTCGACTGTGCCAGCTTCACTCTGCGCCATCTTGAATCCTTTCTGGTTGGTGGGGGCCGGCGCTTCCCTGGACCTGTGACACGTGGCTCTGCCCGCTAGACTCAGCCCGGCCAGTCCACACTTTTTTTTTTTTTAAATAAAAAAAAAAATAGTTCTCGACTCTTTGAAGTTGAGGAGACACTCATTACAGGCAGCTTTGCCTTTTAAAAACGAATGAAGATTACCCACTGCTTTCTTCATCGGCAGGCTCTTGCAGCAAAAACATTGCCCCCAGACCTGAAAAAGACTTTGGAGATTTGTGTGAAGATTGTGAATATGAGGCCGGGCTAGAGGGACGCGGCACCCACGGGGATCATCTCTGGTATCGGCAAATCCTCGCCTTTTTGGGGGGTTCCACAGTGGGCCCCACCTTTCCGTTGGTGCCAGTGACGCCTTCAGCTTCTGGGGTTTGTGTTGGCCCCACCGTCCTCGCCTCTTCACTTCACCACGTGTCTTCTTCCTGCCGGGTGCCATCGTTCATCACTTCATCTTCCCTTCCATCCTCGAGTCCTGGGAGTGTTGTTGCCCTTCTGCAGCCCCTCCTGGGTCCCTGACGTTTGAGCCTCCTTACTGGGAGGCCGCTGCGGCTTTGACCAACACCGTGTCAGGATTAATAGGGCTCTGCCCTCAAAGCCCTTAAATTAAGAATCAAGAATCAAGATCAAGAATTAAGATATGAGGGAAGGTAGTGGGGGTGGGGGTATTCTAAAAGGTTTCCAGCAACCATTTTCAACAGTCTAATTTGTGTACGCGCTACAAGTGCGTAGACTGTACCTAGGTCTTCGTGTATGCGTGTATTTAGATGTCTCTCTGTTTTTCATATATGACACTTGGCAGCTGTCTCACGTATATTGGTATATCCGAGAAGATAAAGAAGTGGGAATGTTGTCTTTTATATAGAAACATTTACTGATTGTTTTTGTTTTAACAATCGCTCTTAATGCAATCTGGGGAATAACAGTCCCGAATGAGTTTGATTAATTGGTTTCTAAGGTTGTAACTCCTCGGTCCTAGATACTCTAGTTTAAAGTAGACTACATAACAGGGAACCGTGGGACGTGTGATTGTGTCAGGTGTCAATAATTGATTTAAATTTTTACTGATGCGTAAATCTATGAAGAACTTAATGTAAGTAAATTCTTGGTTTAAAAGAAATAAATTTGAACTAATTTTGTACGCACGGTTAGAAAGAGTAGCGACAAGGTTGCGTTTATAGTTCAAGCGGATGAAAGATTTAAATTTAGTGCAGAGGCCAGTGAAAGTGGGTTTTCGGTACACTTTACTAGTGAAGCTGTTGTTAGTGTTCTTGAGACGTATATCTAAAAAAAAAACGAATTGTGTTCTCTCTCTCAATCTCAGACGTAAACTCAATATCTGGGTGTTTCATATTCAAGTAGTTAAGAAATAATGGGATCTGTTCTTGTGATTTGAATATTAAACATGTGATGTCCACATATCTTCTGTAGAATTGAGGTTTAAAATCCTCAGGGTTGTCATTCAACCAGATCTGTTCATGATAACTTAAAAATATGTTACTTAATGTGGGTCCAAGTGGGTTACCAATCGCAATGCCATCTACCTGCTTGTAAGTATGTCCATTACAAAACAAAGTGCAATCCTTAACAGCAATATTAAGAAGTCTCCGCAGTTGTGCCCTATTAAATCCAGAAACAAAATTTGAATGTTTAAACAGTTGGTCAATGTATATATTAACAATCTCATCTAGTGGTATGTTTGTAAAGTGGGATTTCACATCGAAACTCGCCATTGTACAGTTATTTGCGTTTAAATATTAAATGTCTTTAACAAGGGATAATGTATCCTTGCAAGTGTATTGATTAGACGTGATGGGGAGCCAGTATCAGAACAAGCAATTTAGCAATGTTATAATAATTGAATGTTCCAATGGCTGATATGGGTCTAAGGGGCAATTTTGTTTGTGGATTTTTGGCAGTCCGTAAATGATTCCGGGTTTATAGCCAGAAGATTTAAGCTTTGTGTATGTGTCATTACATAAATATCCATCTTTTTGCAATTATATAAGTATTCGGTTAGTTTTATCTTTATACTTTAGCATTAGTGGAAATGTATCATCATGTACGCAAGCAAATTTGGAGGGATAATTTAAAATGGTTTGCATTTTACTGATGTAGTCATCCTTGTTAAGTATGACAATACCATTCCCTTTGTCGGGCTTACTTACAATAAGAGAGGAGTCAGAACCAAGGTGTTTTTTATGCGAAATATTCATCTTAATCACATTATTAAGTGAATTATTGTTTTGTGTGGAGAATAATTCAAAGGGTAGGTGTTGTAATGCATTTTTATAGTGATCAAATGCTCCCCTATCCTGATTATGAAACTTGTGGGAACTTAACTCCTAAAGTGAGAAGCTATGGTAGTTCAAAGGGTCCCGCCAAGCGAAGGTATTTGGTTCTTTTCTGACGAAAATCGTCATATTTCCATATATATTATTATTACTTATCCATATGTGCCTATTTTGCTTTTAATATGAATATATGCACATTTAAGAGCAGTAAAAGAAGTGGGATTAGCATTTTGGGTGTGAAAAAGACATACTATTGCCGCCCGGTCGTATCATGAGGCGAGAGCCGGGGCGGCATATATGCTCCCTTCCCAAGCTCTCAAGCGACATTGACAGCACTGAGTAAAAGCCTCTGCGTTGATAGGATATCTAGCTTCCTCGCCTGTGTTAAAGAAACCGCACAAGGGAATTTAACGCCGAAAATTACCCAATTAAAGAGGGAATATGAGGAATAATAGCTGACCATTGAGGAGGGGGGAAAAGGAGGGGAAAGGGTGGGGGGACGACACATATGTAGGAGTGGTAGCAAGTAATGGAGGGGAATGATCTCACCTAATCACAAATGTCTTTGTTTTGAGTGCCACTGGGGTGCTTTAAAGTTGTTTTGTTATGCTCTGGATCTATTAAGGACGGTCACAGTGCACCACAAAAACCTCTATGGAGGACGATTGCCGTTTATAGGTTAAGGTCCAATATAATTTCTCAAAGCAAAGGAAATGGTTCACAAATGTTCGCTTTCCTGGTTGAACAGCATATTTCAGTTTGTGTGATAGTGCGGTTTTCTCTAAAGTAGAAAGGACTCCATTAGAAAAACTTAATATGACAGTGTCAAGTGGTAAGTTAGCATGCCAATTGTGTTCCAGCATATTCTTATATTCTTATTTGTGTTATTATTGCTGATCATTGCTAGTTTTTAACACTATTTTCACTATTTACTCTTGTTAGGACTCATATTATGCGAATTGTGTTTTATCATTCAATTGACACCCCAACTCAAAATAAAGAGAGCTAGTTTGTTTCTACTTTAGACATTTTTGCAATTTAGTATTACACTTAGAATATATTATTACATAATTTTCCTTTTAGCACTCTGACTTATATACTTTGATAATATTTTTGAAATAATATTTAACATATGTGAATATTAAATATAACATTTTTATTTTGGGTATGATAATGCAACATTAATAGTTGCGAAATGTTACCACAATAAAGATGTTCTTATGCGCCCTGGTTTTACTATTCATTATATATACCTATATACTATATATATATAATATATATATATATATTATATAATATATATATATATTATTATATATATATATATATATATATATATATATATATATATAATATATATATATATATATATATATATACAGTATATATAACGGGATAAACTGATAAGCAGAGCATACCTATATTCCCACTCGAATAGTTTGGTAAAAGGATAGACGAACGTCAAGTATTCACGTTCCAAGGCCGTAAATATTGAATTGATGCAAAATTGGATAGGTTGATGCATAGATGCACCAGTATTTTTATGTTGCAAACATTGAATAGGTACAGAGCTAGATAGATGGTTGTAGGGATAGACCAGCATGTAGCATTGACATTCTGAGACCGCAAAAATGGACGGTCAGAGCTCACTTTTAGTTAAGGTTGGGTGGGGCTGTGAAGTGACTTTTATGTGCTCTTCTCCCCTCCCTCCCTTGATACATATATACATATCCTTTGTTCTCTCTCTCTCTCTCTCTCTCTCTCTCTCTCTCTCTCTCTCTCTCTCTCTCTCTCTCTCTCTCTCTTCCCCCCCCCCCGTGGCCGTACACAATCTTTAAACATTCTATCTGCCAATTTTTTTTACCATTATGATAGTATTCCTCTTTTCTCTAAAAAAAATATATATTATATACTGTATATATATACTGTATATATATATATATATATTAGATATGTTTAAAAGGTCTTTCCATATGTGCCTGAGTATATACATACATACATTGCTGCCTGCCGAAGTTGTATTAATAATTACCGCTCCTACTCTCAATTATTTAAGTTATCGATATGGCACGGGGTTACCGTTCAATATTCTATGTGTGGTGTAAAATTATTTGCAAGTGTATGTACAATATAATCGCGTATGATTATTTATGATTTTGTAAGTGTGTGTATTTATGTCGGTCAAGTTGTTGTTGTTGTTGTTGTTGTTCCCTAAGCTGCCTGGCCGAACAGCCCCGAGTCCCTGAGGAAGGCCATGGCCACGATCGGGCTTTCCCACAGAGCTCTCATTGAGTGTAGGTTGTGTTGTTGGCGTAAGTGGTTGTGTGAAATGCAGTCTTCTATGATGTGTTTAATGGTATGGGGTGCTGTGTTACATCCCGGGCAGGCGTCGACAACGGAGTCATCCAGTCTCTTCTGATAGCTCAGGAGAGCTGGATGGTGTCCGCATCTCAGCCTGGCCAGGTGGACTCTGTCCTCGCGAGGGAGGGAGGATTCGGAAGGATGGATTTCGGGAGGTCGTGCATGCAGCTGCGTGTTGTCTGTGAGTGAGTGGATGGATTGGCGAGAGATATGAGTATGGATGTGCTTCTGGAAGTTGGTTCGGGGTGGGCAGGGAGGGAGAGAGGGCAATAACTGTGTGTGATACCGTGTGCTGGGTGTTGTTTTGATATTTCTTGGTGTCTGTGGGTGTGTTGCCATGTAGTTTAGTGGGTGGTCTTGGTTCGTGGAGGCTGCTGCCAGGAATTGAGTGCCTCTCATGTCCAGATGGTCTTTGACTTTGAGGATTTTGGTTTCTTGATGTAGATGATCTGTGGGTGCAGTAGCTGTGCAGCCTGTAATGATCTTCAGGGCTTTGTTTTGGATAGTCTGTAAGGTCTTATGATGTGTTTCAGCTAGGTTAGAAGCCCAGGCTGGGCTTGAGTATTCCATTACTGATCTTATGTATTGTTTATATACTGTGGTGGTAGTTTCTTTGTTGTGTCCAAATTTTGTGTGAGCAAGTGACCTGAGGGCGTTAAGTCTGGGTGTCAGTTTCTTTTTAATGTTTGTGGTGTGCTGTTTGAATGTCATATGCGTATCATATGTTACTCCTAGGATTTTGGGTGTGTGTGTATGTGTTAGGGGTGTGTGTTTCATGGTGAGTTGAGGGATGTATTCGTGTTCACCTGTCCAGCTTGTGAGCAGGGTTGCGGTGGATTTGGCTGGGGCTAGATTCAGTCTGTTTGTAGTGCACCAGCCATGTAGTGTGTTGAGATAGGGTTGAAGGAGATCTGTTGCTCTTCTTGGGTCATGGTGTGTGCATGTGAGTGTTATGTCATCTGCATAGGAGGCTAAGTTTATTTGGGGAGTATTGGGTGTAGTTATATCGTGCATGTACAGATTGAAGAGTGCGGGCGATAGGACGGATCCCTGTGGGACTCCGTTTGGAAAGTTTCTGATTTTAGATGACTGACCGGCAAAAGATACGTGTGCACATCTGCCTGCTAGGAAGTTGGCCAGCCACCTTTTTGTGTTGTTGTGCATGTTTGTGTTGTAGATTTTGTTTGTTAGGTTGTGGCGGGGGATGGCATCGAAGGCTTTACTAATGTCGAGTGTGGCTAATAGTGATCTGTGTGGTGGTCTAGCTGAGTTGATGCTGTCAAAAGCTCTTTGAGTAAGGTCTGTGAGAAGAGTGTTTGTGGAGTGCAGTGGCCTAAAGCCATGTTGTGTTGGAGCTAGGGGTAGGTCGGGTGTAATTAGTTGTAATACTAGGCGTTCCATGACTTTGGAGGGGGAGCAAAGGAGTGTGATGGGGCGGTGCGAGGAGGGTAGCGTGGGGTCTTTGTTGGGTTTGGGGAATGTGATGATGATACCATGCTTCCAAATGTCTGGTATTGTGTTGTGTGAATAGCTGTAGTTTGATATGTTAGTGAGTGTTTGTATGCCTTGTGGTCCCAGGTGTCTGAGGTGTATGTTGCTTATGTTGTCTAGGCCACAGGCGGGTGAGTGCTTGAGATTGTTGATGATATGCTTTGTCTGATGATTGGTGAAGGGTGTATAGTCAGGGTCTGTGGGGAATTGTCTCTTACGTCGGATGACACGTCGGTCGTCTTTGTGAGGTTTTAGGTGGCTGACATGTGAGAAGTGATTGATGAGAGTGTTTGCTTGTTGTTTACATGAAGGAGTAGAGTCTGTTGTTGTGATTGCAGCATGTGATTGTGTTGTGTTGCTGTTGGAAAGTGTGATGCTGTTTAGTGTTTTGTAGAGTTTTTTGGGGTTTGTTTTGTGATCAAGTGTTTGTAGGAAGTTATTCCAATTTAGTTTTTGTTGTTCTTGTATTTTGTTGTTAGTTTGGGTGTTGAGTGCTTGAATGTGTTGTGTGATGTCTTTTGTGTGGGGTGCTGGGGAGTGTTTCAGTGTGTCGCGTTGTCTGATGAGGTTTTGAATTTCTGGTGTGAAGTTGGGGTTGTGTCTTTCCTGTTACCTCTTGGAATGTGTTTCTTGTCAGCGTTTTGGATAGTTTTATTGAGTATGTGTACAGCATTGTTGATGTTAGTGATGGGTGTACTGTTTAGAGTTGTGAAGTGTTGTTCTGTCTCATTTGTAAATGCTTCCCAGTTAGCTCTTTTATAATTGGTGTATGTGTGTTTGTGGCTAGCTGGGGTGAGTCTGGTTTTGGTGGTGATAATGATCGGCAGGTGGTCAGAGCCTAAGGTTCTGACCACCCTCCAGGATGTTGTGGGGGCGAGTTCTGGGGAGCAAAAGGTGATGTCTGGAGATGATGGGTTATAGAGGGCTTGGTGAGGAATATGGGTATGTTGATGGATGTCGTTAAGGATGATGAGGTTATCTGTTTGGTTATCTTTGAGGTTATCTGTCGGTCAAGTTGTATTCACCTATTGTCTATTGCACCCTATCCCATATCCCTTCCTCTAAAATCGACACTTCAATAAGCCCGAAATGGCACCAGTCAAGGTTCAGTTGATCTCACTTACTGTTTTGGTTTTAACTATTGGCTCTGTATCTCTATTGCATAAGGTCGTGTCCCAAATATATTTAATATTTTAAGAAACGGATAATACATATATACATATATATATATATATATATATATATATATATATATATATATATATATATACATATATATATATATATATATATATATATATATATATATATATATATATATATATTTTTTTTTTTTTTTTTTTTTTTAAGAGACAATGAACGGAGGAAGGAAAAACACAGATAAAACAAAAAGGTCCATGTGCCTAAAGGCATCCTCCATTCATAAAATGTTTGTAACATCTGGATTTAAACATTTGTAGATTGTAAGTTTGTGGAAAGCAATTCGAGGGAAGTGAATTCCAAATCTGGGGATAAATTAATTCTGATAAGCAGAAGTTCTGCATTGTGGAGGAGAAAGTGTAAATTCATGGGCGATCTCAGCTGCCCTAGTTCTACGGGGAAAGATGTGGAGAGGCGGCACAATTAAAGCAAGTTCCTCGGAACAATTGCTGTGAAAATATCTGTAGAATAATGCAAGGGATGCAACGTTTCTTCATATGGATAATGTAGGAAGGTCCTGTGTGATTGCAGGGTTATTGATTAATCTAATAGCTTTATTTTGAATTTTGTCCAACTGCCTCAATGCAACCACTCCACTTCCACCCCACAGAGGTGAACAGTAATCCATCTGAGAACGCACATGACTTTTATATATTACGGCCAACTGCTCGTCAGTGAAGAATTCTCGAACTCTGTACAGGAGTCCCAGTTTTGTAGAGGCATTCTTAGCAATGCTTCTAACATAATGTGTCCAGCTCAAGTTAGTAGTTAATGTTACACCGAGAATGTCAATACTAGGGGAAGTGGGAATATTTACAACATTAACAAATATATGGGAGTCAGTGAGATTCTGTCGGTTAGAACATTGAATGTACTTGGTTTTCTGTGCATTAAAGGAAACTAGATTCTCTTGTCCCAATTCATTAATTCTAGAAAGGTCCTGGTTCAGAGAAATTGCAGTGTTTATTTTTGAATTTATAAGATCGGGTTGGGTGTAAGAATTGGTAAATGTGAAGGAACTGTGGAGTGTTGAGTCATCTGCGTAGGAATGTATTGGATTATGAGTGGTAGATATGAGATCATTGATATGAATGAGGAACAGAGTTATAACAGAGTATATATATATATATATATATATATATATATATATGTATATATATATATATATATATATATATATATGAACAACAATGTTTCCAAGCTGAAATGCCACAAACTATCGAAACACATAGGAGGTTAAATATTTTATAATTTTGTAGACGTATTGGTTGTATTATTATGTAAACAATACACGTTTAATACTAGTTTATCCAATTCAAGCAAGGGCAAAGCGTTTATATAACAGACAAGAACTGACGAAATCATACAGGATATTTTGAATACAGTGCGGTAATTAAAGCCACCACATTTGTATTATCCACACCAGTGGCAAAGCAGTTGCCAATCTAAATAATTATGTTAAGCAGAAAGAATCATGTTATTTGCAATGCTTCTAAAACCCCAATTTCTCCATCTATCTACCTGTCACAATCTTCCACATGACTATCCCTTACTCTTCATCAATATACAACTCAAACCTTCATTTTCTCAATATTTTTGGTGTATATTTGTCTTCTGAACATTCTTGACACTCCTGCTAAAACAGCTTTCCATAAGTTATTGTACTCAACCGTCTCGGCGGGTTCTACACCCCCTCACAGTTTCATGCTCTTTACAGGGGCACAGCGTGCCCCTGTATCTAATATTGTTCGCATGTATGGGGAGCTTCAACCCATACCGCATCATCATTGTTTTTCATAGCTTTCTCAATGTATACCTACTATCTTATGGAGAGTGGAGGGAACCATCCACCGTTCAACATAGTCCTACCCCTATTCTGTCCAACTCTCTAACACAAGAGTGATCCGATTTTGATTAATATATACTTAGAGAGGTAGACAGGATGAATATAAACACCATATGAAGAGGAACACTTCATTGACAACGTTTTGCAAATAGCTTCATTAGACCAATGACATACACCAACCAATTTTCCTTTTTCTTCTACTCAGCAAGTAAGTTCTGGAACTCTCTTCCTAAATCTGTGTTTCTCTCATCTGTGAGGCTCTCTTTATCTCTGTCAACTTTAGGGGTGGCACTTGATACAGGTAGCTTTGTCTTATGTCTCGTTCATACACATAGAAACAAAGGTGAAGTGTATACATCAAACAAATTTATGATGGCATACTGGAAAATTGTGGGATATGTTATGTTATTAGCATCTTTTAAAGCCCACTTCGACGTTTTAAAAACAAACATACAATTACCTTTTTAAAGTTTTCATTATTAAGTAAAACTGTAATGTTTAAGCCCTTTTGACATATATTGAATTGATATCATTTAGGCACAAAGGCCAAGCACTGGGACCTGTATAGATCATTCAGTGCTACTCTTTTTGACATATAAGTCTCACATTATGATCCTTACTGCAGATAACTAAATTATTATCAGTGACATAGTAAATATTTGTTCACTTGTAAGCAACTGTAATTGCATAATTTAAGAAAACTTCATGTACAGGTATCTTCGCATACAATTCGACCTCTTCCTGCCGTGATGCCTTATGCTCGATTTTGTTTAACTTTGTAGAAAGCTTAGTTCCTTAGCACCTGTATTATTGATAACTAGGCTAATAACATTTCAGAGGGCCGTTTTTAGTTTGTATAACAAATTAATACGAAGTCAACATTATCATATATATATATAGCTTTTTGTTCTACTGCTGGTTTCAGTAACTTTGTAAACGTGTATGTTATGATGAGGGTGTTCTGTGGCGAAGAGTGAGCTCCAAATAACTGCTGAATAGGGGATGCTACCTCGTGGAAATAGGGGTGGCCTGTAGCGACATTGGTAGAGCGCTGGCTTCTAACCGGGAGGAGCGAGTTCGATTCTCGTCAGGTGGAAATATTTGGGCAATCTTCTCTCACCCCTTGCCTCTGTTTCGCCTGACAATAAAATAGGTTACCACCAGGGTGAAAAGGGGTCTCCGGATCCTCCGGATTCAACCTGTAAAAAAAAATATTGTGGAAATTGATAAAGTAATATATCATCATAATATTTATTCATAATCTGTAAATAAAAATATAGTTTATTGTATAATCAATCACTGTTGACCTCTGGGCTGCGAGCAGACTCTTAAGAGGTTCTACTGGGCGAATGCGGCCAGACTCTTAAGATCCAAGGCCTAAAAAAAAAACTATTATAATACCCCAGTGGCACTCAAAACAAAGCAATTTGTGTTTAGGTGAGATAATTCCCTTCCATTCCTTTCTACCACTCCTACACATGTGTCCCCCCCCCTTTCCCCTCCTCCCCCCCTCCCCCCCCCTTTTTCCCCATCCTCAATTATCAGGTAACTTCTCTATTATTCCCGACATTTATCGAGTATTTTCATGCGAGGACGGGTGGGAGAGAGAGGGGTGCTGGAGGAGTGTATCTCCGACCCTCCAAGCCAGTCTGAAAGCTCCTTTTTTCTCTCAGTACCATCCGAGACAAGAGAGAGAGAGAGGGTGTTTGTCTCTCACCGCTCAAGGTCAGATTACGACCGGGGGTGGGGGGTGGGAGGCTAAAATATACGATTTTCATCAGACAATCGCTGTTACCACCTTTATTGCTTTCCAATGTGCATATGTTCATATTAAAAGTAAAATAGGTGCATATGGATAAGTATTAATTATATATATGGTAAATTGACGGTTTTAGTCAGAAATGAATGAGAATACCTTCACATGGTGGGCACTTTCAAATACCATATAGCTGCGCAGCTTAGAGGTTAATCAAGAGTATCCTCTAAAGGTAAACACTGTATATACTGTACATAAAATATTCTTTTATAAAACATACAAACAAATATGCCGCATTTCGGTAAGTGTTGATTCTTATGAAATGGCGGGTCAGAAGTGTTCACTGTCAATAATGTAGTGATGCAGCCTGGTTCAATCACATGTTAAGTCGAACAATGATTATACACCAACGGCGAGGATAATACGATGTTTTATGATGGATATATTGGGTACTCTCACCTAATAGAAGGTACTGCACTAACGTACATGTATTACGGAAGCGGAAAAAAACTCCAAGAATCTTATGGAAAGCGAGAAACCAAATACGTAAAATCCTCGCTGTGGTTTATTACAGTTCCACTGTTTCAATTAGTTGCCAATAGATCCTCGGTAACAAAATTGACTCTTAGCTTTCCACAAGCAAACAACCGTTTTACACTGATCAAGGTTTGATCCTTGGACAAGGCCAGAATTTTGAACAATAAGTAAATATATTAACCTAGAATTATTGAACATTTGTGATGTCCTTATCTGAAGAGGTAAATTCTGGTAATTTGGAAAAGATACAGAAGCCTTTGTGTACTAGGCTGTATATCTCACTGGAGTTACCCACCAAGGGCTCCATACAGCAATGATATGCCGGAGATGAACGCCTCGGCAGAATGTTGCCTAGCATAAACCCTCTAACTCAGTGGTTCCCAACCTGGGGGTAAATTACCCTCTGGGGGTTATATGGCCATTTTTTAGGAGTAATGGAAGGGTGACAGAAAAAAAGTAAAGGAATTAGGAGAACCAAGAAAACAATGTAACACCTGGTGCCAGCAATGCTGGGTGGTCACCGTGGATTACGGGGCCGCATACAAGCTGTCATTCCAGAAATCACCGTGGATAAATTGCCTGCTAGTCTGAAATCAGTGTTTGATGAAGTGTTGTCAGACGTCAACTTCAGGAATTCAGGAATTCCTGGATAAAAAATTATCTCGTTTTGCAGCCAATTTCGCTAATAAGGAGTGGCTTGCCTAACTGTGTTACTTGGCTGATATATTTACAGAGCTGAACAGTGGTAATCTGCAACTTCAGTGAAATTGAGACTCTGGATGTGGCGCTATAGAGAAAGGAGTGATCGCACAGTTCCCAACCCTAGATCAGTTTGTTGAGGAGAATAATCACTATTATGGAGTACTTCCCCAGACCGTCAAGGGAGAGATCAGTTACCATTTGATGGCACTTGGGATAAGCCTGAGCAAGTACATTCCGAAAAATGACAGAGAAACCGCTAGTCTTCAGTAGATTATTCACCCCTTCACTGTACCTTATGAGGTCATTCATAATGATTATTTCCCTGCTAAGGAGGAGTGGATCACCATGCATAACAAAGAATCCTTGAAAATTGAATTCCAATTCCAAGGTTTGGACTCCATTTTGGTTTTCACGACTGACTCCAACTCTTGCCAAGGGAGTTTTGAAGTTGTTGGTATCATTCTCAACACCGTACTCCTGAGTCTGCACAGATAAACACAAAGAAAAGGACTCATATGAATGTGGCAAATGATGCCAGGCTTACACACTCTACGAGCCAAGAATTCCCCAGCTATCTACAGAGACGCAACTCCAGCCAGTTTTGTGAATGGGCGTAACAGGCATGATGTGCTACAGTATATTAAATTGCTAACGAGCGAAAAAACGTTGGGAACCACTGCTCAAACTTTACCTTTACATTTGCTATGCAACTGTCTGTAAGGAAAGATCACAGGTTGAACGCTTCAAACAAGTTTGGCCTTGTTAGTAAAAAAATAGAGAGACTCTAGTGATTCCCAGATTGAAAACACTTTGATAAGTTCCGTTAAGGTCTTAACAAAAATTAGGTGCATCGCTGGTGCTACGAATTTCTATGCCACTAAGGTGGTTGAAAAAGATCTTTCAACCACCAGGTTAGTGTCAATGATTAGGTCCTCAAGGGAAACAAGACTGGTGCCAAGGATGATATTACTGGTGAGGCTATGACTCTTGCCTTTGAGCTCTGCTTAAAACTAGATCATGGAATGATAGCTATCATCCTCTCAAGGGTGCTTGCTATGGAATGTGCCACTTGCAAGATTATAGGATTAAACACCAGGTTAGGTGAAATGTGCACCCACATAGGAAGGAGGTTTAAGGACCCATTTGACCAATTTTACAGGAGACGAGACTAGTGACTTGAGAGAGGAAAGGCTTTGGGACTTTCATCATCACAATACATTTAGCTTGTTGAGATCAAGTAATGAGGTGGTTGACAAGTCCTAAGAAGAGAAATGTAAGACCCCACCAGATTGAGTTCATGAGATTGTAGTGAAAGATGCCAAGGAAGCAAATATGTATGTTCAAGTAAATATGTCTTAACCCGTGGAGCCCCAGCGACGCGTCTGACGCGTCGGCTATGTATGTAACGCACAGCCCCATAAACGCGCCTAACGCGTCACCCTTATAGCTCCAGTCGTAAGTCTCAGAGTGGCTCTAGATTTATATGGGAACTACTTTGGGATCCGGCGGACTAATTCCAAAACGTTTTGTCCATACGCGTGCGCGCGCGGGGACGGGAGAGGGCACCCGCCTTCCCACACCTCATGGTCAGTTACCGCGTACCCTCTCGAATGAAACACCATGTCTCGACGTTATAGTGCCCGCCTTACCCGCCCCTGCAGTACAGAGGAGGTCATGGATATACTGTACGACACTGACAGCCCTGATAGTCACACTGACTCGGCATTGGACGAGTCTGGGGACGAGTATGCCCCCTCGCAAGCCGAAATAAGAGAGCTAGAGGAAGAGCTTGCTCAGATTCCTGTCAGGCGGCAAAGGCCGCCACAAAGACAGCAAGGGGCAAGTGCACCTCCCCACCGCCCACTTCCCCAAGACCCCACTGAATCCTCAGAAAGTGGGGAAGAGGTTGTTGTTCCAGATGAACCTGCTGACCCTCAAAATTACGTGCGTGTACCTGGGGAAGAACGAAGGGGATTGAAGAGAAGAAGGGGCGAGTCTGGGAGTGAAGAGGAGGTACCCCCACAACCCCGCCTGCCTTCTCCCCCACTTCGCATGATCTCCCCACTCAAGAAAAATACCCCGGGGAGGTTCTATGGCCGTCATAAACATAGTGACGAACAACAACGTGGTGATGGACAAATGGAACAACCTGGTGATGGACAAAGGCCACAACGTGGTGCGAGACAAGGGCAGTCACGTGACCCAAAATGCTCCCTCTTCCCTCCCGATCCAGAGCACGCGGGGAGGGATGAGTCACCACCACCACCACCACTACCAGACTCTCCGCCTCGCCATTCATCCCCCCCACTATCACCTTCAGGCTCCATCCCGTACACCCCCCCACGAATGTCTCCCTCACCTGAACCAGGCCCCTCCCGCGCCACTGCATTATCACCAGCCTCTCCACAACGCCCCGACCTGCCCCAACGCCCTGCAAGCAAACGACGTGGGCGTGTCATATCTCGCGGGCGTGCCATCCGCGGCCGAATGCAGAAGGTGAAGCAAATAAGACGCCCCAGCAACGACTCAAGCTCTAGATCTAGCTCTCGATCAAGTTCGAGGTCTAGCTCCAGACCCAGGTCCACCTCTCGCCCACGCCGCCCACGCTCCACCCGCACCCGCCTGACCTGCCCCGGTGCCCCTGACGATGACCCTGATGAGCCCGATGCCCCATCTAGCAACGACGAAGGCGCTGATAGGTGGGATTGGGTGGATGGGGAGAACTATCTACCAGGACAATACCACTTTGTGGGGGCAGCTCAGGCCGGCCCTACCATGCCCAATCGTGGACCTCACACCACAAGACTGGGTGTTTTTCTGCAGTTCTTCACTGCCAACCTTGTCGGCTTGATTGTAGACCAGACGAACTGGTACAACTATTATTTTATGGCAGGGAAGGAGCAGAAGAGGAACTCGGCACGTCTCTCATGGGTGGATTTGTCTTCCGATGAGTTCTACGCATTCCTGGCACTGGTCATCCTGATGGGGGTCACCAAGAAGACGTCTCTCAGGAACTACTGGTCATGTGATCCCCTCATCGCAACCCCCTTCTTTGGGAAAGTCATGAGCAGGAATAGATTCACGGCAATCATGGGAAACCTGCACTTTATTGATAGCCTGGCAAGCCACACCAGGAACCAGGAACGCCCCAGGTATAACAAAGACCCGATGGAGAGGATAAGACCTATATTTGAATACCTGAAAACTAATTTTGCAGCCTCCTTCAAACCTCACCAAAAACTCATCATTGATGAGAGTCTGGTGCTGTGGAGGGGGAATATTAGCATCCGACAGTACATCCCCAGCAAGCGTCACCGTTATGGCCTGAAACTGTTCGTGATTTGCGACTGCAAAACCGGCTACATCCAGGACATCATCCTCTACATGGGCAAGGTCACTGAACTGGTGGAGGAGAGGACATATGGGATATCTGGGGCCGTTGTCATCACCATGTTGGAGGGATATTTGGACAGGGGCCACATCTTGTACCTCGACAACTGGTACATCAGCCCTTCCCTTGCCAAATTCCTGTACAGCAGAAACACTGGCGTCTGTGGCACCGTCAGGAGGAATCGTGTCTACATGCCAGAGCTACCCGAAAGGCGGGAGAAGGGCTCCATCATCCACCTCCAGGCAAATAATATCTTGATGCTCTCGTGGATGGACAATCGTGACGTCAATATCCTCACCAGTATCCACCTGCCCCGCTTAGAGGACACCAAACGCCGTGATAGAGCCACAGGTGAGGCGGTCAAAAAACCAGTTGCAATCATTGACTACAACATCAACATGCGGCTGGTTGACAAGTCAGACTCTGTCATATCGTCGGTCGAGTGTGCCAGGAAGACGATGAGGTGGTATAAAAAATTATTTTTCCACCTACTCGACCTCACCCATACAACTGCCACATCCAATATCATGAAATAACAGGTGAAGTTGAGACGATGGAGTCGTACTGCATCGAACTTGCACGGGAGCTTCTGTTCTTCTTCAGGGATGGTCCACGCCGCCAGCAACGTCCTGCAGCTCGTTTTCAAGCACCAGAAGGCCCCGCCAGACTGACACAACGCCACTTTTGCGATTGTGTCCCGCCCAACCAAGTAATCCCCAACCAACGCAGACGGTGTCATGTGTGTCGCAACACAGGCAGACGCACACCCAAACGGACAGACACCCGGACGATGTGTGAAGAATGTGATGTGGGACTGTGTTTTCCCACCTGCTTCAGGGATTATCACACCCTCGAGCACTTCTAAGTGTTCAAAGTGTTCAAAGACTGCGATAAAAGACGCTATAATGTAATACTAACAGTGTATATAAAAGACGCAAAAAGTGAATATAAAACAGTGTGTATATATATATAATTTACAAGTGCAAAGTACCGAACAATATAAAACACTAAGTAAATTCTAAACTTATAAAACTGTGTGCAAATAATTATAAGAATACGAGACAATAAGTGCATAAAACAATGTATATACACCTCATAATCTTAGGTAAAACAATGAACAAGTACAAATAATTCAATGAAAAGGAGAGACAGAGTGACCTTGAGTGAAAGTGACAGCCAGACAGAGAAAGAAAGAGGGAAGGGTGCTGTGGAATGTGGGTCACTCGGTCCGCTGTCTGGCCGTGTGTTCGTACGTGCGTTTTGTTATTGTCCTGAGCAAAGATGGCCGCCCAAGATGGCTGCCATCACCATGGCAACGGGGACGCTAACACTCGTGCGCACTTGTAATACTTGAATGAAGGCACTTATCACACTACAACTTCAGTTATATTGACATTATGTGATATACAAAGACATTCTATGAACTCTGAAGTGCACTTTATGTCCGAGAGGTGCTAAATAAGTCATGCTGCCTGGCGGCTGGCAACTGGCTGCTGGCGCGGGAGATTTGAAATGGCGCTAAGGCTCCACTGAGGCTGGGGCCCCCACTACCTCCCAGGACCCCCAAATGGCCTAGGTAAGTACTTTTTTCACATTTCTTCATGTCTATCATTATTTTCTAACACATTCTGATATATTTATAAGAAAAACAAAAATTAAAAAATTGCCCGGGTTCTGGTGCGCAAAAATAATAAAACCGGCCGGGGCTGTACGGGTTAAGCACAAAAGAAGGATCCCACACAATCGCTAGAAGATTCATTGTCAGTGGTGGTTAGTAGCAAACTAATTATGATGAGCCCAAACCTACTTAAAGCTGGAATCCCACTAGGCGAAACGGTGACGGCGAATGCCCGGCGATAACCTTTTTTTGTCAATGTCCAGTATTCGTTAGAATTGTCACACAGAATCGCTCCTCATCGCAAAATGCGCACAAAAGTCGTACAAACCCCGCCACAAATCCGCTAGAGTCGCCCATGTTCGCCTTTAAATTTTGGAAAGTTAAAAATCCGGCGGCGAGTTGAAAAATGTGGCGACAATTGTGCGACAATCACCCATTGTCTCACGGCATTCGACCTTGCTCTCACGGGAATCGCACAGTTCGTATCGCTATTGAATTACCATTGCTGGCGAATGTGGATGAATTAGGCGATGTCCAGACGAATTATACAAATGATGTGCGACTACTGTGCGATCAGCGTACGACGATATCGAACATCGACGATTAATATGCAATTTTTTCGCGAATTTGGCGATTTCTCATTATTGGCAACTCTGCTTTTGAGCGAACTGTGAGAATTGCGTACAACAGTAGCACAATTACGGCAACTATGTCGACAATTACTGCTATTGCCAGGTGATTACCAGGTGATATGTTGCGACTGAGGGCGATAGTAGGCGATTGAGGGCAATTTCGGTACGATTTGACCCTTTGCCATTCTTATCTCAGTTCGCCCGTGATATCTGACCCCATATATATATGTCCCTGTGATGTCAAGGTGTCACAGTATTCTGTATCCTCGCTCACGTCCACAAGTATCTCCTGTCCGCGCACCCGTCTCCACGCTCAACACTTATCACAATGGCACCACCAAAAAAACAGCAAAGGATACGGGCTCTACCTGTGGCCAAGAGACAGTGCAAGGAGCCAGAGAGATCCACTACACCTCCATCACCACAACCCAATCGAACGACCCTGTCTGAAGCCTGTGAACAGTCCAAATCTCGATCTCGATCAAATTCACCAGCAAGCAGAGAGGATGAGAAGGAAGATTCATCAGCATCCTCATCAAGCGTCGACGATCAGCAGCCGGCCGCCAAGAAAGGCAGACAGTTTGTGGTGTTCACAGACGAACAGAAGAAGGACGTGCCCGAGTGGTACCAGGGGCAGGTACAACTGTACGACAAAGGGAACAAAAACTATCGAAATAGGGAGAAGAAGGACGCGGCACTTGCAGAGAAGGCAAAAGAACTTGGTTGCATCGGTGAGTAAATTTTGTTTACATATAAAACCTTCTGGTGTGTGTGCAATTAGTTCTTTCAAACATAATATATATTAAAAAAAACACAGTGTTTTCAATAGCATTTATAATTAAAATTAAAATTTTAAAACATATGCAAAGAGACTAGGAAATAGGCTTCAGCTCATCACATGCTGATGTTTCAATGTCCAACAGTTCGAAATAAGTATTTTATTACTTTCCTATTTATACAGTGCTTTCTATATAAAAAACATATGAATGAGAAGAGACTAGGAAATAGGTTTGTGCTCATCACATGCTGATGATCCAATGTCCAACAGTTCGAAACAATTGTTTTGTTTACTTTCCTATATATACATTGCTTTCTCTATAAACACGTATGCAAAGAGACTAGGATATATGCTTGTGCTCATCACATGCTGATGATCCAATGTCCAACAGTTCGAAACAATTGTCTTTTTACTTTCCTATTTATACATTGCTTTCTCTTGATTTTATTCGCAGTGGGACAATTGTGGCACTGGCTGAAGGGCATGAAAACACGGTACGGCAAGTTGACCGCAACCAAGTTCGGCCAGAAAGCATGCAAATACCCCACTGACCACGACAAGTGGATTCTGGCGAACTTCGCATACCTCTACCCACACATCGTCCGGACTCATCAAGGAATGCAGAGGGAGCAGGTAATTAACATAATTCTATGTACTTAACCCTCCAGCCCTGGGCCCCTAAGCTCCCCCGTATACCTTGGTACTGGATGTTTCGGCGATTACTGTGCTATGTTAATTCAGCTGTAACTTAATAAAGACATTATGGATTATTATGAATAACAAAACAAAATATTCGTCTCACCTTCGTCTGTAGAATGGCGTTAAGTAGACGGTTCTAGCACCAGTGGTTGCAGAATGTCGAAGGTGCGAACGAGTGTATTTTTCCGCGGGAATTTCTTGCCGCGTTCGGATGCCTCGCCCCGGCCCCAGCTAGCGCGCACCTAGCCGCTTGTCGCACCAGAATCTTTGCGTCCGATAGGCGATTTTAGTGATTGATGTTGACAATTGGATGTTTGTTGAGATTATTAGAGTTTTTTTGAGGAGAAGCATATAAAGTATGTGTATTAGGGTGTCACTGTCACTGATATTGCTAATTTTCACTCGATACCGTACTTTTACTAGGTTCGAATCCCTGGACTGCCACATGTGTTTTGCTAATTTCATTAATCGAGTTTATGAGCAAAGTTGGTTGATGGAGAGAACATAATAATTAATTCTGGTTCAGTAGTAGTTTATCGAGAGGCCTTCCCTAGGGTAAAGTGCCCCATTGATTACTATTTCCATTCACCTATTCATAGCCTCCAATAGTGCAGTTGGAATGAATGTACAATCATGCTAAAATTGGTAAGCAGGATTCGAAACTGCATAATAAATCACAGGCTTGTGCAGTATTCTTTACCTGTCTTTGTGGCGCAATGCATAAGTGTGTTGATTCTCGGTGTGAGCGTCCTGGGTTCGAATTCCCGGACTGCCACGTGTTTGTTAATTTCATTAATCAAGTTTAGGAGTAAAGTTGGTTGGTGGAGAGAACATAATAGTTACTAAATGAGCTAAGTTATTCTAATATTAGGCACTGATTATTCGTAATCACAAGTGGTTATTATCAATTGCACATAAAATATTAGGTTTTGTGTCACTTTTACTTAGGTAAATATGTTTGTAGGGTGTCACTGTCACTGATATTGCTTATTTTCACTCTATACCGTACTTTTTATTACTAATAAGGCTAAGTAATTGTAATATTAGGCACTGATTATTCATAATCACAGGTGTTTATTAACAATGTCGGTCGCCCGGGGCAGTTTGTGTATATTAGGGAGACAATGGCCGCCCAGAAAACTATGAGTCACCACGCTCACCCTCACTCGAGCTCTCCCACTCGCTCACTTTACCCACTTCACTCTCTTCACCTTCACCAGCTTCCGCGACAACTGTTTCCCCACCTTCAGGACCTGCATCGCTCTCATGATCACTGGCAAATCCCTTCAACTCGGGTTCTTCGTCACTAGTAGAATATGCACTCGATGCGTAACGAGACGTATGGCCACTGCTCATCTCGTCAACATCACTGTCAAAATCTAGCTCACGCAAGGTTTTATCTATTCCTCCCGGAGAAAGAACATCCTTGGCGAGGGGCCGTCGTGTAATACGACGAGCCGGGGCGGGCCTCATAGGAGGCACGGAATCAGACATCGAATAATTTTTTTTGGTAGTATCCATGATGGCATCGGGGTAGAGACTGATGCTGTTGTGTAGTTCGAGCATGGTGGCGCTGTATACTGTTTGTCAACAAACAAAGTTTACGTGCGCGTTTCGAAAGCAAAAATTCAAGCAATAGAGCTCAGCAACCCATCCAGGCTCCACGGCGATAGTTTGTTTGGGGCTCCTCAGAGCCCAAACGGGTACCGAGGGTTAAAATACGGCACTGTTTATTTTCAACATTAGTTAGTTGTAGTATTTATATAATTTCTCGGAATAATAAGTTAAATGGACGATCAATACAATTTAAGTTCATTTTGGGACAATAGACACAACAATTATTACTTTTATGTTTAACCCTTTACGGACGGGGACATTTGTAACTTTTACTACCTGCCATGCAGGCAGATTTATGCTAAACGAGCATCATTACATGCTCTTTTTCATGCATAAACAAAAACCAGAGCGTAATAAAATTATATATCCGTGAAAGGGCTTTAATAGAGCTTTCCAATGACACCTGAATCATCCTTGTACGACAATGGGTTCGCTTGCAACTATGTTGCAACACAAGTACAAAAACCCTAAAATACGGTAATTTCCCGAGATTTTACCCTATCTAGCGAGGCGAGGGATGTGTAGGTATGTGTTATGCACGCCAGTAACCTCGCTAGGCTCGGGCCAAGCGGTCAGAGCCCGCCTGCGGTCCTCCCACCGCGTGGACTCTTTCTTAGAGCCGATAATGTGCTCAAAATCCCTTGCGACTTAAGTCGGGACCCGCGGGTTAGGCCTTGGTTCTCTCACCCGACTTAAGTCGAGAGCCGTGGCTTGAGGGTTAATCTAACTCTCACAGTATGACTAACATTTATTATTATATAAACATTTGTCATTAATAATTAATATTATTTTATGAATAAAAAAATAGTAATGAAAATCAAATCTAATTGCATTCTTTCACTAATTTTAATAAGAATGAGATATTCAAACAAATTATACATTTCAAACTATATTTATATGGTTCCATAGGGATTGGGCCCATACGGGATTGGGCCCTGATGGGATTGGGCACACAGGATTGGGCCCACGGCACTGGGCCCATACGGGATTGGGCCCATACGGAATTGGTATAGTGAATATGTAAGAATAGTGAAGATACATTTTCACTATCCTCACAACTCCACTATACAGTCTATACTCACATCTTCATTACACTCACATCTTAACTACACTCACATCTTCAGCATATTCACATCTTCACTATAATCACATTTCTACACTCACAGATACTCACACCTACTCTATGCTCACGCATTCATACTCACATCTTCACTATATTCTCACCTACCCGGACGCTTTCATCTGGGCCCAATTCCGTCTGGGCCCAATCCCGTCTGGGCCCAATTCCATCTGGGCCCAATTCCGTATGGGCCCAATCCTGTATGGGCCCAATCCAGTATGGGCCCAATCCCGTCAGGGCCCAATTCCGCATGGTCCCAATCCCGTCAGGGCACAATTCCGTATGGACCCAATCCCGTATGAGCCCAATGCCGTCTGGGCAATTCCGTATGGACCCAATCCCATCTGTGCTCAATCCCGTCTGGGCCCAATTCTGTATGGTCTCAATCCCGTCTTAGCCCAATTCCGTCTGGGCCCAATTCCGTATGGGCCCGAATCCCGTCTGGGCCCAATCCCGTCTGGGCTCAGTTCCACATGGGCCCAATTCCGTCTGGGCCCAATCCCGTCTGGGCCCATTTCTGTATGGGCCCAATCCCATCTGGGCCCAATTCCGTATGGACCCAATCCCGTCTGGGCCCACTCCCGTTTGGGCCCAATTCCGTATAGGCCCAATCCCGTCTGGGCCAAATTCCGTCTGGGCCCAATCCCGTGTGGGCTCAATCCCGTGGGCCCAATCCCGTGTGGGTCCAGTCCTGTCTGGGCCCAATCCCTTCTGGGCCTAATCCCATCTGGGCCTAATCCTGTGGGCCCAATCCCGTATAGGCCGAATCCCGTGGCCACCACAAGCGTCCTCTATAGAGTCAGTACATAAAAACACCTGTGGCTCTCATAACAAAGCAATATGTGATTAGGTGAGATAATTTCCCTTCATTATTTGGTACCACTCATCCATATAATTATGTCCCCCCCACCCTTTCCCCCCCTCATCAGCTATTTTTCCTCTTATTCCCCATTTTATCGGGTAATTTTCCGTGCGAATTTCCCTCATGCGGTCTCTTTAACACTGGCGAGGCATCTAGAGATCCTTGACTTCTACTGTAAGGCCTCAGTGTTGCTTTGGATTACGGAGAGGGTGGGTGTACGCTGCCTGGCCTCTCGTTTCATGATACGACCGGAGGGCAATAATAAGTTTTTTCACCACCCAAATGCTATTCCCACTTCTTTTATTGCTCTTAATTGTTTATTTGTTCATATTAAAAGTAAAATAGGCACATATGGATAAGTAATAATGATATATATGGTAAATATGACGATTTTTGTCATAATCGAACAAAATACCTTCACAAGGCGGTACCCTTTGAACTACCATAGCTACGCTGTTTAAAGGTTAATACCAGTATTTGCTGTCTACCTGTTAGTCGACTTTCTACCCAAATTGTGACCTATGTACTGATGCCTGTATGGCGCTCACTTTTGAGAGAGAGAGAGAGAGAGTGAGGAAGATTAATACAGTACTGTATATCAATCCATCTACTTATCTATGTATTTACATTATATCTAGCAATATATCTACCAATAGCATATCTACCTCCTGTCTATCACCCTCTGTCAATCTGCCTGTGTGTCCCTCTCTTCACAATAAAAGACAGACCCCGTGATTGAGCTGGCAGAGGCTGTAAATTGAGTGTGTCACCTACCTTTGTTTTTGTGGTGCTGGCGGTGGTATTCATGTTGCTAGTGGTATTGGTGGTGTTTGATGGTGGTGTGTATTCGGCTGGAAATTGTGTGTGGCATCTCTCTGTTGTTGTGGTGGCGTTTGATGGTGGAGGTGAGGTTGACTGACGAACTATGTGGGTGGCTGGAAATTGAGTGTAATATCTCTCTTTTGCTGTGGTGGTGATGGTGGTGGTGATGTTGAATGCAAAGGTATTTGGTGGTGGTGATGGTGATGTGGCTAAGTGTGTTTATGGCTGGAAATTGAGTGTGTCATCTATCTTTTGTTGTGGTAGTGATGGTCACACTCACTCTCGCCCTCACCTGTAACCACCCGACGGCGCTTGCAGCATCAACAGCCCTGCATCAACACTAAGAGAACTCGAACATAATTTTGAGTATTTCATAACCCTATTCCCTTTATTTATTGCATGAACTGTAGTTATGAGCTTGTTAAACCTCAACATAGTTCAGTAGTTGCCGTGTATGTCATTTTATTGATTTTCTGACCGATAAACATTTCTGTTTACTTTGGATACCCTAGTTTGTGAGCTTAGCAGACGACGCTCATCACTAAACATACTTTGTATGTTATCAACTCTGCGAAGCAGAGTGGTATCGCGCAAACAGATCCCACCTGTATACTGCGCATCACCAGCCAGCCTGTCTGTCGTCGTCTTCGTCGTCGTCCGTCGTTGTCGTCCGTCTGTCTGTCCGGAAACTCCTCCTAGACCTTAAATAATAATAATAATAATAAACGGTTTATTAAAGAATGGCAGCCTCATGAGCTGAAAATACACATTTTACAATTTAGTGGATGAACATGAGATGTACAGATATGTACAGAGATGTACAGATTTGGATGTGTTCGCCGCTCCTCTAGCGGCACGAATCCCGTCTGGGCCAAATTCCGTCTGGGCCCAATCCCGTGTGGGCTCAATCCCGTGGGCCCAATCCCGTGTGGGCCCAGTCCTGTCTGGGCCCAATCCCTTCTGGGCCTAATCCCGTCTGGGCCTAATCCTGTGGGCCCAATCCCGTATAGGCCCAATCCCGTGGCCACCACAAGCGTCCTCTATAGAGTCAGTACATAAAAACACCTGTGGCTCTCATAACAAAGCAATATGTGATTAGGTGAGATACTTTCCCTTCATTATTTGGTACCACTCATCCATATAATTATGTCCCCCCCACCCTTTCCCCCCCTCATCAGCTATTTTTCCTCTTATTCCCCATTTTATCGGGTATTTTTCCGTGCGAATTTCCCTCATGCGGTCTCTTTAACACTGGCGAGGCATCTAGAGATCCTTGACTTCTACTGTAAGGCCTCAGTGTCGCTTTGGATTACGGAGAGGGTGGGTGTACGCTGCCTGGCCTCTCGTTTCATGATACGACCGGAGGGCAATAATAAGTTTTTTCACCACCCAAATGCTATTCCCACTTCTTTTATTGCTCTTAATTGTTTATATGTTCATATTAAAAGTAAAATAGGCACATATGGATAAGTAATAATGATATATATGGTAAATATGACGATTTTCGTCATAATCGAACCAAATACCTTCACAAGGCGGTACCCTTTGAACTACCATAGCTACGCTGTTTAAAGGTTAATACCAGTATTTGCTGTCTACCTGTTAGTCGACTTTCTACCCAAATTGTGACCTATGTACTGATGCCTGTATGGCGCTCACTTTTGAGAGAGAGAGAGAGAGAAAGAGAGAGTGAGGAAGATTAATACAGTACTGTATATCAATCCATCTACTTATCTATCTATTTACATTATATCTAGCAATGTATCTACCAATAGCATATCTACCTCCTGTCTATCACCCTCTGTCAATCTGCCTGTGTGTCCCTCTCTTCACAATAAAAGACAGACCCCGTGATTGAGCTGGCAGAGGCTGTAAATTGAGTGTGTCACCTACCCTTGTTTTTGTGGTGCTGGCGGTGGTATTCATGTTGCTAGTGGTATTGGTGGTGTTTGATGGTGGTGTGTATTCGGCTGGAAATTGTGTGTGGCATCTCTCTGTTGTTGTGGTGGCGTTTGATGGTGGAGGTGAGGTTGACTGACGAACTATGTGGGTGGCTGGAAATTGAGTGTAATATCTCTCTTTTGCTGTGGTGGTGATGGTGGTGGTGATGTTGAATGCAAAGGTATTTGGTGGTGGTGATGGTGATGTGGCAAAGTGTGTTTATGGCTGGAAATTGAGTGTGTCATCTATCTTTTGTTGTGATAGTGATGGTCACACTCACTCTCGCCCTCACCTGTAACCACCCGACGGCGCTTGCAGCATCAACAGCCCTGCATCGACACTAAGAGAACTCGAACATAATTTTGAGTATTTCATAACCCTATTCCCTTTATTTATTGCATTAACTGTAGTTATGAGCTTGTTAAACCTCAACATAGTTCAGTAGTTGCCGTGCATGTAATTTTATTGATTTTCTGACCGATAACGGGATTGAGACCGTTAGATGGATTTTCACCAAAATTCACAGGTACATCCATTTGGTCATTGCGATGGTCAGTCAAAAAAGCATTTTCCATATAACTTAAAGGTTAAGGTCAAAGGTCAAGGTTGAAAATAAGGTCAATATTTTATATTTTTTAGTTTTAACTCAAATGTCTTCATTTTCACTATACAAGTTACTGGTAACCTTAATAACGTATTGACTAAATTTTAGGTAAAAAATCTTAAGGGTAAGGTCAAAGGTCAAGGACAAAGGTCAAAATAAGTTTTGCACTAGTATTTCTTATACTAACTGTTAGATTTTCACTAGGCTTACCATGTATATTTGGAATACCTAGGCCAAGGTCATACAATAAACTATACAAT
Source organism: Paralithodes platypus (assembly GCA_032716605.1). Classification (NCBI taxonomy): domain Eukaryota; kingdom Metazoa; phylum Arthropoda; class Malacostraca; order Decapoda; family Lithodidae; genus Paralithodes; species Paralithodes platypus. The sequence continues at coordinate 26,556,865 of CM064554.1, forward strand.
TCCATATGAAAGGTCAAGGTCACAGATCAAGGTCAAATAAAAGGTCAATATGCTATTTTCTTTACTTTTCATGCAAACTTCACACAATTTGGTGAGATGGTTGCACTATAAATGAAAGGGAAAATAATACATGTGGACACACATCATAAAGGTCAAGATAAAGGTCAAAGATCAAGGTCAACTATTCTATTAATATATATGAAACTAACATATGGGTTTTAAACCCTTAAAGAGCGGCGCTCGACTTAGGTCGTGCACCAATTTGCAACAAGTTAGGAGCATTATTAAGGCTTTTAACCCTTAAAAAGCGGCTCACCACTTAAGTCGAGTTAAATAAAGCTGGACTATGTGGCGGCGCTCGACATAACTCGAGTGGCAATTTCAGCACGTAATGTGGCTGAGAGAGAGAGACAAGTGGTGGCAGGAGACTAGCGAGCGTATGACTGCTCCAGACCACCGCGGCGAACCTACTGACACAAATCTCAGCTCCCTCCTCCCTCTCTCACTCGCTACATACTCAATTATGTACCGAAAGTACCGAATTACCTGCTTTTTGCACTCGCGTTGCACGGTTATTGCAAGAAAACTATCCATCATACAAGGATCGTTATGGTGTCATTCGAAAGCTCTGTTTATGCCCTTTCAGGGATAGATACTTGTTTTACGTTCTGGGTCTTATTTAGGCATGAAAATGATCACGTAAACAGGCCTATTTTGGCTAAAAACACCCCGCTGGGCGGTACACATAAATAAACCGCATAGGCCGCTCGTAAGGTGTTAAAGGGTTAAAATCGAGTGCAAATGGCCGGGAGCGCAGCAGGCCCCACGTCCGACACCCAGGGCTTACCGCTACCCACTGACTCACGCTCCCTCTGTTCTCGAGAGGACGGCAGTGTTACCATTAGTGAGCGTAGTGGGAAAAAATATGCCGCTATACGCTAAACTCCCATGTTGGTGGCACCACTGCATGAGAAGCACGAGTGGTACGTAGCTCGTTCTGGTCTCATTTTGAAGCTTTTAGCGCCTAGTTTTTTGCTGAATACATTTCTTTTCATGCAGATACTTGATTGATCATTCAGGAGGGCCTGAATATGCCCAAAATAACCCAAAACACCCCGCTAGACAAGGGTTAATGAAATTAGGCATGCTTATTTGATTTTCCAGGGCAATGTAAAAAAACAAAAAAACAAAATCTTACATAAAGGTCCAGGTCACAGGTCAAGGTCAAAGGTCAACTTTTACTATTTATTATACTTTGTACTTAAATGTCTTCATTGTCACAATACAAGTTACTGGTAACCTTAATATCGTATTGCCCAGATCTTAGATAACTATTTTAAAGGGTAAGGTCAAAGTTCAAGGTCCAAGGTCAAAATGGGATTTTTACTTGTATTTCTTATACTAACTTAGATTCTCACTAGGTTTATCATGTATATTTGGAATACCTAGGTCAAGGTCATACAAGAAACTATACAATTCCATATGAAAGGTCAAGGTCACAGGTCAAGGTCAAATAAAAGGTCAATATGCTATTTTCTTTACTTTTCATGCAAACTTCACAACATTTGGTGAGATAGTTGCCCTTTAAGTGAAAAGGAAAATAATAAATGTTGAGACATATAAAGGACAAAGGTCAAGGTCAACTATTCTATTAATATATATGAAACTAACTGATGGGTTTTAATGAAATTAGGCATGCTTATTTGATTTTCATGGGCAATGTCAATGCAAGCAAAAATGTACTCTTACATAAAGGTCAAGGTCACAGGTCAAGGTCAAAGGTTAACTTTTATTATTTATTAAAAAAGATTACTCAAATTTTGGAAAACTGGCTGTGTTATGGCTTATTACTTATACATCATATATATAAAATTACACATAAATATTGTAATAGTTAAGGTCAGAGGTCAGGGTCAAAACAAGAGTATTTGTCATTTTCCTTTAACTCCTAGACTGTTTAATGTATTGTCACCAAATTATACAGGCAAATTCAGTTGGTCAATGTGACGACCATCCAAATGTATGTATTTATTTTAAGTCAAAGGTCAAAGGTATACAGTATATGATCACTATTTGTAATCAATATGTTTTTATACGAATTACACCATATTCATAATGCTAGTTTATATGAACATTGCTGTTAAGCTAACTAAATCCTCAATTAGAAATTCTAAGGTCGAAGGTCAAGGTCAAAGGTCAAGGTTAAAGTTAGACAATTATGTTTACTAGTATTTGATATTTAATGTAAGATTCTCATCAGGCATATCATGCATATTCGGAATGCCTTGACCAAGGTCATACAAGTATGAACATAATTCCATTTGATAGGTCAAGGTCACAGGTCAACATCAAATATAAGGTCAATAAGATAATGTCTTTACTATTAATGTAAACTTCACAAAATTCGTTGAGATAGTTGTGCTTTAAGATAAAATTAAAATTAAAAAATTTCAGACATCATGAAGGTCAATGTGAAGGTCAAGGTCAACTATTCCTTTCTACTTCTGAAACTAACTGATAATTTTTAATGAAATTTGACACATTTATTTGATTTTCTAGGGTTACATCAAAGCAAACAAAAATATAATCCTACATAAAGGTCAAGGGCACAGGTCAAGGTCATAAGTTAACCTTCATCATAAAAAATACTCAATTTTCGATAAGCTAACGACTGTGAGTTGCATTTTACTTAACTATCATATATTTCAATCATATATAATTATATATATTATAATACTTAACTCTTTCAGACTTATATGACGCTACCGCGTCATATGACAGGGTGAACCAAAAACTCATATGACACTACCGCGTCATATGGACTTATCTTCATAATTCTAGAATAAGTTATATGACGCCCTAGCGTCATATGGAGCTCAGTAAGTCCGGTAAGTTAGATTTAAAATCTGTCGGTTGGTGGGAACCCCAGGTTTCTCCGACAATTCTAACGGTCAGCAGTGTGGTTTTGACAGTTGTGTGGTGCAGTGGCAATGATACCAGGCTCCCGCCTCCGTGGACTTACTGGAACATAATATGTCTGAAGGAGTTAAGGTTAAAAGTCAAGGTCAAAGAACAAAAAAAAATAATAATATTCTTTAAACTCTTCCTTCACTGTTTAACCATTTGTGTACTGGTGACGTCTTTTTTATTGTAGTCTAGCTATAATTTGTGGAGCGTATGAAGGATCTGTGGTAGTAAAAAGGGTTAATAAAGATATTTGAAAGCCTGCTAATTTTATTGAGGCCCTTCATAAACTAAATAAAATAGTCTTAATATCCAGTATGAAATGAAACTAACGGAACTGTACTGAACGGGTTACGTATCGTCACCATATTTTCCTGGCAAATTCGGTTGGTCAATGCAACGATTGTCCAAATTTTGTGTTTTTGTTATTCAAAGGTCAAGGTGAATGGTGAAGGTCACAGATTATGGTCACTATTTCTCTTATACATATTCTAAATTTGAATTACACCATATTCAAAATGCTACAAAATAATCTTACGCTGACCTTATAATAGATAAATATTCCAATGGTTCAGATTCAATGCGATCATAAATGTAATTATATATGTATACTCCCAGGCGGACATGAACCACCAACAGTCAGGACGAGTGTCTATGCTTTAATCCACTGCACAAGAGTATCCTCTATCACGCTGTGGTATAGTGGATTAAAGTATGGGCACTTGTTCTGACTGTCGGTGGTTCAAGTCCGGCTGTGAGTATAAAAACAGGATATATACAGTATATATATATATATATATATATATATATATATATATATATATATATATATATATATATATATATATATACCGGTATATATATCTATATATATATATATATACCGGTATATATATAATATACTGTATATACCGATTTTACCTAAGAGATTCAATACTACTTGCAGAATTCTAGGTCGCAGAGATGCGTATGCATTTTTTTTTTTTTTTTTTTTTTTTTTTGTAATGCGAAAACTGCACACCTACTTTATTATTATTAACTGTCTGACCATTATGTAGTAGTAGCTAAAATCTGGATACAAAAGAAGTGGGTGAGGAGAACTGGAGGGAGGCGAGAGGAAGGTGGAATGACGAGGAGGGTGGAGAGGTTGCAGGAGGAGGAAATCAAGGAAGAGTTCAAGAGAGCAGTAGAAAGACGACTAGGTAGGTTTGACCTGGAAGGTATGGGGGAAGTGGAGAATATGACCAAAGTGTTTAAGGAAGAGATCTGTTCAGCATGTGAGGAGGTGTGTCGAGTAAGGAGAAGAGGGAGGGGAGTGAAGGGTACAGCATGGTGGACAGATGAGGTAAAAATAGATGTGGAAGACAAGCAGAAAGCGTATAGAGAGTGGTTGGGTAGTAGAGGGAATGACAATTTGCAAAGACAGAAAGGAGCAAGGTACTTGGAGAAAAAGAGAGTGGTGAAGAGAGTAGTGAAGGAAAGTAAGAGAAGAGTAGATGAGGAATTTGGAAGGAATCTGAGTGTAAGAAACTGTTCTGGAAAGAAGTCAAGAAAGTTAGGGAAGGTAGCAAGGGAAACAGTAAGGGTGTGAATGATAAGAATAGACGAGTGTCAGCCGAGAAGCAAGAGAGAGTCGAAAGGTGGAGGGAGAACTTCAACGAATTGCTAAATGTAAGGAATGAAGTGCCAGCAAACACAGTTAGATGGGATGTGGGAGAGAGAAGAAGAGAAATTATGGAGGAGGAGGTGGGGATCAGAAGTGTGTGAAGCCATGAAAAGAGTGAAGTTGGGGAAAGCACCAGGAATGGATGGAGTGTGTGGGGAAATGTTGAGGTATACTGGTGAGATAGTGATCGATTTTGGTATGGGAAATGTGCAAACTAGCATGGGAGAAGGAGAATACACCTGATGACTGGAAGACAGGCATAATAGTCCCCTTTATAGAAAGGCAAAGGAGAAAGAGGAGTGTGTGGTAACCACCGAGGAATATGCTTTCTAAGCCTAGTAGGAAAGGTGTACAGTAGGGTAGTGATTGAGAGAGTGAATGCGAGAACGGAGAAATGGATAGGTGACGAGCAAGGCGGTTTTAGGAAGGGAAGAGGATATGTAGATCAGATTTTTACCCTGAAATGTGTTTTGGAGAAATATCTGGAGAAGCAACGAAAGCTGTATGTTGCCATTATGGATTTGGAGAAGGCCTATGGCAAAGTGGATAGAGAAGGTATGTGGAAAGTACTTAGAATATTCGGAGTAGATGGCAAGTTGCTGAAAGCAGTGAAGATTGATTGATATTTTTGATTGATATTTGTTATTGCCAAAAGGTACATATACAATAAGAATGATGATACCTATAGTAATTAATGTGGCATGTGCAGCTAGCTAAGAAGTAGTTCATGTTAGCTAGATATATAGGCATAATAAAATATATGAAGCTAAACAGCACATAGTTGCTTAACAATTATTAGATGTAATAAACAATATTCAAGCTATAATAATTTGTAGTGGTTCTTACTAAATTATACAATTGATATGTGACCTACTCAGTATGCCAAAATATATAAAATATAAGGTAAGTATACATATAAACAACACTTTTGCTTTCAGAGACTGCAATTAAGTACTAGTATTGATTAAGGAAGCTTTGTTTGATTTTAGTTTTAAATGCAAATAAAGATTCGGAGTGTCTAACAGATTCGCTCAACGTATTCCACAATTTCGGGCCCCTGTAATGTAGACTACGTTGTCCATGTGTTGTTCTATAGTAAGGTAGTCGTAATGACTCCTCGACTCCTCGTGTGTTAAAATTGTGTGTCATTTAGTCAATATTGCCATCTATGAGTAATTGTTGATTTAGATCAGATCTTTATATACAAAACGGACTGCTTGTGAAAAAAGAATATAATTTAATTTCAATAAACCAAGATCTTTATATATAGGTCCAGTGTGAGCGTTATACGATGGATAGGTAATAATTCGTAATATCTTTTTCTGAGCTAGAAATATAGCGTCTAAATAAGTTTTATTGGCTCCTCCCCAGATAGTAGCACAATAAATAATATGAGGAAAAATTAAAGCAAAATACATTTGTATTTGTATAACCCCCTGGGGGTTAGGGAATAGAATATGCCCCACGTGCCTTCTGCGTGTCGTAAGAGGCGACTAAAGAGGTTGGGTCGGTGGGCTTGCGAGCCCCACCCGGAAAAAATATCTAAGCAAAGAAAAACGAACGAACAGCCTCGGATGCGGACGGAACCAACGTTGACGAACCACGACCGACTAAGGACATGCTTTCGGACATTCTGAGAATGGCTACGTGGAATGTTAGTGGCATGAATGATGGCACAAAAGAGAGAGAGGTTCTGGAAGTGTTAGTAAATGCTAGGCTGGATGTATGTGGAATGACAGAGACCAAATGGAAAGGTTCAGATGTGAGAGAGTGGGAGTGTGGAATGGGTGTGTGTGCTGGAGTGAGTGAAGGAACAGCGAGAGAAGGTGCATGTTTGTTTGTAAGTAGCAAATGGAAGGAATGTGTAAGAGAGTATGGGTCTGTGGGTTCAAGGATTGTGTGGGTGAGAATGAAAGTAGGAATACAAACGTGGGTGATTGTATGTGTGTATGCCCCGACAGAGGATATACTTGAAAGAAAGAAAGAGGAGTTCTGGATGAATGTGGAGGCGTGCCTGGAGAAGTTTGACAAGAACGAAAGAATATTTCTGATTGGGGATATGAATGGTAAGGTGGGTGATAGGAAAGTTGAGGGAATGATGGGAGGGTGGGGGGTACCATCAGAGGTGAATGGGAATGGTAGTGCACTTGTGGACGTATGTGTGGGGAGGAGGCTGTGGATAGCCAACACCTTCTTCCGACACAGAATGATCCACAGGTACACGTGGAAACGGATGTTGACGATGAAGGATAAGACAGTGGTGGAACGAAAGTCATTGATTGATGATGTATGTGTGGATGAACGAATGAAGAAATCTGTGATGGATGCTAGGGTGTATAGGGGTATTGGAGGGGGTCTGTCTGATCATTATGTAGTGGTAGCTAAGGTTAGGATACAAAAGAAGTGGGTGAGGAGAGCTGGAGGGAGGCGAGAGGAGGGTGGAATGGTGAGGAGGGTGGAGAGGTTGCAGGAGGAGGAAGTCAGGGAGGAGTACAGGAGAGCAGTGGAAAGACGACTAGGTGGGTTCGACCTGGAAGTTATGGAGGAAGTGGAGGAGATGAGCAAGGTGTTTAAGGATGAAATCTGTGCAGCATGTGAGGAGGTGTGTGGAGTGAGGAGAAGAGGGAGGGGAGTGAAAGGTACAGCATGGTGGGCAGAAGAGGTAAGAATAGCTGTGGAAGAAAAGAAGAAAGCATATAGAGAGTGGTTGGGTAGTAGAGGGAATGAAGATTCCGAGAGACAGAAACGAGTGAGGTACGTGGAGAGTAAGAGGGTGGTGAAGAGAGTAGTGAAGGAAAGTAAGAGAAGAGTAGATGAGGAATTTGGAAGGAATCTGAGTGTAAAATGGAGGGAGAGTAAGAAACTGTTCTGGAAAGAAGTCAAGAAAGTTAGGGAAGGTAGCAAGGGAAACAGTAAGGGTGTGAAAGATAAGAATGGGAGAATGCTAGCCGAGAAGCAAGAGAGAGTCGAAAGATGGAGGGAGTACTTCAGTGAGTTGCTAAATGTAAGGAATGAAGAGCCAGCAAACATAGCTGGATATGGTATGGGAGGGAGAAGAAGAGAAGTAGTGGAGGAGGAGGTAGGGATCAGGAGGTCAGAAGTGTGGGAAGCCATGAAAAGAGTGAAGTTGGGGAAAGCACCAGGAACAGATGGAGTGTGTGGGGAAATGTTGAGGTATGGTGGTGAGATAGTGATAGAATGGGTATGGAAAATGTGCAAACTAGCATGGGAGAAGGGGAGTGCACCCGATGACTGAAAGACTGGCATAATAGTCCCCCTATATAAGGGCAAAGGGGAAAGAGGAGTGTGTGGTAACCACCGAGGAATATGTCTTCTAAGCGTAGTAGGGAAGGTATACAGTAGGGTAGTGATTGAGAGAGTGAGAGTGAGAACGGAGAAATGGATAGGTGATGAGCAGGGAGGTTTTAGGAAGGGAAGAGGATGTGTAGATCAGATTTTTACCCTGAATTGTGTTGTGGAGAAGTATCTGGAGAAGAAACAAAAGGTGTATGTTGCCTTTATGGACTTGGAGAAGGCCTATGACAGAGTGGATAGAGAAGGTTTGTGGAAAGTACTAAGAATATACGGAGTAGAGGGCAAGTTGCTGAAAGCAGTGAAGAGCATGTATGAGGGTACAAAGGCGGCAGTACGTGTGGAGAGTGAGCAGAGCGAGTTCTTTGACCTGAATGTTGGTTTGAAACTGGGGTGTGTGATGTCCCCGTGGTTGTTTACTGTAAATATGGATGGAGTCATGAAAGAAATACTATCAAGAGCAGTGGATGTTGGTGTATCGCTGAAAAGGGAGGGAATTGAGTGGAAGCTACCTATACTGCTGTTTGCGGATGATACAGTTCAGATGAGTGATAATGAATGGGAGTTGCAGGGTCTGGTAAATGAGTTTGGAACAGTGTGCGAAAAACGGAATTTGAAGGTAAATACGGGGAAGAGCAAGGTTATGGTCTTCGAAAGGGGTGAAGTCACAGAGTGTGAGGTGAAGCTGAACGGTCAGGCTATAGAGATCGTCAACTCTTTAAAGTATCTGGGCAGTGTGTTGAGTAAAGATGGGACTATGGATGAAGAAGTGCGGGAGAGGGTACAACAGGGGAAGAGGGTTGTAGGAACGCTAAAAGCAGTAACAAGAAATAGGGTGGTCAGTATGGAAGTGAAGAAGTCCTTGCATGACAGTGTGGTAATCCCGACACTGACTTACGGAAGCGAAGCATGGGCGTTGGTTGAGAGACTCAGACCAAGAGTGAGAGCAGTGGAACTGAATTACTTAAGGAGTGCGTGCGGAGTTACATGGAGGGATAGACAGACTAATGAGGAAGTAAGAAGGAGGTGTGGTGTGGAGGTAGATGTGCTGGAAAGTGTGAAAAGGAACAACTTGAGATGGTTCGGCCATATGGAACGTATGGAAAGCGAGAGAATGACTAAGAGGGTGTACAAGAGCGGGGTGGAGGGACAGAGAGGGAGAGGTAGACCGAATATGAGGTGGAAGGATGGAGTGAGGAAGTACATGAACGAAGGTGGTGCTGGTTGGGGGGAGGGGCGTCGACTGACTGGGGACAGAGGTGCATGGGGGCGGTTCGTTCGTGGCCACCCCTTCGGGGATCACGGCGTCAGGCAATAGATAGATAGATAGATGTTGAACGAATCTCTTGTTTTATAAACTATTCCAGTAATTTTAGATATTTTCAATGTTATATCATATATGTGTGTTTTCCAGGTCATTGCGCTGTCGATGGTAACACCAAGAAATTTAGCTTCCCTAACCTGCTCAATAATGTGTTCATCGATTTTAATGACAATATTGGGAATTTGATTCAAGCTAAAATGAGTCACTGAATAATGAGTTTTACCAAGATTGAGCGTTAAACTGTTTGATTTAATCCAATTAAGAGCATGTATGAGGGTGCAAAGGCAGCAGTACGTGTGGTGAATGATCAGAGCGAGTTCTTTGATCTGAATGTTGGGTTGAAACAGGGGTGTGTGATGTCCCCGTGGTTGTTTACACAATATATGGATGGAGACATGAAAGAAATACAAGGAAGAGCAGTGGATGTTGGTGTATCGCTGATAAGGGTGGGAAACAAGTGGAAGCTACCTGTACTGCTGTTTGCTAATGATACAGTTCTGATGAGCGATAATGAAGGGGAGTTACAGGGTCTGGTAAATATGTTTGGAACAGTGTGCAAAAAACGGAATCTGAAGGTAAATGCGGGGAAGAGCAAGGTTATGGTATTTGAAACGGGTGAAACCACAGAGTGTGAGGTGAAACTGAACGGTCAGGCTATGGAGATTGTCAGCTCATTTAAGTATCTGGACAGTGTGCTGAGTAAAGATGGGACTGTGGATCAAGAAGTGCGGAAGAGGGTGCAACAGAGGAAGAGTGTTGTAGGAACGCTGAAAGCAGTAACAAGAAATAGGGTGGTCAGTATGGATGTGAAAAAATCCTTGCATGACAATGTGGTAATCCCGACACTGACTTACGGACGTAAAGCATGGACGTTGGTGGAGAAACTAAGACCAAGAGTGAGAGGGGTGGAAATTAGTTACTTGAGAAGTGCGTGCGAAGTTGCATGGAGGGATAGACAGAGGAATGAAGAAGTAAGAAGGAGGTGTAGTGTCGAGGTGCTGGAAAGTGTGAAAAGGAACACCTTGAGATGGTTCGGCCATATGGAATGTATGGGTAGCGAGAGAATGACTAAGAGGGTGTATGAGAGCGAGATGGAAGAAAGACAAGGAGAGGTAAACCGAGAGAGAAGTGGAAGGATGGAGTGGAGAAGTATAGGGATGAAGGTGGTACTGGTTGGGAGGAGGGGCGTCGACTGACTGGGGACAGAGGTGCATGGGGGCGTTTCGTTCGTGGCCAACCCTTAGGGGAACACGGCATCAGGCAATAGATAGATAGGTAGATAGTTATTCTGTATCCTGCCGTATTTATATACTGTATATCCGTAATTTTAGTAATTGCGTGCATGATCTTGCAGTAACTATTAACTGATAAACTTTATTTATCTAAAGAGAGTCCTGCTTGACTACACCGACGCCAGCGCCATCTGTTGATACATACAGTATATTAACCCCTTGTTTACCGTTATTTTGTTATAATATCTCTTATGTGATTTATAGATTTAGTTATTTATTCTGTCATTTTTTCTCATAGCTTTCCCATAATTCATATACATACTGTTTTATATCCATACATATATTTTTATATTTTGTGTTAGGACAGTTAGGTGAACAACCATTAACCTAGCCTATATTTATCAAAACTTTTAAGTACCGTAGACCCATTACATCAGTTTTGAGACATATTTCGATTGGTATACATTGTATTGTCATTAAATTATTATTATTTTCTCCCCAGTCCATTAATAGGTCAATCACAAAAACCTGAACATTCCATAATTTTAGTTTCTTGACTAGGCTAACATCCCTGGTAGACCATTTCTGATTATTTCATAAAAAACAAATCTGACTAGGCTGTCATCTCTGGTGGCCTATGCTCATCATTGTATTGTAATATTTACTGATTAAGAAACCCCTTACCTAGAATTTGATTGAATTCCTCAGCAAGTGACTAGGCTATCACCTCTGGTGGCCTATTTCTGTGTATTGCAATGTTTTTGTTTTCGACTCGGCTATCACCCCTGGTGGCCTATTTCCGCATGTTTTAAATTTATATTTTTGATTAGGCTATCACCCCCAGTGGCCTAGCCTGCATATTTCAAAATTTGTGTTTTCGATTTCGGCCATTTAAGTAAACAAAGCGATCTGAAGTACAAAGGAGTACAAAGGAAATCAAGCAACAACAGTTCTAGTGACCCTTCTAGGTTGCTTGTCCTCCAAAACACTGAGGATCAAGTATCCAAACAGTGGTTTAGAGTGGGTAAGGGAACATTGGAAAGGGAATTACTGCCCTGGAACTAATGTCCGTGGCAGGATTAGGAAGTTAGTAAAGGACAGATGGGTTAGTAACTGAGGGGGGGATAAAATAAAGTTATTAATTTACAAACGCAGTCAGTCGCGGGTTTGATGCGAGATATTTGTCTAGGCGGAGTTTAAATGAATCAACGGTGATGCAGTCTATAACGTTTCGGGGAAGCCCATTCCACAAGTTAACAACTCGATTGAAGAAGAAATTCTTAGATTCGTGAGAGTTAAAAGATTTACCAATAATTTTGCAACCGTTTCACGCGTGTCGATAGTGAAGTACTTACTACAGTTCATATTGTCGATGCCTTTGATGATTTTGAACACTTGAATTAAGTCACCTCTTAATCTGCGCTGGATTAAAGGAAATAGATTTAATTCTCTAAGATTCTCTTCGTATAGTTTGTTCTTTAGGCTAGGTATAATTTTGGTAACTCTACGTTGAACTCGTTCTAGCTTGTTTATATCTTTTTGGTAATAAGGGCACCAGGATTGAACGCAGTATTCCAGAAGAGGGCGGACTAAGGAATTGTAAAGGGTTAGGATAACTTCTTTGGATTTATTCTCAAATGACCTGCCTATAAAGCCAATTATTTTGTTTGCCTTCTTAACAACTTCTGAACATTGTTGACTCGGTTTTAGGTTGCTCGATATTGTTACTCCCAGATCGGTTTCTCTGTTTACATTCTTAAGCTGAGTGCCATTCATCGAATAGTTTGCTTTCTCATTTAGGTATCCGATATGTAGTACTTTACATTTATCCGCATTGAAACTCATTTGCCAAATTTGGGCCCAACATGACAATTTATCTAGATTGTGTTGCATATCGTCAACTTGTTCTTTTGAGAGTACGCTATTTGCAATTTTTGTATCGTCAGCAAAATTTGAGATTGTACAGGTGAGACCCTCATCTATTTCATTGATGTAAATTAGAAAGAGAATTGGTCCTAGTACCGATCCCTGGGGAACCCCGCTACTTACATTGGTCCATTTAGATGCCTTACCGTTTATGACTACTCTTTGCTTTCTGTTGCTGAGCCAATTTTCATTCCACTTCAACACACCGTCTTGTATTCCATGCGCTTTTAGTTTTAGCAGTAAACGTTTGTGGGGAACTTTGTCAAAGGCCTTTTGAAAATCAAGGTATATAATATCTACAGCTTTACTCTCATCGTAGAGGTTGAGGATATCATGGAAGAAGTCTAAGAGGTTTGTTAAACAGGAACGTTTTTTACGAAAGCCGTGTTGAGTATCTTTAAGTATGTTATTTTCCTCTAAGTGATTTACGAGTCTGTCTCGTATGACCGTTTCTAGCATTTTACATACAACTGAGGTTAAGCTAATTGGACGATAGTTACTGGGTAGGGATTTGCTGTCTTTTTTAATATCGGTGTTACGTTGGCTAGCTTCCACTGATCAGGCATAGTTCCAGACTGCAAGGATTTATTGAATAGTAATGTCAGTGGTTTGGAGAGCTCATCCTTAGCTTCCTTTAGAACTCTAGGCGAGATTGTATCAGGTCCAGGCGTTTTATTTACCTTGAGTTTATCTAAACAATTCAATACTTCTCTCTCTGTAACGGTGATATTGCTTAGAACATCTGAATTATCAATCTGAATCGGCGATGGTGTTGGGATATCACTGAGGTCTTCTGTTGTAAAAACTGATGCAAAGAAGGTATTGAGGGCATTACTCATTTGTACTTCGTCTTTGGTGTATTCTCCATTTTCATCGACTAACGGTCCAACAGTTGAAGTAACTACTTTTTTCTTTCTGATATAACTATAGAATTCTTTCGGGTTTGTTTTACTTTGATTCGCAATATGTAACTCTAAGTTTTTTTTACTTTGCTTAATTAACTTTTTGGCTTTGCGTCGAAGCTCTACAAATTTCACCCGTTCTTCGTAATTTTGTGAGGATTTTAATCTATCATTAGCAAATTTTTTAGCAAGCAGGCAGTTTGAAATATCTTTATTCCACCATTTGGGCTTATTATTATGGCCTGGACGCCGTATTTTCTATGGTATGCAGTCTTGCACTACTTTCAGGTAAGTGGTTTCGAATAACTTCCAAGATGTATTTATGTCGTTATTGTTAATTAAAAAGCTCCAGTCAGTTTCTTTAAACATAGCTCTAAGTTTATGGAAGTTTGCTTTCTTGAAATTAGGGACTTTTTCGATGCTACTATTTGGTTCGTTACTGGTAAACTTTAAAGTGAAAGTTATCGTACGATGGTCGCTGTTACTGAATTCATCACCAACATTCAAATTCTCTATCAATTCTTCTTTTGTTGCAAGTACAATGTCAAGAACGTTATTACCACAGGTCGGCGTTCGAACAAATTGATAATGCGAACTCTCTTGCAAGTTCGTATACAAGTCATGTCCGAAGTGTGAAGTAAGAGTATCGCCCAACTTGGTCACAGGTAAATTAAAGTCGCCAAAAATTACGGTATCTTGTGAGTTACTTACATCTGCAATTTGTTCGTAAATTTCTCGGTCAGTTTGCACTGATTGAGCTGGAGGTCTGTATATTAACGCAAGTATTATTTGTATACCTTTATTATTCTTTATTAGCAAAAAAGATGTGTCGATGTTCACAATTTGAGGTTTTGACAAGAGGGTAGGATTAAGACTTTCTTTGATATAAAGTAAAACGGCACCTCCATTTCGATTTATTCGGCTTTTCTCAAACATTACATAACCGGGAAGTGAATATTCTGCTAAAAAGTCTCTATCTTCTGTATTGAGCCAAGATTCTGTTATGCCAATCACATCATAATTTTCTGTAAACACTAGCTCCTCTAAATCTGAAAATGTATTGCGTATGCTACGAGAGTTTGCATAGAAAACCTTTACATTTGTAATTTTAGAACTCACGGAATGGAACGCTCTTTAATAATATTTTTGGTTCTTGTCAGATCTACATTTATGTTCATGGCTGTCCTCGGTCCTCGCTGTCTTCGGTCCTTATCGCTGGTGGTCCTCGGTTGCCTCTGTTTTTTTGTTGGCGTTGGATGATTTATGTCACTGCTGCTTCTTCTCGGATGGCGTTTTTTGATCCATGGCTGCGGACTGCTTCGTGTAGGAGATGACCCATGCGTGCTGAACCCACAGGGTTTAGATGAGTGCCATCCTTGCGGAACAGAATAGGCTGGTTGTAGAAGTTGTCCGAGAGGTTGATGAATTCAACTTCTTCCCTCAGACACAAATATTTTAGTCGGCTATTTGTGCTGAAGGCCTTGTCGTAGAATTTGTCAGGTGCGTCGATCTTGGGGAGAATGCCTGAGATGATGATATTCCTTGACTTGTTTTTGTAGTGCTGGATCATCTTGCGATATTTCTCCATCAACTCTTCGGATCTGGTGCGCATGACGTCATTTGAACCAGCATGGATGACAAAAAGGGTATTTTCATTTGCGTCCTTTGTGGTAATTTTTGGAGGCTTCCACAATGTCGTCCAGTCTAGCTTCCTGGGATGCAAAATCTTTTTCGTCGATTTGGGACTCTGTCGCAGAACTCTTCGACCTGTCCTCGTAGGATGGAAACCCCAACGAGCCTGGTCTCTTCTGGTTCGTCTTCCATCTCTACTAATATCTCAAATCTGTTTGACATTGTGACTGGTAGATGAGACCTTTTCTGCGTTGGCCGTGCACCGTTCCTCACTGGTGTAAATCCGGAAACCTGTGGTGGCGGGACTCTGCGTACAGGTCGGGGAGAGGAGTGGTTAGAACGGGGGCGAAGTGAGTGAAGTGATAAAAGTGAGTGAAGTGAATTTAATTGAGTGAAGTGATTTTATGTGAATGACTATCACCATGCCTCGCATCTGTACGAGCTGCGCCGGTAGGTTTGATGCTACTATGTTTGACTCTGCCAGCAATGAGAGGATTTGACAGCAAAATTGGATGACGCCCACAACAAGATGAATGCCCTCACCAAGAAGCTGGAATCAATCCAAGAGTTTGTAATATTCAACGTTGGAATATCACCAACTTCAATTGTCACCGTTTCAACTCCAGCTGTCACCGCAGCCCCAACGTGAACTACCAACAATCCAACACCTGCGGTAGCCACTTCAGCAGATGCCTCCAATGCACAAGAAACAAACAGTGACTATACTCCCCCTCAAGACAACTTCCGTGAAGAACATCATTCGCCCCAAGACCAGGAAAATCATACCGGTTACCAAGTGTCACAACCGTTTCCAGATACTCACAGAGTCAGATGACGAAAAGGAAATAGAAGATGTTCGGCTCGTGGGTGACTCGATGGTACGTGGTCAGCTCACAGAGTTTTGCGCCAGGGCACTTAAGACCAGGATGCATTTTTGTATCCCTGGTGGTGGTGTGAACGATGTAGTTGCTGCAGTTGACGAAGTATCAAAGCTGGCCCCTGCTAATACAATGTACGTCATCCACGTTGCATCCAATGATGTACAGCGAACCCTGTCAGAAGATTTGCTACACAAGTACCAGCAGCTGATCAAGTCGTTTAATGAGAAGTCGTCAAGGATCATCGTCTCAGGAATCATCCCCCGGCTCGGTATAGAGTGCAGATTTTACAATATAGCAACCAGCACAAATCGCTGTCTAGCTAACCTCTGCAGGAAGGAGAACGTGGCATTCATCAACACCTGGGACACTGTTTTACTATGATGACTATTTGGTTTCGAAGGATGGGGTTCATCTGAACCAGGTGGGAGCAGCACGTTTTGAACATCTTCTCAACGATGCGGTGAAGGATTTTCGGAGAAGAAATCTTAGCAAGACAAACCCAAAGGAATTCTATAGCTACATTAGGAAGAAAAAAGAGGTGACCTCAACAATTGGACCATTAGTGGATGAGAACGGAGACTATACCAAAGATGAAGCACAAATGAGTAATGCTCTCAACTCCTTCTTTGCATCAGTTTTCACAACAGAAGACTTCAGTGATATTCTTGCATCATTACCAGTACATATAATTAATTCAAATGCGTTTAGCAATATTCGTATTACTGAAAGAGAAGTAATGAATTGCTGAGACAAACTAAAGGTAAATAAATCGCCTGGACCCGATACTATTTCCCCCAGAGTTCTCAAAGAGCTCTCCAAACCGTTGACACTGCTACTCAACAATTCTTTGAGAACTGGGACTATGCCGGATGAGTGGACACTTGCGAACGTAACCTCAATTTAAAAAAAAAAGGCAGCAAAGCCTTGCCTAGTAACTATCGTCCAATCAGATTGACTACAGTTGTGTGTAAAAATACTAGAAATGATCATAAAAGACAGACTCATAAAGCACTTGGAGGAAAACAACATATTTAAAGATACACAACACGGTTTTCGCAACAATCGTTCCTGCTTGACAAACCTTTTAGATTTCTTCCACGATATCCTAAATCTATATGATAAGAGTAAAGCTGTTGATATTATATACCTCGATTTTCAAAAAGACTTTGACAAAGTTCCACATTCATGATTATTGATCAAATTAAAAGCACATGCCATATAAGGAGTTGACTTGAAATGGATACAAAATTGTCTCAGTGAAGGAAAACAAAGAGTAGTCATAAATGGGAAAGCATCATCATAGTCCCATGTAACTAGCAGAGTACCACAAGGATCAGTACTGGGGCCAGATCTCTTTCTAATCTACATAAACGACATAGATGAGGGCCTCACATGCACAAACTCAAAGTTTGCAGACGATACAAAAATTGCAAATAACGTAATCTCAAAAGAATACGTTCAGGATATGCAAGGCAATCTAGATAAGTTGTCTCAATGGGCTGAAAATATGGCAAATGTGTTTCAATGAAGACAAATGTAAAGTACTTCACATTGAAATCCAAAATGAGAAAGCAAACTATTCAATGAATGGCACCCAACTCAAGACTGTAGACAAAGAGACGGATTTAGGAGTAACACTATCAAATAAGCTCAACCATGTCAACAATGCAAGGAGGTTGTTAAGAAAACAAACAAAAATGATTGGTTTCATAGGCAGGTCCTTTGAGTATAAATCCAAAGATGTAATCTTCACGCTTTATAATTCCTTAGTTCGCCCACTCCTGGAATATTGCGTTCAATCCTGGTGCCCTTACTATCAAAAGGGTATAGACAAACCGACAGTCACTAAAATGTGTCCCAGTCTGAAGAACAAACCATATGAGGAACGTCTTGAAGAATTACATCTGTCTCCCCTAACAAAGCGTAGATTAAGAGGTGACATAATTCAAGTCTTTAAGATTATCAGAGGCATCGACAATAGGAACTGTAGTAAATACTTTACAATTGACCGATCAAACTAAATACGGGGAAATGGTTTCAAAATCATTGGTAAATCGTTCAACTTGCACGAATCCAAGAATTTCTTTTTCAATCGAGTTGTCAACTTGTGGAATGGACTTTCCCGAGATGTTAAAGACTGCAACACTGTCTAAGCTCCTTTCTCTAAATCCAAGGTTGACTGCAGTTGTAAATAAACAAAACATTTCCTTAATTGTGCTATTTCATCAAGATTGTCCCCCTTCCCTGCCATGTTAATCCCCAGGGAGGTATTTCCTTTTCACATCGTTATCTCTCTTGAAATACTGTTGGGCACTAGAAACAGCAGTATTTTGGAGGGTTTGTATCCTTGAGGGGTCGCAAGATCTGTTGTTGCTCGTTTTCCTTTGTTCTCCTTTATACTCCTTTGTTGTGGTGTTGGCGAGTGTAATGGTACTTTGTAGTTGTGAAGGGGATGTGACGAATTGTGTATGATTAGAATCGGAGTGTTACATCTACATTAGTTTTAATGGTGGCAATTGCAATGGGATATGGTGGTGGTGGTACTTTAACATAGTATTCAATAATTATGGATGTAAATTGAGTGCGATACCTTCCTTTCAATGGTATCGGGGTTTATGTGGTGGTGGCCGTGTTTAAGCTGGTGATAGTTTATACATGAGTTAATAATACGGTAGTTGGATTGTTTGGTGGTAGTGGTGGATGTCGATACCAGTGACGGTGATGCTGTTGATTGTAATAATGTTTGATGGTGGTAGTTGTGATGCTGATGCCTATATTGGTGACGATGGTCGTGTTGTGAAGAGATGTGTGTACGTCCCTACCTAATTATTGTGGTGTTGTTAATGTAAATGAAAAACAAGAGTTGTGTTCATAGCCTTTATTGTCATTATTGGTGTGGGGGCAATTGTGGTGCTCTCGAACGAGGTAGCAACCTACAAACAAACAATTTTTGTAAGAATACAATATCAAAACATTGAAACAATTACATCTATACTCACTAAGAATACTAATGGTAACATTCGTTAACTTAACACTATATTCCAGTTAAAAGCCGTTTACTTGAACATAGTTTTCTATAAAATAAACTTATTAAATTTAACAATTAACACAGTTAACAAATGTAAGTACAAACAAAACTAAGCATAAAATGCAATATTATAGAATATTAAATGGAAACTCATCCCTTAACTACCATTTGGTAAACACAGCCATCAAGACGCAGACGAAGTACCAGCTAGCTCACTCAACCTCAGCAGTCGAATGTATTCATTTTTGTATTTAGTTAAAATAGGACTTCAGAGGCTATTAACCCTATTGGATTATTAAGCCAGTACACTGTAAGTCAAGAATTGCGACAGAACTGGAGCCTCTTTACGAGAACTCCAGTCCCTTGTGGAATGTATTCAGTAATTAATAAGTTAACCTTTTATATCAATTCCGAATCCTACTACAAAGTCTCAAACTATCATTGACCCAATGAAACAAGACCTTCAAGACAAATCCTGGATCCCAACTTACGATCTGTATAATATGAAGCAGAATGATCATTCGTAAACTATGAAGCAGTGATACTATATGAACCCTTTTATGAAACAAACACTAATTCATTAACCATGTCGAATCACTGAACATCGCAAAATCATATAGATTCGCAAAGGTAACCGGTCAACTCAACCAGTAGACCATTTCAACCAGTAGCTCTCAACCAGTACTAAATCAACCAATACGGTTAGGTTAGGTTAGGTTAGGTTAGTACTATATTTTGGCACTGGTTTGGTTGGTCTGGGTTATTTTGGCACTGGATGAGAGCTACTGGTTGAAATGGTCTACTGGTTGAGATGACATGGAACCATTCGCAAACACTATATATGAAGCATAAGCATATTAAAAGGTTTAATTGAAATGTGAAACGAAATTACATAGCATGATATATAAATCACTTCTGTATATCAAGCAATTAATAAGATTACGAATATAAAACTACTATTGTCCCATACATTAATGTTGATGTTTGTGGTGGTGATGCTGGTGGTACTGTAAAGGATTGTGCCTGTAATATACATTATGTGTCGTGCTTTTCATTGTGGTGGAGTTGGTGATGCTGCTGGTATTAGTGAATGGGAGTTATTTGAAGCATTAATGTAAATCTACTTTTCTAGTGGTGTGAATACTTAAGGTGGTGTGTGCAATGGTTGTGGTAGTACTGGTTGAGATGGTGCTATTAGTTGTGATTGTGGTAGTATGAGGAAGAGGTGGTGCTGTAACGAGGTTTGTATGAGGATGCAATATGAGAACGACACCCTCATTTATTTGCAGTGGGCGGGCATATTTGTCGTTGTTGTGATGGTGGTGGTGATTAGTGTTGTTGGTTATGAATGACAAAGTGTGTATGATTAAGTTAATTAAGTGGGACACCACCTACTGAATTGGGTTCAATTACTGAAATATTTGGTTGATATAGTAGTGAGAGTTAATTCGTGCTGTACATGGTTTCATAATAAGACCACCGACATTGTCGTAACTAAGCAGTTGTTGTTTGCAAGACACTCCGATGTCTGTCTATAATCTATATTTATTAATTACTGTCAGTATCAGTACCAGTCTAGACTGTTGTATGAAATACAAATATAGACAGCCTGGCGCTCATTGTGGCATTGTACACCATTTATAGGATTATATAGTAATGACAGGCAAGCTTTCTTTGTGGCATCTGTTGAATACCCTCCAGACTGTGTTATTCATTGCGTATTGAATCCTCGAACTAGATCTTATTTCTTGAGAAACAGAATATAGCACTGAAGATGATGACAGTTTAAATAGTAACTCCTGAATAACACTATATTGCACTGAAAAGGATGGTTTAACACAGTGTCAGCCTCTCAATGGTACAGTACAATACGGCACTGATGATTATGGTCATATTCAGTGTCAACCACAGAATGGTATTGTATTGTATTTGTTATTTATGATCCGACTCTACCTCCGGACATAGTCTTGAAGGCTGTAGATTCAACCGTTCAACACACGTGAAGTCAGGAGGTCTTATTCCAGATTGAGAGAGAAACTTTGAGACAGTTTGAGTGTTGCAAACGGCTTGTTTATGGCCTTTATATACTTACGATGCCTAGTTGTGTCCTTGTAGCCCATTGCAACTCAGAATTCTCAAAACTGCATCGCCACTGTCTCGCTGTCTCATCTCATCTCACAATGGCGGACACCTCTCTCTCCCTCTCTCTATCAAACGCCACCTATTGAGCTGTTTACTCACTAGTCCCTACCCCTGTAGAATACTTATAAAATGCTAATTAAATGGAAACAAAGAGGGTATATTTATGTTGTGTCGGTGGGCTGTATAGTGATGCACTGTACAGTCACTCATAAACATTCGTGGACACCCACGTGAACGCGTCAACTAAAATGTATTGTTTTTTGCTTGGTACCCCTTGAGACTGGATGCCAGCCAGAGGAAGGGGAGGGTAGGGGGGTGTTAGAGAGGGCAGAGTAGGAGGGTGTAGAAGCAGGGTAGTTCGGTAGTTACCTTACCCCCACTTTCTTCCCCTAAACTAAAATTCCACTCACCTCTCTCTCTCTCTCTCTCATATTATCAATAAAATATATGATAGCCCTCTCCCTATCTCTACCAAATTATATACGTTTTCTAATAGCACCTACACTCCTACATTATATGATAGTGTATTTGTTTTATTTGCCTTGTTATGTTTATTTATGTGTTATAAGAGTTTAGACCAAATGTTGTTAATATTCTGTAATTCACTTCCATTTTCACGTATATTATTAATGTATTTCTATTTAATATTACCTATTGTCACTATATCCATTTCCTATATGCGTATAATGTTTTTCTTCGTATAATGCTTTGTGTTTAGAACGTGGCGGGCAGATATATATGTGTTAACAGTTCTACTCAGTCTTCCCTAACTATTCTTTCCTAAATCTATCTTACGATTACCTTACTTCGGAGAACATGATTTGTATACAATAAGCCTACTTGGTTTAAATAGACGAGGTTTAGACAAAGACAAGGTTAAATATTGGATAAAGGCTTACATGATGTATAAGTAAACTAGAGCGGAACTTGGTAGAGAGCATACCTCCGCCTATACTGGCTGTTTTTTTTTTGTTATCTTGTTTAGAGTCAAACAAACAAACCGACAAAGAAACGGAGGTAAAAGACCAACCGAGTGATTCTCTCTCTCTCTCTCTCTCTCTCTCTCTCTCTTTTATGGGAGTTGGTGAATGTGTAAGTGACTGTTCTTATATACTTTTAGGTGAACAAAGGCACCAATTGTTAGGAGACTTGCCCATTTGTATCGTCCTAACCTGTCCTAGCTGTTGTGAAGCGTATACGCAACCAATGTGCCACACAGTGAGTAGTCTGACCGATCTCCGGGGCAATGTAGCGTTAAATAACACACCTGCAACTATAATTTGGATATTTGAGCTAGAGAAGACTTACCCCACCAAACTGCATATGATATTAATTATATGTAAATTATATAAAATATCTCCTGACAGTTCAATATGCCGCTTTCTTTTGTATAACCGCCTCTTCAAACTCATAAACATTACAAGTTTCTTCATGATATCATTCAGTTGTAGGCAAATTAATGTAATACCAATAGTTTTATAACAGGACTTTTATCGTGATTTTCTAATCAATTCTGCGAAAGTCAGTGTAATGATTTTGATTTCTTCAGAAATAGACCCAGGTCAAAATTAGCAACGAAACGATTGGAACCCGTCTGTTTTGATCATCTTTATATATTTACTGATTATTCTATTGCCCATGATGCAACCACGACGAGTTGCTGAATATGAAAAACATTATACTGTAGATGCATATATTAGTTTTTAATTTTAATTTTTCAACTCACTATTATATCAGTATGTGTGCATGCTGCTAACAAGAAATGGGTTAGTCAATATCTCCAGTTATAGATCGATCAGTTCGCCCGTCAATATATTATGTTATGGTCATATAGGTGTGAGCTTATAATAATAATATAATAATAATACATTTATTTAGACTAAAAACATATACAATATATTACAATATCTTCATACTTCATTATCAAGGCTGAGCCCATGAAAAGTGAACATTTGTTATGGGCTCCTTCAACATACGTTTAGGAGATTACTAGCAGTGTTCTGTATATGTAGTGTGCTTACAATTTAGATACTCAGTTGGCGTTTTAATCATTAATAGTTGCTTAGTAGCCTAAGTGATTTTTACAATTTCGCTTAAATTCTAATAAATTGTTAGCTACTTTTATTTCTTCTGGTAGTCTATTCCAGAAGATACTTCCCAGGTAAGTAACACATTTTTTACCAAGGTTAGTATTTGGCTTGGGTGGTCTGAGGTCTTTGTTTCTAGTGTTGTAGTAGAGTCATTTTCAGAGCTTCCTTGACCGTGTTTAGGATACCAAAGTTTCTCAGTGAATTTAACAAGGGCAACTGATACTAAAAAAAATAAGCCCCCATACACCTCACCAAAATGACGGGAAAGTTGTTATTTTAGACGTTTTTCAAAATGGCCGCCGCCGTCATCTTAAAAAATTGATAAAGTTCTATTTCTTGAAGTGAATGGCCAAAAATGACAATTTTGGTGTCTATTCCCACTAATTTTGGTGTCAGAAGATCAATGGCATGGCACAATTAAAAAATAATTACCAAATAATTAAGTAAATAAGAAAATAATTAAGAAAATCAATGGGATGGCATAATTCATGATTTAGAGTCCCATTAACCTCAACATCTAAGACAAATATGATGTTGTTAAATACACTGAGAAACTTTGGTATCCTAAATTAATAAAACATGAGACCTACTGCATTAAGATGCACTATCACTGCAGGACAAATATGATGCACAACTGTCAGAATCACTTCCGCTGTCATCATCGCTGCTCTCCATTTGTGGATGACTTGGAGTTTTTAGAAGATCCAGGAATGATGGAAGTGCAGGTTGGGTATAGCGTACTGGGAGGCATAAGCCATTTACAAGGTGCCATCCATGGCCAATTGGTGATGGATGATTCTGAAGGTGGAAATTCTTTTGCAGATATGTGAGGTAATTGGTGCGCTCTAAGTATGGTCGTAGACTGTCAGAATCAGGTACCAGTCTGATGATCTTTTTTTTCTTGAGTACTGACCACTTTGCTGCTCTCACCTCTGCTAGGGTCTTGTGTTTGGTGTCACAATAGATGTACCGGATAACAAATTTCTGTAAGTCATTGATGATTTCCTGTGTGACTGGGATGATTGTGCCACAACTTTTAAGGAGGTTGCGAGCTTCTGATGATTTTTCTACACGGTCAACAATAGTTTTCTTGCCTATTCCATAAAAGCCGGAGTTATGGTCGCATCCGGTAAGAAGATAAAGTGGGATCAAAGACTCCGCCATTGCCTCACTACACAAACACCGAGCATTTATCAGCTGAGATTTGCGTTTCAAGCACAAGAGTCCTGATATTTGCCGAGCCACATAGACTGCCTGAACGTAGTTATCAGTACCTTCAGTGTCTATGACAACTGCTTCTGTATACCCTTCTGACCGCAGCTTACCATAAAGAGTGAACAGAGCTGTGTCTGCTTCTGCATGGGCGTATGTGAGATTCTGCAAAACTTCATCTGTGGTGAGATTCCTTGCTGGTTTGCCAACAACACAGTGTATGAGCTGAATAGTGGTTGTAGATGCCTTTCTTTTGAAAGCAGCCTTGATAAATGCTTGAAGGCGAACTTTATTCTCTGGCTTACCAAGAAGAACATGAAAGTCTCTATTAGAAGGAAATTTGTCCTCTGACTTCATAAACACATTGCAAATGGACTGATTTTTTTTACGGTGTTGTCGTTCACTATCTTTGATGGAGAAGTCTTGCTTGTACGAGTCATTAACCAAGATAACACATTCTGCATTCGAATGTCTATTCAGGACAAAGTTCACAAGTTTCTCACCATAGTCTCCCCACGTTAACTTGGTTCCATCTGCTTTTTCTCTGTCTTCAGTAGTAGGCATTGTTAGATGCCAGATTAGTCCCATGTCTACTATTGATGTGTAAATATCAGGGTACGGTATGGATGTCATTGTCAGTTTTTCCTGTAGCTTACTCTTCTGCGTTTTGCGCATAGTACCATTTGCATTGAAAATTGAAAGGCACTCATCTGTTACTCGATGCTGCATTAAGTCTTCCATCTTTAAGCCGTCACTTGCCTCAACAAGTTTGATGACCGAGGTAAATGCCTTACTCTCCATTTCTTCAGTTGTCTGTTTCAGGTTTTCACTTGCTGTCTTCTCGATTTCTTGAGTTGCAAAATTGCCTCTTTTACTACGTGGTATTCGAGCATTGAGGGACTTTGTTTTGGAATAGACTCTTTCATTTACAAATTCCTCCACTTTTCTTTCTCCATCGGCCTTTGCAGACTTCAGATCAGCAAAGAGAGCTGGAGAGGCTTGAATTCCAGATTGTAGGGATCTTAGTGTCAGATCTGATTGGTCAAATGGATCACAATGGAACTCGGTGGGACATGCACTGATATCCTGCACAGATTGTTCATCTATCTTCATCTGACTTGGGGCACAATCTGCATGCTTTCTTGAACCTCGTCTCTTGTGATTTGCGTGACGATGAACACAGCCTCTTATCCGGTTGACATTGTTAAACATTCCGCGTGTTTGACAGGAGTTGCTTCTCATTCTTTAGAGGAACTGTGTCCAGATGTTGTTCATCCGTTATCCTTGGTCTGATGGGTGGTTCACCACGCTTGACTGTTTTGTATGGTTCAATTCTTTGCATCTGGCTCCCAAGTTCTTTGAGGCTATCAGAGAGGTACGAAGGCAAGGTGCTATTTGCAACTGGTCTATCATCATCTAGGGTAGGTAGATTTAGCTTAGGTAGGTCTGGCTGAACAAACATGACATTTGTACGATGTGATTGGCCACTTCCAGTCAAAGTGTCACTTTTGAAGTCATCGTTGGCGACTATACATATTGCCGGTGTTCCTTCAGAAATTTCAAAAGGACACTCAGTTGAATGCTTCAGGTCAGTAACTGCCCAGAAATCTCTAAGCAAAAGCACATCATTGTAACTGATTCCCAGGCCATCCTTATGTAATATGTCTACCATTTCTCTGCTCTTTGTCATACCATGTAGCAGTACACCGAGGTTTGTCTCAAATGCAGTACGTCTTCCAGTGATGTAGCTGGTCAAAATAGATGCAATTGATCTGACTTGGGGCTTGTCATCGACTTCAGACTTTGTGGGGTGCTTTAACCAAGTGATGAGCTTCAAGAGGAGATCATTCAGGTCTTCATATTCTTCTAGCTCATGTATGTATGGAGGCCAAGGAACAGTTTTTGTTTTGATGATCTGATCTCTGAGTCGCCCAGCTACATTCTTCACCAGCTGATCGTCACTTACACCTAGAGAGGATATTGCAGCCTCAAGATATGAACCTGCAGCTCTTGCATCATATACCAGTTCACTCACATTCTTCTGACCTCGTTCATGTAATGCTATGTCATCTCCAAATTCCTTGATCAGAATTTCCTTCACGAAACTGGACTTTGCTGTGGAATAGTAACCATAATTTGAAGTAATGCCTTTGTAATCCTTTACAAGACCTTGCAGTGTACGGATTTCATGATCTTCAAAGATAACTTGACGGACATGATGAAAGAAGATATTTTGGGCCTCTCGAAGATTAACATGTTGCAGATGCTCTGTTTTTTCATCAGGAAAAGACTCCTTCAGAGGGTTGCTGACATAATTGCGCCAACATTCACGATGATAACGAATTTCCAATCCAAACGCCGTTCGACTGTCTGGGATAGATGCAAGTAGGGTATTCAATCTTTCTCTTATAGGCTCATCTGACAGACAAACTGTATGCAACTTGAACCGGTTCCATGCGTCTACTGTTGACAGCAGCAAAAGTTTGGACTTGCCAGGATTACTGGTTTTTTGTGGTCCTTTCATACACCACACACAGAGATTCTTATCATGAACCACTCCAGTACTAGAACGAAGCTTTTTAGGCACATTTCCTGGGAGTTGTTGACTTGAAGTTGATGCTTGAACTTCTTCCTGTTCAGATTTCCGTTTACGATTCTGTGCTTGCTGAATATAGCGATTACTACTGATCTGGGTGTAACATTTACTATGCATGTACAGGCCTTTAGGTCCCTTGTCCCACTCCACTGCTGCATAGGCATGCTGAAATTTATCAAGTTCCTTCCACCGAAAACACTTGCTCCTTAGATTCTCCCACTTTGTATCAGATGTCTTGTCCGTACTATCATCAGCTATACAGGGATGTTGACATAATATGCATTTTAATCCAGGTCCTGGGTCAGGCACATCACTAACTCCTCTACGTTCCATGCTTATGATTCTTCACGCCAAATTCGATGCAACAAACCTGAAAAAGAAGGAATTGATCAGTCAACATTCTTGGTTTACATTTTAAATTATATATTATATTATTTGAGTAAGTTTCAGAGGATCCGTGATCGTGTTTAGGATACCAAAGTTTCTCAGTGGATTTAACAACATCATATTTGTCTTAGATGTTGAGGTTAATGGGACTCTAAATCATGAATTATGCCATCCCATTGATTTTCTTAATTATTTTCTTATTTTCTTAATTATTTGGTAATTAGTAATTAATTATTTTTTAATTATGCCATCCCATTGGTTTTCCGACACCAAAATTAGTGGGAATAGACACCAAAATTGTAATTTTTGGCCATTCACTTCAAGAAATAGAACTTTATAAAAAATTTAAGATGACGGCGGCGGCCATTTTGAAAAACGTCTAAAATAACAACATTCCCGTCATTTTGGTGAGGTGTATGGGGGCTTATTTTTTTTAGCATCAGTTGCCCTTGTTAAATTCACTGAGAAACTTTGGTATCCTAAACACGGTCACGGAAGCTCTGAAAATGACTCTACTATTGTGACTATGTATACTGTCTACGTGATGGAAATATTGATTCTGAACACAATCAAGCTGATTGAAAACAAATTTAAGAGATTCTATGTGATGAATATCACATAGTTTTAACACTCGCAATTCTTTGAGTAAAGGAGTTGTATGGTCTAAATACCGGTATCCCACTTTAGATATTATTCTCGTGGCTTTCTTTTGAAGTTTGAATAATGGTTCTAAGTTTGTTTGTGTGGCTGAACTCCAAACAACATTACAACACTGATAACATGGATAAATTAAACTGTTATACAAACACAGCTTGGAATTGAGATGATCAGACGTTGTTGAAACTGCAGTGTCTGTGGTAAGAGATTGTTGTCAGGTGAACGAGGTTCAATTTACATATTGTTGGTACCTCTAAATACAGTTAAATAGTTATGATTTTCTGCATGCAACTCACGTTGTGATATGGACAGGATCAGCCTTGTGGAGAATGACAATTTAAACTTTTTGTTTTGGGGCCACCCTAATATACAATATACAGTATATATATATATATACAGTATATACAGGGTGTCCCAGGAGGAAAGGGCATAATTTTGGGAAATGATAAAACGAGGTATTCTAAGCATAACATGTTCTATAACAAAAAGTTCAAATCTCAACCATTAAAGAGATATATCTATATAATAATGGTCAAATAATTGCAGTTAGATGGAGGTGTGGTAGACCCTAGAACAGCTAGGCCAGCCTTATGGGGAATTACTGCAGAAAATACCATTTTCAACATGCCATAACTCTATACCGGCCGAGATTTGGAATATTTCTTATAGAACAATATAGGCTTAGAATACCTTGTTCTATCATTTCCCAAAGTTATGCCCTTTCCTCCTAGGATACCCTGTATATATATATGCGTTCTGCTATATGTTTACTCTATAATTACCAGTTTACTGTTTACCGGAAGTTATGTGTTCGCCTCCGTTTGTTTGTCTGTCTGTAAACAAGATATCTAGAACATAATAATTACCTGAATGTTATGAAGATTGGTGGGGAAATAAGATATGCAGCAAGGAATAAGTGATTCACTTTATGAGGCGATCTGCAGATTTTCACGACATATGGTGGGCAGATAGAATATGCACCTTTATAGAAGTGATTCAATTTAGGAAGCATTCCGGAATATATCCTGGAACCCAGATCCAGAATTTGTTTTAGGTCATTAATATTAATGATATAGAACCAGCCAGCGTAGGCGGAGGTATGGTCTCTACCAAGTGCCGCTCTAGTTTACTTATATATCATGTAAGCCTTTATCCAATATCTAACCTTGTCTTTGTCTAAACCTCGTCTATTTAAACCAAGTAGGCTTATTGTATACAAATCATGTTCTCCGAAGTAAGGTAATCGTAAGATAGATTTAGGAAAGAATAGTTAGGGAAGACTGAGTAGAACTGTTAACACATATATATCTGCCTGCCACGTTCTAAACACAAAGAATTATGCGGGGGTCACACATTCACGTATATGCTCCCGTATGCTCCCGTACAAAGGTTTATTGGTAGTTGGCAACCGAATACGTAAAACGTAAGGGCTTAGTACGCAAAACGTAAATGAAATTGTGTCTAGTCGTGGGGCTTGGTACGCATGGCGGGATTAGCCACGCTGGTCGGGGAGGTGGTGGGTGCGGCCAAGGCCGCCCGGTATGTTTTGGATTTCAAATCAGATACGTGGCTCGCGCTCACGTATGTCAAAAGTCGGGCCCTTTTGTAGTTCCCAGATTCCAACCCAGACCTACGTGGTTGACAAAGACTGTCTTTGTCTGTGTTTGGACAGACGGGGTGTGCCTACGATTGTCCGGAAACGGTCCACGTAAGTCCTACAAACTCCCAAGACGTACGGCCTCAGCTACGTAGGTCTTGTGGGGGCGTGGCCATGGGCGTGGCCTGTGTTCCCGCATATCGGGCAGCCCAGGCGGACTAACGGGGACATGCTTACGCAAGTCGCAAGCACGTACGTAGTTCCATACGACTACATTACGTCTGACGTAACACTGGCCCCGTCACGGTACGTCTGTCGGGAAGTGCAATAGTCGTGGTCTATACGGGCGTACACGGCCGGACTACGCCCGTCAGAACACAAAATTGGCGATCACGCCTGACGGGAGCTGTCGGGAGCGATATACGTGAAAGTGTGACCCCAGCACCCCAGTCTGTCCAAACACAGACAAAGACAGTCTTTGTCAACCACGTAGGTCTGGGTTGGAATCTGGGAACTACAAAAGGGCAAGGGTGGCCACAACGTTGCCATTCCCACTCCTGACTCGGCACCATGAAGAACATCACGGAATACATCCTGGAGGAGTTCAAGATGGTGAACTCCCTAATCAAACCGGAGAACAGGCATAACACTCGGCTCATTCAATGGATCATTTCCTACATAGAAATGTTAGAACTGCTTGCAATAGCAAACTACATCCATGAAGATGAACAAGAGAAGAAGAAGGAAAGGAGCAAGAGGACAGCGTGGGTGTGGCCATATCTACAACGAAGGCCTGAACGTGGCCATTATGAGAAGCTGATGCAAGAGTTGGCCACAGAATGTCCACAACTGTACAAAAACTTCACCCAGGTAGACAAACAACTATTTGATGAGATAGACGGCAAAATTAGATAATTACGACACGATAAATTGAACACAATAATAGCATCATTATAAGCATAATAATTACGAAAAAAACAAAAACTGACACTGTCACTGTGAAAGGGTTTGAAAACATACAAAATATCAACGTACCTCAGGCATACCAAGTGACCGGGGCTTCTTTTGACGGACGATGTGTGGCTTCATGAAGTGGAACATGTTGAGGATCCACTTTTCCCTCTCCGTCAGTCGATGGCCCCATCACCACTCTTCGACTTGCTGAGCCGGCCGAACCTGGAGCGGAGAGATCCCCACCACGTCTTTAAATCGAAGGCGGTCATTGGTGGGTCCATGGTCGCAGCCTTCTCCGCCCATACAGCCTCGATATGCTCCTTGTTTTTGTGCCTGGGGTCACCCTTGTCATAAATGAAAGGCGCATCCAGATCAATCCAATCTGCCAGCATACGCTCAGTCTCCTCCGTCAGTATTATGTTGGTCTTCTTCCGGCACCGTTTCTTTGGTGGGGCCTGTACGCTGTTGGTAGGTGCAGGTTCTTCTTCTTCCTCCTCGTCTTCCTCACTCTCATCCACTTCAACCTTGAGCTCTCCACTATCAGGGCCGAGGTCGAGAACAACTTCATCTTCCTAAGGCGTCGAGAGGGCAGGCGGTGAGTTGGAGGGGCCAGGCTGAGAGCGGTCATAAGGTGAAGTGGCAGGCGGTGAGGTGGCAGACGTCGAGGTGGCAGGGGAAGCCTTCCTGGCCTTCTTCACGCCTTTCTTATGCATGGTACAGGGCAGGGCAGGGCAGGGTGCAGAGGGTGACAAGCAGGGCAGGGCAGGGTGCAGAGGGTGGCAACCAGGGCAGGGCAGGGTGCAGAGGGTGGCAAGCAGGGCAGGGCAGGGTGCAGAGGGTGGCAAGCAGGTGGCAGGGTTGGCTTGTTGTTTGCTGCTCCGGTGTGGTGAGAGGTGTGACGGGAGTGTCCCCCGCTGGTCCTTATATCCCCCCATACAACGTTGCCGCGTCTTCCCGCCAACACGCAGTGCGGCGGTGCTGCCAGATGCGCCCGGACTAACTTTAACTGTCCCGTTTGACAGGAATATTGTACGATTGGCGGGAGAAGCTTACGTTTCACCGGGCTAGCTGCTACGTCTTACGGGGCTGCTCCCGTAAGACGTAGCAGCTAGCCCGGTCAGACGTAGGATTTCACGACTTTTGACATACGTTAGCGCGAGCCACGTATCTGATTCGAAATCCAAAACATACCGGGCGGCCTTGGCCGCACCCACCACCTCCCCGACCAGCGTGGCTACTCCTGCCATGCGTACCAACCCCCACGACTATACACAATTTCATTTACGTTTTGCGTACTAAGCCCTTACGTTTTACGTATTCGGTTGCCAACTACCAATAAACCTTCGTACGGGAGCATACGGGAGCATATACGTGAATGTGTGACCCCACCATTATACGAAGAAAAGCATTATACGCATATAGGAAATGGATATAGTGACAATAGGTAATATTAAATAGAAATACATTAATAATATACGTGAAAATGGAAGTAAATTACAGAATATTAACAACATTTGGTCTAAACTCTTATAACACATAAATAAACATAACAAGGCAAATAAAACAAATACACTATCATATAATGTAGGAGTGTAGGTGCTATTAGATAACGTATATAATTTGGTAGAGATAGGGAGAGGGCTATCATATATATTTATTGATAATATGAGAGAGAGAGAGAGGGGTGTGTGGAATTTTAGTTTAGGGGAAGAAAGTGGGGGTAAGGTAACTACCGTACTACCCTGCTTCTACACCCTCCTACTCTGCCCTCTCTAACACCCCCCTACCCTCCCCTTCCTCTGGCTGGCATCCAGTCTCAATAAGTACCAAGCAAAAAACAATTCATTTTAGTTGACGCGTTCACGTGGGGGTCCACGAACTTTTACAAGTGACTGTACATAGCCTTTAACTGTGTTGGTGGTGTAATGGTTTAGTTCGAATCCCGGGAGGACCATATGCTTTCATTAATTTATTCAAGTGCAATGGGGTTTATAATGGAGGATTAATGTTAAGAACCGGGTGTTCTTTCATTAATATCTTGAATTTCGCTTGTCCATAGCAACGAGTGATAATGGAAGTAGTTGACTCGCCTACTGGGAATCAAAGGCGAATATGGAAGCTTAGTACTAAAGCATACAGGTGTGTATATACATTATGTTCGGGAACTCATCCGTCAAATTATCACAACCTATTTAATCAAAGTAGCCAAATAATATATTATATAAATAAATTCCGTACATTGTACCAAATATCGTTATTACTTATTCATATGCTCCTATTTTACGTTAAATATGAATATATTAACTTGTAACAGCAATAAAACAAGTGGGAATAGTATTTGGGGGGTGATAAAGACAAAATATTGCCGAGCGGCTCATTCATGAGAGTAGAGCCGGCTCAACACACGTCCTCCCGCTCTCACTTATCGATCCACACTGCCTCTTTGTAAGTGAACTCTCTCTCTTGCCACGATCTCTATATGCGTCACACACGACCTTGAAACCGGGTGGGTGATATTGGCGCAGAAAATAAACCGATAAACAAGGGAATAAGAGGAAAACAAGATGATAATTGAGGGGGGGGAAGGGAAAGGGGGGGGACACATGTGGAGGAGTGATAGCAGGTATGTTGTAGAATTATCTCACTTATTCACATATTGCTTTGTTTTGAGTACCAGTGGGATGTTTTGAAATACTTTTTTTTAGGCCTTGGCTCATATGAGGATGCTCGCCTTCGCCCACTACAGACTCAATGGAGGACGCTTGCAGTTCTTGGGTTAACTTGTTAAAAAGAGCCATGGTTGTAAAATATATTATTGTGAATCCCTTCAGGTTCATGGCGTATTTTAGCAATATATTGTGGCTAACATTATACAATTGTTTATATGATCATGGTATATGAAGGTCAAT
The DNA here is from genome assembly GCA_032716605.1 of Paralithodes platypus. Lineage (NCBI taxonomy): Eukaryota > Metazoa > Arthropoda > Malacostraca > Decapoda > Lithodidae > Paralithodes > Paralithodes platypus. Next base: position 26,590,276 of record CM064554.1, read on the forward strand.
TATTAGACTATGTGTAGCTTATGAAGGAGGTATAACAATTAGAAGGCTTCAAACTATCTAATTAACCATTTCAACTATCACAGATCCTTCCTTAACTACATACAATCGTCTAAAATAGGGTTGAAATTACGCAAACCATAACCTCGGTACGAAAGGGGTTAATATAAGGTTCCCTATAGTAATTGCATACCTAAAGGAAACAATATATTAGAAAACTTCACTTACCTGGGGAGGAGGCTGTGGATGGCCAACACCTTCTTCCCACAGAATGATCCACAGGTACACGTGGAAACGGATGTTGACGATGAAGGATAAGACAGTGGTGGAACGAAAGTCATTGATTGATTATGTATGTGTGGATGAACGAATGAAGAAATCTGTGATGGATGCTAGGGTGTATAGGGGTATTGGAGGGGGTCTGTCTGATCATTATGTAGTGGTAGCTAAGGTTAGGATACAACAGAAGTGGGTGAGGAGAGCTGGAGGGAGGCGAGAGGAGGGTGGAATGGTGAGGAGGGTGGAGAGGTTGCAGGAGGAGGAAGTCAGGGAGGATTACAGGAGAGCAGTGGAAAGACGACTAGGTGGGTTCGACCTGGAAGTTATGGAGGAAGTGGTGAAGATGAGCAAGGTGTTTAAGGATGAGATCTGTGCAGCATGTGAGGAGGTGTGTGGAGTGAGGAGAAGAGGGAGGGGAGTGAAAGGTACAGCATGGTGGACAGAAGAGGTAAGAATAACTGTGGAAGAAAAGAAGAAAGCATATAGAGAGTGGTTGGGTAGTAGAGGGAATGAAGATTCCGAGAGACAGAAACGAGCGAGGTACGTGGAGAGTAAGAGGGTGGTGAAGATAGTAGTGAAGGAAAGTAAGAGAAGAGTAGATGAGGAATTTGGAAGAAATCTGAGTGTAAAATGGAGGGAGAGTAAGAAACTGTTCTGGAAAGAAATCAAGAAAGTTAGGGAAGGTAGCAAGGGAAACAGTAAGGGTGTGAAAGATAAGAATGGGAGAATGCTAGCCGAGAAGCAAGAGAGAGTCGTAAGATGGAGGGAGTACTTCAGTGAGTTGCTAAATGTAAGGAATGAAGAGCCAACAAACATAGCTGGATATGGTATGGGACGGAGAAGAAGAGAAGTAGTGGAGTACAAAGGAGTACAAAGGAAATCAAGCAACAACATATCTAGTGACCCTTCTAGGCTGCTTGTCCTCCAAAACACTGAGGATCAAGTGTCCAAACAGTGGTTTAGAGTGGGTTAGGGAACATTGGAAAGGGAACTACTGCCCTGGAACTAATGTCCATGGCAGGACTAGGAAGTTAGTAGGGGACATATGGGTTAGTAACTGAGGGGAGGATAAAATAAAGTTATTCATTTACAAACGCAGTCAGTCGCAGGTTTGATGAGAGATATTTGTCTATGCGGAGTTTAAATTAATCAACGGTGCTGCAGTCTATAACGTCTCGGGGAAGCCCATTCCACAAGTTGACAACTCGATTGAAGAAGAAATTCTTAGATTCGTGTGAGGTAAAAGATTTACCAATAATTTTGCAAACGTTTCCCCGCGTGTAATTAGATTGGTCGATAGTGAGGAGGAGGTGGGGATCAGGAGGTCAGAAGTTGGGGAAGCCATGAAAAGAGTGAAGTTGGGGAAAGCACCAGGAACAGATGGAGTGTGTGGGGAAATGTTGAGGTATGATGGTGAGATAGTGATAGAAAAGGTATGGAAAATGTGCAAACTAGCATGGGAGAAGGGGAGTGCACCCGATGACTGGAAGACTGGCATAATAGTCCCCCTATATAAGGGCAAATGGGAAAGAGGAGTGTGTGGTAACCACCGAGGAATATGTCTTCTAAGCGTAGTAGGGAAGGTATACAGTAGGGTAGTGATTGAGAGAGTGAGAGTGAGAACGGAGAAATGGATAGGCGACGAGCAGGGAGGTTTTAGGAAGGGAAGAGGATGTGTAGATCAGATTTTTACCCTGAATTGTGTTGTGGAGAAGTACCTGGAGAAGAAACAAAAGGTGTATGTTGCGTTTATGGACTTGGAGAAGGCCTATGGCAGAGTGGATAGAGAAGGTTTGTGGAAAGCACTTAGAATATACGGAGTAGAGGGCAAGTTGCTGAAAGCAGTGAAGAGCATGAATGAGGGTCCAAAGGCGGCAGTACGTGTGGAGAGTGAGCAGAGCGAGTTCTTTGACCTGAATGTTGGTTTGAAACAGGGGTGTGTGATGTCCCCGTGGTTGTTTACTGTATATATGGATGGAGTCATGAAAGAAATACTATCAAGAGCAGTGGATGTTAGTGTATCGCTGAAAAGGGAGGGAATTGAGTGGAAGCTACCTAGACTGCTGTTTGCGGATGATACAGTTCTGATGAGTGATAATGAATGGGAGTTGCAGGGTCTGGTAAATGAGTTTGGAACAGTGTGCGAAAAACGGAATCTGAAGGTAAATGCGGGGAAGAGCAAGGTTATGGTCTCCGAAAGGGGTGAAGTCACAGAGTGTGAGGTGAAGCTGAATGGTCAGGCTATGGAGATCTTCAACTCTTTTAAGTGTCTGGGCAGTGTGTTGAGTAAAGATGGGACTATGGATGAAAAAGTGCGGGAGAGGGTACAACAGGGGAAGAGGGTTGTAGGAACGTTAAAAGCAGTAACAAGAAATAGGGTGGTCAGTATGGAAGTGAAGATGTCCTTGCATGACAGTGTGGTAATCCCGACACTGACTTACGGAAGCGAAGCATGGACGTTGGTTGAGAGACTCAGACCAAGAGTGAGACCAGTGGAAATGAATTACTTAAGGAGTGCGTGCGGAGTTACATGGAGGGATAGACAGACTAATGAGGAAGTAAGAAGGAGGTGTGGTGTGGAGGTAGATGTGCTGGAAAGTGTGAAAAGGAACAACTTGAGATGGTTCGGCCATATGGAACGTATGGAAAGCGAGATAATGACTAAGAGGGTGTATGAGAGCGAGGTGGAGGGACAGAGAGGGAGAGGTAGACCGAATGAGAGGTGGAAGGATGGAGTGAGGAAGTATATGAACGAAGGCGGTGCTGGTTGGGGGGAGGGGCGTCGACTGTCTGGGGACAGAGGTGTATGGGGCGGTTCGTTTGTGGCCACACCTTCGGGGATCACGGCGTCAGGCAATAGATAGATAGATAGACTTACCTCTTTTCTAGCCAATATGAATATGATTATGATATCAGCCCTTGTTATAGATGAGGAGGAATTATAGCTGTATAAACTATACTGTATGTCTGTGGGTCTTTAAATGCTAAGGGAAAGGTATCGGAGTGAGTAGTTGAATCAGGTTTTACACAGTTATTATATTTAGTATTAGTAGAATCATAGGATGTGACAGTCCCAACACGACATGAAATAGTATGGGATATTGGATATACTCTGGGCCTACCTTGAAGAGGACACCCGAATTAACAGCGTACAATTGGTAAGTAATCAGGTATCACCTGTATTCTCTTTACCTGTACAAGAACAAGAAAACAATAAATAGGACAAACCAGATATACAATATACATGACATACACAAAGCTAGGTAAGGTTGATATATATAATAATCAGGAATGATGCTCGTGAGTGTGGTTGGAATATAAAGCGGGGTTGGGGTAATCTAGCTGGACTCGAGTATGATGTAAGGTAAGGCAGAGCTGGTTATCTATGAGTAGGCAGTGGTTAGGCGACAAAGTGGTTGAACTAGCCAGTAACGATATTAATTACTGATAGGGTGTTGTGGGTTTGACTTTAACGACAACTAATGAAGTAAAAGTTACGTTAAGAAGGGGGCCTGATAGACAGACCACGGATACTTCTGCAGTGAGGCTGACAAAGAATATAGAAACATTAAATACTATTTGCGTCCTACAACAAAATGGCTTCTGCAGTGAGGCTGACAGAGGGACCAAGATATATTGAATACTCCTTATTTCCTACCACAATGAGACTTTGGGCCTTGGAGCACCTAGGGAGGTTTCTTGGAACACTCAGCTCAGGAGGGAATGTGAGATACTTTCCCTAACCTGGTCTGAGTACCTATTCACTCCTTAGGTATTCCTAGGCCTTGATTGACTGCACGGAAAAAGTAGTAGGCCGCCGGCTTGACCTTGGCCTTTCCTACCGTTGATATAGGTCCTTGTTGCTCCGGCGATGAGGGGAAGGGGGATAGCAAAGGTAGGGCCCGCAATATTTGCTTTCGTATCCCCTCCCAGGTTCACTCTCCAGGTGTGCTTGTGGGGGGGGAGGCCATGTACGCAGCTGGATCCCTTACCCCCTGCCGGATTCCTTACCCCTCAGCGCATGCGCGAAAATGTACAAATATTATATTAGATTACCTAACCTAACCTAACCTAATATAATATAATATAATATAACAAAAATAACAAAATAAAAATATAAAAAACACTAGATCCGGGTGGGATCAAACACTGGTTTTTCTGTGAAAGAGGCCTGAGCTCTACCGACTGAGCTACGGAGCGACATGGCATAAACGGTTTGAAGGCTACATATAAATGCGGTTGGGCCTTCTTCCTGTAGCCTAAAGTAGGGGGTAAGGGATCCGGCTGCGTACATGGCCTGTGTGTGGGGCGGCACTGCATCGTCCTGGTTGGCTGGGCTCCGGGTCAGTTTGTGTCGGTGGCGTCACATATGGCGGTGTGGAGCCACAGTACCGCTCTCTCGTATGCAAAGTAGTTCTATGCGGCTTGGTTGATTTGTGCTGGTGGATGGTTGGTACACCTGTCTTTGGGGGGACTTTTTTATACCGAGCCCGTTCTGTTTGAGAGAGAATGGTTGGAGGGTAGGCTTTGGTGGTCGGCGGTGTCCCTGGTTGTTGTGGTGCCGTACGGGGTTAGGCCTTTGGTGTGCCTGCTGTAGGTGACCCCGGCTGGAGGGTTGATTCTGGTTCTGTTGGAGTTGGTGTGGTGGTCGGCTTGGGGCGCCCTGGTATGTTCCGGGGGGTGCAAATGTCTGATTGTTGTACTTGACTTGCCTTTCGTTTAGTATAACATGTCCGTCCCATTCAGCTTCAAGTTAATTTCTATTAACATAAACGATACGCGAACATATATCCGAAACATCTCGAACATTAAACAGTGGTTGATCGAAAAGTTTCAAGATGTCTGATACACCTTCGAGTCCGTGCAGTCACTGCAAGCTTCAAATGTCTAAGATTATTTACTAGGAACAGTTATGAATTATAATGTTGATCTCGTTTCAGTCCTTCATTTCCGCTCTTGCATAACGAGTGATTGAACTACAGGACGTTCGGATAGGGAACATTGACTTTGGCTATACATTTTCATCTTCACAAGTACAAAGGAGTACAAAGGAAACCAAGCAACACCAAGTCTAGTGACCCCTCTAGGCTACTTGTCCTCCAAAACACTGAGTTTCAAGTGTCCAAACAGTGGTTTAGAGTGGGTAAGGGAAACTTGGAAAGGGAACTACTGCCCTTTAAATAATGACCGTGGCAGGATTAGGAAGTTAGTATGGGACAGATGGGTTAGTGACATAACACAGTTATAAGTGATCTTTTGTATATCTGGGAAAAAAGGGAGTAATGTCTTGGTAATATATATACGCAATAATCCTTGATGAATCTGAGGGAGGAATATATTAAGGTTATTCATTTACAAACGCAGTCAGTTGCAGGTTTGATGCAAGATATTCGTCTAGGCGAAGTTTTAAAATATCAACGGTGCTGCAGTCTATAACGTCTCGGGGAAGCCCATTCCACAAGTTGACAACTCGATTGAAGAAAAAATTACTAGATTCGTGAGAGATAAAATATTTACCAATAATTTTGCACCCGTTTCCCCGCGTGTAATTAGATTGGTCGATAGTGAAGTACTTACTACAGTCACATATTGTCGATGCCTTTGATGATTTTGAACACTTGAATTAAGTTGCCTTTTAACACCTTACGAGCGGCCTATGCGGTTTATTTATGTGTACCGCACAGCGGGGTGTTTTTAGCCAAAATAGGGCTGTTTACGTGATCATTTTCATGCCTAAATAAGACCCAGAACGTAAAACAAGTACCTATCCCTGAAAGGGCATAAACAGAGCTTTCGAATGACACCATAACGATCCTTGTATGATGGATAGTTTTCTTGCAATAACCGTGCAACGCGAGTGCAAAAAGCAGGTAATTCGGTACTTTCAGTACATAATTGAGTATGTAGCGAGTGAGAGAGGGAGGAGGGAGCTGAGATTTGTGTCAGTAGGTTCGCCGCGGTGGTCTGGAGCAGTCATACGCTCGCTAGTCTCCTGCCACCACTTGTCTCTCTCTCTCAGCCACATTACGTGCTGAAATTGCCACTCGAGTTATGTCGAGCGCCGCCACATAGTCCAGCTTTTTTTAACTCGACTTATGTTGCTCGCCGCTAATTAAGGGTTAATCTGCGTTGGGTTAAAGGAAATACATTTATTTCTCTAAGACGCTCCTCGTATGGTTTGTTCTTTAGGCTAGGTATCATTTTGGTAACTCTACGTTGAACTCGTTCTAGCTTATCTATATCTTTTTGGTAATAAGGGCACCAGGATTGAACGCAGTATTCCAAAAGAGGGCGGACTAAGGAATTGTAAAGAGTTAGGATAACTTCTTTGGATTTATGCTCAAATGACCTGCCTATAAAGCCAAAGAGTGATGCAGTCAGCACTGCCATTTCCACAAAATAATTGTTGCTAGCATGTAGTTATTTTTAACTAACGATCGCTAACATGTAGATACCAGCATTATAAATGTACATTGTCAAGTTATCTTGTCTTTAATTATCACATATAAGCGTGTTGTCTTTATAACGGTAAGCTCCGCTCCGTACTTTCTTTTGGTAGAAATTATAAATTACAAATCGCATATTTTTGCGATATTCGTGCAACCCTGATCTTGCTACAATTATGTCCAGCCAATTATCTCAGTCATTATATAATTAGGGATAAAGATTATTTAAGAAAATATGTGAACAATTCTCAATACAAGGACGCACTGTGTCCCTGTACAGAGCAAGAAGCTGAGCAGGGGTAAAGAACCTCTTGAGGCGGTTGAGCAAACCCAGCTTCTGGGAGGGTGCCTTAGTGAGACTGGTAATATGGTCCTTCCAAGTGAGAGCAGAAGAAAAAGAAACACCAAGAATATTGAGAGAAGATGAATAATTGATTTTTGTATTGTTAAAGTATAAGGGATAGTCCACTGGGAGCTCCGTACGGATAGTAAGAGGGAGAAATTGGGTTTTGGAAGCATTAAAGGCAACAAGGGTTTTTCTGCCCCAATTGGAAATAGTAGTTAGACCAGAAGATAAGTGTTGTATGGCTTCATTACGTTTGTTTTTGAGGGATTGCTGGCTGGGGCGTTCTGGAAAACTAATTGAGTGGTGTAAGGTAGAGTTGTCTGCGTATGAATGGATGGGACTGGAGGTACAGTTGAGAAGATAATTTATACAAATTAGAAAGAGAATAGGAGATAGGACAGAGCCCTGAGGAACACCGGAGTTGATAGGATGAGGAAGTGAGTGATGGCCATCCACAACCTCAGCTATGGAATGACCTGAAAGGAAATTAGAGACAAAGGCACAGATGGAGGGATAGAAACCGAAGAAGGGTAGTTTAGAAATTAAATATTTGTACCAGACTCCATCGAAGGCCTTCGATATGTCTAGTGCAATAGAATAGGTCTCACAAAAGTCCCGAAAGGAGGATGACCAACAGTTAGTAGGATATGAAAGAAGATCACCAGTAGAGCGACCCTTTAAGCTCAGTTCACACATACACGAATTAACGTCCCGTTCGGCCCCGACCAATTAATTCGCCTGCAAACAGGCAAGGACGCCGGCAAAATCGCCTATGGTCGGTACAGGGATATGTGGTGTCGCCAGCACATGGGACACGGGGCGGCAGACGGCGAACATTTTGTGCATGCATAAATTGGTCGGCGTGGGCCGGGGCAACTGCCATAAAACGTGTCAGGCCGGGACACCCACAGGAGCAGTCGACTTCTAGACGCCGACAGACTGCGTCTAGACGTCGACTGGCGGCGTCTAGACGCCGACGAACGGGATGAGAACGGCAGCAAAAAACCGTTGGAAGGAGAATCGCGATGTGTCACCGTCCTGTCACGTGAGCTGGCGACACCGCATGTCCGTGTACCGACCATAGGAGATTTTGCCGGCGACCTTGCTCGTTTGCAGGCGTATTAAGGGGTCAGGGACGGAGGGGATGTTAATTCGTGCTTGTGTGAACCGAGCAAAAGGGGATGGGGACGGACGGGACGTTAATTCTTGCATGTGTACACATGGGGCCTCCAGATTGATGCCGTCCTGCCTATTTTTTTGGTCGTGGCCGGACGGGACATTAATTCGTGCATGTGTGAACAGAGCTTTAAGGAAGCCATACTGGCGATCTGAGAGCAGATTATGAGAAGAGAAATGGTTAAGAAATTTTGAAGCAAGAATAGTTTTAAAAACTTTAGAGATACAAAAGATGAGAGCAATTTGACGATAGTTGAAGGGTTGAGAGCGGTCACCCTTCTTCTGCAATATTCTGCAATATTCGCAGCCTTTCCACTAGATTTCCCTCTGATGAACACCATCTCGGAAGCACCTGCTAGCATCCCCTACTCTGTATCCTCCTTATTTCTCTCTCCTAGTTTCCAAGCTAAAGGTGGATGTTATGTATGCGTACACAATAAACTCATATGCTCTCGTGTTCCCGACTTTGACTCGTCTGAATTCTCAGCTTTATGGCTTAAACTATCCTGTCACTCCCATACTAAATATTTTTGTGCTGTCTATCTTTCCGCTAATTCTACTGACTTTCCCAAACTCTTTGACTGTCCAAACTCTAAAGTGAAACACATCCATCTCTCCTTTCTCAGAAATCTCCATCTTAGGAGATTTCAACTTTCACCACCGCCAATGGCTCTCCTCTCATTCCACTGACCAACCTGGTAAACAAGCCTACATATTTTCTATTCTAAATGACCTAGAGCATTTGGTTCAGCAAACCACCTATATCCCAGATTGCTTCAGAGATCGGCCCAACATTCTTGACTTGATTCTAGCTTCTGTTCCTTCCTCTTATGCTGTCGATCTATTCTCTCCTTTGGACTCCTCCGACCATAAACTTATCTCTGTCACCTCTCCCACCTCTCTAGTATGGCCACCCGATCTTCCCATCCAGCGGCGCTTGTGGCACTTTTGTGCTGCTGACTGGGAGGCTCTTTAGCAGTACTTCTTTCATTTTCCATGGAATTAAGTTTTGCTTCCATGGCCGGGGACCTTTGAAGAATGCTGACTGCCTTACCGAGGTTATTCTCTCAAACATACATTCTATTTTCGTTCTCTCAGACTAATGTAAAAACTTGTGCGTTTACTCACACTTGTTCTACTGCTGTCCACAATAAGGAGGAAGCATTCAAATGGTACCATCGCATTCAAACTTAAGAATCTCTTTCTTTGTATGTTTCTAACCGAAATCAAGCCAAATCTGTTCTTCAATTCGCCAAACACTCCTTCATCAATAATATATGCACTGAACGATCCAACTCTAGCTCTTCCCAAGCTTTCTGGAATCTAGCTAGAAACCTCTCCAACAATTTTTCTTCCTCGTTTTTCCCTCCCCTTTTCCATTCTGATGACTCTACCATCACTTCTACCTCTGACAAAGCTGAACTCTTCACCTAAACTTTCAACAAAAACTCCACCTCAGATGATTTCAGTGCAATTCCTCCCTCTCCGCTTCACCTCTCTCCTACATATGCCTAATTTCCTCATCTCTTCTAAATATGTACTTTCTACCCTCTCTGAGTAGGAAGGCATATGGACCAAATGGTATTCCTCCTGTTGTTCTCAAAAACTGTGTTTCCGTGTTGACTCCCTGCCGAGGCAAACTCTTCCGTCTCTGTCTCTCCTCTAACGTCTTCCCTTCTTGCTGGAAGTTTGCTTTCATTCAACCTGTTCCAATGAAAAGTGACTTCTCTCAACCTTCCAACTATCATCAAATTTTTCTTATCACCTTAATTCAAAATTTCTTAAGCATCTCTTTTCTCATAATCTACTCTCAGATCGTCAGTTTGGCTTCCTTAGGGGTCGCATTTCTGGTGATCTTTTTTCATTATTAATAATTCTTGGTCATAATCCTTTGTGGACTACGGTGAGACCTTTTTTTATTGCGCTAGAAATATAGAAGGCCTTCGATAGAGTCTGGCACTAATCTCTAATTTGTAAACTACCCCTCCATCGGTTTCTATCCCTCCACATGTGCCTTTAGCACAAAATTAATTTATGGCCGTTCCATAGCTGTGGTTGTGACCGGCCATCGATCACTTCCTCAGCCTATAAATTCCAGTGTTCCTCAGGGTTCTATCCCATCTCCAGTTCTCTTTCTAATATTCATTAATGATCTCAACTGTACCTCCAGTCCTATCCATTCATATGCTGTTGACTCTACCTTACACTAATGAACTTTTTTTTCTTTCAGAATGCCCCATAAAGCAAACACTCAAAAACTCATGCGATGAAGCCTTAACACACTTATCTACTGATCTAACAACCATTTCCAATTGGGGCAGAGAAATATTATTTCTTCAAAAACCCAATTTCTACCTTTATCTACCTGTCAACAACTCCCACAGGTCTATTCCTTATACTTCAACAATAAACAAATCAACCCTTCATCTTCTCACAATATTCTCAGTGTCTCTATTTCTTCTGATCTCTCTTGGAAAGCCCATATTACTACTCTTGCCAAAACAGCTTCCCAGATTACCTCCATGGGTTCTTTACCCCTGCACAGTTTTTTGCTTTGTACAGGGGCACAGTGTGTCAATGTATGAGTATTGTTCACATGTGTGGTGAGGATCCTCTCACACAGCACTTCTTGACAAAGTAGAAAAGAAAGCCTTTTGTCTCTGCAATCTCTCTCTCTTTGCCGCAGTGTTGCATATCTCGCTTTCCTACCGCTATTACAATAATCAGTATCTTCAGAGCTCTCTCGGAGTATACCACCTCCTCTATTGTAGAGTATGTAGCACCTGTCTTGCAACACAATCCCACCCCTACTCTGTGCAACTCTCCAACCTAAGAATGAAACGATATTACCAATCTTTCTTCTGCTTAACAGCTGAGCTCAGGAAATTTCTATCTGAATGTATCTTTCCCTCATCTTATGACTGAATTTGCTTCAAACTCTGTGTGTCCAGGCATTTTGGCTCGAACATTCCTTGATATTTGCCCCGTCACTCTTTCAAGCATGGGGGAGCCACTTGTCACAGGCAACTTTGCCTTTTGTCTCCCCACAAAAAAAAAAAAAAATGCGTATATACTATATATATATATATATATATATATATATATATATATATACAGTCGGCGGCAAAAGTCCTGGCGGCCTCTCTTGCCTCACCGTCACCCACGATATTCATAGACTCGAGAATTATAGGTGGTCAAACGTGCATCTCTCTGTCAGCAGATGACACACTGTGAGGTGTGTGGTTGTGAGGGTAGATGATGATGGGGGAGGGGAGGGGTTACACCTGTTAGTCATCTGAAGGTGGGGGAAGGAGGAGACAACTTGTTTGCAGGTAAATAACATGTTTTCAACAGTATTTCTTCATATGTTATCATAATGATCCGAACTTCTAATCACATGGTAATCCATTACGTTTTTAACACATGGAAAATGACATGATCAAAACACATCACATTTGCAATCACTTAATGCCAATATTTTAGTAAATCTTCAAAATACCATGAATTATAACTTTCCTCTTTCTCTCTCTCTCTCTCTCTCTCTCTCTCTGATACTGTCATATATGACAGTTAGCCTCTTTTGTAATCTTTTTTAATTTTATTCTAGCTACAGTATATTTAGACAATTGGGTGCAGTTTAAAAAAGATCTGTCGTATTTAAAAAGGTTAAGGTAGATAGTTTGAAGCCTGTTAATTGTTGGGGGCTCTTTTTAAAGGGAATAGAATAGTCTGAATGTAGCCAGATTACAGTTAAAATGACGTTACCGGTACGGAAAGGGTTAATGACAGGCATATTCTAGAAAAGTGCAACAGGTACTTCTATATTTCAGGATTTATTTTGCTCTTGCCTTACTCTGGGGACCTTACAGTTGCGCGGACAAGTGCTATTTTTGTAATTGTGTAAATTATATTCTCCCTCCCATATACAATTCTGAGTGTCCACAGTCCACACCTTTCTTTACCTGCTCGTCGTCTGACCCAAGAAGAAGAAGAAGATGAAGCTTTTTGGACAAAATGATAATTAACCCCTTCTGTATCGGCATTGTCTTTTGTTATTAATTTCAGCTATATTTAGACGATGTTATGTAGCTTAGGAATGATATATGAGAGCTAAAAGGATTATTTGAGAGAGTGTGTAGATTATTAGTTGGTAGACGTCCTTCCTAAGCTGAAAAAAATAATTTAATAGTAGCCAAAATAAAGTGAAAAGGATATCATCGGTATAGAAGGGGTTAACCAGTTACCATTCCAAATTGATTATAATTTCAATAAGTCGTGATCTCACGGCCAACCTGTTGGGCTATGACGAGCAGGTAAACACATATGTGAAATATGAAAAGGGGAGGAAAATAATATTTTAACAATAACACAAGTAAGACTTGACCGACGAACTGTAAGGTTCCTTGAGTAAAGTAAGAGCAAAAGAAAAAGAAACCCAGGAATTGAGAATTTGTAATTCTATAGAAACACCTGAACCAAGAAGAAATGTCCTGATATGTTGGCCTTACACATGTGAAAGAAACATTACATTGGTGGTTAACGCATGGTAAGTGCCTTACTCAGGGATTTGGATATAGCCACCGGATAGAAAGAAGTGATGAGATGGGGAACTACCACACCTAACGATATTTATTATTGTTATTGTAATTAATAATATTAGTAATAATAACGGTACTAATAATATCAGTGTCAACCCCTGAAGGGCACTGCATGCCACTGATGAGGATGACAGTATCAGTGTCAACCCCTTAATGGCACTGCATGCCACTGATGAGGATGACAGTATTAGTGTCAACCCCTGAATGGCACTGCATGCCACTGATGAGGGTGACAGGATCAGTGTCAACCCCTGAATGGCACTGCATGCCACTGATGAGGATGACAGTATCAGTGTCAACCCCTGAATGGCACTGCATGATAATAATTTTGACAGTATCACTGTCAACCCTTGAATGGCGTTATATGGCACTGATGATAATGGCAGTATCAGTGTCAATCCCGGAATGCACTGCTGATGATGATGACAGTATCAGTGTCAACCCCTGAATGACACTGTATGGCACTGATGGTGATGACAGTATCAGTACCAACCCCTGAATGACACTGTATGGCACTGAGGGTGTGCAGTATCAGTACCAACCCCTGAATGACACTGTATGGCACTGATGGTGATGACAGTATCAGTGTCAACCCCTGAATGACACTGTATGGCACTGATGGTGATGACAGTATCAGTGTCAACCCCTGAATGATACTGTATGGCACTGATGGTGATGACAGTATCAGTGTCAACCCCTGAATGATACTGTATGGCATTGATGGGGATACCAGTATCAGTGTCAACCCATGAATGACACTGTATGGCATTGATGGGGATAGCAGTATCAGTGTCAACCCCTGAATGGCACTGTATGACATTGATGTTGATAGCAGTATCAGTGTCAACCTCTGAATGGCACTGTATATGGCACTGCATGAAAACAACAGAAGCCTCACGGCCTTGTTGTCGCCCATATTAAAAAGCTGCTGACAAAAGTTCTATTATTGTTTTCGTTGAAGTGAATGATGACTTGTTTTTCATCCACGATATTGTTGAGCTGGTCACATAACTTGTGTTATCAATATTTATTTGTATCATAAATTTGACGTAACGTAATTGTACATAGTTGTATTTTAGCTTTGAAAAGCATGTATCACGTATTATATTACTATTTATATCAGCTGTTTACATTTACCAATGAAAGTAGGGTATGCGTTGGATTCAATAATTAATTTAATCCAAACAAATACCTATTTTGTATTATAAAACCTTGTCCTAAGTACGACAACAAATGTAACAAAAGTCGCAAGAATAATAGAGGTACATTTGTTAATTGATTAAAAGGGTATTCAGGGAGACTCTCCCTTGGTACAGAGAATTGTTTATCCTTGTGTGTACTCCGATCAATAGAAGCAAGCAAAATATGTATTTAGTTCATTACTTCTTTCATACGGTTTTGATACTCTTAATCATATTTTACTATATAGTCCAGTCAACTTAGGGTTTCACCCACCACTAATTGCAAAAGAAACAAAACCAACTTTATTTAGGGGCTTGGTCTGTACTAAATAACATATTACAAATCCCAATTAATCGAAGTATTGGAACAGTGTTTATGATGTGGTATTACAGTTTCTCCTTAATAGGAGGGAAAAAGTTGATGTTTTCAGTTGATAATCACTAGTACCATGAATAGGCCTACCCCGTCCATTAACCTCTAATGTCACCCACAGTTTCTACCTTCATTTGAATGTGTTTGGTCCCTTTCTGCTGATAACTACTTAGGCAACCTCATGAGACAGGACATACAGAGATACATCATTGACCTCAAAATATCGTAGGACACCAGGTTTGCAACAGACTGATCAAGTTATCACCCATACCATGAGACATTGAGACCGCCGTTCAGACCATAGTTTTTTCCCAGTTGCCCTCACTACTGGGTGTCATTCTCATCTGCACTCATTTCAGTCCCTTTACCATCTCCTCCATTCTCACACACACCTCTTGTGACGCCTGCAGCTCAGCAGAACGCCACGTGGGCTCAGCTGCTCGCTTGGTCACTCGCTAGCACTCGCCGGGGCAAGGTATTTGGCTACAGTCTGTCTACAATGTTGTTCTTTCATAGTATTCGTGTTGTTACAGACAGTCCTGTGGAGGTCTTTATTTTCGTCTGGTGACAACGGAAGATATTTTATATCATGAGGGTGAACATAGGATGCATTGTAATATAGTTTAAGGAGAGCGAATATCCATAGCAGTGGGATTACCTGTGTAGTGTGTGTGTGCGTACACAGGGTGCTGCCTCCCTTTTGATCCCTCGCTTTGTAGGCTCAACAGCGCGCGGGCGTCTCCACTCCTCTTGATTGGCTGGTGGTTCCTGGCGCCTTCTGCAGCCCTGCTGCTGGTGAACGTAGCAGCCTGTTGATTGGCTGACCACCATGCCTTTGTGTGTGAGCCTGGAGGGGTCACCCGAGGAGTTCCTTTCCTCAAAGCTTTCCTGACTTACATACCCTTCACATGTCCCTTAGCCCCCCTGTCTCCCGACTTCTACCTATAGAGCACTTTCTCTCTCTCTCAACTCTTACTCTCATTCTTCTACGCTATTTAATATCATAACTTCCCTTTGGTTCCTGCACGATTTCCATATATCGGCCATCGTATTATATGCTGAAGCATTGTTCTCAGAATAAACACATGTTTAGTTAGGCATTTTGGAAGGGTTTTACCATTTTTTTGTCGGTAGAGGTTCAACACACTCACGGCTGTCTCCCTTCCTGTATCGTGGTGGTCTGCTGGGACGAGACTTAAAATGCTAGACTGGGATAGGGCTACTGTTGTTTTGATTTGCAATGTGTACTAGGTTTTTTGTTGAACATGTACAATCGCAACGGAGACGTGGGATTAGAGCCCTGAGGGGTTTTCCGACAGGCGGAGGACGCTGGGCAGGTCCCTCCCCCCCTGACTGAGCTGGTATACCTTGTGAGTTTAGCACTGTGTTGCGAGTGAGGGCTTTTGCCTCTGCCACCAACACTGTGCTAAATCGTTTGCTATTTTGACTTTTGAGAGGGTCGCCAGGAGAGAACCAGATACTAGCGATCTGGATCTCCTCCAAGAGAGCACCCCGTCAATTAACGTAATTTTGGCCGCACAGCATACGGCCCGACTTCGCTAGGCTACGAGACGCTTGCTCAGGCCATTGTTCCTAGCCTACTACAGCCCAGCTAGACTTTATTCGCCTAGCAGACCACCAGATTTAGATTTATAAAACTCTTTCTGTTATGTAATGCAGTGTATTATTCACGGCAACTTTATTCGTCTAGGTTGTTGTTGAGTTGCACAACCCTGCAGTCCCTGTTTCGGTTGATTGAGGAAGTACTTCTTTTGCTGTTTGAGTTCCTACTATGCACAGTTTATTATTATTCCCATGAAGTAACCCTATATGTCCTTACTTTGTCATATCCTGTTTCCTGCTTTATACTACTTTCAAAATACGATACGCTCATCTTACCCCAGCATTCAGGGGCTTTTCTTCATAAGATTCCTGCTCGCTTTGGGACTTTCGTTTCACTTTCTTTAGTATAGTTGAGGTGACAGTTTTCATTATTGCTTTAGAGAAACTTTAAATATACCTTCTTCTAGTTTGAGGCATTAAACTCATTGCAGTGATTTAATTAAGATCTCCAATCTTTCTTGTTTCCTAGGTATGCACTTATTACCGGGGGGGGGGGGTAATTTTTGTTGTTTGTGGTGATCAGGCTGTATCAGAGATAATCAGCCTGTAGTAGTTCAGTGCACTTATACTGAGTTATGGATACCCTGTTATCGCTCAGATTTAACTCTGAAGGGTATAGGTGTTTTTTTTTATGGGTGTGTCGCCCGATGCCACATTATTAAGTTTCAGGGGTTCGGATCTAGTGTTTTTCCCGTTGTGGCTGTGTGCCTTTCCTAGCGTCCAATGATAAAGCCCTTTTTTTATACGAGCCCCGGTCGTAACAATGGCTACCTTGCTTACGAATTTTGTGAACTTAGAGAAATTGCAGGAGTTAATTGTGGTCATTTGTTTTTTGTTTAAAGGAATATAGTGGACACGTGGAATTTTTTGGCAAGTAGTAATAACACTTAAGAGTCTTCAAGCATTTCTTAGTGAATAGTGGCTACATCCGACGTTTGGTATTCATTTTTTTTTTTTTATATATAAACGTTGAAACGTTTTTTTTGGTGGACACTATGTTGAACGACGGAGTTAATGTACAGTGAGGACCCAGTAAGGGAAGGCCCCCCCCAGACCCTGAGGTGCAGCAGAGTGTCGGGCTTTTGTAGATGACATTAGTGAGTTTTATAGCTAGTGAGGTAGGATGCAGTTAAGGAAGTTTTTCTGGAGATACCTATTACTGACCCCCACCTGACCGGTGGGCGGGGATTGATTCGGTATGGTCTCCAGTGTTTGGCCACGTACAACCACATGGGCATGTGGGCACGATGGTGATGCCAGATCACCCATGTCAACCCCCGAGAGGTACCTGGGTTGGCATGTGTGCTCGGCGAGGTGCGTAGTGAGGGCTTCGGGAGGATAGCGGGAGCTGGGGCACCTTCTGGGCCCAGCCCCCATGTCCACACACTTGACTCCTACCATGGCGCCCCCTCGGGCTTCCGAGCCGGTTCAAACTTTCCCGCAGGCACTGATAGTCACTGGCAGCGTGGTTTGTGCAACAGGGTGGGTCTCCAATTGTTGCATCTCCCCTCCTCAGGTTTAACTGCAGATATGCTCGCCAGCTTGAGATGGCTAAGATGCACTGCAGCAGAAGCGGAATCTGAGCAGCAGCAGCGGGAGTTTTGTCGATGGCTTAGATTTTACAGGCTTCATGCTGAGGAAGGTGCCTAGAATATGCTGAGCCAGATATTCTGAGACTGATTGCTTGAGGATGACTGTTTTTCAAGGGGCCAGATATGAGACTGAGGCGAGAAGGCCATACGTGAAGGCTGAGCTTCAGTCCTGAAGAGAGAAAGACGAAGTAATGTGGCAGACATAGATCTTGAGAGTCTAGGGGTGAAGTCGACAGGGCAAGCGTCTCGGTTCTGGAAGTCGAGGTCCTTGATCAGTCGTTTATCGCACCTGCTTCCAAGTTGGTCCCTGTATTTGATGAGTCGGGTGTACTGAACATAGTTTTAATGCGTTTCGAGAAGACGTGCCGGGAGCACCACTGCCCGAGGTTAAGTGGGCAGCCCTTGTTTCCACTCTAGATTGGTTGGCAAAGGACTCAGGCATATGATGCGTTGCCCTTGGAGTCCCATGCAATCGATTACGAGGTATTAAAGGAGGCTGTCCTGGTCGGGCATATTCCGACGTTTGACAACCAGAGGTTCGTACTTACAGAGTGAAGTTCCGGGGTTAACGAAGGGGGTCGTGAGTGCACCTTTCTTGGAGCCATGCCCGGGATCTGTCCGATGCATTTAGAAAACTGGCTGCGTTCTAACTTAGGAGGCATCGACCGTTTGAGGAGTTGAAAACAGCTGATGCTTTTCTAGAACAAATTTTAGTGTACGGGCAGCGATCTGACGTTGAATCTTAATGATAAAAAACCCAAAAACTCTTCAGGAGGCAGCTGAGATGGCTGACCTTCGGATGTCACTGATTCGTGGGTGCGGGTCTGCACAACGGAACGATGCAGGAACAAGGGGTGCAAACACTCCCACCCCCCCGAAACAGTGATGCACACCATATATAACCTCTGATGGTCACCCACAGAGCACACGATACTATCGTTCCCCCCTGACCTAAACCTATACCGTCCCTTTTATGAAGGGTCAGGGCCCTTCCCCACCTCAATGACTAAGGGAAGCCCAATGGTTTGGGACCTGGTTACTAGTGTTTTCCAACTTTGTCATTGATGAAGGGGCATTTTGCAAGAGCCTGTCCTCGATTTAGCAAGACTTACCCTTAATGCAGTCGTGTCGCCTTTGGCTCGCAACATTGGGGTGTTCCGACCTGAACGTCGAGTGCTTCTGAGTTCTGCGCGAGCGCTGGGGTATAACGTCAGACGGCGCTGGGACACCAGCCATCTGGATGAGAAGAATCCGGAAGGCTCGAACCCTGTCCGACCGATGTCTTTTTGTAGACCAGCTCCGAGGGCACTGGAGGCCTGCGTCAGGTGGGCTTGGTAATAAGAAGCATGGAGTTGAGCTGTTGCTGAGACACCGGGTGCCTCTCATATACTTGAATGATAAGAGCTACTCTTTACTGTAGACCAATAGACAACCCACGCCGCGCCCCCCCCCCCACGGTTGTTTGTGGTGCAGGGTATCAATGTGGTCTCAAGTCACTCAACCGTAAGTTGTGGGTCAGGATGGAACTGGAGGTGGATGTGTGACCCGAGAGTTTTATGTGATTTTGGTGTTACTTGTGGAGAAACTGTGCCTGTTGGGGGCGTCGACCTCCTTCTCGCAACGACTTTGGGGCACGGTGCCTACTTCTGATGGTTTCACCCTAGTCCGCTTTGCCGTAGAAGCAATACCATTTATATGGCCGACGGAGAAACATAGGGAGGAACAGGCATAGTTTGGTAGAGAAATGTCAATAGTACAGTGGGGCCTATATTGGTCGCTTGCGTTTTACAAGACCTCTTGCATCCAACGGACGTCCCAGCCTAGTCCTCAGCTCTCTTCTTTACTGAGGGCCCACACGGAGGAACGGTTGGAAGTAAGATGGCTCACAACCTTTGTTTTGGTACAGTCATGTTTACACAACGCGCTGCTCATAGTTGGCTTCAACCTACCACCAATGTAACGTAAAGCTCTTGCTGGCAACTCAGTATTGGCACCATTGTTTGGAGTCTGGAGAAGCCCAAGAACCTGTCACAGCTAGTGAGGAGGTAGTGCCCAGGAAGAGCCCTCTCTCCGAGGCAGCAACGTTTACCACGGAGAGAAAAAAAAGGGTTGCCAGTAGTGATATTGGGGGAGGAATTTTAAGTTTGCTTCGGAAGCATCTAGACAGGATGGTTCCCTCAGATATTTGTAAACTGCAGTTGGAGGATCCGGAATAATCAGAAGTGTGGTAATGGTGCTGTACGAGATCAACACCACGAGGACATTGTTTTTTTGGGGAAACATGTCATGTGAACCTGTTTGGAGGAGTTTGTGAGGCAACCACCCTGAGCAGGCCTACTGTCCCCTGCGGTGGTCTGTCCAGCGGCCCAGGTGGAGAAGGAGAGGGGGCAGTAGGGCACAGGTGGAGGGAGTAGGGATTTATCATGTCTCGGCGAAGCAGTGGGCGGGGGACGCGAGTCTGGTGGCTGTGGGAAGCGCTAGAGCACCTGCCTGAGCAGCCGGTGCAGACGCTCCTAAGCACCAGCCTCGGTTCATACCCCACTGGTCGTGCCGACCCCCGGCCCTCCTGAGCCTCACAACTCAAGTGGTGCAAGATGTGCAGCTGGGCAGGTCACGTGAATGTTGGGAGACCGTTTAATCCCTCGTTGTTTCGGTGTTCAAGGTGGGCGACGAGGCTTTGGCAGGGTTGCCAGGTCAGGGGTCGACCCATGGCTGCAGGGGTGGTGGTCAAAAAGGAGGAGTTTTGAGCAGATTGGTGAGGTTTGGCTGTGGCATAGAAGTGCCCAGTCGTCGCATAGCCTCCCAATGCTGCTCTAGGTTCGATTGCAAACAGCCCTACCATAGACCGACTGTATCTGGCCATGTCGCCTTAAAGCGGTGATGCTGTGAAGGCAGATGTAGTCGTAAGGAATGCGGGGGTGCGCATGTACGGTATCGGCGGGGAAGCCTTAAGCAATACTATGAACTATGGGAGAGTGACTGCCCAGGTGGTACTGATTGTCCCTCTCATGACCTGGTCTGTTTCTAGGGACGAAAGTTGGAGAAGAAGGAGGGAGACTACAGGTTAGAAGCTGCGGTCTCGGCTGGGTAGTGGAGGGCCTAGGGCATGTTCTGCGACAGATAAGTTGTTTACTAGGCTGGGGCAGTGCATCCGCATGTTTGTTGCTTCTCTAGGCCTGATGTACGGGGTAGAATCCGACATGGAGCTCAGTAGAACGCCACGTGGGCTCAGCTGCTCGCTTGGCCACTCGCTAGCACTCGCCGGGGCAAGGTATTTGGCTACAGTCTGTCTACAATGTTGTTCTTTCTTTCATAGTATTCGTGTTGTTACAGACAGTCCCGTGCCAGGGAGGGTCTTTATTTTCGTCTGCGGACAACGGGAAGCATTTTTTTATATCATGAGTTGAACATTATATTGCATTGTATATAGTTAAAGGAGAGGAGAATAATATAAGCAGTTGGGGTGGTAGTGTGTGTGTGCGTATACATGTGCTGCCTCCCCCTCGCTTTGTAGGCCCTCACGCTGCGTGCCGTCTCACGCCCTATTGATTGGCTGGTGGTTCCTGGCGCCTTCTGCAACACCCCCTGCTGACTGGTGCCGTAGCAGCCTGTGATTGGCTGACCACCATGCACTTGGGTGTAATTCCTGGAGGGGTCCCGAGGAGTTCCTTCCTCAGCCAGCTTTCCTGACTAGCATACCTTCACATGTCCCTTGCCCCCCTGTCTCCCGACTTCTACCTATAGAGCACTTTCTCTCTCTCTCAAACCTTTCTTACCTCTCATTCTTCTACTCTATTAATATCATAACTTCCCTTTGGTTCTGCACGATTTCATATATCGGCCCATCGTATTATATGCTGAAGCTCTCAGATAACACATTGTTTTTTAGTTAGGCATTTTGGAAGGGTTACCATTTTTGGGTCGGTAGAGGTTCAACACACTCACGGTGTCCTCCCTCCTGTATCGTGGTGGTCTGCTGGGGGATTTTTTAATGCTAGACTGGGGGATAGGGCTATGGTGTTGTGATTTCCATGTGTACTAGGTTTTGTTGAACCTGTACAATGCGCAACGGAGACGTGGGTAAGCCTAGGGTTTTTTTGAACCTGTGTACCTTGTGAGTTAGCACTGTGTTGCGAGTGAGGGCTTTTGCCTCTGCCACCCAACACTGTGGCTACACTCGTTTGCTTTGACTTTGAGAGAGTCGCCAGGATAGAACCAGATACTAGCGATCTGGATCTCTCAAGAGAGCACCCCGTCAATTAACGTAATTTGGTGCCGTCAACAGCCATAAGGATTTCGCTAGGCTACGAGCCGCTTGCTCAGCCATTGTTTTCTAGCCTACTACATCCCAGCTTAGACTTTTATTCGCCTAGCAGACACCAGATCTTTAGATTATAAACTCTTTTCTGTTATGTATGCATTTATTATTCACGGCATTTATTTTAGTACTAGGTGTTGTTTGAGTTGCACAACCCTAGTAGGGGCTGTTTCGTTGATTGGAGGAAGTACTTCTTTTGCTGTTTTGAGTTCCTACTATTGCACAGTATTATTATTCCCAACTGCCAAGTGTTAACTCCTTATATGTCCTTACAATTGTCATATCCTGTTCCTGCTTTTATACTACAGTTCAAAATCCGATACGACATCTTACCCAGCATCAGGCTTTCTTCAGAAGATTCCTGCTCGCTTTGGGACTTTCGTTCACTTCGTTAGTATAGTAGTGACAGTTCATTATGTTTTTTAGAGACAACTTTAAATCTACCTTAAAATACTTTCCGTCTAGTTTTTTTTGCATTAATTAAATCATTGCGTGAATTTAATTAAGATCTCTATCTTTTCCCCTATATAAAACCTTTTAGACCGTAATTGTATGTTGTTGTGATCAGGCTGTATCAGAGATCATCAGCCTGTAGTAGTAGTGCACTTATACTGAGTTATAGGATACCCCGTTATCACAGATTTAACTCCGGAGGGTATAGGTGTTTTTGTGCGCCGGCATTATAAGTTCAGGGGTTGGATCTAGTGTTACCGTTGTGGCTGTGTGCTTTCCTAGTCCAATGATTAAGAGCCCCGGTCGTAACACTACGCACTCTCCACATGCAGTAGTGCATGGTAACCCTGCCTTTTTGCACCCACAGTGATTGGTGCTGCATCAAGTCTTGCACTAGCATCAGACAAACTCCAGTAGTTCCTTGCCATGCTTATATAATGTGTCTACGAGATAACGAGAAGCAAAGTGTGAGTGCAATTGCACACCTAGGCCTAACTGCAATGGGGCTATAAGAACTCTGGGCCTAGTTGCCGGCATTACTGCTTGTCCAATTGAAGACACTCTTAGAGACTTGAGATCCTTGTCCGTTCCGACCAAAAGACAGTCCAAAAAATGTTGCAAAGAGTTGGGCAAGAAGGCACAAGTCATATCAACAGAAGACATTTCAATGGAGGTAGGGTAAATGTCCTTGTCTTGAACTACTGTCTTTATGTCAGACTTTACCAGTTTTGCCGCTGTCTCGATCAACCAAAGTTTTTCAGCCTCAGTATCAGAAGTTTTGGGTTGACTAAAAAAGTCACTGATAATTGAAGCAGCCTTTTGTCGAAATGTGACAATTTTTTTCTTCCCATTGATCTCGGTGATGACAATTTTGTCTCCAAAATGTTCTTTGAGTTTCTCTTTCATGTGCGTTTGTCCATATGGCTCAATCTCAGAATTCTGTAGGACATTGGCCATTTGTGAAATGAGATCTTGAACAGTGGTAAGTTCTTCATCATTCGCTTCTAGGTTGTCAACCACTTTCAAGAAAGCCTGCTCCCTTTCGCTAGCAATGGGCCGCCCAACCTTCCTTCTCTTGGAGGATTGAGCAGCGTCACTTCGAAAGCATTCAGGGACTTGTTTCATTGTTCTAAAGTTCACATTACAAGACTGATGATACATAGCATCGGCAGCATGTAGATCTTGGACAAAGTTTATTCCTGACAACACACTTTTTCCCCATTCATCATAACGTTCTCCGCATTTCTTCCTAACAGTGTCCTGAAAGTCGAACGTGCGGACAGGCACGAGGACATGATCTTTCTGCCGTCCTTGGTATCGGTCACCATTTCCACAGAACAAACAGTGATCTTGATAACTAAATTTTGGATCAGTTGAGCGGAGACTAAGACGTCTGTCAGCTGATGAGATACGTTTACATCTGCCACCATCTCTGTTGTAGTCTCTTCGGCACTTTGTATGCACCTGCTGACCTGGCAGGACCTGTACATTGTAATCGGCTCCTGCACTAGCCATTCCTTCACAACCTTTCTCCGTCAGCGTCACTACCGGGGATCCATTATATAGTGGTTCACTACAGAAAACACACTCAGCCATACCAGCCCTGAAAATAAAGTAGTGTCAATAACAATACAATAACAATACAATACCAATACAATAATAATACAATAACTCTGGGATACCACTCAGACTTCACTATGTGCACGACTGTTTTGCTCGCTCGGTAACACTGACTACTTCATGCTCAGCTCTAGGTGTCACGCTTTCAGACTCCTGATGATTTTGATTCAGGCTCACCAGGCAACCATTAAAGGATGCTGCCACCTGTTGATAAATGTCTCAGGGGAGTAGTTCTTGTTCCAAGGGCTAATGATGAAGCCACTCATCTGACATGTTGACTTAGGTTATCGTGCTGGTGGGTAAAGGGTTAAAACCATGGGCTTACCTCTAAAAGTGGCCTTAAATATGACTGCATCTATTCGAAATCACGTTTTTTATGAAAGATTAGCTATGAAAACATAGGTGTAGGTACCAATTTTAGATTCCTACTGTGAAAATTGGCCGAGTTGCGTCATGATGTATGCAGGAAAACTGGCTCATAGATATACAATTTTCAATGGTAAAATTTAGCATTTTCCAATATTTGGACTAAGTGAGATTTTTGATATGTTATTTTTAACTCCTCAGTCCACCAAATAAAACTGGTTTCGTTTCTTTTGCAATTAGTGACGGGTTTGGCCAAATTTGTGCCAGAATGACTAGACTAATAGCTCGATGGCTTCATTCGGCTTAGACAAAAGGTTGTGTGAGAAGAAGGGCTAATTTAGATGGTATTTACCACTTTCATTTTTAGAGATTATCAGCGGGGTTTTCACTTCCTTTGATGTGCTGTACAGTGTTGTCGTACTGTTGCCTGCGTAGGATCCATTGTAGTATGCGTGCGGAGGGTTTGCCCTTGGGATTGAAAATTGCTGTCAGTGCTTGATGGTCGGTCATGATGACGAATTCCCATGCAGATAAAGGTGAAACTTCTCACATGTCCATACTATGGCTAGCGCTTCCTTTTCCAGTTGGCAAATACCGGCGTTGTACTATTGTGGACATAAGTCCTGCTACACCTGCCTGAGAGGGATCCGCGAATTGTGTTGGTAACATTGGTACCCCCCCCCCCCCCCCCGTCTCTCCACTCCATCCCCACTATACCACCCTCTCTCAGCCAAGCCCTCCCTTCCCCCTCTACCTCTTTCCTTCTTGTTCACGTCTATAAGCCGTTATTTATTTCTCTCTTTCTCATCGAATCATGGTATTTTTATGTATGTTTTCCAAATATTCTTCCCAAAATTATATATCATACCGTTACATACTTCATATATATTGGATATTTGCCATTGTATACAAACCTAACAGAATATAAAGTTTGATAATCCATTCGAATATGGAAGTTTATTAACAATATATGTTATTTAAGTCAAATACAACTGAGACTTTAATTTACTTTTGCATTATCATATTTCAATTCAGTTATAATTATCTAAGCCCTTATATCCCACTGTTTGGAGTAAGCATGTATTTCACTATCAAAGTGTATATATTAATTAATGAAGTAATTGACACACACATAAAACGGGTTCCCATACTTAATTCATTGAATATTAATATGTATAAATATATGGTTACGTGTGTATTCTCAATACTCATATTTCGTAACTAGTCAACTCAGACACACGGCCACACACATTAATGTGACATTACATTACACAAACTTGCATGTTATTTTCTTACTTGAGGATATTTGGCGTCTTTCAACTGCCTCAGCGAACACGGCTCCCTCCGAGATTAACCCCTTCCGTATCGGGGTTGTGTTTTGTTTTATTACAGCTATATTTACACAATTGTGTGCAGATAAGGAAGGATGTGTGGTATTTAGAAGAATTAATTGAGCTAGTATGAAGCCTTTTAATTGTTACATTTCCTTCCTTAATTGAATAAAAAAGTATATATTTAGCTATTCTCCATTCACTCGAGCCATACATCTGGCTCCTAATTGGTGTTTGTATCGACACTCATGATTTCCCATCTTATCAATACCGTAGCTCACTGGCCCAGAAGAGTCGCAGAACTGATAAATTATGTATTGTTATCATTTATTAGTCTATATTCATTCATTATACTGGACACGCTTTAATAATGTTAATGATTACTTAACAATCTACAGTGATATCCCAATCTTTAAGCTCGGTTCACACATGCACGAATTAACGTCACGTCCGTCCCCGACCAAGAAAATAGGCAGGACGGCATCAATCTGGAGGCCCCATGTGGCCACGATGGCCACTAGGGCCGTTCCAACGTTTTTTTTCCGCCGTTCTCATCCCGTTAATCGTCGTCTAAACGCCGCCAGTCATCGTGTAGACGCCGCCAGGCTGCGTCTAGACGACGACTGCTCCCGTGTGTGTCCGTGTGTGTCCTGTGGGTGTCCCCGACATAACACGTTTTCTGGCAGTTGCCCCGACCCACACGGACCATTTTATGCTGCACAAAAAGGACGCCGCCTAGGCACGGCGAATTAAGGGGTCGGGGACGGACGGGACGTTAATTCATGCATGTGTGAACCGAGCTTAAGAGTCATGATATATTACATTAATACACATTTATCACATATATAGCATACAGCATGCACAAGCGAAATAAAGAAATTATAAACCCAAAAAGTACGGTAAGCAAGAGATGAATACTGACTGACTTGGCCCATGTGGCTTAGAGCCAATCACAGGCCCTGCTTCACTTATTATTCACAATAATATTAAGATAGGCAGGGATGGCATTTTATATCTTGCTTGAGTTTACGGTATTATATCTGCGTTATTTATGTGTTATCTGTAATAGTTATTTTCTCCTAAAGCATGGTTCACACATGCACAAATTAACGTCACGTCCGTTCCCGACCAAGAAAATAAGCAGGACGGCATCAATCTGGAGGCCCGATGTGGCCATGATGGCCACTAGGGCCGTTCCAATTTTTTTGATCCGGGACACCCACGCGACACACACGGACACACACGGAAGCAGTGGTCATCTAGACGCAGCCTGGCGGCGTCTAGACGACGACCGCTTCCGTGTGTGTCCGTGTGTGTCCCGGTGGTGTCCCCGACACAACACGTTTTCTGGCAGTTGCCCCGACCCACACGGACCATTTTATGCATGCACAAAGAGGACGCCGCCTAGGCACGGCGAATTAAGGGGTCGGGGACGGACGGAACGTTAATTCGTGCATGTGTGAACCGAGCTTAAGGTTTGGATATCACTCTAGATTATCACATTATTTGAATTAATTAAACTTATCTTTATTATTCTATATTTGTTCAATAAACTAGATAAGTAATGGTAATTAGAATTATAATGCTAATGTGATAAGTTATATCCAAACCTTAAAAGCTATAAAATATCACATAGAACACATATATAACGTAGATATCATACAGTAAACACAAGCAAGGGAAGAAACGCCGTCACTGCCTATTTAAATGTGTAAATGTGTGGTAGAGGTATTAAGTGTTCAATACAGAGCTAAAATATTTCGAGTTTGAATATTGACTCCGACAAGAGAAGGATATTTTTTGGTTTATCTTGCAACACCATTTACCCCTTGAGATTCATGACGCATTTTGACAGTTTATGGTGGCCGTTTTTCGATGATTTTATACAGCGTAAGAAGAACCTTTGGGATGTAGGATAAACTATAATTTATTAACAGTGATTAAATTATAGAAATATTTCTATATCTATATTAATCACGATTGAAGTAGCTTAACCCGTTGAGCCCCGGCTAGTTATAATATTTTGTTCACCCCAGTCCCAAGCCATTTTCACTTCTTTTTTTTGTTTGCTAAAATGGAAGACAAGGATGAGAAATAAACAAAAAAACAAAACAAAAATCACCTCGGATATTTGGTTTTTTTGGGGGGAGGGGGCCGGTGGGGGGTTGGGGGAGGGGGAGCCTCAAAAAAATGTGTTGAGCCAAAATGGAAGAGAATGGTGAAAATGAAAAAAAAAACTCACCTCGGTCATTTGGGGGGCGGGGGGGGGGGGGGAGTCGAAAGTTTGTCTCCCCCGCATGATCACCCGCCCGGGAGCACTAGGGTGAAAACTGGCATTGTATGGCATTGTACGGCATACATCCTAAGGAGTGTCTCACATAAATCTCAAGCCTCTAGCTCAAATATGACCGGAGTAATGAAGGTTCAAAGTGGCGGTGAACTAAGGGTGTACAGTATCCCCACTAAGCCCACCACCAACAGCCGCGCGGCTGTCTTGGGCCGCTCACACCTACCGGCCCGGCTCCCACAGACACTACGGAACCTCCCCCTCCTATTCTCCCGCCATTTCCTACCTTATGAGCCACGTAACTGATTTTAATATGTCGGACGCACGTGATGCGTCGCTGGGAGTAGGTGATCAAACACTGCCGACGCATCACGTGCGACGCTGGGTCTCACTGGGTTAAATGATGCAGGACAAGCTATCAAATGTATTATTATGATAGTAACAGATACAACTACTGCCAACCTAGAAGTTGGCAGATTGGGAGCCAAAGCGTCACATTTTTCCCTTACCCCTCAACTTTCCCTTCATAATTGCTGAGGGGCACAGGGCCTTGGGTGGGGCTTTGGTTGCCCTGGCATTTCCACACCCTCCTCAGCTCCCTGCCTTGGAGTGGCTTCAGTCACCCGGGCTTTGTTAGTGGTAAGCAGGGAGGATTTTGTGGGGGCGCTCGTTTATGGCCTTGGCCTTGCTCGATACCTTGGGGCTGTTCGGCCAGACAGCCTGGGGAACAACAACAACTACTTATAATAAATTGACAAGTAGAATGTGTGTCATCTTTATATGCCTTAATTTACTACCATTTCACACACATTTGTTTTCACCCACGCCATCACCTCCATTAGTTATAATGGTGACACAAGGTTACGTAATATTGTTTCGGTTGTAACTGTTCATACATTACTTCCAATTATGTGTTTTAATTAAGTGCACGTCAGTAATTTGTTAACAAATAACCTATAACTCAAATAACAATATCTATACTACATCATATTATTATAATAATCAATTTTGAAACAAACTGCCTGGGGAACTTAGTATATGGTGAAACCACAACAAACACTTCGGCTTATGACTCTCTGATGCGTGTTTTTTTTTCTCGTACCGTAAATGAAGCCCAGAGCGAAGAAGTGATTTTATATATTTCATATAATTATTTTATTTTTATTTTACTTCTCTGTTTATTTTTGTTATCCTGGTATACAACAGGTTCGGCCTTACATGGGCACTTCACGTATACGCTATATACGAACACGTGAACATTGTGTATATCTATCTATATCAATTAATTGCACGTGGAAGAAAGAAAATGGTACCGGTATTTTATAATATGTAACCAACCCTTGCATTTCCTTTTCACAGCATTAATTTGAGAAATATTGGATTGAAAAATACATTCAGCAAATTGATGGTGTATACAGCTGATAGCTACAAACAAAATTAATATAACAATATTTAGGACAAAAACAAGTGTACAAATAAATGCCACCGTATATAAATAAGGCTATATCAATAGTGTTCTTAGTTTAATGACGTGTTGCATAGGAAACCAAAAACTTTACCGGGACTCTTATTGTTGGACAAGACGATAATCAAACGCAAAACATTTCCGCTGCGTGTTTAACAATACCTCTACCACTCCAGTGTAAATCGAATCTCTTTGGAGGACAGCCTAATTTTATTATCATTAACATAAATAATAATTCAATGTTTTATTGTATGATCTGTTTGACCCAATAGCAATTTTGTTGAAATACCTATTAAATAATTGGACATTACATATTTAAAGTTATAAAGGGACAACAATAATCTTATTTACATTAGGTGAATTCCCATTTTTTCAGTATTTACAAGATTCCTTAACCATTACATTTATATCCTACTTCATGAATCATTATGTTGTTGGGTTTTTGTATTAGTCTCTTTGGTTGGTGTTTTATTATAATGGTATGGGCATAAATAATTACCCATCCAATTAACGCTACGATTATGAGGTTTAACTCATTCAGTACCGGTGATATTGTTTTCATCATAATATTATCCTGGCAAATATTAGACAATTGTATTAAGCTAAAGAAGGGCGTCTACTAATTGAAATGCTACATACTACTGCAAATAACACCATAGCTACCAAAGCCCCTTTCTTATCTACTTATAATAGTCTGAATATGGCTATAGTGAAATATATATGAGATGTCCTCGGTACCAAAAGGGTTACTAAAATGTCTCTATTGATGACCTAGCTAAGATTCACCAAGGTCCTCTGCTCTATGATATATAAATCCACCTGCAACGGAACGATATCCCTTAAGCTACTTCACACGTGATTAATATAGATATAGAAATATTAGTTCTATAAATTTGTCATGTTTAAGGAATTATAGTCTTTTTATTCTTACAAATCTCCACCGCCCTATGTTCGACTTACTAATTCGTGTCAACTGCCATATTTAATATAGCCTACCCAAATTTCATACCATATATTGGCATTTTGCCTCAACGTTTTGATGAAACAGAGTCGAAATTAATTTGGTGCAAATTTACCCCAGACCAGATGGCTGGAGTAAAGTAGGAAAGAAGAGCAATTGGACAGAGGAAGAACAAGCGGAGAAGTGAGAAGTACAGTAGAAGACTGAAAGTTCTCGGGCTCAACCAAGTTGCTTCATTGCAAATTTACATACATGCAATCCAATGTTATATTTGACTGAACTGCACTTCTGTATTTGTTTATGTTAATCGAAGGGACAAGAAGAACCAGACCCACTCTCGTGGGTCCATCTATCCACTCGGAAGGAGGGAGAACCGTAGCACTCCCTTCACCACTTACAAGTGGCCTCTCCCAACAGTTTAATCTCACCCTCTCCAGTGAATGGAGTATAGTTATTTATTAACATTATTATTCAGTAAAAGAAGGAAGTATAACAGTTAAACGTCTTTATACCATCTCAATTAACCTTTCTTAATACCACAGATCCTTCATGAGCTGCATACAATTGCTTAAATATAGCTAAATAAAAAATAAACGGAACCCTGGTACGGAAGGGGTTCATCTCGGAGGGAGCAGCGCTCGCTGAGGTAATTGAACGACGCCAAATCTCCTCAAGTAATAAAATAACATGCAACTATGTGTAATGTAATGTTACATTAATGTGTGTGGCCGTGTGTTTGCGTTGACTAGTTACGAAATATGAATAGATTAGTGTGAACTTCCGTAGTTAAGGGGGAGGTGGGTTGACAGGCGAGAATACACACGTAACCATATATTTTTAACTTTTAATATTCAATGCATTGAATCAAGGTACCCATTTTATGTATAGGTCAATGATCGTTTTTTAATAGTATTGTATTTATACAGTAAGACACATAAATACATGCCTACTCCAGATATTGGGTTAATTAATCATGAGAATATAAAAGTATATTCAAGTCTCAATTGTATCTGACTTAGATAACATATATCGTTAATATACTTACATATTCGAATGGATCATAAAACCGAACATTTAGCTAGGTTTATAATAATTGGCAAATATGAACATGAGCTACGTAACCTATTGCTATGTTAACGATAGGTTATATAATTTTAGGAAGAAGATTTGGAAAACATGCATAAAAATACATAGATACGATGATAGAGGGAGACATGAGAGAAAGGAAGGAGAAAGAGGTTATCGTGCTATTTATCATTCTATAGTCAGGGCCCTGGCTATAGTCACAGTGGTGGAAACAATCCAGTGGGAGGGGCTTACATAAGTGAAACAGGAAAGAAAGAGGAAGGGAGGGTTTGGCTGAGAGGGGGTAGTAGAGAGGGGAAGGAGTGGGGGCGGAGGGTGTATCAATGATACCAACACAATTCGCGATTCTCTGCCGGGCAGGTGTATCAGGACTTATGTCCACAATAGTACATTTGTTAGGGTCCTGGAGGCGTAACTGACGGGTTTGAGTGCGCCTTGATGGTTTTGGAAGTGAAAAGCCCCAGTCCCACTGGACTGGCGTCCACAATGAGTGACGTTTGTGGGTCGAAGTGTACGAGTGCTTCGCTATGGATGACTGCGTCTTTTAGCTGTTTGAAACACTTCTCCTCCTCCTCCTCTGTCCATCTCCACTTGGTGTTTGCCCTAGTCAAGCTCTTCAGGGGTTCGCTGAGTGTTGCAATTAGCAGAATGAATCTGGTCAGGTAATTACAAAGGAGTACAAAGGAAATCAAGCAACAACATGTCTAGTGACCCTTCTAGGTTGCTTGTCCTCCAAAACACTGAGGATCAAGTGTCCAAACAGTGGTTTAGAGTAGGTAAGGGAACATTGGAAAGGGAATTACTGCCCTGGAACTAATGTCCGTGACAGGATTAGGAAGTTAGTAGAGGACAGATGGGTTAGTAACTGAGGGGGGGATAAAATAAAGTTATTCATTTACAAACGCAGTCGCAGGTTTGATGCGAGATATTTGTCTAGGCGGAGTTTAAATGAATCAACGGTGATGCAGTCTATAACGTTTCGGGGAAGCCCATTCCACAAGTTGACAACTCGATTGAAGAAGAAATTCTTAGATTCGTGAGAGTTAAAAGATTTACCAATAATTTTGCAACCGTTTCCCGTGTGTAATTAGATTGGTCGATAGTGAAGTACTTACTACAGTTCATATTGTCGATACCTTTGATGATTTTGAACACTTGAGTTAAGTCACCTCTTAATCTGCGCTGGGTTAAAGGAAATAGATTTAATTATCTAAGATGCTCTTCGTATAGTTTGTTCTTTAGGCTAGGTATCATTTTGGTAACTCTACGTTGAACTTGTTCTAGCTTGTTTATATCTTTTTGGTAATAAGGGCACCAGGATTGAACGCAGTATTCCAGAAGAGGGCGGACTAAGGAATTGTAAAGGGTTAGGATAACTTCTTTGGATTTATGCTCAAATGACCTGCCTATAAAGCCAATTATTTTGTTTGCCTTCTTAACAACTTCTGAACATTGTTGACTCGGTTTTAGGTTACTCGATATTGTTACTCCCAGATCGGTTTCTCTGTTTACATTCTTAAGCTGAGTGCCATTCATCGAATAGTTTGCTTTCTCATTTAGGTATCCGATATGTAGTACTTTACATTTATCCGCATTGAAACTCATTTGCCAAATTTGGGCCCAACATGACAATTTATCTAGATTGTGTTGCATATTGTCAACTTGTTCTTTTGAGAGTACGCTATTTGCAATTTTTGTATCGTCTGCAAATTTTGAGATTGTACAGGTGAGACCCTCATCTATGTCGTTGATGTAAATTAGAAAGATAATTGGTCCTAGTACCGATCCCTGGGGTACCCCGCTACTTACATTGGTCCATTTAGATGCCTTACCGTTTATGACTACTCTTTGCTTTCTGTTGCTGAGCCAATTTTCTATCCATTTCAACACACCGTCTTGTATTCCATGCGCTTTTAGTTTTAGCAGTAAACGTTTGTGGGGAACTTTGTCAAAGGCCTTTTGAAAATCAAGGTATATAATATCTACAGCTTTACTCTCATTGTAGAGGTTGAGGATATCGTGGAAGAAGTCTAAGAGGTTTGTTAAACAGGAACGTTTTTTACGAAAGCCGTGTTGAGTATCTTTAAATATGTTATTTTCCTCTAAGTGATTTACGAGTCAGTCTCGTATGACCGTTTCTAGCATTTTACATACAACTGAGGTTAAGCTAATTGGACGATAGTTACTGGGTAGGGATTTGCTGCCTTTTTTTAATATCGGTGTTATGTTGGCTAGCTTCCACTGATCAGGCATAGTTCCAGACTGCAAGGATTTATTGAATAGTAATGTCAGTGGTTTGGAGAGCTCATCCTTAGCTTCCTTTAGAACTCTAGGCGAGATTGTATCAGTTCCAGGCGTTTTATTTACCTTGAGTTTATCTAAACAATTCAATACTTCTCTCTCTGTAACGGTGATATTGCTTAGAACATCTGAATTATCAATCTGAATCGGCGATGGTGTAGGGATATCACTGAGGTCTTCTGTTGTAGAAACTGATGCAAAGAAGGTATTGAGGGTATTACTCATTTGTACTTCGTCTTTGGTGTATTCTCCATTTTCATCGACTAACGGTCCAACAGTTGAAGTAACTACTTTTTTCTTTCTGATATAACTATAGAATTCTTTCGGGTTTGTTTTACTTTGATTCGCAATATGTAACTCTAAGGTCTTTTTAATTTGCTTAATTAACTTTTTGGCTTTGGGTCGTAGCTCTACAAATTTCACCCGTTCTTCATCATTTTGTGAGGATTTTAATCTATCATTAGCAAATTTTTTAGCAAGCAGGCAGTTTGAAATATCTTTATTCCACCATTTGGGCTTATTATTATGGCCTGGACGCCGTATGTTCGATGGTATGCAGTCTTGCACTGCTTTTAAGTAAGTGGTTTCGAATAACTTTCAAGATGTATTTATGTCGTTATTGTTAATTAAAAAGCTCCAGTCAGTTTCTTTAAACATAGCTCTAAGTTTATGGAAGTTTGCTTTCTTGAAATTAGGGACTTTTTCGATGCTACTATTTGGTTCGTTACTAGTAAACTTTAAAGTGAAAGTTATCGTACGATGGTCGCTGTTACTGAATTCATCACCAACATTCAAATTCTCTATCAATTCTTCTTTTGTTGCAAGTACAATGTCAAGAACGTTATTACCACGGGTCGGCGTTCGAACAAATTGATAAAGCGAACTCTCTTGCAAGTTCGTATACAAGTCATTATCCGGAGTGTGAAGTAAGAGTATCGCCCAACTTGGTCACAGGTACATTAAAGTCGCCAAAAATTACGGTATCTTGTGAGTTACTTACATCTGCAATTTGTTGGTAAATTTCTCGGTCAGTTTGCACTGATTGAGCTGGAGGTCTGTATATTAACGCAAGTATTATTTTTGTACCTTTATTATTCTTTATTAGCACAAAAGATGTGTCGACGTTCACAATTTGAGGTTTTGACAAGAGGGTAGGGTTAAGACTTTCTTTGATATAAAGTAAAACGCCACCTCCATTTCGATTTATTCGGCTTTTCTCAAACATTACATTACCGGGAAGTGAATACTCTGCTAAAAAAGTATCTATCTTCTGTATTGAGCCAAGATTCTGTTATGCCAATCACATCATAATTTTCTGTAAACACTAGCTCCTCTAAATCTGAAAATGTATTGCGTATGCTACGAGCGTTTGCATAGAAAACCTTTTAATTTGTTATTTTAGAACTCACGGAACGCTCTTTAATAATATTTTTGGTTCTTGTCTGATCTACATTTATGTTCATGGCTGTTCTCGGTCCTCGCTATCTTCGGTCCTTATCGCTGGTGGTCCTCGCTTGCCTCTTTTTTTTGCTTGGCGTTGGATGATTTATGTCACTGCTGCTTCTTCTCGGATGGCGTTTTTTGATCCATGGCTGCGGACTGCTTCGTGTAGGAGACGACCCATGCGTGCTGACCCCACAGGGTTTAGATGAGTGCCATCCTTGCGGAACAGAGTAGGCTGGTTGTAGAAGTTGTCCCAGAGGTTGATGAATTCAACTTCTTCCCTCAGACACAAATATTTTAGTCGGCTATTTGTGCTGAAGGCCTTGTCGTAGAATTTGCCAGGTGCGTCGATCTTGGGGAGAATGCCTGAGATGATGATATTCCTTGACTTGTTTTTGTAGTGCTGGATCATCTTGCGATATTTCTCCATCAACTCTTCGGATGTGGTGCGCATGATGTCATTTGAACCAGCATGGATGACAAAAAGGGTATTTTCATTTGCATCCTTTGTGGTATCTTCGAAGGCTTCCACAATGTCGTCCAGTCCAGCTCCTGGGATGCAAAATCTTTTTCGTCGATTTGGGACTCTGTCGCAGAACTCTTCGACCTGTCCTCGTAGGATGGAAACCCCAACGAGCCTGGTCTCTTCTGGTTCGTCTTCCATCTCTACCAATATCTCAAATCTGTTTGACATTGTGACTGGTAGATGAGACCTTTTCTGCGTTGGCCGTGCACCGTTCCTCACTGGTGTAAATCCGGAAACCTGTGGTGGCGGGACTCTGCGTACAGGTCGGGGAGAGGAGTGGTTACAACAGGGGCGAGGGGTTGGTACTGTTCGTGCTAGCAGGCTTCTTGCACGAGGAGTGGGGGAGAGACTAAGGTGAACAGGGCGGCTGTCCTGGTTTGATGTCGGCTCAGGTTCGTCAGAAGATGCTGCAATGGCTACTGCAGGTGTTGGATTGTTGGCAGATGATGTTGGGGCGGTGGTGGATGTTGGAGTTGAAACAATTGGAGTTAGTGATACTCCAATGTTTAGTGTTACAAACTCTTGGAGTGATTCCAGCTTCCTGGTGAGGGCGTTGATCTTGTTGTGGGCTTCATCCAATTTTGCTGTCAAATCCTCTCGTTGCTGGCAGAGTCGGCAGACTTGTGGATCGGCAGGAGCAAACATGGAAGCACCAAACCTACCGGCGCAGTTTGTACAGGCACGAGGCATGGTGACGATCACTTTCTTCATTATCACTTCACTCACTTAAAAATGCTTAACTCACTTTAAAAACACTTATCTCACTTTAAAAACACTTATCTCACTTTAAAAACACTTCACTCCCTTCAGGTCTCTTCACTTACTTAAATAGGCCTAAACAAAAATGTTGAAATATGCACAAATAGGTTATCAGCGGTGATAGCCTAACCGAAAATTAAAACAAAACAAAATTAAATTTGAATACGCAGTGATAGCCGAACAGAAAATAATTTTATTTTTATTTAAACAGAAATAGGCCACCAGGGGTTATAGCCTATCATAACCGAAAACAAAAATAACCGAAAACAAAAATTATGAAATACCGGTACGCAAAAATAGGCCACCAGCGGTGATAGCCTAACTGAAAATTAAAAAATTTAAGTACACAGAAATAGGCCACCAGGGATGATAGCCTAGAGCCCTAGACTAACCGAAAACAAAAATAACCAAAAGTATGAAATATGCAGAAGTAGGCTACCAGGGGTGATAACCTACCTAAAAAAGAAAAACAAATATATATATATAATATAATAGAATATGTAACTAAATATACAATTCACCAAATAGAGATTATATAAGAATAAAGTGTAACTGCACACAAGGGGTTAATATACTGTATCAATTGATCAGGCCCAGGAAGCTGCGGACTTCCTGGACTGTCTCTGGGCGTACAAAGTTTCTGACTGTGTCGATCTGCAGGTTTGATGCCCTTATCGGACACCACGAAGCCATAGAATTCAACTTCATTCACGTGGAATACGCTTTTGTATTGAGCTATGGTCAGGTTGTTGTTTTTCAACATCTGTTGTACTCTTTCTAGGGCTGTGTCATTTTCATCGGTGTTTCATCGGTGACCAGGATGTCGTCCGCCCCGTTCTGGCAATTAGGACACTTCTGGATGATCTGTTGTAGTAGACGTTGTCCTTCCTCTGCTACTGAAGAACTGTTTTGCCCCATTCACCTCGCTGAGTAGTTGTTCGACTGTCGGTATCGGATGGTGTGTGCGTCTCACTGCTTTATTTGCTATCCGCAGGTCGGCACACATTCGGATATCCCCATTTGGTTTTGGTGCTATCACCAATGGAGAGACCCACGGTGTTGGGCCCTCTACCCTCTCGATGATATCCTTGTCCAACATGTCCTGGATTTTTGTTCAACTGCTCTTCGAAGGTGGAACAGCACTCGTCAGGGTGGTTGTGCCACAGATTGAATGCTGTCGTCGATCATGAGTTTGGTTTGGAAGTCTTTCATTATCCCTAGACCATCGAGAGCTGGTAGGTTGCAATTCAGTATCTCCTTTGTTGATGGTGGGATTCCCTTGACACTCACAGTCTTCGCCTGTTGGACTGTCAGGAAGCCCAGTACCGTACTGGCCCGTTTACCCAAGATATTACCTCCTACAGTAGACTCTTGTAACCAATATTTTGTGTGCAATCCTTGTCGATTCATTAGTCAACGTTGCGAAGAATTCCCCTTTCAGGTGTATGGAGGTATCTCCATAAGCCTTCGTTCCATCTTGGTCTGTTTGAGTTCAATGTTCGGACGTAGCTTGGTGACCTGGTCAAAAGTGTCGCGATCAAGTAGCTTGATGTTCGCTCATGAATCGGCCAGCATCTTGATTGGTATGTCGTCTATCAGAACTTGTTTTTCCAAGGAAAACATAGGAGTCGCTGTCTAGGTTGCTTGAGCGGTTTGATGACACATGTCGCACATGATCATCGTCATCGGACGAGATGTCTTTTTTCAAGAAGTTGACCCTTTCCTTCCGACTATAACGTTTCTTCATACAAGCTGTTGCGAAGTGGTTCATGACTCCACAGTGGTTATATTTTCTCCCAAATGCAGGGCATTTCTTCTGACCGTGTAGGTGATCCGAGCCATTACATCCGAAGCATTTTGTTGCTTGCTTACGTGCCGCGTCTTCTTTATGTTGTCTCCTATCTTTCTCCCAGGTGTTTCTTTGTTGTTGCTTATATTTCATAGTTACCTTGTGGACATTGGTGCCTTCTTCCTCGCGGTTTTCCATCTGACTTGCTTGAGCCTCAGTTGCTTCATATGTGTAAGCTAGTTGAAGGGCTTTCTGTACTGTCATGTCCGATTCCTTCAGATATGCCCGTCTCATTTTATTGGAAGTAGATTTCTCCATTAGCTGGTCGATAATAGCTTTGTCGAGGTTGTATTGGGCAAAGTTGCATTTAGCCCTTGCATACATAGGCGAGTTACATCATAACTATGTTTTGTCTCGCCAGGCTCCTGTGCAAGCATCCTGAATTTGTTCGCTCGAACACCTCGTTGGTTTTCTTAATGAAGTAACCATTCATTGCCACTTTGGTTGTTTTGTATGTCGGCTCTATTTGGCCTGTTTGGATCTTCGGTGTTAAGGTCTTGATGATCTCGTTCAACTTCTTTCCCCCTAGAACCGGAGAAGAGCTAGACGCTTAGCATCTTTGGTTATGCTAAAAGCCAGAAACGCATCCTCGGGATGTTCAATCCAGTCGGTCCATGCCTATTCTTGGTTTGTATCATCAAACTCGAGCGGTTGTAATGTGGGAATTGCATGTGCTATCTTGCGCACACATATAAGCAGCTGGTACGCATCGTAGTTAGTGGATCTAGTAGATCCTCATCGCCACTTTACTGTTCCTCCCTGTGATTATTGATACACTTCTGTATTCTTAAGTTTTTTCTTCACAACAAAGGCACCAATACCTGAAATACAAAGGACTGAAATAAATACCATCACCACAAACTATTTGTGTGCTACAATCCCTATATTGTATAAACAATCCCAACAATCAAAACAGTACACCAGGCAAATGATACAGGGGTTCTAATAACTTATCAAATACCTATAAGCCTCCCCCAGGAATTGCCCTGCTCGATTGGTGCCTACAATCTCTCCTCTAAAACAATCTCCCTAATATATACAGGTATAAATACATATATATATATGCGAATATGCTTCCACACTAAAGGTGTGTAGAAAAGGGTAGATTCACTGCACAAAGTTTAAAAAATGTTAGTGCTAAAATTAAATTGCATCTAAAATATATTGCATGCACAAAATAAGGGTTTAAAAAGTATGTCCGAGTATTTTATTAGAAGGCTCGGACTGTTGTGTACATATTACTATAATGTTTATGTAAAAGTGTTAATATACAATTCTCTACTTTCGTAGATCTTCAGTTATTATAAAAATTTGCAAGAGTGGCTGGCTCCAGAGTCAGGTATTTGTTCTGTACTCTTCTGTGGATTTACAGGCACTAGAAATCCACAGATGCTAGCTACATGCTAGCATCAATTATTTTGTGGAAATGGCAGTGCTGACTGCATCACTCGTGAAAATGAAAATCTATAGCTAAAGTCTGTGTTCCCTATCCGTACATCCTGTAGTTCAATCACTCGTTATGCAAGAGCGGAAATGAGGGACTGAAACGAGATCAACATTATAATTCATAACTGTTTCTAGTAAATAATCTTAGAC
The DNA here is from genome assembly GCA_032716605.1 of Paralithodes platypus. NCBI lineage: Eukaryota > Metazoa > Arthropoda > Malacostraca > Decapoda > Lithodidae > Paralithodes > Paralithodes platypus. Next base: position 26,630,248 of record CM064554.1, read on the forward strand.
ATTTGAAACTTGCAGTGACTGCAGGGACTCGAAGGTGTATCGGAGATCTTGGAACTTTTCGATCAACCACTGTTTACTGTTCGAGGTGTTTCGGATATATGTTCGCGTATCTTTTATGTTAATAGAAATTAACTTGAAGCTTAATGGGTCGAACATGGTCATTGTTATGCCGAAAGAAAGGCAAGCCACCCACAACAACTGCCCACTTGCACCCCCCGGAAAATACCAGGGCACCCCAAGCCGACCACCACACCAACAGAACCAGACACAACCCTACAGCCGGGGTCACCTACATCAGGCGCACCAAAGGCCTAACCCTGTACGGCACCACAACAAGCAGGGACACCACCGACCATTGGGGCCCCACAATATCAAAGCCAACCCTCCAACCATTCTCTCTCAAACAAAACGGGCATGGTATAGAAAAGTCCCTCCGAGGACAGGTGTACCAACCACCCACCTACACAAATCAAACAAGCCACAAATAACTACTTTGCAAACGAGAGAGCAGTACTGTCGCTCCACACCGCCAGATGTGACGTCACCCCCAAAAGCTGACCCGGGGTTGGCCAACAGCCAGGTCAACCCAGCCAACCAGGATGATGCAGTGCCGCCCACCACACACACACCTGGAGAGTGGACCTGGGAGGGGATACGAAAGCAAATATTGCGGGCCCTACCTTTGCTATCCCCCCTCCCTCCATTGCCGGCGCGACAAGGCCTATGTCAACGGTAGGGAAATTTATTTGTTCCAGAGCTTGCTGTGCCTGTCGCTGAGAGTTTGCCTGGGCAGCATTTAATCTGGCAAGCTCCAAATACTGTTCAGGGGTAAATCCCTCTGATAAGTGTTCACCAAACAGTATAGTATTACTGAATCCCCCACCAGCTGCTCCGTTACTCTCGCCGTCCTCGGTGTCATGAATCCCAAATAGTTCTAATTTTATGGACTGTGCCATGTCTGGTTTTGTCATGTCCGAGACAGTCAACTGCAGATATGAGGCTAGCACTTTTAATTCGTCTTTTGACAGGAGATCGATGTCATCGACTGTGGGTGTTGACTCTATGAAATTCTGAGCATCTTCGCTATTTATTATATTAGGCATTATTAAGTTAAGTATTAAGCAGTGAATTCAAGTGAAACTTTACAAAACGAATCCTGGCAAGGTCGCCAGTTATCTGTTACATATCTCAATTCAAAAGTGGTTAACTAAATCAAACTAGATCGAACACACAATATGAAAGGGTATCAAACAGCTGAAAGCAAATAGAACTTAAAATGTTAAAGTTTGTTATGTTGTTACTTGCTTTCCTTTTAGCTGTTGGGACAGTTATCCTTATACTCTGATACACTTCAATTATATTTAATCATAAAACTATTTAAAGTTATATAGAATTATTTTAATGTTCAATATTAAGTAGGCTGCTAGTTACGAATAGAGAAAAGCTTGGTATGTAAGCAAGGACTTTGGAGCAATTGTAAACAAATTACATAATAAAGTAGTTGATCTGAATTATCATTAAAGTATAAATATTATTAAGATCTTTTTATTTATAATTAATTTAGATTGTTAACCCTTTAAAGATTATGTTTCACTCTTTTTCTCTTATCTCTTTATTAATTTAATCATTGTCCTCTTTACGTATCTTAAATCAATATTATTATCATTATTAGGTTAGCCAATTAGATATTCTTATTCTTTCTTATTAATGCAAGACTTTTAATGAATTAATATAATTGATCAGGGAATATATAGTCACGTATACAATGGAATTGTATTTCTAAAACAAATAAAGTATTTACCAATCACACAAAACATGAGGTGATTATGAAGGAAATTAACATTTAGTACTTCAGGATCGTTTTGTGTCCGTTTTGGTTCACTTTAACTGCATAGAATAAATTTGGTTTGCTTTACAATATAATCTTGAGTCACAATAATTTAATAGGACTTAAAAACGCTTAATTACTAATGACAATATCATCAAGTCATTTAAATATTATCTTTAGTATAATGTCAAACAAATAAATTAGTGACTATATCACATCAAATCTCCAATATTCAATATCCAATTATATCTAATCACAAAAGTAAACACCAATCCAAAATATGTCTCTCCAATCACAAAATCTTAAATCAAATGAGGCTATGTTTCCGACATACCTCTGGTTAATTAAGAGTCACAGGTTTCCTACCGTGTAGGGGTACCAGCGTCGCACTACAAATAAAATAAAATAACCCTATACAATAATTATACAAGCCTGTCTCTCCATGCAGCAATTTACTCGCCACAACTCAGAATGTACTGATTTGATCTATCAAATATCTGTCCTTATATATGAGTCCATCACCACACTAGTACAATCAGAGGTTGGTTCAGGGGTTATGTCATCAGGTCCAAGGTGCCGCTACCAGTCACACGAGGGAGGCTGGTGAGCGATCCAATACGGGCAAGGTGGCTAGTGTCTGTCCAATTACAGGTGGTCGGAGTAGGGGGGTTGCTCACCACGTCACAGCTGCCTCGCCCCTCTCACATGTTTTTGGCGGGAAACAGCTCTCTCTCTCTATCTCTCTCTATCCAGGCAGGTACGCAAGTATGAGAGAGAGAGAAAGCTTGCCACGAGGTGTACAGTCACGGATCACAGCTTGGTGTCTTTTCACACATCACATCCTGGTTATTTCCGGATGTTAAAACATATATATATATATATATACGAATATATATATATATAAATATATATATATATATATATATATATATATATATATATATATATATATATATATATATTTTTTTTTTTTTTTTTTTTTTTTTTAAGGCCTATTTTTGTTTTCTCCTTCCCTGTTGTATTGTTGTTGTTGCTGTTCCCCAGGCTGTCTGGCCGAACAGCCCAAAAGTCCCGAGCAAGGCCAAGGCCATAAACGAGCACCCCTTCCTGGCTGTATTATATGCCTATGTCAAATATTATATATACATATTATATATATATATATATATATATATATATATATATATATATATATATATATATACAGTATATATATATATATATATATATATATATATATATATATATACAGTATATAATTTATTCTAATAATTTTTTTTTTTATTTATATTTTTATTTTTATTTTTTTATGTTATTATATTTTTGTATTTATTTTTATTTGTTATATGTATTTTTTTTTTGTATTTATTTATTTTTATTTTTGTCTTGTCCCCTTCCCTGTTGTGTTGTTGTTGCTGTTCCCCAGGCTGTCCCGAGCAAGGCCAAGGCCATAAACGAGCACCCCTTCTTAGTTGTATTATATGCCTATATATAATTATACATATATATATAATTATATATATATATATATATATATATATATATATTTCTCTTCACTATTTCTCTTCTTCATTCACCCACGTTCATTCACTCACCTTCATTCACCCACCTTCATTCATCCACCTTCATTCACCCACCTTCATCATCAAAGTGGATATAGGCCTCCTGGTGAAACCACTATACAAAATAACGAGTCTAGTGCAGTACCTCCTTGGGTGGCATGGAAAACTGCTCATATTTCTCTGGTTTGACACCTTGTATGTATATATATATATGTATATATATACACACATTTTTTTTAACATTCACTTCATTTATTTATTTTATTTTGTGTGTGCGTTTACAAATTTCGTTTTCAGGAAATATATTTGTACATATTCATTATTTTATTTGTGTGTACAAAATAATTATTCCTGAAATTTATTATTTGAAGATAACCTGGATTTCTTGTTTTGTTTTTTTCAGTGTCAACCCAGGTGTCATTTCCCTGACTGCAATGTTTTCAGTTTCGCAAAGTTGTGTGCAATTTAGAACATCAAATTGATAACCTTCATGACTAACAGGTGTTCTATGAACATTATACAACTATTGGCAAGGAAATTTGTATAAATGTGTTGTATATTTTGGCAAAAATATACAATATATACAATATACAAAATATAAATTTACAAAAATATACAAGCAATGGGCATAGGGTCTGTGAACTGGTTTAAATCTTATCTTCGTGGTAGAACCCAAAGAGTAAAAATTGATGATAATATATCTGATCCTATGCCAATTAACTGTGGGGTCCCGCAGGGAAGCATCCTTGGTCCCTTACTCTTTCTCTGTTATGTGAACGACATGGAACTGAGCGTCTCATGTAAATTATTACTGTATACAGACGACAGCGTGCTTCTGGTTTCAGGAAAAGACCCAATAAGTATTACCGCTTCACTTTCCAAAGAACTAGCATCATGTAGTGAATGGCTAGTGGACAATAGACTATATCTTCACCTGGGCAAGATGGAAGCCATCTTATGTGGAACAAAACGCAAACTGAAAGACATTGTGGGCTTCTCGGTCAACTGCAATGATATTCCTATAACAACAGTGTCACAAGTTAAATATCTCGGACTGAAACTGGACGCGAGTTTGTCAGGTTAAACAATTTTGGAATCTATCCTGAGTAAGTGTAGAGCACGCATAAAATACCTGTATAGACAGGTGGGATGCTTGCCCGCGGCGACCATAAAGACCCTCTGCCAAGCGCTTTGTTCAATGTCATTTTGACTATTCTGTGTCATCCTGGTACTCTGCATCATCTATATCAGCACAGCACAAACTTCAGGTCACTCAAAATAAAATGGTTAGGTTCATGCTGAACCTAGGACCCAGATCACATGTTGGCCAGGAACAACTTCAGTCACTAGGTATGCTCAATGTCTCTGACAGGGCCAAACAAATCAGGCTAACTAATGCCTTCAAAATTTTCTATGACAGAGCTCCAGAGTATCTAAAGAATTATTTTGTTAAAGCAAATGAGAGGAGTGGACATAATACAAGAAACATGATGTTTAATTTTAAGGTCCCGAGAATCCAAGGACAGGGTAAGCAAACATTCTTCTTCACTGCCATCAAAGACTGGAACGACCTACCCCAGTCAGTCCGTGAAAAGAGAACACTGTATTCCTTCAGACGTAGCCTGAAGGAACACCTGAACCGGACAGCTGCGAGAAGGGAGCACCAAGCTTATGTCTACTACTAAATACGACATAAGAGATAGACAAACCAAACTGAAATGATTACTGATTACGGATTACTGATATTTACTATAGGATGTAAGGTATCTTAAAATAACCCCCTAGAAATACTTTCTCTAAATTATCTATTTCTTTATCCTCCCCATTTCCCCAGCTAACCTAATCCCACAAGGACCCCAATGGAAATACGCCTAACGGCCTTATTGGGCTATCCTTAGTTGGAATTATGCAAGGCTGGTACATGTCATATTTATAACAAACTATGTGGTACCAACTCTGTAAATTGCTAACTGAATAAATATTATTATTATTATTATTATTATTATAACTGTATAAACATTATCATATATTCCCATAACAATAACAATGCATGGAAACAATAGCGCATTGCTCGCGAACCAATTATGGTATAATATTTTGGTTTTCACCATTAGAAAGAGCATAAATTTCCAATTACAGTGATATATACAGTTATATACGTATCCGAGCAAATAGCACAACGCCGAGGTGGGGAATATCTCGGAGCCCAGATAGCGCCCGCAGAACGGAGACTGGTGAAGCGTAAATATTAGCATTTTGGCTCTTTATTTCAAATATTCATAGAGCAAATAGTATTTGTCATAGGAACTTCTAGTTATTTATTCTCTTCAGCATTATCTGCCGTATTCATACAAACTAAATTGAAATTTCGTAAAAAAGAAATAATTTTAACATTTTATAAACCATATCATGCAAAATCATAATTTTTTATGTTTTCGGTCACTGCTTGAGAACTATTGAAGATAGACAATTTCTGTGTTCAGATTTGGAAAGAGCAGAAATCTATTAGCATATACAATAACTCACAATTTCAAGATAGGATGGTGTGAACACAATTGAGCGGGAAATAGTTTTATTTCGGACTCGTTTACACTTTCATATTTCGATTTATTTACATTTTTTCATTTTTATTATGTAGTTGTAGGGAATTTAGATAGATAGGTTAATTTTCTATCTCACTGGTACATGAAATTATCCCAACAAATAGTTATATAATATTTACCAATGACGAATTCGATGAGTGGAATTCGGTCCTCTACACAAGGCTAATTCATTTGCATGACATGTAGGATGTTCACATAATACAATATCGATACAATGAACTTAGCTTAGAGGACTGGTGATGTAGGACTGTTGATATGGATTAATAATGGTAGCACATGGTGAACTATAGGTTGAGTCAGGGCTGGGGGGAGCTGTTGATCGTATGGTTGATTTTGAGAGACTGAGGGCCGGCGTTCTGTCGCTTTGCAAAGTTACATAATGACTGCCGGCTCATAATAATTATAACCTATGATTTGGTTTCATGATGCATCTAGAGCTGATGTAAATATTTATGCATTACAGTTAATATTTAACCTACACTTAATAATAAACTACAGTATATAAAGAACTAGCCGAAATCGTACTTGCTATACAATACTTCAAATACCCAATTGGACTCAAAACTGTCGGGATCATCACACTATTTCCGACATACTGCCCGCCACCAAAAACAATATAGAGTAGCTATATTCAAAAAAGGATATCAAAGATTCAAAGATCACCTTGGTTAATCTTAGATCTCCAAAGATCCACGGAACTCATAGCCGCCCTCCTTTTGGGGCGAGCGCCACTGGAAGCCAGAGAAGGATCATCCTTCTCATTATCAACTGCTCCACCCTGAGGAGCACTGTCACCAGCATTCCCCTGTGGAGGTATATCAGTAGAGTTACCGGTATCATCAGGCAGTTCTACATCCTGCTCCAAGGGGTATAACCTTACGACTGAGCGAGTAGTAATCCCAGTCGAAGTCTGTAATCTAGCAACCCTAATATGACCATCAATGCCCTGGAACAAATTGACAATCCTACCAAGCTTCCAATATAACCTGGGACGCCCATCATGAATCAATACGATATCCCCGATATGAGGCCACCGTTGATTCGTCTCCTTGATTACATTCGAGTGACGTTCGCGAAGAGAGAGCAAATATTCCTCTGTCCACCTTTTCCATAAGTCGTCTGACACCTTGATCATATGCTGGAAGCGACGACGTGTGGATTCAGCATCCCCGAAAGTAGGGTCTTGTATATCCTCGTGGGTTACTGACGACCTAGGAAAGGGATTAAGATTTCGTCCATGTGTTAGTATGGAAGGCGTAATGGGTAAAGGATCATCAAGATCTGCCGCGGTATAGGTCAAGGGCCTGTCGTTGACTGACATCTCAATCTCTGTCAAGACTGTTTGCATCAACTCCCTCTTGTTGACCAGGGCCCTCCCTAATACCTTCTTCATGGCAGACTTGACAATTCCTATTGTCCTCTCCCAAATCGCCCCGAACCATGGTGCACGTGCTGGTATAAATTTCCATTGACAACTCTTTCAAATGAGGGTAGACACAACCTGCGGGTCATCCATTATATCCTTGAGAAATTTGGATGCCCCGACAACACAAGTCGCATTATCGCTCAGAATCATTTGAGGGAAACCGTTGCGACCTGCAAAGCGCCTTAGAGTATGTAAAAAACCCTCACTGGATAAGTTGTCAATCAATTCAATGTGAATCGCTCTGGTTACCGCACATGTGAAGAGTACGGCATATACCTTAGCGATATTACTGGGCGATTCCCTAATTTGAATCGCTCCCATATAATCTACCCCGGTTACCTGAAATGGTTCAGTCCTTTGTACCCTGAACTCAGGTAAAGGAGGTATATCAACTGGGGAGTAAGGCTTACCCTGTAATCTTTTACAGATAGTACAGCTATTGTGGATCCCCTTAATCGCTTGTCGCATCTTAGGGATCCACCAACGTTGTCGCATATAAGCCAGAACATAATTTATGCCAAAATGTAGGCAGATCCCATGGCATTTGCGAATCAACAGTTTGTAATCAAATGAGAGGAGCTAAGGAGAACAGGATATTTCGCAGAATCAATAATGTCCGCCTTCTGGATCCTGCCTCTACACTTAATTATGCTTCTTTCCATATATAATCCTAGCTGCCTCATTAAGTTTGAGAGTTTGGTCTTTGACTCCTTGTTCAGTATTTCATGTTCAGTAGGATAAGATTCCCTTTGTACTAAACCTATTATTTTCGCTTCTGCTGATCTCAATTCATGGAGTCTGATATGCTTCGAATCTTCACTAAGGAAAGACCTGAGTGCCCGAATTCTCATGTTGTTAATGAAACGGTATATCCATGCAAATACCCGTATTACTTGATCATAGCTGCCGTAATGTTCGCACTCTACCAACTTGTTATCCTGATGTGTAGTACTCACAGTCAAACTACTTAACACATCATCTTGGGGCCGACTTGATGGATCAGATATGCATTCCCTGAAATCCCGAGGCCATTCAGTTGGAGATGTAAGCCATGTAGGTCCTTGCCACCAAATAGAGGATGACATAAACTGTTGCGCCGAGATCCCCCGGGAAATTATGTCACCAGGGTTATCCTTGGTGTTCACATACCAAAATTTAGCTGTAGAAACTAAGTTATGTATCTCACCAGTGCAATTTGAAACATAAACAGGTAACACTTTCTGGCTGTGTACCCACGAAAGTGCTATTTGACTGTGTTACGACCGGGACTACGAATAAAACAAGGGCACTCAATGATTGGACTAGTAATAGGGCACTATGCAACAACGGTATACGCTAGATCCAAACCCTCGAACTTATATGCCGGCGAACAAAACACCTATACCCTCCAGGGTTAATCTGTGATAGCGGGGTATCCTTAACTGGGCATAAATGTACTCTACTTCAGGCTAACCTGCACTGGTATAGCCTGATAACAAACAAGATGCAAGTTACGTTAAAATGCATAAAAGGGAATCTATGGAAAGATCAATTAAATCACTGCAAGATTCAATACAATAAAAAGATGCTTCAATACAGTTACTCTAAACAACAATAAACTCTTCACTCCTATCTGAAAGAAAGTGAAGTATAGTCCTACAGCATAGACCTGGAAACTTCTGAAGAAAGTCTGATGCTCATAAGATGCTCGTACTGATTTAGAACTATATAAAGGAATGAGGCAGGACACCACACGTGTAAATCGAATACACTAAAAGATAGGACATATAATATTAACTGACACGAGAATACTATAAATGCGCAACGGTAGCAATGTTCGACACTAAAAGAAGTACTTCCTCATCAACGAAACAGTCTGCTATGGTTGTGCGGCTCAGCAACAACCTAGACTAATAAATGCTGTGAATAATAATGCGCACATATCAAAGAGCTTATATTAAATACTAACAAGTGTCTACTCGATTAATAATGTCTAGCTGGGATACTTTAGGTAAGGAACTGGGGTTGAGCAAGACAGGCTCGTAGCCTAGCGATGTCCTTAAGACTGCATCCTTTAAGTTACGTTAATTGACTAGGGGGCTCTCTCGATAGATCCAAATCACAAGTATCTGGTTCTATCCTGGCGACCCTCTAAAGACAAGCAAAGAGGCAGCAAAGTGTGGAACTGGTACAGGCCAAAACCCTCAGTCAACACAATGCTGCACTCGCAAAGGACGCAACCGAAAAGACAACCCAGGCTACTACAGGTCCGGTCGAAGTCGTGTAGGTATAAGCAAACCGTACACACATCGGAGACCACGACTACAGTTACCTTATCCCAGTCTAGCATTAAATAAAAGAGCAGAAACACTAAATCAATAATGGAGACACACAAAGTTCTTAACCTATACTAACTAAGAACCCTCAAACCTATTCTAAGTACATATAAATATCTCTGAGGACGGCGCATGCAATACAATGGGCCGGCTATGAAAACCGTATGCAGAACCCAAGGGGAGTGTTGTGCAGTTAATAAAGGTTAGAGTATGGAAAGAGAGAATCGAGTGAGAGAAACAGTGATAAAGGTGGTGATCGGGAGAGAGTATGCAAAGGGATGTTAGAAGCACGCGTGCCAAGCCTGTCCTGACGAGGACAGCTCCTGAGGACCCTCATGGAGGAGGTAAGTTATACAGGAGACCGCAAAAGTGCGATGGTCGGCCAATCACGGGCCGAGACGTCACAAGACAGCAGGCGTCATAGGACACAGCCAGACACGCCGTCCAATGGCGAGCGAGAGGCAGGAATGCACCCGTACATACAGACACTTACTACCTCCTCGCTCTGAAAGTCTTTCTCATTCACACGCTGGTACTATTATCACTACTGTTGATATAAAATATAACCCGTTGTCACAGACGAAAACAAAGACCACCACTTGACTCTCTGTGACAATGCGATTACTAGGAAAGAAAGAACAACATTCTCTGATAACTGTAGCCCATTTCGATGTCCCTGGCGAGCGCTAGTGGCCAACGAGAGGCGATTCTGCCAACGCTGGTAGACGTCACACCCCGCCCAAGATATGGGACGCTCAACATTAGGCGAGCACCATATCTGACAAGGCAGAATGCCGACAAGACCCGCCACACCTAGCCACTCCACCAGAAATGAAATACAAAACTCAATCTTAAATAAAACAACATATTAGCATAAAGAAAACTTACAACCCCTCCCAAACACAATAGTATAATTTAGCCTGCTATGCTCCCTGAGCGAGCTTCACAGAGCCCAGCCTACTAAGTGAAAGACAGGTTCAACTTAGGACTTTAGCTATAACATTGGCAACTTACAATTAACTATCAAAAAGAAAGAGTTTTTATGTGATATTTGGTTTAATTTTAATGTTTTGTTTTTAACGGCTGCTCTACAGGGGCAAGCCTGGTTTACCTCCACTCAAACCCACACACCTGTGGTGATCTACGCCGGATCCTCCACCCTCGACAAACAGTCTGCAATCACATTCTCACAACCGGCAATATGGCGAATGTCTAGATTGTATTCCTGCAACATGAGTGACCAACGTGTCAGCCTCATATTCCGGTTGTGGAATTGGTTCAGAAATTAAAGAGGGTGGTGGTCGGTGTAAATCACCACGACTGGCCCGTAGGCAGGAACATATACTTCAAAGTGCCTGAGCGCCAATACTATTGCCAGCAGTTCTTTCTCCACCACAGAGTAGTTTTTCTGAGCGGAATTAAACTTCTTGGATAAGAAACTGACTGGATGCTCCAAACCTTCCTCGTCTGTTTGCATTAAGACGGCACCAGCCCCTACACCGCTGGCATCTGTTGCCAGCTGGAATGGTCTTTCAAAGTCAGGGGCCCTGAGGATTGGGTGAGTGCATAGTAGGTGCTTGACCAGCGAAAAAGCCCTTCCACACTCAGATGCCCACTTGAACTTTTCTCTTTTGCTAGCAAATCTGTCAGGGGAGCTAACAAAGTAGAATAACCCCAAATGAAGCGGCGATAGTAACCGATCATGCCCAAAAATATCATGATCTGCCGCTTGGTGGACGGCCTGGGGAACTGGTTAATAGCCTGTATCTTGTTTTGGGGGGGGCACACCTGGCCTAACCCGACCACAAACCCAAGATACTGCACAGTTGCCTGGACAAAGTCGCACTTGCCCAGATTGACCACCAAGCTGGCCTCACTGAGCTTCCGAAACAAGGCTTCTATGTGCTCACAGTGACTCTCAAAGTTGTCATCGTAGATTATAACGTCATCTAGGTAGACAGTGCAGTTAGGGATGTCAGCTACTAACTCATTCATAAGACTCTGGAAGGTTGCTAGGGTATTTTTAAGGCCATACGGCATCACATTGCAAAGGTAGGTGTTCCCATCAACCACAAACCCGCATACCCCCTTCGCCCGCTCAGACAAGGGCACCTGCCAGTAGCCTTTCACTAGGTCTACCTTAGTTAGAAACTGTGCCTTACCAATCTTGTCTACACTATCGTCAACACGGGGAAGGGGATAAGCATTGGTGGGAGTCAACCCGTTCAATCTCCGAAAGTCAATGCAGAAGCGAACCTTCCCGTCAGGCTTGGGCTGCAAGTGACAGGAGATGTCCACCTAACTGCCCCCTTCTCAATCAGTCCCCGTTCCAACATATACTCTAACTCCGCTCTGAGGGCTGGGAGTTTAATGGGTGGAATTCTGTAGGGTACTGATTTAAAGGGGGGGTGATCTCCCACGTCCACGTCATGCACCACTCGAGTTGTGAGGCCTGGATGCTCTGCAAACACAGTGGGGTATGAAGCAAACAGGCGCTGCACGGCTGCACGCTGTTGCTCAGGCAGGTGCACTAGAGCATCGTCAGCCACCTGTCTGGAGTTCCCCGCCCACTGGTCAGCAGAGACATGACACTCCCAGTTATCCTCCACCTGGGCTTCACTGTCCCTCACTCCTTCTCCTCCATGACCACTGCAGGTCAACACAGGGACAGCGAGAGGCTCAGGGGGGCGCCTCACAAACTCTTTCACCAGATTCACATGGCACAGCTGATTCTTGTTACGCCTATCTGGAGTAGCCACAAGATAGTCTAGGTCAGAGATCTTTTTTACCACCTTATAAGGACCAGCGTACTTGGCAGACAACGGATGACCTGGCAGAGGTAACAGAATCAACACCACCTGCCCCATCTTAAACTCCCGGAGTTTTGTCTTCTCATCGTACCTGTCCTTCATAAGTGCTTACGACCCTACCAAATTCCTATCTGCCAACTCTAGGCTTCTCAGCATTTTCTCTCTACTCTCGAGGACATACTTTAACATGGAACATGGTTTTGCTGTACCCTCCCAGATTTCTCTAACCATGTTGAGGGGGCCTCTGACCTGATGTCCGAAAACTAACTCATTGGGACTGAACCCTAGGCTTTCACCAGGTACCTCCCGAGCAGCGAATAATACATAGGGCAACCCAAGATCCCAATCCTTGCCATTCTCAACACAGTAACAATGCAGCATGCTTTTCAGAGTCGAGTGCCACCTCTCCAACACCCCTTGACTCTCTGGGTGATAGGCTGAAGAGACAACTGTACTGATACCGTGCTGCTGCATGGTCTGTTTGAAAAGGTTAGAAGTAAAGTTGGACCCTTGGTCTGACTGCAATTCCTGCGGGTACCCGTACCTAGAACAGTACAATAGCAAGTTACAAACAACAGTCTTAGCAGTACCATTTCGCATGGGGTATGCATCCGGATAACGAGTGGTATCGTATAAATACGATAGAATATGACTCTTTTGTGATCTTGTATGTCTCTGTGACGTCACGATCTCTCCTACAGCACGACGTAGGACGAGTAGATCGTATATTATAAGATTGTAAATAAGTTAAGTTATAAAAGGCCTAATATGCTATTAAGCAATATTGCCATGGTCTTATGTAGTATATATGAATTTATCGTATATATTAATATAATTTATCATATAGAGCAACCTAAATGCGGTACGATAATTTGGGCTCCTGGCGGTTTGCCAAGGCAGCAAGGTGTGCTTTTGAGGTACGCCAGAGCCTTCACGAACACCAACCAGTTAACATCTAATTTTCCGCCCTCAGTTGATCGTGCTTTTGTGCCTCTAATCACAATACACATACAGCAATACACACAACTACACCATCACGACGCTCTCATCGACATCATGACTGACTGATAGATAAGCATAAATTATAATAATCATGTCCATTCCCATGTAATCATTTATTCTTTCTTTAACTTGACTCGTGTCTTGGGACCGAAGTCTCGTTCCCCATTGTCCACCGCCATATTGGGTAAAACGTTCTCCCTTGCCTCATTGCCACGTGGAACTATTGGTGAGTTAATTCCTGGCTAATATTAACCCTTATAACCTTACCCTATAATTATATACATTTATTATGTGAGACCTTTGGATATAAATTAGCTTGTTTCAGATTGAATTCAATTTAGATATAGAGTAGTTTTCATTTAGATTGATTTTATTTTATTCATTATAGCTTAGTAATATTTAACTTCCATTGATAGTTTACCACAAGTGGCAACATCCATGATTGTGAGGAGGAACTTGTTGCCTGCACTAGTAGGGGGTAGAGGGCCAACCATGTCGATTATAACCTTACTGAATGGTGGCCCGATTACAGGAATAGGTTGTAACGGAGCCTTGGGAATACACTGGTTTGGTTTACCTACTGTCTGGCAGGTACTGCACATTGCCACCCATGATGCCACATGTGCCTTCATACCTGGCCACCAAAACAATTTCGCCAATGCTGCTACCGTCTTACGTACACCCAAATGCCCTGCCAACGGTACATCATGCGCCAACCTCAGTAGGCTATCACGGCACACACTAGGCACTACCAACTGGTCAACCACTCTCGACCCACCCTCCCAACTCCGTCTGGGATCTAGAAAATGCCTGTACAATATGCCCTCCACACGAAAGAAGTCCCCCGGCTTTGCATCCCCGTCCTCATCAAGTTCAATCGCACCGTTACTACACTTCTGAAGCTCAGGATCATCTATCTGCAGCCGACAGATATCCGAAGGAGCCAATCTATCTAAGTGCTCCCGGAGCAACTTATGGCCTCTCCTGATACTGGACTGTTCGATACTATCTTGCTTAAGTGTGTAACGTTGCTGTCTCGGAGTTTTCTCACGCCCTACCTCCTCACCAAGTGTGACAGGTGCTGGGGCCACTCCGGACCTAAACATTGGTGCTAATACTGAGTCGCCAAGACGAGCCGCTGGATCAAAACTCACAAAACTTCTCCCAACTTTAGCTTTCTCCTTCCGACCGTTCCTCCGCTGGTCTAGAGACTGAGGAATAGGCTGTGACACTTTAGATGCACGAGATCGGGTGACAACACACGCCATCTGCTGTAATTGACACCTCTCGACCAACTCCTGCCCCTCCCTACTCACGTCGGCCGCCCTCTCGGCAACGACTAAGGGTGGAACCTCAGAAGTAGGCACCTCAAAGTCGTTGCCGAGAAGAAGGTCGACGTCCTCTACTGGCAGTTTCTCTACGATTCCAACATCTAGCTCTCATGTCACACCATCAACCTCCTGCTCCACTCGAACCAACGGGTATGACCGTGTAGCATTAATACCCTGCACCACAACTAGCTAGTGGTAGCTAAGGTTAGGATACAAAAGAAGTGGGTGAGGAGAGCTGGAGGGAGGCGAGAGGAGGGTGGAATGGTGAGGAGGGTGGAGAGGTTGCAGGAGGAGGAAGTCAGGGAGGAGTACAGGAGAGCAGTGGAAAGACGACTAGGTGGGTTCGACCTGGAAGTTATGGAGGAAGTGGAGGAGATGAGCAAGGTGTTTAAGGATGAGATCTGTGCAGCATGTGAGGAGGTGTGTGGAGTGAGGAGAAGAGGGAGGGGAGTGAAAGGTACAGCATGGTGGACATAAGAGGTAAGAATAGCTGTGGAAGAAAAGAAGAAAGCATAGAGAGTGGTTGGGTAGTAGAGGGAATGAAGATTCCGAGAGAGAGAAACGAGCGAGGTACGTGGAGAGTAAGAGGGTTGTGAAGAGAGTAGTGAAGGAAAGTAAGAGAAGAGTAGATGGGGAATTTGGAAGGAATCTGAGTGTAAAATGGAGGGAGAGTAAGAAACTGTTCTGGAAAGAAGTCAAGAAAGTTAGGGAAGGTAGCAAGGGAAACAGTAAGGGTGTGAAAGATAAGAATGGGAGAATGCTAGCCGAGAAGCAAGAGAGAGTCGAAAGATGGAGGGAATACTTCAGTGAGTTGCTAAATGTAAGGAATGAAGAGCCAGCAAACATAGCTGGATATGGTATGGGAGGGAGAAGAAGAGAAGTAGTGGAGGAGGAGGTGGGGATCAGGAGGTCAGAAGTGTGGAAAGCCATGAAAAGAGTGAAGTTGGGGAAAGCACCAGGAACAGATGGAGTGTGTGGGGAAATGTTGAGGTATGGTGGTGAGATAGTGATAGAATGGGTATGGAAAATGTGCAAACTAGCATGGGCGAAGGGGAGTGCACCCGATGACTGGAAGACTGGCATAATAGTCCCCCTATATAAGGGCAAAGGGGAAAGAGGAGTGTGTGGTAACCACCGAGGAATATGTCTTCTAAGCGTAGTAGGGAAGGTATACAGTAGGGTAGTGATTGAGAGAGTGAGAGTGAGAACGGAGAAATGGATAGGCGACGAGCAGGGAGGTTTTAGGAAGGGAAGAGGATGTGTAGATCAGATTTTTACCCTGAATTGTGTTGTGGAGAAGTACCTGGAGAAGAAACAAAAGGTGTATGTTGCCTTTATGGACTTGGAGAAGGCCTATGACAGAGTGGATAGAGAAGGTTAGTGGAAAGTACTTAGAATATACGGAGTAGAGGGCAAGTTGCTGAAAGCAGTGAAGAGCATGAATGAGGGTGCAAAGGCGGCAGTACGTGTGGAGAGTGAGCAGAGCGAGTTCTTTGACCTGAATGTTGGTTTGAAACGTCTGACTCGGCTAAAATGCATGGTAGTGTATATCGTAGTAGTGTTAGAGGTTTAGTATGTGGAGCATCTTCCTGTACAAGGCTTCCTGTACTTATTGTGCATGATTGTGATGAAGGTGGTAAAAGGATAACCCCTCGGCCTTGATTCACTGAATACAGACAATTATCATACTGTGATTATCTGTTATATCTGTTATCATATAACATACTGTGTTATATCATACTGTGATTATCTGTTATATACTGTGATTATCTGTTTTCTATTATATCTGTGTTACAGATAATTATCATACTGTATTCACCAAGATGGCAAATACAGATCCAGAACCATCTAAATTCCGGACTGACTGGAGCAAGTGTTGTCTTTGCCAGAAGAAGAAGAGTGAAGAGCTCAAGTCACCACGTGCACAACAACCACAAGAACATGATGGCTACACTATGATTGCGACTACTATTCCCCTCTTTCACGCAATTAATGAGATGCCTATTGTTCTGGATCCAGCCAGACTTGATGATGGTGGTGGCATTGAAGAAACTCTGAGGAGGAACAAGGCGCAGTATCACCAAAGTTGTCGCCATATGTTCAACAACACGAAACTGGAGAGAGCCAGAATAAGAAGAGCAGAGAGTGCTCAGCCAGTAGAATGCCACACCAAGCTGTGTAGAACCAGCCTTGAAGGCCAAACGTGTTTCATATGTGACAAAGAAGCCCCATCCTCTGAACTCAGACAAGTTATGACGATGAACCTCAATAACAGACTTAATGAATGTGCCCAAACTTTAACCCTCCAGCCCCGGCTATGTATTATATATATATTCCTCGAAAACCGGGTGTTTTGGCCGAAAAACGTCTAGGCTAGGCTACCGTATATTCGTTAATCAGACTGCTTCCCGCATTCCCGCGCATCCCCAAGCGTAGCTGTGTTATTTACCTGTAGAATGGCATTAAGTAGAGCTCTCTAAGTCAACTGGTTGAGCTGTGATGATGATTTCATTGGAGATAACTTTATGGCCAAAACAGCCACTTTACACCACTTTTCGATACTTAACAACAACATACAGGCACACACGAACAAGCGACGCTCTCCTTCTTGTGGCCGGAGATGCGGAGCGTCGGTCCTGCCGGCTGTTGTTTACATGCGTCGGACCGACGCCTCGCACACCAAGCTCACAGGCTTTGACGTCATGGGTGTTTAAGAGCCCTTCCGGGTAGCTCGTGTATGCTTTTTTATGGGCGTTCAAGAGCCCTTCCGGGAACAGAGGGTTAAATGACGGAAAACTTCTTGCAAGACTCAGCGGTGGAGATGCTATTGCACAGGAGCTCAAATACCATTTTGCATGCTTGACAGACCTGTACAATAGAGAGAGGACGTACCTCAGAGCCACCAAGAGACTGGAACAGGAACGTGCACCTGAAGAGGATGCCCACCCACAGGCATTCTCAGAGCTAGTCACATATCTAGTGGAGACCACCAGATCTGGCGAGGGTCCTGCAGTCTTCCGACTTGCAGACATAGTTCACCTGTATGCCCAGCGCCTGGAACAGCTGGGTGTTGATGCACCTGCTGTCAACTCCACAAGACTGAAGGAAAAACTGCTGTCAGAAATACCTGAGTTGGAAGTGCACAAGCAGGGAAGGGATGTTCTTCTGGCTTTCCGGAAAGATGTGGGCTTTGTCTTGTCAGAAGCCTCTGACTATTATAGTGAAGCTATTATCCTTGGCAAAGCAGCTAACATCTTGCGAAAACATATGCTGGACCACAAGTCCACATTTGATGGAACCTTCCATGAGGGGTGCATCGAGCAGGCCATTCCACTCACTCTTCTTCAGTTTGTGGCCATGCTTGAACACGGAGCGGACATCAAATCTCAACTGAGGTTTGGCGCATCAAAGACCGATCTAGCAATTGCTCAGCTGCTTCAGTACAACTGCTACGCAAGGTACAAAGAAGGAGCAGCAACTCACAGACACTCCAAAGACAGAGAGACCCCATTCCCTGTTTACATGGGGATGTCCGTCTACACAAAGACCAGAAAGAGAAAGTTGGTGGAAATCCTTAACGAGCATGGCATCAGCATTTCATACGACAGGGTGCTACAGATATCTGCACAGCTGGGAGATGCAACAGTCAGCAAGTACGTGGAGGATGGGGTGGTCTGTCCACCAGTTCTGCGAAAAGGGCTGTTCACCACATCAGCCATGGACAACATAGACCACAATCCCACTGCAATGACAGCGACCACTTCTTTCCATGGAACCAGCGTCTCTGTTTTCCAGCACCCAACCAAAGTAGACAAAGGTGAAGAGCGTGGACAGCTGAAGTTCGGAGAGGAGAAAGTGAAGACAGTTCCAGAACTTCCAGACTCCTTCACCAATGTCCGGCCCGCCTTCTTAAGAAGAAACCCTCTCCTCCCCAGAGTTGTGTGACACACCCAGACACCAGTCTGCTGAGGCCACAACTGGCAATGGAGTATGAGTGGCTGGAGAAGGTCACTGTGACAGATGGGCCAGTGGATGTGACTTGGTCAGCCCACCATGCTTCACAGAAGAGAGGAAAGCCATTTGAGGTCAGCATTACATCACTTTTGCCTCTGCTGCGAGATCAGGCCCACTCGGTTGCTACAGTCAAGCATGTGATGGACAAGATCAAGGAGATAGTGGCATTTCTGAACCCCGGTCAGGTGCCAGTCATTGCTGCTGACCAGCCAATACATGCAGTAGCCAAGCAGGTCCAGTGGCACTGGCCTGAAATCTACGGTGAGGACAAGTTCGTCATAATGTTCGGAGGCTTGCATATTGAGATGGCGGCACTGAAGTCCATTGGAACTCTACTCCAGGACAGTGGTTGGACAGGAACCCTCTTGGAGGCAGGGATAGCATCTCCTGGGACAGCAGATTCATTTCTGACAGCTTCGAGCATCACTAGGACACGACAGATGCACCAGATAACAGCATGCAGTCTGTACAAGCTTCTGAAGGCAGCCCACACGGACTACTCGAAAGAGACAGATGAACAACCCGAAGAGGTGCCTAGCTTCGAAGATTGGTGTGAGCATCGCAAACTGCAAAGTCCCCAGTTTCATTTCTGGTATATAATGCTGTCAATGGAACTGGTGATCCTCTTGTTGATCCGATCATTCAGGGAAGCCAACTTCTTCCTGCACTGTCAGTCACTGGCTGAGCTGATACCGTACTTCTTTGCCAACAACAATGTAAACTATGCACGGTGTCTTCCGATCCACTACAGAGACATGGTGACCCTGGAACAGAAGCATCCTCAGCTGGCTCAGGAGTTCCAGAGTGGAAACTTTGTTGTATACAAATCGAGCCGACAGTTCTCAGCAATGGCAATTGACCAAGCTCACGAGCAGGCCAACGCTGTCATCAAGGCAGACGGGGGTGTGATCGGCGTGACTGAAGACCCATCAGCACTGAGAAGATGGATGATAGCTGGTCCTCAAGTCAGCCACTTGGTTGCACAGTATGAGGCAGCATGTGGGACCAAAGAGGGTACTGAACACACCAGCCACCATGAGGAGACAGAACGAGCACAAAGAGTGTTCCTTGAGAAAGTAGAAAAGCTCTCACAAGCCATGACAGATATGTGCAATCCTTTCCAGGAGGAGAGTCGGGACCTGCTTTCGCTTGATACAAAGGATATTGCTCACCACACTGCCGCCGAGCTGATTGGCACACACCTTGAGAAAGGCAAGGTCTGTTTCCCGGAGTTTATGAAGGGACTGGAAGGGGAAGAAGAATCCACCTTCTATGAACCAATCAAGAAGAACAGGGTTGACTTTTTCCGACAGGTACCAGCCTCTGTTGACTCTTCAAAGCAAAAAGTGCTGAAGGAAGACTGTCAACTGTTCTCCAAGCTGTTCATATCATGCCAGAGCAGAGAGTGTGACTTGAAGGAGTTCTTCCGTCATGAGAACCAGTCACATCCTGCTGCCCTCAGTGATGGTGGAAAGCTCCACACCTGTCAGAAATCCCACCTCACTACCATTCTTCAGAGCCAAGTTACAACCCCTGAGGCAGAGCCAGACGCCGACACCATCATCATTGATGGTGCAGCGTTGGTGAACAGTCTGCCCCCACGGAGTTCAAAGACGTTCGAAGAGTACGCAATGCTCGATGTCCTTCCTAGAATACAAACATACTCTACCAAGTACAAGAGAACAGACATTGTGTTTGATGTCTATCTAGTCTGGAAGCTGAAACTAGATCAAAGCGAGGACGCGGGGTGAGACGCAGGGTGACAGGGAAGGGAAAAATTCCCTCAAACTGGCGAAACTTCCTGAGGGAAAATGACAACAAAGCCGAGCTGTTCAACTTTCTGGCTGATAAGATTGCACGTGTGGGCACACCAAATGTGGTCATTGTGACCAAGGAAGAAGATGCTGTCAGCAACCGCACTATCAATCTGGCTGGGGTGGCACCGTGCAGACATGAAGAAGCTGACACGCTGATCTTTGTGCATGCCAGGCATGCAACAGAAGCAGGCAGTAAAGTCATCATTGTCAAAGCCAGCGACACAGATGTTGTCGTCATCGCAGTCAGTGTTCTGCAGGCACTTCAGGAGCTAGGTCTGCAGCAGTTGTGGGTTGCCTTTGGCTAAGGACAGAACCTGAGGTTCCTGTACATGACTTGTGTTGCACTCTTGCAGAAAAGAGCAAAGGGATGCTCTCCTTCCATGCCTTCACTGGTTGCGATGTCGTTTCAGCATTCCGTGGCAAAGGGAAGAAGTCTGCTTGGCAAACCTGGGATGTTTGTTATGAGGCTTCCGGTGTCTTCAGCAAACTCAGCCAGTACCCACCGGTAGTTGATGATGAAGACCTGGAGACCTTGGAGAAGTTCGTGGTCATGATGTACGACAGATCCAGCACAGCTGAAGGTGTCGATGATGCGAGGTTGGACATGTTTGCTCGGAAGCAGTGGCCGTACGAAGCCATTCCTCCAACCCGAGCAGCACTGAACCAGCATGTGAAGCGTGCTGCCTACCAGGCGGGCTGCATCTGGAGTCAGTCAACAGTACGTCAACCAGAAACGCAGACTCCTGCCAACTGGGGCTGGACCAAGAAAGGAGATCTGTGGCAGATCGTTTGGACAGAGCTCCCACCCATTGCAGAGAGTTGCCAGCAGCTGACCAAGTGTGGATGCAAGTCGGAATGCTGCGGTCGATGCAAATGCTACTGCTATGGTCTGACCTGCACGGCACTGTGCAGCTGCATATGCGAGGTTTAGAAGCGTTGTAGTATACTCATCCAGGCAGCAAGACAATAAGTGACAAACAAGTATAGGCCTACTGCCTACATGTTCATCCAATAATATATCGGACTGATGGTGCCTATGATATGGGCACTTTTTACCCTAATTATGATTCCGAGACTGATATTATGGTACAAGGAAGCTAGTGAGTAAGTCCATGGTTCCAAATTCGGATTCTACATAGTGAAAAATGTATGATTTGACACCAAGATCATTCAAATAGGACAAGTCTTTGCGATTTTATTGCGAAATGCAATGTTTCTGTATATTCAATGGTGGCCATCTTGAAAAATGGCCGCCATCTTGAATTTTTAGGTGGCTAACGGGTTTTATCAAAAGAGCAATGCCCAAGGAGTATGTGTGCCAATTTTGTTGCTTGTTTCCAGAAATTAACGATTATTCCAGTTATCTGCCCCACTATTTGGCCCTCAGCTAACCGTCACTCCCGGAGGGAGCAAGTTATCTTAGCTCGACTGAGGATGAATTGCACATTCCTAACTCTCATGAAACCTAATATCGACCATGTATTCCCGTTGCAATGTACCACCTGTGGCGGGATTCTATCAATCAACCACATTCTTTTGTCCTTTGGTAGATTTGTGGAGTAGCGTAGCCCTTTCCTGATATATCGAATATCGTCCCCATCACTTTGGACTCGATCTTGGGTGATGGGGACGTTTGTGTGGTTGACAAATTGATGGCTTACCTGAAAGAAACCAAATTATTCAGAGAGTTGTAACTTGAGTTTTAATTTTAATGGTGGTGTTTTATATACCGGTATGTCCTATGTTCCTTTTTAGCATATGTGTATGCTATTGTGTTCACTAATTATTTATTATGTTCACAGTACCTCCCATGTTGCTTAGTTTGATAAACTCTTTTATTTTGTCTGTAATTTATTTTAGAGTAATATTAATTTCAGTTCCTTTTTGGCTTTTCCCCTTTGTCTTAGCATTATTATAATAAGGTTGATAGTTGATGTTCTTCAGGTATTTGCCCCGACACTATACTTCTCAGCTGTTGTTGCCTTTATTATTTTCCTGTTGTTAATTGCTTTGGACCTGTGACGTATACTGGATTGTGATACTTGCCACTATCACATTCCAGTTTATGTGGTTCTTGGCAATTAACATTTTGTTTTGGTATGGCCTAATAGTCCTGATGGGCTGATGGCCTTGCCAATTAAGCTAATACAAAACAAAAGTGCAGCTCCCCCCTACATTCACAGTCTGGCATATCACCCAGCACTGATCATCCATTCTCTCCACGTGTCCAAACCAACCAAGTCAGCTTGTGCACATCATGTCACTGATTACTCCTAATGCCCTAATTCCTCACTCGATACACCGTCCGTGAGGTTAAGCCCATATATTCATATCACCATTCTCTTCTCATTCCGTTCCATTCTACTGTATATACAGGGTGATTCAGTAACCCTATTCATAAATTTAATGGCAAATTCGGGAGACAAAAATAAGATTAATTTACTCTATGACCCTTAGGGTGAGTCTTTGATATGATGGAGATATTACACCTTTAAAGTTATCGATAGATAGAAAAGAAAAAAATCTAAGGAGTGAGAATGAACATGTCGTTGTTAACTGGCAGGGTAGCGTAACCAAGACTTGGTATCAAAATGGCTGCATACGGTAGCTGGATGCAGTTGGTTTCCCAATTTACAAAGGTACATTACACACACCATAAATTTATTTATGATAAAATAATAACAAAAACCAACATAATGAGAAGCTTTAAAGCACCACATGAAAACATTACTGTACAAACCATCAACAGCACCAGTCAATAATAATAGCAATAAATTTCACAATACTGTATAAATAATTAATGATAACATGCTAATGACATAACTTGACCTAATAATAATAATAATAATAATAATAATAATAATACAACTACGACTATTACTACTACTACTACAGCTACGATGAAATAGAGTATTAATTATGATAATGGTGATAAAATTTTAATGTTCTTTTGAGCATTGAGACAATTGCTACCATATGCAACCATTTACATACCACGTGTAAGCAAAGAAACAATCTTTAGATTCATGTACAGATTGATTCAAGATTCATTAAGAGGAGCGGAGTCTCAAAGTTCAAAGTCGGCAGGAAGATCCCTCCTCCTCCACTTACCCCTCTTCCACCACTTACTCCTCCTCCTCTTCCTCTTACTTATCCTCCGCCGCTTGCTTCTCCCCTTGCTACTACTACTACTAATACAATGATTATTAATAATAATGATGATGATAATACAATACAGTAGTAATGTACCTTTGTAAATTGCGAAACGAACTGCATCCAGCTACCGTATGTAGCCATTTTGATACCAAGTCTTGGTTACGCTACCCTGCCAGTTAGCAACGACATTTTCATTCTCATTCCTTAGATTTTTTTCTTTTCTATCTATCGATAACTTTAAAGGTGTAATATCTCCATCATATCAAAGACTCACCCTAAGGGTCATAGAGTAAATTAGTCTTATTTTTGTCTCCCGAATTTTCCAATAAATTTATGAAAAGGATTACTGAATCACCCTGTATATCCTCCGCTTTAACCAACCACGTCTCTGAGACATAGGTCATCCAACTCCTAACACACAAGGCATACACCTTCCCATTAAGGTAAAGTGGGAGTCTTCTCATGGTCAGGAGTGGCAACAGCTCTCTTAACTTCCCCAAGCCACTTCAGACTCTAGCAATGGAGCCATGTCGCCCAAGTAGCAGAATTTATTCACATACTCTTGCCCTACATTGCCAAAAACAACACTAACAAGCGGGTCATTTAACACACGCTCTCCCTTGCACACTGCACATTCAAAGTCTATAATTCTTGTCAAAGATCCTCTAGCCCCACCACATCTATTGTGTACCCAGTCACTACAGAGGCAACATTGAATTGAGCTACTTCCCACCCCCTTCCCACATACTGTAAATGGATAGTTGCCTTTTATTTCCATAGTTCTGTGCCCTACTCCACTAATCATAACCTTTGTTTTATATATATAACTATTAGGCTCTTGTTTGCCATACCCTCCCTTCATATTGAACTTTGCCTCTGCTTCATGCGCACTATCTGTGATAAGAACTAGATCATCTGCATACAACAACTCTCATGCGTGTCCTGTTCTAAAGTCCCTTGACAGAGCCTCCAGGACCAATCAGTAATGAGCTCAGCACTGAATATTGCTGAACTAAAATTTCACTGGGAACTCTTCACTCAGAATAACATTCACTCTAACTGCTGCCCGTGACCCCTCCTACATTATATTATCACATGCACACACCACTCCACTCTTCTACTCAGAGTTTTCTCACAGCCCACTTCATTACTTCCCTTATTACTGCTTACTTATCCAGAGGATTAAATTAGCAATTCCCAAGTCGAAGCCACATTTTCAATCTAACTTACTTCCTATTGGAAAACTATTCGCTTCACTGTCATCGCACCTCGTTTTTTAGGTTAAAGGTAAAACGTAAATTTTTTAGACATTTACTGAAATATTTGGAAGATGGCACACTGTGAGGTTGTGAGGGCGGAGGGTGATGGAGGAGTGGAGGGGTTACAGCTGTTGGGGGATATAGGTGAACTGGGGAAGGAGTGGAATATCTTGTATAGTTTGATCTTTTAATTACTACATATATTTTAGCCTCACAACCACACACCTCACAGTGTGCCATCTGTTGCCAGTAATATGCACGCTTGCACACCTAATATTCTCGAGTCTATGAATGTCGCGGGTCACGGTGAGGCAGGAGAGGCAACAGGACTTTTGCCGACGACTGTACATTAACAAATATTTCTAGTATTCCACTCCCACGGCGGCACGCCACTTAACCTTAGTTTTTAGACTACCTTAAGTCTCAACATAAACATATATAATTCACACCCGAACTAGAGAAAGACAATTAACTACCCTTCCCATATTGAAAAATCAAACAAATCCTGCATAGCCTAAATCTACCAAACTCACATTCATGACAAAGTTTGGCTCATACATCCCTCTTCAATGTAAACGAAATCTAGTATGATATGCAGCCTTGTAACCAAAGCCTATATAATTTGCTCCAGCTATCTTGCCACACATGAAACATTATTTTTTTTTTAAGCAAATGTTAAGAGAAAACGGCTTCCCTTTACTACTCTACTAATTGATAATTCTATTGGCAGACAACTTAAGAAATTATAATCCTCCTTTGCCCAATATTATAACCGTCAACAAAGCCTCCCTCTCCTTTCCTTGTCTCTAACTCTGAAAACAATGCCTCACTTTCAAAAACAAACTTCGAACATTTATCTCAGTGTTATTGCAGAGCATAAGGGAGTGTCATTTAGGACTGGCTTTCCATTATCGAAGCCCTTCTATTTGGCAATACGAAACCATTCTTAGGCTTCGGGCCATGTCATTAATAAGTGTAACTGTTCTATGCTTTTCACCATCACTACAGTGTCACGCAATTTCTAACAGAGTCCTTTCTCAACCAGGACCTCAAACCATCCCTCAGGGGAGGGGATGTACGCAGCCACATACCTTACCCTCTACGCATGCGCGAAAATGTAAGCCTCCCTTGGCCCCGCCCCCCATTTCTCGCGCTTAAATATACCCTTCAAACCGTTATTGCCAGCTCCATCTGTAGCTCGGTCAGTAGAGCACTCGCCCGGCTCCTAGTTAGCCAGTGTTCGATCCCACTCGGAATTTAGTGTATTTTTATATTTTTATTTTCTTATTTGTGTTATGTTATATTATATTATATTATATTAGGGTTGGGTTAGGTTAGGTTAGGTTAGGTTAATCTAATCTAATATAATATTTATACATTTTGGGCAGTGGGCGTGGCCGGGGGTAAGGTATGTGGCTGCGTACAGACCCTCCCATCTCTCAGTGAGCACGAGACATCTAGTCCACTGCTATGTTTTTAAATTAACTGATCTAATGATGGCTCGTGAAGAGAAGCCAAAACGTTATCCATTAAAGATGTTGTTCCTTACATTGCCCATACTATTCGCGATATATATATATATATATATATATACAGTATATATATATATATATATATAATTATATATATATATATATACAGTATACAGGGTGTTTTAAAACAACACTGCCAGACCTCGTCTGCCAATTAGTAAATAACGAAGAATATTATCTAAGGACAAAATGACAAATAATATACCATTAATGATTTAAACCGCATAGAGTAAAATAATTAGTGACACCCAGGTATGAGCTATAATCCGAACACGGGCTAGTGTCCCCCCCCCCCCCCCCAAATAGCCTACCTCTTGCCTCCCATCCCAGTTCGAGTTTTTCTTCGAAGCTTTGGAGTCATAACGAATCTTCTCACGTGTTTAATCATCTGCTCGGCCATGGTGCTATGTTCTTCTGTCATAGTGATTTTATTTACCTTATAATATCACATAAATTTGGATTGTCGTTATTTAGGTGTGTCTCTGCCTTTGTTATTTTATACTCGTTAAGTCCAAGTGACGTAAATTGTTTGTTTTGGGGACCATTAGATGATTTTAAATATTCATTAGTGAACACCGTATACTTGTATGTCTACAGCTACGTAAAATTGTCAAACTTCAACCATAAAACTGATAGACATATTTCGTTAGTACTCTGTGATAATAGTAACGTAATGAGGTATTTGTATTGAAACAGTAAATTGCGCAGGATTTATTTTTTCCCCCATTCAAACAGTTTCACGAACGATTAAATTACCTATAGCAGTGTTCGGATACCTGACCCAGACTTGAGATTCATTATTTTACCTCTTGGTCATCGTTACAAATGGTGCATATCTTTTTACGCTACTTGGATTATAATACTTAGCAGTTTTCTTCTAATTGCCAAATATCATTACCAATTTTATGTTACTTTGATTTTGTAATTATTCATCTGTGATTAGGTCATTAGATATCTCCTCTTTACCTTTTTTACTTGGTAATCATTCTTATTATGTATCATATGTTTTGTGCTGAGCTCAGAACACTGTTTTGCTACATTTCTAAATAACCATTTATCTCCGTTACAATATATTTTTGGTAAAAATAGAATAGAAATATGTGTATTATATATTTTTATCAATGTGGTCATCATACTCTGGCAGTGTTGTTTTAAAACACCCTGTATATATATATATATATATATTTAAGTTGTGTTCTGTGCTTACTTTGTATTTACAATCCATTCATATCTTTATGTGGACTTTACGGTTTTTATGTACTGTTTATCAGGAAGTTATTATACCATTCTACTAATTTTTTTTTCCAGTGAACCATAACCTTTATTATGGTACAGGTATCCATGCCCGCAGAGTCTTATTCACAATTAAAATCCACACATAGAAAGGAAGAGTGGGAACCATCCTAATAACTATGACTAGTTCTTGGTAGTATTAATGTGGGTAACATTAAACAATGTTATGGAGTCCAGGAAAAATTTCTGGGGATCAAAGATGACAAAATATCAACATATCGATTCAACCTATTGACTGGACTACATCATGGACTATAGAATAGATTAGCTACCATTGGACTTGTTATTGCTAATGTCAACAACACTAAAGTCACCACTGCATTAAAGACATCACCAGTTATAAAAATCACCAATTACAGTAAAATCGACTACTTTGGAATTTATGAATATTATAGGGCAGCAGGCCGGTTAGTCCATTAAATATGATAAAGTAACTTATTTGTTTCCGACTAATAGAGATTGGAGACTTATTAGGAAACAATGACCACAAGTCAATATAGTTTAACTTAGAATGGAATGGCAAAATAAAACAAAAATCTGTATTAATCCCAGATTTTAGAAAGGCAAATTCCGGAGGATTAAAAGGATACATGAAGGAAATACTTTTAGACACACGATTAACCCTTAATTAGCGGCTCACCACATAAGTCGTATTTAATAAAGCTGGACTATGTGGCGGCGCTCGACATAGGTCGAGTGGCAATTTCAGCACGTAATTTTGCTGAGAGAGAGACAAGTGGTGGCAGGAGAGTAGCGAGCGTATGACTGCTCCAGACCACCGCGGAGAACATACTGACACGAATCCCAGCTCCCTCCTCCCTCTCTCACTCGCTATATAAGGAATTGTATCGGGAAAGTGGCTAATTACATGCTTTTTGCACTCGCGTTGCACGGTTATTGCAAGAAAACTAGCCATCATAAAAGGATCGTTATGGTGTCATTCGAAAGCTCTGTTTATGCCCTTTCAGGGATAGGTACTTGTTTTACGTTCTGGGTCTTATTTAGGCATGAAAATGATCACGTAAACAGCCTTATTTTGGCTAAAAACACCCCGCTGGGCGGTACATATAAATAAACCGCATAGGCCGCTCGTAAGGTGTTAATGGAGGCCAAGTGTTCCAAGGTCAGTGTAGACCAGGTGTCAGACAGCAAAGGTCAAGAGGGCCCTGCACAGTTAGATTTTACTAATAGTAAGTTTATAGCCTCAATACACTATGCACAAGACAAATATATCCCCAAAAGAAAATTTAGATCAATGCAGAACCAATCAAAATGGATGAATAACAATCTATTAGATATTCTAGCTAAAAAGAGAAGAATATATAGAACAATTAAGAAAGGCGAAAAGCACCTACTTATTTATTATCAGAGTCTATCAAGACAGGTCAAAAAGGACATTTGGAATGCAAAAAGATATGAAATCAAATCAAAACTCAAAAAATAACCCTAAAGCTTTTTACCACGTATAGAAATCTAAAGTTAGAAATGTAATATATCCCCTTAAAACTTTGATAGGAGAAATGACTGATGATGAGTTAGATGTGCAGTACATTAAATAGTCACTTTCTTTCCGTTTTCACAAATTAAAATTTGGCTCAGTTTTCAGAAGTCCGTAACGTATACAGGGACAGTATAGCAAATATTTTAAGTACGGTTATTATTAGTAGAAATGATGTGCTTAAGGAAATTGACAGACTGAAACCTCAGAAATGAACCTCAGTGAACCTGTTTACCCTTAGTGAGGTCCTAGTGAACTTTCTTAGTGATGGCTGTTGTTGATGAGTCTGCTGTCTCCTCCCATACTCTCCAGCTTTGTCTTGCTTTGCAAGAAAGACTGGAGAGTGTGGAGCAGGAGATTCAGTGTCTCAAAGATGAAAATTTGGCCTTGAGACTAGCTATGGCGGAGAAGAAGTGTGAAGCTACCGGAAGTGTTCCCAGGGATCGTGAAGCCCCTTGGAAAGTGGTGTCAACCAGTGCAACGGCCTGCAAGCTGAAAAGGCAGCCATTCAAGACCCACAACAACTTCAGCACCTTGGCTGATGAGAGTGATGGCGAGGAACTGGCGATCATCGAGGCAGTGAGAGGGGAGGGGGGGAAGTCTACTGCTGTTGCTGCTACAACTCCTGCTACACGCCGACAACGGAAAAAAGCTAAGTTCATTGTCGGTGATTCAATGGTTAGGTACCTTGACGGGGCTACTAACACTCATGTTAGTAAAGTTGTCTGCCTACCTGGAGCCGGAGTCGGGAGGGTGGCAGAGAAGATGGATGGTGTCCTAGAAGTGGGTGGGGAGGACCCCATCATCTTCATCAACGCGGATCCAATGACATATGGAGATGCAGGACTGAGGAGTTGCTGACCAAGTACCAGGAAATGCTGGAGAGGATCAAGGAGAAGGGTGGATTTCCTTTTTTTTTTTTTTTTTTTTTTTTTTTTTCTATGTGATTGAGGGAGGCAAAAGGCATAACTGCCTATAGCGAGTGCCTCCCCCATAGTTGAAAGAGTGACAGGGCCAAAATCAAGGGACGTTCGAGCCAAAATGCCTGGACACACGGAGTTTGAAGCAATTTAAGTCATAGGAAGAGGGAAAGACTGATTCTGGGAGAGAGTTCCAGAGCTCAGCTGTTGAGTAGAAGAAAGTTTGAGAGTAACGTTTCACTCTTGGGTTGGAGAGTTGCACAGAGTAGGGGTGGGATTGAGTTGCAAGACGGGTACCACGTGCCCT
Source organism: Paralithodes platypus (assembly GCA_032716605.1). Taxonomy (NCBI): domain Eukaryota; kingdom Metazoa; phylum Arthropoda; class Malacostraca; order Decapoda; family Lithodidae; genus Paralithodes; species Paralithodes platypus. The sequence continues at coordinate 26,660,921 of CM064554.1, forward strand.
ACGTAAAGGAGGTGGTATGCACTGGGATAGCTCTGAGGAACACTGATTATTATAGTAGTGATAGAATAGCGAGAGAGATGCAACATTGCGGCGGAGAGAGAGAGATTGCAGAGAGTTGGTGAGTGGACGGGAGTTAATGATACGAAAGGCCTTCCTTTCAACTTTGTCTAGGAGAGCGGTGTGAGAGGAACCTCCCCACACATGTGAACAATACTCAATACAAGGGCGCACTATGCCCCTGTACAGAGCAAGAAGCTGTGCAGGGGAAAAGAACCCCCTAAGGCGGTTGAGCACACCCAGCTTCTGGGAGGCTGCCTTAGCAAGACTGGTAATATGGTCCTTCCAAATGAGAGCAGAAGAAAAAGAGACACCAAGAATATTGAGAGAAGATGAAGGGTTGATTTTTGTATTGTTGAAGAATAAGGGATAGTCTGCTGGGAGATCCTGACGGGTAGATAGATGGAGAAATTGGGTTTTGGAAGCATTAAAGTTAACAAGGTTTTCTCTGCCCCAATTGGAAATAGTATTTAGATCAGAATTTAAGAGTTCTATGGCTTCATTACGTTTGTCGTTGAGGGATTGCTGGCTGGGGCGTTCTGAAAAACTAATGGAGTACTGTAAGGTAGAGTCGTCTGCGTATGAATGGATGGGAATTAAGGTACAGTTAAGGAGATCATTTATAAAAATTAGAAAGAGAATAGGAGATAGGACAGAGCCCTGAGGAACACCGGAGTTTATAGGGTGAGGAAGTGAACAATGGCCGTCCACAACCGCGGCTATGGAACGGCCGGAAAGGAAATTAGAGACAAAGGCACAGATGGAGGGATAGAAACCGAAGGAGGGTAGTTTAGAAATTAAAGATTTATGCCAGACTCTATCGAAGGCTTTCGATATGTCTAGTGCAATAGAAAAAGTCTCACCGAAGTCCCGGAAGGAGGATGACCAAGAGTTAGTAAGATATGAAAGAAGATCACCAGTAGAGCGACCCTTAAGGAAGCCATACTGGCGATCTGAGAGCAGATTATGAGAAGAGAAATGCTTAAGAAATTTGGAAGCAAGAATAGTTTCAAAAACTTTAGAAAGACAAGAGATAAGAGCAATTGGACGATAGTTGGAGGGTTGAGAGCGGTCACCCTTCTTTGGGACAGGTTGAATGTGAGCAAACTTCCAGCATGAAGGGAAGACGTTAGAGGATAGACAGAGACGAAAGAGTTTGCCTAGGCAGGGAGTCAGCACGGAAGCACAGTTTTTGAGAACAACAGGAGGAACACCGTCCGGACCGTACGCCTTATTAGTGTTAAGCCCAGAGAGGGTAGAAAGTACATCTTTAGAAGAGATTAGGATATTAGGCATAAGTAAGAGAGAGGAGGGCGGAGAGGGAGGAATAGCACCGGAATCATCCAAGGTGGAGTTTCTAGCAAAAGTTTGAGCGAAGAGTTTAGCTTTTAGCTGTGTGGTACACAGTATCCTGCCAAGATGAGGGGTACGGAAGGAATGGTCCTCCAGGGCTATTGGTGTAAATAGCCGGCTGGAGAAGTATTGCAAGGCAAAGTCAATACCATTCCTAGATAACTGGACCCACTTCTATGGTAAGGATGAACTGTATGCCCAGGATGGAGTACATCTTTCTCGACTAGGAGTTTCGACCTTGGCCAGCTCACTGGACAAGATTGTTGCGGGGTTTCGTTAAAAAAACCTGGGTGTGTAAGTAAAATACTGTCTCCATATGGAGCAGGTACGTCATGTGACAAACCAGTGAGTAAAATAGAAATAATCAGTCAAGATAGTGCGAATATAGTGATGTGTAATAGTATTATCGATAACACTACACATGTAACTGATAGTAAAGATGAGATTACTGATAGAGCAGAATTTCCGTCTAGAGCTAGTAGTTCAACAGGAAATAATATGTTAGCTAAAAACAATAGAAAATTAGTTGCAAATAAAAGTAATAGGTTGAGGGTATATTATACAAATTGTAGGAGTTTATGTAACAAAATGAACGAACTTAGAGCACTCGTTAGCACAGAAAATATAGACATAATAGCGCTAACTGAAACGTGGATTAATACAGAATCTAGGCATTTTTTAGCAGAATTTGATATTCCAGGATATAGTTTGTTTAAATATGACCGAACAATTAGGAGGGGCGGGGGTATAGCAGTGTTTGTCAGGAGTACATTAAAAAGCTGTATTAAATCAGGTATTAGACTAAATAATGATAATGAAAGTGTTTGGGTAGAGGTTAAAGAAGGTAGTGAGACCATAGTTATTGGAGTTATATAGACCGCCTAATATGAGTAGAAATGGCGGAACATCGTTATGGGAGGAAATTAAAATAGCATCAAGGTTTAGCAATGTGTGCATTATGGGGGATTTTAATTTTCCGAACATTGATTGGCAGCACCAAATAGGCGACTCCGATTCAGTAGAGTTTATTGAGGTTGTACAAGATAGTTTTTTATTTCAATTCATAGATACGCCCACTAGAGGTATTAATATTCTTGATTTAGTTTTCAGTAACAATGAACATATGATAAATGATGTAGAGATTGGTGACCACCTAGGAAATAGCGATCATAAATCTATTTATTTTAATATACAATGGACAGGGAATGCTAAAGAGAATACGACACTTATCCCAGATTTCAGAAAAGCCGATTATGGTGGGCTAAGAAGAGACTTAAGGGTGGACCCTATTGTTAAGCAATAAAGTCAGGATATGCCAGAGTTAAACTTGCCACCTACATATAACCAGTTTATTGCTTCACTCCACAATGCTCAAAATAAATATATCCCTAAAAGAAAATTTAGATCGCCGCAGAACCAACCAAAATGGATGACTAATAAGCTAATAGATCTTATAGGAAAAAAGAAAGGAATATATAGAAAAATAAAGAAAGGCGAAAATCATCTACATATATACTATCAGACTCTATCAAGACAGGTTAAGAAGGAAATCAGGAAAGCAAAAAGAAATTATGAAATAAGGATAGCCAGTGACTCAAAAAATAACCCTAAAGCTTTTTACCAACTATATAAATCTAAAGTTAGAGATGTAATAGGCCCCCTAAAAACTTCAATAGGAGAAATAACAGAAAATGATTTAGAAATGTGCAGTACATTAAATAGTCAGTTTCTTTCCGTTTTCACTAATGAAAATTTGGCACAGATTCCAGAAGTCAATATGGTATATAGTGATAGTATAGAAAATATGTTAAGTACAGTTAGTATAAGTAGAAATGATGTGCTTAAGGAAATTGACAGACTGAAACCTCAAAAATCGCCTGGTCCTGACGAGGTATATGCTAGAGTATTAAAAGAATGCAGAGATGAGTTAAGTAACCCATTAGCATTTTTATTTAACAAGTCTTTAGAAACAGGTTTAGTTCCAGAAGCTTGGAAGCTTGCAAATGTAGTTCCGATCTTCAAAAAAGGTGATAAATCGATAGCATCCAATTACCGTCCCATTAGTCTCACATCAATCATAGGAAAGTTTGTAGAGTCTATTATTGCTAGGAAAATTAGAAGACACTTAGTAAAATTTAACTTAATAAATTCTTCTCAGCATGGATTCACTCAGGGACGTTCTTGCCTTACTAATTTGCTTAGCTTTTTCTCAGAGGTATATGAAGCAGTAGATAGTGACAAGTCATATGATATTATTTATTTAGATTTCAGTAAAGCTTTCGACAGAGTCCCTCATGAGAGATTGATGAGAAAGGTTGAGGCACATGGAATAGGAGGATCGTTGTTGGGATGGATTAGGTCATGGCTAATTGGTAGGAAACAGAGAGTCAGCATAAATGGTACCAAGTCAGAGTGGGGAGCAGTCAAAAGTGGTGTCCCCCAGGGATCGGTATTAGGTCCCCTGTTGTTTCTTATATACATAAATGACCAAGATTTAGGTATAACTAGTAGGATAAGTAAATTCGCAGACGATACTAAAATGGGGAGATCAATTGATTCAGATAGCGATATAGAGTGCCTCCAAAGGGATCTAGATACCTTACACGAATGGTCAGTAAATTGGCAGATGAAGTTTAACATTGACAAATGCAAGGTATTAAAGATAGGGAAGATGCATACAAATGTTAAATATAAACTAGCTAATTTAGAATTATAAAATTCAGACTGTGAGAAAGATCTAGGTGTGTTTGTTAGCAATGATTTGAAGCCTAGAAAACAGTGTATAAGCGTTCGTAATAAGGCAAACAGGATTCTCGGGTTCATCTCTAGGAGTGTGAGTAACAGAACTGCTGATGTTATCTTAAAACTTTACTTGTCATTAGTGAGACCCCATATGGATTATGCTGTCCAATTGTGGTGTCCTTATTACAGAATGGACATAGATTCATTGGAGAGAGTACAGCGTAGAATGACAAAAATGATCCATAATATTAGAAATCTTTCGTATGAAGAAAGGTTGAAGAAATTAGGTTTACATTCGTTAGAGAGACGCAGAGTTAGAGGGGATATGATAGAGGTGTTCAAGTGGGTTAGTGGGATTAACAAAGGGGACATGACAAATGTACTAAAGCTCAGTGATAGCGAAAGAACTCGTACCAATGGTTTCAAATTAGATAAATTTCGTTTCAGTAAAGATATAGGCAAATATTGGTTTGGTGACAGAGTTGTAGATGGGTGGAATGGACTACCAAGTGCTATAGTGGGGTCTAAAACGGTAGGGAGCTTTAAGATAAAATTGGATAAGCATATGGACGAGAAGGGTTGGGTGTGAAGGGGGATCAGCCGGGTTGGGCCAATCAGCACTCTGCATACCCCCATAATCTTGCGTTAACCTCTAACCGTTTTGGTAAGATGATCCTCAGGGTATTAGAGTGTTGAGCCTATAATTGGGCTTTGTAATTGAACTGGGGTTGTGTGGGACAGGGATCTGCCTTGCTTAGGCCAATCGGCTTTCTGCAGACTCCCATTTTCTTATGTTCTTATGTTCTTAAATCACCTGGTCCTGATCAGGTATATGCTAGAGTATTAAAATAATGCAGAGATGAGTTAAGTTACCAACTAACATTTTTATTTAACAAGTCATTAGAAACAGGCTTAGTTCCAGAAGCTTAGAAGCTTGCAAATGTAGTTCCGATCTTCACAAAAGGTGATAAATGAATAGCATCCAATTACCGTCCCATTAGTCTCACATCAATCATAGGAAAGTTGCTAGAGTCAATTATTGCTAGGAAAATTATAAACCACCTAGAAATATTTAAATTATTAAGTTCTTCTCAGCATGGATTCACTCAGGGACATTTTTGCCTTACTAATTAGCTTAGCTTTTTCTCAGAGGTATAGGAAGCAGTATACAGGGTGTCCCAGAAGGAAAGGGCATAACTTTGGGAAATGATAAAACAAGGCATTCTAAGCCTAAAATGTTCTATAACAAAAAGTCCAAATTTCAACCGTTAAAAAGATATTGAAGGTTTTATATAGTGTCCTCCCCCGCCACGCTGTAATGGACTCTTCCATGTCAGATAGTTTGCAACTGGTCCAAAGTGAGCTATTATATCTATAATCATTTAGCAAATTACAGAATTATAATATCTTTACAATAACATGGACAAATAACTGCAGTAAGATGGAGGTGTGGTAGGTACTAGGACAGCTAGGCCACCCTTATGGGAAAATACTTAAGAAAATGCCATTTTCAACATGCAATATCTCTTTACCGGTTGAGATTTGGAATTTTTCTTATTGAACATTTTAGGCTTAGAATATTTTGTTCTATCATTTCCCAAAGTTATGCCCTTTCCTCCTGGGACACCCTGTATAATGATAAGTAATGGTGATATAATATATTTAGATTTCAGTAAAGCTTTCGACAGACTCCCTCGTGGGAGATTGATTAGAAGGACTGAGGCACATGGAATAGGTGGGTCGTTCTTGGGATTGATTAGGTCATGGCTAATCGGTAGGAAGCAGTGAGTCAGCATGAATGGTATTTAGTCAGAAGGGGGTGCAGCTAAAAGTGATGTCCCCTAAGGATCTGTATTAGGCAGTCTGTGGTTTGTTATATACATAAATTCCATTGATTTAGGTATAACTAGTTGGATAAGTAAATTCGCAGACGATACCAAAATGGGGAGAACAATTGATTCAGATAGTGACATAGAGAGCCTCTAAAGGGATCTAGATACCTTACACGAATGGTTAGTAAATTGGCAGATGAATTTTAACATTGACAAATGCACGGTATTAAAGATAGGAAACATAATACAAATGCAAAATATAAACTAGCAAATACATAATTAGAAAACTCAGACTGTGAGAAAGATTTGGGTGTGTTTGTTAGCAATTATTTGAAGTCTAGAAAACAGTGTATAAGCGTTCGTAACAAGGCAAACAGGATTATCGGGTTCATCTCAAGGAGTGTGTGTAACATAACTGCTGATGTTATTTTAACACTTTACTTGCCATTAGTGAGACCCTATATGGACTATGCTGTTCAATTTGAGTGTCCATATTGCTGAATGGACATATATTCCGTGGAGAGAGTACAACGTAGAATGACAAAAAATATCCATATTATTAAAAATCTTCCATATGAAGAAAGGTTGAAGGAATTAGGCTTACATTCGTTAGAGAGACGCAGTTAGAGGGAATATGATAGAGGTGTTCAAGTGGGTTAGTGAGATATATAAAGGGGACATGAAAAATTTACTAAAGCTCAGCGATAGCGAAAGAACTCGAACAAATGGTTTCAAATTAGATAAATTTAGTTTCAGAAAAAAATATAGGCATATATTGGTTTTGTAACAAAGTTGTAGATAGGTGGAATAGGCCACCAAGTACTTTAGTGGGATAAAGAACGATAGAGAGCTTTAAGATAAAATTAGATAGGCATATGGACGAGATGGGTCGGGTGTGAGGGGGATCTGCCGGGTGGGGGCCAATCGGCGCTCTGCATACCCCCGTATTCTTGTGTTGACCTCTGACCGTTTTGGTGAGGTCGGTCCTCATGGTGTCATTGAGCTGGGCCTACAATTAGGGTTGGGTGTGAGAGGGATCTGCCTTGTGTGGGCCACTCGGCGTTCTGCAGACTCCCATTTTCTTATGTTCTTATGTAATAATAGGTGATTTCATTGAACTAAGTAATCATAGGTGCAACTTTTATCCATAGATCTTACTCGAAAGGTTAATAATAATAAAAGTGTAAACCACAACATTTTGAATTAATTGTCATCATGTTGAACTGGGCACTAATACATCTCCCTTTATGTTCAATGTGTTCCTTTATACGGTTTACTGTACATTCTCACCCCCCTCTGCTTATTGACTAATGCATTGCCGGCAGCAGAGCGAGGGGGCTGCAACAGAGGTATTCCAGTCCCTAATCACCGTGCCCATTAAAAAGCAATTTGGTAATGATGCATCTCCCCCATTAGGCCCTAAGTTAATTGAGTCCCGGGAGGAATTGCGCGTCTGTGGCCTATTCGCATTCTTAGATTTTTAGATATTGACAGTTTCGCTTTAAAAATGTACTTAGCTCTTCATTTGAGTGCGGGATTATTTTCTGATAAGCCAATGTTCAGACACTTACGTTAGCTACATTCCAAAATGGTTTAGGATATTATTTTTATCTTGCTTAGTTTATCTTGGCTTAGACATACCAAACTTAGGATTTCGCAATGGGATTAAATGGACAGGCTTTCTTAATGTAAATGTGTTGCTAGTGTGGAGGCTGATAAAATCAAATTTTAGTACCATGGTTATTTGATGTACAATTTAATGTTATCTAATTATCAAGGCCCGAGCTATAAGTGCTACCGTAATTGATAATCAATCGGTATGTTGTAATCAGAGGGAGAGGAGATGGGAGTACGGTCATTGAAGGAATGGTAATGGTACAGAGAGAGAGAGAGAGTGTGTGGAGAGAGTATAAAGGGGGGGGGGGGGGAGGCTGAATTCTTCAGTGTAAATTGTTGTTCTTTTCCTTATTACCAAATAAAATTATACATGTACATGTTAATTTCGGTTAGATTGTCATTGTATCCTCCTGACAAACATATTTAGATTTTGATTTTCGTAAACAAAATAGCAAAAAGGTAACAACTTATATTGTAAAAGTTGGATTATTGACAATTTGACCAATTCGGTCTGATCAGTGTATATCAATGCCTTATTATGTAAAGATTGTAGAATTGATTATTTTGGTGCAGTTACATGTTTTGACCCATTCTAATAGATTTAAAGACATTTAATAGTTAATGTAAACCAAAAACAACTACGGAGTAACAACATTATCAAAACAAGACAGAACATAGTGCATAATAACAAAATACAATATCATATCATATTACTCAAATTCAAAAGTACAGGTATATTATTATGTTGTTTATCAACTAATGGACATACAATGGTCTTATCCCCATGTTCCTTTTAATTTGAGGTGGGGAGAGACAAGCCTTTCCCATGTTTATATATACTTTCATCAATACTTCATTCAGCAAGACACACACATTACCTTATAACGTACCAAGTTGATATATTATGTTTTGTACACAAATAAAGGGTGACCGGACAATTCAACCAGTAGACCATTTCAACCAGTAGCTCTCAACCAGTACCAAATCAACCAATACGGTTAGGTTAGGTTAGGTTAGTACTATATATTGGCACTGGTTTGGTTGGTCTTGGTTGATTTGGCACTGGTTGAGAGCTACTGGTTGAAATGGTCTACTGGTTGAGATGTCCGGGAACCAAAATAAAGCCATTTTACTACGGGGTCAAATGTTTAGCGTTCTACCTATTGTTAGTTGAGTTGATTCTATTGTAAATAAAGAAGACCAGTCGAAATTATTACCAATAACTATTTTAATCAAATTACTATTTTGGCTAACATAAGTCTAGTGTTCTGCTTAGGAAGGACCTTTTTTGTTTCATCTGTACATTAAACCACTTTTTATTTCGAACTACGAGTATCTCTCACTGGAATATACTATTATATTCTTCAGAATATATGTCTACCAACCTATGTCTATCAACAACTTGTGAGATATACTGCTTACAAATCTTATGAGTTTTAATAGGGATTACGTGGTCATTGAATTTGTATCTCCTTCCTCAATATGTTAATGATGTTTGTAAAAGGATCGAATGTGACAAAGTGAAACCATGACTTTAACGTGAATGTCATTAACACATTTATTTAGGATATATTCATAGCAGAACGCAGTTTCAATGTTCGCAATATTCCTACTATCGCCACATATATTGACGTATTTTAACTATCTGTGTTTATTTGCCGTGTACGTTACCAGGAAACTAATTCGAAAATAATGATTGAATTGGTGTTCAAAGTTGCAATGATCACATTAATGCTACGGATGCAAAATAATGTTGATAAATTCAATAGTAAATATGACAATAATATTCATAAAAGGTAGTAGCCTATATAATGCACTTTGGTTAAAAGGTAGTAGCCTATATAATGCACTTTGGTTAAAAACAAACAAAATGTAACACACAACCCCACGCACCCAAACCCACACACACCTGCACTCATACACACACAACCCCACGCACCCAAACCCACACACACCTGCACTCATACACACTCAACTACACGCACTCATACCCACACACACCTGCACTCATACACACACACAACCCCACGCACCCAAACCCACACACACCTGCACTCATACACACACAACCCCACGCACCCAAACCCACACACACCTGCACTCATACACACACAACCCCACGCACCCAAACCCACACACACCTGCACTCATACACACACATCAGCACAAACCCCCATACATCCACTCACCACACACACCTGCACTCATACACACACATCAGCACAAACCCACAAACCACTCACCACACACACCTGCACTCATACACACACATCAGCACAAACCCACATACATCCACTCACCACACACACCTGCACTCATACACACACATCAGCACAAACCCACATACATCCACTCACCACACACACCTGCACTCATACACACACATCAGCACAAACCCACATACATCCACTCACCACACACACCTGCACTCATACACACACATCAGCACAAACCCACATACATCCACTCACCACACACACACCTGCACTCATACACACACATCAGCACAAACCCACATACATCCACTCACCACACACACACCTGCACTCATACACACACATCAGCACAAACCCACATACATCCACTCACCACACACCTGCACTCATACACACACATCAGCACAAACCCACATACATCCACTCACCACACACACCTGCACTCATACACACACATCAGCACAAACCCACATACATCCACTCACCCCACACACCTGCACTCATACACACACATCAGCACAAACCCACATACATCCACTCACCCCACACACCTGCACTCATACACACACATCAGCACAAACCCACATACATCCACTCACCACACACACCTGCACTCATACACACACATCAGCACAAACCCACATACATCCACTCACCACACACCTGCACTCATACACACACATCAGCACAAACCCACATACATCCACTCACCACACACACCTGCACTCATACACACACATCAGCACAAACCCACATACATCCACTCACCACACTCACCTGCTCTCATACACACACATCAGCACAAACCCACATACATCCACTCACCACACACACCTGCACTCATACACACACATCAGCACAAACCCACATACATCCACTTACCACACACACCTGCACTCATACACACACATTCGTCCAATTAGCTTAACCTCAGTTGTATGTAAAATGCTAGAAACGGTCATACGAGACAGACTCGTAAATCACTTAGAGGAAAATAACATACTTAAAGATACTCAACACGGCTTTCGTAAAAAACGTTCCTGTTTAACAAACCTCTTAGACTTCTTCCACGATATCCTCAACCTCTACGATGAGAGTAAAGCTGTAGATATTATATACCTTGATTTTCAAAAGGCCTTTGACAAAGTTCCCCACAAACGTTTACTGCTAAAACTAAAAGCGCATGGAATACAAGACGGTGTGTTGAAATGGATAGAAAATTGGCTCAGCGACAGAAAGCAAAGAGTAGTCATAAACGGTAAGGCATCAAAATGGACCAATGTAAGTAGCGGGGTACCCCAGGGATCGGTACTAGGACCAATTCTCTTTCTAATTTACATCAACGACATAGATGAGGGTCTCACCTGTACAATCTCAAAATTTGCTGACGATACAAAAATTGCAAATAGCGTACTCTCAAAAGAACAAGTTGACGATATGCAACACAATCTAGATAAATTGTCATGTTGGGCCCAAATTTGGCAAATGAGTTTCAATGCGGATAAATGTAAAGTACTACATATCGGATACCTAAATGAGAAAGCAAACTATTCGATGAATGGCACTCAGCTTAAGAATGTAAACAGAGAAACCGATCTGGGAGTAACAATATCGAGTAACCTAAAACCGAGTCAACAATGTTCAGAAGTTGTTAAGAAGGCAAACAAAATAATTGGCTTTATAGGCAGGTCATTTGAGCATAAATCCAAAGAAGTTATCCTAACCCTTTACAATTCCTTAGTCCGCCCTCTTCTGGAATACTGCGTTCAATCCTGGTGCCCTTATTACCAAAAAGATATAAACAAGCTAGAACGAGTTCAACGTAGAGTTACCAAAATGATACCTAGCCTAAAGAACAAACCATACGAAGAGCGTCTTAGAGAATTAAATCTATTTCCTTTAATCCAGCGCAGATTAAGAGGTGACTTAATTCAAGTGTTCAAAATCATCAAAGGCATCGACAATATGAACTGTAGTAAGTACTTCACTATCGACCAATCTAATTACACGCGGGAAAACGCTTGCAAAATTATTGGTAAATCTTTTAACTCGCACGAATCTAAGAATTTCTTCTTCAATCGAGTTGTCAACTTGTGGAATGGGCTTCCCCGAAACGTTATAGACTGCATCACCGTTGATTCATTTAAACTCCGCCTAGACAAATATCTCGCATCAAACCCGCGACTGACTGCGTTTGTAAATGAATAACTTTATTTTATCCCCCCCTCAGTTACTAACCCATCTGTCCCCTACTAACTTCCTAATCCTGCCACGGACATTAGTTCCAGGGCAGTAATTCCCTTTCCAATGTTCCCTTACCCACTCTAAACCACTGTTTGGACACTTGATCCTCAGTGTTTTGGAGGACAAGCAACCTAGAAGGGTCACTGGAACTGTTGTTGCTTGATTTCCTTTGTACTTTGTACTCCTTTGTACATCAGCACAAACCCACATACATCCACTCACCACACACACCTGCACTCATACACACACGTCAGCACAAACCCACATACATCCACTCACCACACACAGCTGCACTCATACACACACATCAGCACAAACCCACATACATCCACTCACCACACACACCTGCACTCATACACACATCAGCACAAACCCACATACATCCACTCACCACACACACCTGCACTCATACACACACATCAGCACAAACCCATACATCCACTCACCACACACACCTGCACTCATACACACACATCAGCACAAACCCACATACATCCACTCACCACACACACCTGCACTCATACACACACATCAGCACAAACCCACATACATCCACTCACCACACACACCTGCACTCATACACACACATCAGCACAAACCCACATACATCCACTCACCACACACACCTGCACTCATACACACACATCAGCACAACCCCACATACATCCACTCACCACACACACCTTCACTCATACACACACATCAGCACAACCCCACATACATCCACTCACCACACACAACCCTGTAACGCACAAGCCCGTGCATCCACACCCACCTACAGTCATACACACACGCCGACATACATCCACGCACAGGCTGAACGAGAAAGGCACCTCTGGGACCACTCTTTCTGAGGACAGGTTCGCTTTCTGTGTTGCTAGTATTGATATCATCGTGTAGGTGTTGCTTGGGAGCCTTGGTGTACATGCGCGCGTGCATCTAAGTGTGTGTGTGTGTGTGTGTGTGTGTGTGTGCTGGGGAAGGTTTTAAGGGTGGAATACCAGGTATGAGATACGGAAAAAGTCCACAACATTCGCTGCGAACATCGTTTAAATGAATTTATCCTATTTAGTTTATCTCAATGCAGAACAAAAAGAGTTTGGAAATATTCAAAGCCTTGATAATACCGATGACAAGTTTATAAAATAAACTAGTCAGGGTGTTCCAGAAGAAGATGAGTGGGTATAAGATTAGTGGGTGCCTTTTCATTCGCATTAGGTCAAATCATATGCTTACATCGATTAGATAGTATATCAGTATGCCAAATGATACTGTAAACTATTGCACAGTTCAAATCCTTTAATATCACATCTTCATGTAGGTATGTAGGCATTGATTAGTAAGGTAAGCTGTAGACACTATGTGCTAGGATTATATATTTAAATTGAGTTTTCCCACTTTAGTTGTCCCGTTCCTGTCAAAATATATAATGAAACTAAAAGACATGGGCGTTGAAGAGGAAAACGTAGACGTGACGTGTAATAAATTAGATATTTTAGCACTGGCGACTTGATTTTTTGTATATTAGAGCGAAATTATATATGAAACTTACCTCTTTCTCAATTACAATAAACCTCCTGTGAAAATAGCGTTCAATAATATTAGTAGCATAACAAGTAAATAAGACAGTTTCCTAATCCAACTTTTCATTAAAACAAAGTGGGACTTTGCAAATGTAGATTGTCTCAAAATAGTAAACACCTGATCAAATATGTTTCTCATTCATTCGGAATAAGCGTAATCGTCCAGACCAGATGACTGGAGTAAAATAGGAAAGAAGAGTAATTGGACAGAGGAGGAACAAGCTGAGAAGTGAGAAGTACAGTAGAAGACTGAAAGTTCTCGTCATGAGTGGCGAGTGTGTTATATACGCAACAAATATAATTTCCAGTCAAGTTTTTAAAGGAAATCTGCACAATGGATGACTGCTTCAAACCTCTGTTTATTGAAGTGAACTGCTGCAATATCCTGCTGTCCCTGCAAAATATGTTGGTCAACACTTGGAGAAATTAAATATCTACTTGATGTTCTCCGGGTCACAAAAGGTTCCAACGTGGAAGTGTATGGCTATTAAGACTAACACTTTTGAAAGTTTAACTGTTGACTGCCGCAAACCGCATATTTGCGTCTACCATAGTTTGTCCAATATGTTGTGCTTTAAACAGAGAGAGACTTTATGGAGACATTACACAGTATATCTAGACAAACTTGATGGTGATATATATAATGTATATTTAAATGACGTTATGATGTGTTATGATATTAACCCCTTCGTCATCAGAAGACGCACTAGTGTCTTTGCATACCACCCTTTATGTACACCAAGGCATGATTAGCACCTTCCGAAAACTTCCTACACTAAAATTGTTGTCATAAATCACCCAAGGACGCCAATTGTGCTTTACTCCGGCTGTGAAAAGCCGAAGAAACAAGAAAATATTTACCCTGTAATTCAAAAAATGTGACTGCAAAGGCTTCATAACAAAATATTTTGTCAGTAATTTGTTTGCCTCAAACTGGACTGGGTGCTTTGTTTTGATCTATACTTTGTTGGAATGTTTATATGTAATTGAAATATATTTATAGTATATATTATTGAAAATTACAAAGAAGCGCTCGGATATTGTCACCATAAGTATTTGGTTAAATGATTGTCCCCGATAGGCCTACTACTTTTGTTTTATTTTATTTTTTTTTCTATGTGAGTGAGGGTGGCAAAAGGCAGGACTGCCCACAGCGAGTGCCTCCCCCATAGTTGAAAGAGTGACTGGGCCAACATCAAGGAACGTTCGAGCAAAAATGCCTGGACACACAGAGTTTGAAGCAATTTAAGTCATAGGAAGAGGGAAAGACTGATTCTGGGAGAGAGTTCCAGAGCTCAGCTGTTGAATAGAAGAAAGTTTGAGAGTAGTGTTTCACTCTTGGGTTGGAGAGTTGCACAGAGTAGGGGTTGGATTTTGTTGCAAAACGGGTACTAATGGAGGTGGTATACACTGGGAAAGCTCTGAGGAACAATGATTATTGTAGTAGCGATAGAATAGCGAGAGATGCAACATTGCAGCGGAGAGAGAGAGATTGCAGAGAGTTGGTGAGGGGACGGGAGTTAATGATACGAAAGGCCTTCCTTGCAACTTTGTCTAGGTGAGCGGTGTGAGAGGAACCTCCCCACACATGTGAACAATACTCATTACAAGGACACACTGTGCCCCTGTACAGAGCAAGAAGCTGTGCAGGGGTAAAGAACCCCTTGACGCTGTTGACCATACCCAGCTACTGGGAGGCTGCCTTAGCAAGACTGGTAATATGGTCCTTTCAATAGAGAGCAAAAGAAAAAGAGACACCAAGAATATTGAGAGAAGATGAAGGATTGATTTGTGTATTGTTGGAGAATAAGGGATAATCCGCTGGGAGTTCCGGACGGGTAGATAGATGGAGAAATTGAGTTTTGGAAGCATTAAAGGTATCAAGGTTTTCTCTGTCCCAATTGGAAATAGTAGGTAGATCAGAACATAGTAATCTTTTATTTTTAAGCATGATACACAAATATTTAGTTTTAGTGGTCGACATTTGGTTCTTAATTTAAGTATTTCCTTATTCATTGGTGTAACTATATTTTATAGCCTCATAGTTTACCAGGTAGGCTAAATGTACACATAGGGTGAACCATATAGTACCGTGATTACTCTTCACATGACGGGGATGAAATATTCATATAATGTCAAACATGTACAGAACATTAATTATGATGATACCAATGGATAGAGGGAAATCAATCCTATTTAGTGCACTCCTAAGAAACCTATGTTGTCACTGAAATTATCCTTGAAATCGTTCATTCAATTACACACAGACGGACAAATTTTGTTCATACATATTCACGATAATAATTCGAGGTTTTGATATTTTGTTTAAAGTTATATTTCTTCGTTTTATGTATATTTAATATAGTACATGAACAGTAATGTTTATGGTCTAACACTTTAGGTAACACTTGTGGGTGAAAAATGAGCGACAGTAAACATTTTTGATGGCGCTCCACAAGGGTTCTGGCAGGATAGACGATTGATTTAATGATAAATAAATAAAAATATAAAACAAAACAGCAATTAACTTCCATACGTAATGCCCGGATACTGCGAGGGTTGATGTAATATATCATGACTTTACTAACTGTATAGCTATAGTTGTATATACACATATGCCTATGAAAACTATACGAGGGCCATGTAATGTACAACAACCGTATGACTTTCCTTGAAAATAATATCATATTGTTTGATACGCAGTATGGTTTTCTCAAAAATTGCTCACCACATGTGGTATTATTAAAGACGAACAGCGAGATTTTGAATGTTTTGCAACAAGGCAAATATTGTATTGACATATTTCATATCTATGTAAGACATTCGACACCATAAATCACAACACCCTTTTTTATAAACTACATTAGTATTATATAAGAGATTAAGGAATCCATTTGGTCTAAAGGCTATTAATGAGTAGACAACAATTAGGTGCAGGGATCTGGCGAGCCCATTACGCATCACTTTTGTGGCGCAGATAGCCCCTGGAAGTTGGAACCGGGCATACCACTTCCAGAATATACTCTTATGAATGGATCAGCAAGCCCCTTACCTGCCAGGGGTCTAATGGATCAGCAAGCCCCTTACCTGCCAGGGGTCTAATATGGATCAGCAAGCCCCTTACCTGCCAGGGGTCTAATATGGATCAGCAAGCCCCTTACCTGCCAGGGGTCTAATATGGATCAGCAAGCCCCTTACCTGCCAGGGGTCTAATATGGATCAGCAAGCCCCTTACCTGCCAGGGGTCTAATATGGATCAGCAAGCCCCTTACCTGCCAGGGGTCTAATATGGATCAGCAAGCCCCTTACCTGCCAGGGGTCTAATATGGATCAGCAAGCCCCTTACCTGCCAGGGGTCTAATATGGATCAGCAAGCCCCTTACCTGCCAGGGGTCTAATATGGATCAGCAAGCCCCTTACCTGCCAGGGGTCTAATATGGATCAGCAAGCCCCTTACCTGCCAGGGGTCTAATATGGATCAGCAAGCCCCTTACCTGCCAGGGGTCTAATATGGATCAGCAAGCCCCTTACCTGCCAGGGGTCTAATATGGATCAGCAAGCCCCTTACCTGCCAGGGGTCTAATATGGATCAGCAAGCCCCTTACCTGCCAGGGGTCTAATATGGATCAGCAAGCCCCTTACCTGCCAGGGGTCTAATATGGATCAGCAAGCCCCTTACCTGCCAGGGGTCTAATATGGATCAGCAAGCCCCTTACCTGCCAGGGGTCTAATATATCTTGCTGATTCTCCCTGCCCCTTTAAGGGAATGCGGGTTTGGTATTTAATTTTTCTCCCTCATGTTTAGTCCCATTAGCTTTGAAATTTTAAGACGTTCGTTCTATTAGTTTGGCGATTTTAAGACCTTTCACCCCATTTCTTGATCAATATAAAGACCTATCATACCATTTAGGTGTCGATATATTCCTGCCGAGTGATAGCAAGCTTATAATTCTAAGAGGAACCGGCCTTTGGCCGGGAAATTTTTCTACCGAAAAAATGTACACATTTATCTTGAAGAAGGGTCTAAGAGGTGTTCTTTTAAACTTGATGGAAGTCTAGCGATGAAATATGAAATATATACTGTATATACATAAATGAATATATAGACCAAAAAGTAACCACTACCCCCTTAAATCAAATGACGCCATGATAACTACTGGGGTCCAACAAGGATCAATACTTGGCCCAATTATATTTCTGGATTGATTGATTGATAGAAAACATGGCACCGCAACAACAAGGTCATATGGCGTCGAATAAGCTAACTTATAATTATGCGGAAAATTAAAATCTTAAAACAACATGAGTAAAATTAGACATCAATGTAAGTGCAATGCAATCATAAAAAACTGAAAACAACAAAAAAACATCGTCTCCAGGAGAACCAGCCTCCCCTCCAAGCACCGAAAAGAGACAGTAAGAACCATCTGCCTTCCGGTGCCGCACAAGCAACCTCCGACGTAAGTCGACCAAACTGTGACACTTAACCAACAAGTGCCTGCCAGTAAGGGGAACTAGACAGTCATCACAGAATGGCGAAACACCTCCACACATACGGAACTAGTGTGTGAGCCTGGTATGTCCAATGCGGAGGTGAGCCAAAGGAGTTTCCAACTTGCAAGACATGGTAGGGCAAGCTCTTTGCGAGACTAACTTGTTAACTTCTCCGAGCTTGTTAACAGTAACACGATCCCACCGCGCCTGCCAACGAGCACGAACAACACACATGGGAGGAGTATGCAAATCAGAAGCATGCAGAGGGTAATTTACATGTGAGGGTCTCAAAGCTGCAGTTTTTGCCAAACCATCCACCCTTTCAGTACCCTTGATACCAACATGTGCGGGGCCCCCAAAAAAATCTACTATTTCCCTCGATGATGAATGAGAAACAGCCACTCTAAAATCGCTAAAGCTATAGGATGGGAAGAATTAAAAGATTCCAGAGCCATGAGAGCCCCTTGAGAATCACTAAAAATAGTAAATTTATTGTCTTGGTGAGCAAACACCAATTTATGAGCTAAAATGATAGCAGACAACTCTGCAATACAAACTGAGGCAGCTAAAGGAAGACTACCTCCAATGCTGTAGTCAGGGAACACAACACTAAAACCAACACCGGAGGCAGATTTAGAGCCATCAGTATACACAGGCACAGAACTATCATGACTAGAAGAATATTCTAAAAACAAATTAAGAAGAGAATGAGGAGTGACTGAATCCTTTATGCCTGTAAAAAACCTGCAGAATGATGGTTCAGGCAATACTCAAGGGGCAACCCTCGGGATTTGCATGGGCATCACAGGAACCGTCGACAGATCACGTTCCTTCATTATTTCACGAAAAGGATGAGGCATTCGAAGATGCCGACCATAATATGAAAAACAAGATTGTCCCGAGACACAGGCACAAACAAGAGAGTCCGGAAGGCGTCGAATCCGAAACCAGCAACGTACAACCACAGATTGACGCAGTAAATCTAAGGAAGGCACACCAGCCTCCACCAGCAAGCTAGGAATCGGAGACGACCGAAAAGTCCCAGTTGCCAGACGAAGACCAGCATGATTGATAATTCTGGATTATATGACACTATCATATCATCCAACACAATACAATTAATTATATTTGCAGAATACACAAATGTATACCACTGTGGGTGCGATTTAGTTACTCTAATGAACACAATAAAGATAGTTAAGAAAAGGTATGTAACTGGTTATTTGTAAATAGATTGTTAATAAATGTTGATACAACTCGCGTTCTAGTAGTTACTGATAATAAGTACATAAATGACAGTGTAAATACTGAAATTTGTAATTAGTCAATTGATAGATGTAACTCTACTAATTATTTAGGCACACTTATTGACAGCAAAATTACCGACAAAGAACATATATACAATATTCATGACAAAAGGGAAATATATCAAGGAATAAGCTATAAAGTAACAACAAAACTAGCTTACTAAAGAATCACTCATAACATTATATAGTGCGTTAGTACAGTATATGCATAGTTGCATACCTTCAATACTGAAATTCAGCAACAAAGTCCTTGCTTTAGTTTTAGCTTAGGGTCCCGCAGAGGGTTTGCACATGGGCAGCATGATATGAGGGGGTTGTGTGGGGATGTATGTGACTAATGGGGAGGATGAGGAATCGATGATTAGGAGAAAACATTTTGGTGATCTAAGCTTTAAAACTATCAAGAGTGGGACTGTTAACCATATGAGATGGAAGGTGATTTTATTATTGGATGCTACAGGGAAAAAATGATTACCCAATTATGTCGGTGCTTGCCTGGTATGTGTGGTATTTTCGGTTGTGGCTGCCTCTTGTGGATCGTATATTTGTACGTTGTAAGTATGTGTCTTTGTCTATGTCTACTAGCTTGTTTGTGACTTTGTATAGCATTTATTGTCTGTGTATTTGTCTTCTTGTTGCAATAGTGTCTAATTTAATGTTTTGCATAAGCAAAGTGCCCGATGTAGCACTGTGTGTCTGTAATCACACCTGGACGGAGGAGTGTATCTCCGACCCTCTAAGCCAGTCTGAGAGCTCCCCTAGTCTCTCAGTACCATGCCAGACGCGAGAGAGGGAGGTAGTCTTACTCTCGCCGGTCAAGGTCAGATTACGTCCGTGGGGCTAAAATATACGATTTCCACCAGCCAATTGCTGTTACCACTTGTTTTATTGCTTTCCAATGTTCGTATGTTCATATTAAAAGTAGAATAGGTGCATATGGATAAGTATTAATTATATATATGGTAAATTGACGATTTTAGTCAGGAATGAATCAAAGACCTTTGCATGGCGGGCACTTTCAAATACCATAGCTGCGCAGCTTATGAGTTAAAAGCTAAAGGTTTGATGTCTCCATTGCACATCATTAGATTCCTGCACAAAAACCTTCTGGCTTTCTTGGCTTTTGCCCTGACGCTATTCACATGTGTGCTCCACCTCATGTCTGCTGAGAGATGGACTCCCAAATACTTATGTGAATGGACTGTATCAAGGTTGATATTATGAAGTTTATAGGCAAAGGGGACTGGTTTCTGGTTATGGGTAAAGCATATGTAGTGGCATTTGTCTGATCTGAATGTCATCTGCCACTTGGCTTCCCAGCAGACAAGTCATCTTGAAGTCGAAGGCAATTGTCCCTATCAACTATTGATAGGTATCGTCTGCAAAAAAGTCTAGTAGTAAAAGTTAAAGATGAGGAAGATCATTGATGTACAAGAGAAAGAGAAGGGGACCAAGGACGGCGCCTTGAGGTACCCCCGAAGTTACAGGAAAAGAAGATAAGTGGGAGCCATAAAAAACAACGGCTGTTCACGATTGATTAGGCAAGTCTTACTCCAGTGAATAAGTGGTCCTCGCATTCCATAGTACGCCAGTTTAGCTTACACTCTACGGTGGGGAACTGTGTCGAAGGCTTTGTCAAAGTCAAGAACTATGGCGTCGACTTGTTTAATTTTAGGGTCATTTCGGGACTGGGAAATGGCATGAATTGTTACAAGTAATTGCGTCTCACACGAGCGTTTTGGCCGAAAGCCATGCTGTGAGTCAGTCGGGTATATTTTAGTTTCTAAAAAGGCCCATTATGTGTCTATGGAGGATGTGCTCTAAAATTTTGCAAGGAACTGAGGTTTAAAGAAACAGACCTATAGTTAATTGGGAAGGTTCTGTCTCTGGATTACAAAATCTGGGTCATGTCCGCCAAAAGCCAGTCATGGGGAAGTTCTCAGGTACTAAGGGTCTGTGAAAATATAACCTGCAGGATAGGGGCAAGAATGGCAGCATACGGCGAAATCATCCTTATGCTACTGTAAGCTATACTGTATACAGTATACTATACTTATATGTTCTATGGCCCTATCAGATATACTGTATACAGTATACTATACTTATATGTTCTATGGCCCTATCAGATATACTGTATACAGTATACTATACTTATATGTCTATGGCCCTATCAGATATACTGTATACAGTATACTATACTTATATGTTCTATGGCCCTATCAGATATACTGTATACAGTATACTATACTTATATGTTCTATGGCCCTATCAGATATACTGTATACAGTATACTATACTTATATGTTATATGGCCCTATCAGATATACTGTATACAGTATACTATACTTATATGTTCTATGGCCCTATCAGATATACTGTATACAGTATACTATACTTATATGTTATATGGCCCTATCAGATATACTGTATACAGTATACTATACTTATATGTTCTATGGCCCTATCAGATATACTGTATACAGTATACTATACTTATATGTTCTATGGCCCTATCAGATATACTGTATACAGTATACTATACTTATATGTTCTATGGCCCTATCAGATATACTGTATACAGTATACTATACTTATATGTTCTATGGCCCTATCAGATATACTGTATACAGTATACTATACTTATATGTTCTATGGCCCTATCAGATATACTGTATACAGTATACTATACTTATATGTTATATGGCCCTATCAGATATACTGTATACAGTATACTATACTTATATGTTATATGGCCCTATCAGATATACTGTATACAGTATACTATACTTATATGTTCTATGGCCCTATCAGATATACTGTATACAGTATACTATACTTTATGTTCTATGGCCCTATCAGATATACTGTATACAGTATACTATACTTATATGTTCTATGGCCCTATCAGATATATACTGGTATACAGTATACTATACTTATATGTTCTATGGCCCTATCAGATATACTGTATACAGTATACTATACTTATATGTTATATGGCCCTATCAGATATACTGTATACAGTACTATACTTATATGTTCTATGGCCCTATCAGATATACTGTATACAGTATACTTACTATGTTCTATGGCCCTATCAGATATACTGTATACAGTATACTATACTTATATGTTCTATGGCCCTATCAGATATACTGTGTATAACTTATATGTTCTATGGCCCTATCAGATATACTGTATACAGTATACATGTATATGGCCCTATCAGATATACTGTATACAGTATACTATACTTATATGTTATATGGCCCTATCAGATATACTGTATACAGTATACTATACTTATATGTTCTATGGCCCTATCAGATATACTGTATACAGTATACTATTATCAGATATACTGTATGTTGGCCCTATCAGATGATACAGCCTATCAGATATACTATACAGTATGGCCCTACAGTATACAGTATACTATACTTATATGTTACTATGGCATGACCCTATCAGATATACTGTATACAGTATACTATACTTATATGTTATATGGCCCTATCAGATATACTGTATACAGTATACTATACTTATATGTTATATGGCCCTATCAGATATGCACAACATTTAATGAATCTGACCTTGTTAAAATACTGTATATTCTAAATAATATTCCATGCACAATACTGTATTCTTAAGGCAATTCAGTTTTGAGTTATGACAAAATAAATCCTAAAAACTAAACTTACAAACTGCACCAATACGTAGCACTCGCATGTGCGTTATAAAGTATTAAAGGGTTTGATCACATGTACTGCCTATTAGTGAATTCATGAATAGTGGCCCTTTGATGAAGTCAATCGTACAGAAAATGTGTGCGAGAGAGAGAGAGAGAGAGAGAGAGAGAGAGAATGGAAAGTAGGGAAAGTACTTTAGCATTTTCATGTATGGAACATTCTATACAAATGAACCACACCGTCCTTCCGCCTGAGACATCACGGAATATAGGTAGTAGATTAGATATCACTAGCCCAATTATTATCAAAATGCCTTTATGGTGGAGAAACTATTGCTCCGTTTTATTATTGTATTATTACTTTGGTAATGGATCAACCAGATGGCATTTTGTGTATTTACATTTTGTTTGTTTAAGGAATGTTGTTCTGGAGTATGTGGATTATGTGTACAGAAAGTTACAATGAATAACTCCCTTTAAATACCTTAACATTATATAAGAGATGTAATAAATGATTCATAGTAAACAGTATAATAGTGAGATGTAATACTATCGATCGATGGCGCGTTTGGAGATTTAAGGTTTTGACTTTTACTTTAGCAGGTATTAAAATAAGGTTTGAAAATAATCGATTTACATAAAAACATAAGAACATAAGAAAATGGGAGTCTTCAGAAAGCCGTTTGGCCTAAGCAAGGCAGATCCCTGTCCCACACAACCCCAATTACAAAGCCCAATTATAGGCTCAACACTCTAATACCCTGAGGATCATCTTACCAAAACGGTTAGAGATTAACGCAGGATTACGGGGGTCTGCAGAGCGCTGATTGGCCCAACCCGGCTGATCCCCCTTCACACCCAACCCTTCTCGTCCATATGCTTATCCAATTTCATCTTAAAGCTCCCTACCGTTTTTAATCCCACTATAGCACTTGGTAGTCCATTCCACCCATCTACAACTCTGTTACCAAACCAATATTTGCCTATATCTTTTCTGAAACGAAATTTATCTAATTTGAAACCATTGGTACGAGTTCTTTCGCTATCACTCAGCTTCAGTACATTTGTCATGTCCCCTTTGCTAATCCCACTAACCCACTTGAACACCTCTATCATATCCCCTCTAACTCTGCGTCTCTCTAACGAATGTAAACCTAATTTCTTCAACATTTCTTCATACGGAAGATTTCTAATATTATGGATAATTTTTGTCATTCTACGCTGTACTCTCTCCAATGAATCTATGTCCATTCTGTAATAAGGACAACAAAATTGGACAGAATAATCCATATGGGGTCTCACTAATGACAAGTAAAGTTTTAAGATAACATCAGCAGTTCTGTTACTCACACTCCTAGAGATGAACCCGAGAATCCTGTTTGCCTTATTACGAACGCTTATACACTGTTTTCTAGGCTTCAAATCATTGCTAACAAACACACCTAGATCTTTCTCGCAGTCTGAATTTTCTAATTCTAAATTAGCTAGTTTATATTTAACATTTTTTGCATCTTCCCTATCTTTAATACCTTGCATTTGTCAATGTTAAACTTCATCTGCCAATTTACTGACCATATATGTAAGGTATCTAGATCCCTTTGGAGGCACTCTATATCGCTATCTGAATCAATTGATCTCCCCATTTTAGTATCGTCTGCGAATGTACTTATCCTATTAGTTATACCTAAATCTAGGACATTTATGTATATAAGAAACAACAGGGGACCTAATACCGATCCCTGGGGGACACCACTTTTGACTGCTCCCCACTCTGACTTGGTACCATTTATGCTGACTCTCTGTTTCCTACCAATTAGCCATGACCTAATCCATCCCAACAACGACCCTCCTATTCCATGTGCCTCAACCTTTCTCATCAATCTCTCATTAGGGACTCTGTCGAAAGCTTTACTGAAATCTAAATATATAATATCATATGACTTGTCACTATCTACTGCTTCATATACCTCTGAGAAAAAGCTAATTAGTAAGGCAAATTAGTAAGGATTATGCTAGGCAAATGGTAATTATTATAACTCTAAAGCCATAAAGGTGTAGATTCAAAGCCGTTTGACATAATTGTGAATTTTAGCATTATGAAAACTATAATTTCATAAAAATGTGTGGAGATTCTCTCATTAACTTTATGATTCAATGCATTACGTATGTACTTGAGTAGTAGTATTTTTTTTTTATTTATACCCAGTCTCGAGTGGTTAACAGACGGTAACTGGAGAGGGTTGGGACAGAAGAGAAACCATTGAAATTAAATTATTTCCTGATTAAGGGGGGTCACCTGCTTTTTTTTCTCTCCTTTTCTCTCTTTCTCTGGCTTGTATCCATTCGGCCCCATTCAGCTTACTGTTTTAAGACGTATATCTCCATTCAGGTGTCGATTTTTTCGTTGCTAGCGATAGCGAGCCAGCATTGTATGGAGAAATCCGGCTTCGCTGGAGACATTTTTCTATCGAAAAATGTACAAATTTAACCTGCTGTCAAAAACATATTAAATAAATATGTTGGCTCGCTACCGCTCGCCATGAAAAAATCGACACATGTATGGGAATAAACGTCTTAAAACAGTAGGCTGAATGGAGCCGAATGGATACAAGCCAGTGAGAGAGAGAGAATAAAACGAGATGGGCCCCCTTAAGGCTGTGTCACAAGACCTCATTTTCCATTATTTTTACAGGCAATTGTTGTAGTCTGGCATCTTCAAAATTTAACCCAACTGCTGAGACACTCCTTCCGGAAGGTTTTACTGGGCGAATGCAACACTCCTTCCGGTAGATAGCCCATAAAGCCCCCACAAAAAATGCCCCAAAGCCGATGAATTGGAAGCAATATGGACTTAGGTGGTATGTGATTAGGTGGTATGTCTCCTTACCACCACCTCCCATATGTGCCTCCCTCCCCTTCCCTCCTCCTCCTTTATTATAATTGTTTCCCTTCAATCTCCTCCTTTCACCCGCCAGAAATATGTCAAATCACCCTTCCCTTCCCTCATACAAGTGCGAGAGAACGACCAGACTGACTCAATTTGACTAGAGCCTTGAGAGAGAACGACCAGACTGACTCAATTTGACTAGAGCCTTGAGAGAGGCAGGTATTATTATGTTAATGCTATCTCTCACCTCCCTTCACCCTCTCCCGTCACAATTATACGGTTTTTACTTGATATTTGCTGTTTCCACATATCTTCTGGCTTTCCAATGTTCAATGTTCATTATACAAGTGAAATATGCGTATTGTAGAGTAGTAATATTGCTTTATACAGTAAATATAAAGAGTTTTGTCAGAATAGAAGCTAAACTTTTTGCACTGGCGACTCTATAAAAAACATTGCCGAGATATTTGTCAGGTTAAGTATTATCAGATTTCAACCACATAGCGTAATCTATTTTCAGTCTAGTTTCTAATTCCAATGCTAAAGAGCCTCAATAAATTACGATAAGATACTTGCTCATCGAAAATTGCTGAACAAACGTATTTCTGAGACCGGTTGAAGGGAGGAAAAGTCTGCAGGATTCATGGAAAAATGTATATGTGTGGATGATGGAAGAGAAAATGTGGAATAGTATGGAGTGAAGAGAAAGGAAGAATGAGATGGAAAAGAATAAAGAGAGAGAGAGAGAGAGAGAACATGATAAAGAAGCAGAGAGGGAGGTAAGTAGATGAGATAAGTATGTTTCTCAGCAGGTCAGGCGCATTTATAAAACTTATTTTCCCATAGCCATTGCATCATTTTGAGTTAATGGGTTCTGTCTCGAATATAAAGTAACTACTTCGGCCAACGAAGTTGGACGTAGGTTAAGTTTTTTTTGTTTTGTCTATGTGAGTCAGGGAGACGAAAGGCAGAACTGTATGTAGCAAGTGCCTCCCCCATAGTTGAAAGAGTGACAGGGCTAAAATCAAGGGACGTTCGAGCTAAAATACCTGGACAGACAGAGTTTGAAGTAATTTAAGTCATAGAAAGAGAGTTCCAGATCTCAGCTGTTGAATAGAAGAAAGACAGAGTAACTTTTCACTCTTGGGTTGCAGAGTTGCATAGAGCAGGGGTAGGATTGTGTGCAAGACGGGAACTATGTACCCTACGTAGAGGAGGTGGTATACACTGGGAGAGCTCTGATGAGCACTGATTATTGTAGTAGCGATAGAATAGCGAGAGAGATGCATCATTGCGGCGAAGAGAGAGAGTTTACAGAGAGTTGGTGAGTGGGCGGGAATTTATGATGCAAAAGGCCTTCCTTTCTACATTGTCTAGGAGTGCGGTGTGAGAGGATCCTCCCCACACATGTGAGCAATACTCAATAAAAGGACGCACTGTGCCCCTGTATAGAGCAAGAAGCTTTGCAGGGGTAGATAACCTCTTGAGGCAGTTGAGCACACCCAGCTTCTGGGAGGCTGCCTTAGCAAGACTGGTAATATGGTCCTTCCAAGTGAGAGCAGATGAAAAACAAACACCAAGAATATTGAGAGAAGATGAAAGATGGATTTTTGTATTGTTGAAGAATAAGGGATAGTCCTCTGGGAGTTCCGGACTGGTAGATAGATGGAGAAATTGGATTTTGGAAGCATTAAAGGCAACAAGGTGTTTTCTGCCCCAATTGGATATAGTAGTTAGATCAGAAGATAAGTGTTGCATGGCTTCATTAAGTTTGTTTTAGAGGGATTGCTGGCTGGGGCATTCTGGAAAACTAATTGAGTAGTGTAAGGTAGAGTCGTCTGCGTATGGATGGATGGGACTGGAGGTACAGTTGAGAAGATCATTTATGAAAATTAGAAAGAGAATAGGAGATAGACAGACCCTTGAGGAACACCGGAGTTGATAGGATGAGGAAGTGAGCGATGGCCGACCACAACTACAGCTATGGAACGGCCGGAAAGAAAATTAGAGACAAAGGCACAGATGAATGGATAGAAACCGAAGGAGGATAGTTTAGAAATTAAATATTTGTGTCAGACTCTATCAAAGGCCTTCAATATGTCTAGTGCAATACAAAACGTCTTATCGAAGTCCCGAAAGGAGGATGTCCAAGAGTTAGTAAGATATGAAAGAAGATCACCAGTAGAGCGACCTTAAAGGAAGCCATACTGGCGATCTGAGAGCAGATTATGAGAAGAAAAATACTTAAGAAATTTGGAAGCAAGAATAGTTTCATAAACTTTAGAGATACAAGAGATGAGAGCATTTGGACGATAGTTGGAGGGTTGAGAATGGTCACCCTTCTTTGGGACAGGTTGAATGAGAGCATACTTCCATCATGAAGGGAACACATTAGAGGAGAGACAGAGATGAAAGAGTTTGCCTAGGCAGGGAGTCAACACGAAAGCACAGTTTTTGAGTACAACAGGAGGAACACCGTCCGGACCGTACACCTTCTTAGTATTAAGCCCAGAGAGGGTCGTAAGTACATCTTTAGAAGAGATTAAGATATTAGGCATAAGTAAGAGAGAGGGGGTGGAGAGGAAGGAATAGCACTGGAATCATTCAAAATGGAGTTTCTAGCAAAAGTTTGAGCAAAGAGTTCTGCATTGTCAGAGGAAGAAGTGATGGTTGTGCCATCAGAGTGGAAAAGGGGAGGGAAAGACAAGGAAAAACAATTGTTGGAGAGGTTTTTGTCTTGATGCCAAAAAGAAAGAGCTGGAGTTGGATAGTTCAGTGCATTTATTATTAATGAAAGAGTGCTTGGCAAGTCGAAGAACAGATTTGGCTTGATTCCGGGCAGAAACATAGGAAGAATGAGATTCACGAGTTTTAAGGTGTCAGTACCTTTGGAATGCTTCCTCCTTGTTGCGGACAGCAGTAGAACAAGAGTGAACAAGCATTTGACTGAGAGAAAGAAAATGGAATGTATGCTTCCATGCCCGAAAGGATTACCTCGGTAATGCGTTCAGCACTCTCCAAGGGTCCTCGGCTACTGAAGCAGAAGTCATTCCATGAGAAATCAAAGAAGTACTGTAAAGAGCCTCCTAGTTGGCAGCGCCAAAGTGCCACAAGCACCGCCGGCTGGGAGGATCGGGTGGTCGTACTGGAGAGATAGGACAGGTAACGAAGATAAGTTTATGGTCGGAGGAGCCCAAAGGAGAGAAAAGATTTACAGTATAAGAAGAAGGGTTAGAAGTCGGAAATAAGTCAAGAATCTCCGAAGCGATCCGGGATACGGGTGGGTTGCTGGACCAGCTGCTCTAGCTAATTTAGGATAGAATAGACGAAGGCTTGTTCACCAGAGAGCCATTGGCTGTGGTGAACGTTGAAATCTCCTAAGATGGAGATCTCTAAGAAGGGAGAAATGGATAGATAGTGCTCCACTTTAGAGTTTAGATAGTCAAAGAATTTGGGAAAGTCAGTAGAGTTATGGGAAAGATAGACAGCACACAAATATTTAGCATGAGAATGACAGGATAATTTGAGCCATACTATTGAGAATTCAGAAATCGAAATCGGGAACACAATAGCAAGCGAGTTTGTTGTGCACGTATGCACAACATCCACCTTTGGCTTGGAAACTAGGATAAAGAAAGTAGGAGGATAGAGAGAAGGAGTTGCTGGCAGTTGCCTCAGACACCTGGGTTTCAGTGAGGAGAAGAAGATCAGGTGTGGAGGAGGAGAGATGGTGTTCAACAAAGTGAAAATTAGAGGAAAAGCCGCAAATATTGCGAAACTTGATAGTAAGAGTCACAGGCCATGGTCCAGAGTATTTAGCGGGGTCGTCAGGGGAAGAGTCGGGCGTTTGTGGGGGCATTTATGATCCCCTCCCCCCCCCCCCTCCCCTGGAGATTCCGAGGCTTGGTGAGTGTTTATCATCATATATGTATATATATATATATATATATATATATATTTTTTTTTTTTTTTTTTTTTTTTTTTTTTTCCCCAGGCTGTCTGGCCGAATAGCCCCAAGCTCTCGAGCAAGGCCAAGGCCATAAACGAGCGCCCCCACAAAATCCTCCCTGCTTACCACTAACAAAGCCCGGGTGACCGAAGCCACTCCAAGGCCCTCTGTGCCCCTCAGCAATTATGAAGGGAAAGTTGAGGGGCAAGGGAAAAATGTGACGCTTTGGCTCCCAATCTGCCAACTTCTAGGTTGTCAGTAGGGAGGTCAATCCACGGAAAAGACGCCGCCACTTGAGATCTAGAAGATATATAAGTAAAAGGAACAGTCAGAGTAAGCTATGGGTATGGCAGAGATCGCTCAGTTCTCACTCGGATAGACCAGCCCATCACCACATAACTAGAACCCAATCCTCTCAGCATCAGCTAGGAAAGGCCCTAGAGAGCCGCCTTTGGCGGAGGGATAGCTCCCCTATTTCAACTCCTTTCGGGGTTGGGCACCCGCCCAAGGAGGAGGAAGTGTGGTGTGCGTATTAAGTGAAGTGAAATAGATAGGAGGAGGAGGTGTATGTGAGAGCTGGCTGGACTACTCAGTGTAAGTGAGGCACAAAGAGAATCAGTGAGAGAGGCCAAGCAAATGAAACAGGAGTTCTAGCAACTCCTTATCAAATGCCTACAGCCTCTCCTTTGTATAGTCCTGTTCGATTGGTGCCTACAATCTACCACCATTCCCCCTATTAGTCGCCTTGTACGACACTCATTAGGATGCGTGGGGCATGCTTTTGCTTTCCTCCATCATAATATGAAGGCCCTCTTACCCCCTGGCTCAAATTGTCTGTCTGTAAACAAGCTATCTCACCAATTCTCACGAAATTTGGTGGGCAGATAGGATATGCACTAAGGAAGAAATTATGCTATTTAGGGGGTGATTGGTGGAGTGCATACCTCTGCCATTGTAGGAGGAGGTATGCACTCTCCTGAGTACCCCTCTAGTTATATATTTATATAAATATTCAGGTTGTATATCTTACCTTGACCGAGTAAGGGATTGTTTCATAACAATCAATTTATTAGTAAGTCGAGCTATGGCATCCATGTCTGGCAATGTCTTGTGTTAGTAAGAGGGTGAGGGGTGTGGATGAGTGAATGTATAGGTGAGCTGATGTGAGACACATCAGGGCTACCTGCTAATAGTCGCTGATGGCCGACATCACAACCATAATAGTGAGGATACTAGCATTTGTCCCCATTCTAAGGTAGAAGTATCAGGCATCGGTTCTACCTCCAAGCAGCCATGTTATGAGGCAACTTGTCTTTCCAGTGCTGGCTGAGCTCCCTAGTAATAGCTATTTGGATTGTTGGGAGAGTCGCCAGAGATCAATCGCTTCAGCTCCCTCAATTAAGGGCACACAGACACTAGGACCGAGTCCAGTGGTGGTTGCGGAAGGCTAGAGGGATTCATTACCTCTTTTTCAAGTGTAGAAATGTCTGCTCTATTGTCTCTCCATTTCTCTTTACCATCGCAAATAGCGCATCTGCCTCCACCAGGCTGACCTCAGTGGCTGGAGTCTTCCTTGGGAGAGAGAGGATAGAGGAAGGTTGAACTTGTGTGGAGTCTCAAGTCTGAGCTTATAATGAGTCTCAATTGCTTAGTTAAAATAGGACTTTAGAGGCTATCGACCCTACAGGATCATTATGCCCACAAAAGGCAGGAAGTATGCAAGACCGGAGCCCCCGAGCTCTTCCCCCCCCCCCCCCCCACAAGATTTATACACCCAGATATACTGGGAATGTAAACCCTGGGAGGTTGCATCAGTCGAGAACCCCAGACTCTTCCTTAAATGTGACCAGGACTGGAGCCTCTAACGAGAACCCCAGTCACTTGCGTGCCCCAATTGCTATTGATCCCGGGGTTTATATGGCCAACTCCTGGAAGTTCCCGAAGTTCCAGCCACATTCCCATTGGCTGTCTGAAAATTACCTGAAGTGTCATGAGTGGCTGCACGGGTGGTTGGCTCCGCCCACTCGACTGCTCTTGATCCTGGAAAAATGCGAAGCTCACAATGAGCCTTAACCCCGGTTCTGAATGGCTGAGACCACCCACTGGTCCCTTATTTCATCTTGAAAAAAAGGTGAAGCTGCTCTGGTCTGCTCATTCTCCTTCATTCCTCTAGTTATCTTCTTCGCTGTTGAATACAGGGGTATGAAGATTGCCGACTTCAATTTCGTGGCCTTAGGTGCCTTCAGTGGATGTTGTGGTATTCTGTGGCTCTGCCCTTGAAATATTATTAACTCAATTTCACAAGTCATTATATATTAGGATTTGATAAAAATATTTATAGTCCATAATAAAGTTTCTATTGAAATAATTAAAGGTGTAAATCATCGACTCAAGGTATAACACGCCAAATCTACAATATATATATATATATATATATATATATATATATATATATATATATATATATATATATATATATATATATAAACTGTACTATTTCAAAGATGTACATGGACCCTTTTGTTTATGATATTTAAAATAAAATCAGAATTATATTATTGATTATGAATGGTATGCATAGATTGTAAAATATGATGTACTGTAGGTCGTCTATTTAATTTACTTCTATTATATAGTTTATATTGTTCTATTCACTGAAATATAATATTGGAGAGTCAACAGACACAATTACTGTATCTATTTGACGCAATTTAAGAGAAAACAAATATTGATTTAGGAAGAAAAAGGAAAACAAATATTGATTTAGGAAGAAAAAGGAAAATAAATCAGCAATCTATGTTTTCACTCTTGACCATTACACTTGATGATCATGGTTCTGATAATTATTGTCTTAAAAGAAAATAATCTATAGGAAATATTTTGTATTGCTATGCCATAATAACAAACACACAATTATCTGATGAACAGTTATATAATTATAAACAATGATGTAGGCTAATCTTAAAACTTGGTCATCCAATGTAAATAAATCACAGGAAGGCTTTCAGTACTTGTGACTAGGTAAACATGTTAGGCCACATGGCTTGGATGTCAAACTGGAGCAATTTTGTTTGAAAACTTGAATGAATATGAGAAGGAGTACAAGAAAATTAACATGAAATAGCATTTTTTCGGCCATTTTATCCCATTTTACTATGGTGGGGGGCAGACAGTCTTGTCATCGAATTCCGGTATCCCTAAGCACGACAAGTTGTTAATTTAGTGACAAATATAACTGCTAGGGCTCAGAATCGAGCCATACAAGCAGGAGGTCTAGCCCCCTAGACCACCATAGTTGAGGGCGAGGAGGAATACTGTTAGATGTATCAGATTTCTCCGTTTAACCTTCTTGGAGGTTCTAGGTGGCTGGACCTCCTGCCTGTATGGTTCGATTCTGAGCCCTAGCAGTTATATTTGTCACTAAATTCACAACTTGTCATGCTCAGGGATGCCGTAATTTGATGAAAAGACTGTCTGCCCCCCACCATAGTTGAGGTTGGGGAGGAATACTGGTAGACATATCAAATTTCTCCTTTTAACCTTCTTGGTGGTCTAGGTGGCTGGACTTTATTTTTATTTTTATTTTTTTTTCTATGTGTGTGAGGAAAGCAAAAGGCAGAATAGCCTATAGCGAGTGCGTCCCCCATAGTTGAAAGAGTCTATCTATCTATTGCCTGATGCCGTGATCCCCGAAGGGGTGGCCACGAATGAACCGCCCCCATGCACCTCTGTCCCCGGCCAGTCGACGCCCCTCCCCCCAACCAGCACCGCCTTCGTTCATATACTTCCTCACTTCATCCTTCCACCTCTCTTTCGGTCTGCCTCTCCCTCTCTGTCCCTCCACCTCGCTCTCTTACACCCTCTTACCTTACCTTTGGATACCTTTGGATGTGTTCGCCGCTCCTCTAGCGGCACCAAGGAGCGCGACGCCCCTCGTTATGGGTGGTGATTTGGTGCAGTAGACTGTTTGAAGCGACAGCTCGCTCCCTTGCGAGGATGGGCTCGTCTGGCACTTTTTGCAGTTCGACATCTAGGGCTCTCTTGAAGTTGTCTAACGAGATGTCCCTCATGTCTCTTACTCGCCGTGGGAGTTTGTTGAAGAGACGTGGACCTCTGTGTGATAACCAGCCCTCTCGCAGAGAGCCCATAGCACCCCTGTTATTAATCCGGGGGATTTCGCATTCCCAGCCTCTCCTATCACTGAATTTCATGACTATCGGAGTATGTAGGTTTGGTACTAAACCCTCTGCGATTTTCCACGTGTATATTATTAGGTAACGTTCTCTTCTACGTTCCAGTGAGTACAGATTCAGTGCTCTTAAACGCTCCCAATAGTGTAGATGTTTTATCGAACTTATATGTGAAGTGAAATTTCTTTGTACACTCTCTACGTCATTTATTTCACCTGCTTTGTATGGGGATGTTAATACGCTACAGTATTCAAGCCGCGGTAGCACTAGAGATTTGAAGAGCATTATCATAGGCAATTCACCGCGTGTTTTAAAAGTACGCAGAATCCAACCCGTTAGACGTTTCGCAGCCGCCACTTTGACCTGGTTATGTACTTTGAAACCCATATTTTCAGACATTAATACCCCAAGGTCTTTCACACTGTCTTTCCGTTCTATTATGTGGTTAGATTCTGTTAAGTAATTTGTAATTTCTTTAACACCATTATTATCTCCGTACCGTATTAATTGGAATTTTTCCTCATTGAATTGCATGTTGTTTTCCCTGGTCCACTGGAACACTACATTCATGTCTTCCTGCAGTCGGCCCGTGTCCTCTTGTGTGTTTACTATCTTGCTTAATTTTGTGTCATCAGCAAAAGACGACACCGTACTGTGTCTGGTGTTGGTATCTATGTCGCAAATTAGTATGAGGAACAGAAGGGGCGCTAGCACTGTTCCTTGGGGCACTGAGCTTTTGACATCCGAAGGCTCAGAAGTGACTTGGTTTACTGCTACCGATTGTTTTCGGTTTACGAGGAAATTGTATATCCACCGTCCGATTTTCCCAGTTATACCTTTTGCTTTCAGTTTGTGGGCTATTATACCATGGTCACATTTATCAAATGCCTTAGCAAAATCGGTGTAAATGACATCCACGTTTTTCTTTTCTTCTAGCGCTTTAAGAATTTTGTCATAGTGTTCCAAAAGTTGTGAGAGACATGATCTTCCCGCTCTGAGCCCATGTTGACCGGTGTTGTGTAGTTCATTTGTCTCCATGAATGTTGAAATTTTGCTTCGCAGGACTCGCTCAAAAACTTTAATGATGTGAGAGGTTAGAGCTACCGGGCGGTAGTTTTTTGGTAGTGCTTTACTCCCTCCTTTATGCAGTGGGGCAATTATTGCGTTTTTCAAGCTATCTGATATGTCACCAGTGTCTAGACTCCTTCTCCACATTATAGCCAGGGGTTTTGAGAGGTTTTCCTTACATTTTTTCATTAGGATCGAATTCCAAGAGTCCGGGCCTGGTGCCGAGTGGGATGGCATGTTGGAAATGGCCTCTTCTATGTCTTTTGGACCGAAATCAATATCCAGCATCTGAGGGGTTTCCGTGGGGGGAGGTTTCCATGAAAAATATATTTTGGTCTCTGATGACTTTTGTTTCATCAGGCTCACTGAATGCCATTTCATACTGCCTGCTTAAGAGTTCGCTCATTTCCTTTTTGTCCCCTGTGAAAGAGCCGTCCCCTTTGCTCAGTGGGCCGATGTTTGATGTTGTTTTAGACTTTTGTTTGGCGTATGAAAAGAAGTATTTGGAATTTTCCTTTATACCTGCAATAGCTTTCCTCTCCTCTTCCATATGTTGTAGTTCATATGATATTCTTAGCCTTTGTTCAATTTCCACAATTTCTCTATCTATTTCGACCTTTTGCCTATCCTGTAGATTTTGATGTGTGTCTTAGTCATTCTCTCGCTTTCCATACGTTCCATATGGCCGAACCATCTCAAGTTGTTCCTTTTCACACTTTCTAGCACATCTACCTCCACACAACACCTCCTTATTACTTCCTCATTAGTCTGTCTATCCCTCCATGTAACTCCGCACACACTTCTTAAGTAATTCATTTCCACTGCTCTCACTCTTGGTCTGAGTCTCTCAACCAACGTCCATGCTTCGCTTCCGTAAATCAGTGTCGGGATTACCACACTGTCATGCAAGGACTTCTTCACTTCCATACTGACCACCCTATTTCTTGTTAGTGCTTTCAGCGTTCCTACAACCCTCTTCCCCTGTTGTACCCTCTCCCGCACTTCTTCATCCATAGTCCCATCTTTACTCAACACACTGCCCAGATACTTAAAAGAGTTGAAAGAGTGACAGGGCCAAAATTAAGGGACGTTCGAGCCAAAATGTGGACACACAGAGTTTGAGACAATTTAAGTCATAGGAAGAGGGAAAGACTGATTCTGGGAGAGAGTTCCAGAGCTCAGCTGTTGAATAGAAGAAAGTTTGAGACTAACGTTTTACTTTTGGGTTGGAGAGTTGCACAGAGTAGGGGTGGGATTTTGTTGCAAAACGGGTACCACGTGCCCTATGTAGAGGAGGTGGTATACACTGGGAAAGTTCTGAAGAGCATTGATCAACTCTGCGAAGCAGAGTGGTATCGCACACGCAGGTCCCGCCCGTATACTGTGCACCACAATTCAGCTTGTCCGTCGTCGTCGTCCGTCGTCCGTCCGGAAACTCCTCCTAGACCGTTCGATGGATTTTCACCAAATTTCACAGGTATATTAATTTGGTCAATGCAAAGGTCAGTCAAAAAGAAATTTTCAATTTAACTTAAAGGTTAAGGTCAAAGTTCAAGGTTAAAAATAAGGTCAATATTTCATGTGTTTTAGTTTTTACTCAAATTTCTCCATTTTCACTATAAAAGTTACTGGCACCCTTGATATCTAATTGACCTAATTTGAAATATGTATTCTAAAGGGTAAGGTCAAAGGTCAAAGGTCAAAATAATTTTCTTACTACTATTACTTATAATCACTGTTAGATTCTCACTAGGCTTACCATGAATATTCGGAATACCTAGGCCAAGGTCATACAAGAAACTATTTAATTCCATATGAAAGGTCAAGGTCACAAGTCAAGGTCAAATATAAGGTCAATATGCTAATTTCTTAACTTTTCATGCAAACTTCACAAAATTTGGTGAGACAGTTGCACTTTAAATGAAAAGGAAAATAACACATTTTGAGAAACATATCATGAAGGTCAAGGTGAAGGTCAAAGGTCAAGGTTAACTATTCTATACAAATATATATAACTAACTGATGGGTTTTAATGAAATTAGTCATGCATATTTGATTTTCCTGGGCAATGTCAATGAAAACAAAAATCTTACATAAATATCAAGGTCACAGGTCAAGGTCAAAGGTCAACTTATACTATATATATTTAGTTTTTATTCAAATGTATTCATTTTCACTATACAAGGTACTGGTAACCTTGATAGAGTATTGCTCAAATTTTAGATAAATATACTAAAGGGTAAGGTCAAAGTTCAAGGTCAAAGGTCAACATAGGTTTTTTACTAGTATTTTGTATACTAACTCTTAGATTCTCACTAGGCTTACCATGTATATTCGGAATACCTAAGCCAAGGTCATACAATAAACTATTCAATTCCATATGAAACGTCAAGGCCACAGGTCAAGGTCAAATAAAAGGTCAATATGCTTATTTCTTTACTTTTCATGCAAACTTCACAAAATTTGGTGAGATAGTTGCACTTTAAGTGAAAAGGGAAATAATAAATGTTGAGACATATAAAGGTCAAGATAAAGGTCAAAGGTCAAGGTCAACTATTCTATTAATATATATGAAACTAACTGATGGGTTTTAATGAAATTAGGCATACTTAATTGATTGTCATGGGCAATGGCAATGCAAACAAACATGTACTCTTACATAAAGGTCAAGGACACAGGTCAAGGTCAAAGGTCAACTTTTATTAGTTATGAAAACAGATTACTCACATTTTTGAAAACTGAATATGTTATGGTTTATTACTTATGGGGAGGTTTTAAGTGTGTTTCCTAAACTTCCATCATGCTTGAAATTACACCCCCTTGAGTCCCTTTCAAGATAAATTTGTACATTTTTCAGTAGAAAAATGTCCCGGCCGAAGGCCGATTCCTCTTAAATTACAGGCTCGCTATCGCTCGCCAGGATAAAATCGAGACCTGAATGGCACGAAAGGTCTTAATATGGGGTGAAAGTTTTAAAAATCGCTAAACTAATGGGGCGAACGTTTTATAATATCAAAAGCAATGGGGCTAAACATGAGAGAGAAAGGGGTCAAGAAAAAAATCCCTCAAGTGAAGATCTCCCCTTAAGTCACAACTTGTAACGGAAGACGAGAAGTCTCGGAGTGGGAGTGGGGGGTGCACTGTATCGGGGAGTTGTTGTGCCAACAGTGATGTGTGGGGCTGAGACATGGGCTCTGAGGAGGAGGGAGAGGGGAGGGCTGGATGTGATGGAGATGAGCTGCTTGAGGAGTGTGTGTGGAGTTGCTCGTGGAGACGGATTGGGGAGTGAAGAGATGAGTAGGAGAGTGGGGCGGCAGGAGCATTTGTCGACCAGAGTGGACGGAGGGGTGCTGAGCTGGTGTGGTCGTGTTGGGCGGGTGGGAGATGGGGGGCTTGCATGGAGAGTGTATGAGTCGGGTACAAGGGGGGATAGAAGGGCAGGAGGACCCCCATTCAGATGGAGAGACTGTGTGGGAGTAGCTTTGGATGATGGAGGAATGGCCATGGATCAGGCGGGGGAAGTGGTGGTGGACCGGAGTGAGTGGAGAGTGTTTGTGAATGGTTCAGTGAGCACGTGATCGTTTGGAGTGGGGGGTCGGGTGTATGTTGGACTAGATAATAGTCCATCAGGCGCTTGGCCCGGGGAGACGATTAATATGAAGGTGCGCCTGGAAGTGTGGTGGGAGGGCGTGTGGCTTTGGCTCCGCTACATGTCTGCCTGCCGAGATCGGAACCTCTCCGGGTGGTCGGGGGCCGGCGGAGTGCTGGAGCGACCTAGGTGACCCTGGGCTCTGGGTCTTCTCCTGGGTGACCTGGATGTGTGTGAGTTGGTGCTTTTTATCTGTGTTTATTCGATGTTTTATGTTGTTTTTGTGTTTTCCCTGTTCTTGCTCTGTCTTGAGTCGGCTACCCCCAAAATGGGGATTGGGCCTGAGCATATAGATAGATAGATAGACTTAAGTCACATATACATATCAAATTTTACATAAATATTGTAGTAGTTAAGGTCAGAGGTCAAGGTCAAAATCAGAGTATTTGTAATTTTCCCTAAACTCCTCCTTGACTGTTTAATGTATTATCATCAAATTATACAGGCAAATTTATTCAGTTGGTCAATGCGACGACCATCTAAATACAGTATATGTATTATATTTATAGTCAAAGGTCAAAGGTTAAGGTCACAGTATATGATCACTATTTGTAATCAATAAGTTTTTATACAAATTACATCATATTCATAATGCTAGCTAATACGAACATTGCCGTTAACCCACACAGTCCCAGCGACAATTATAGTCGTCAGTAGATGATTATCTCCACAGACCCAGCGATGGCTATAGCTGTCAGTAATGTACTTTCCTTGTTGCTTGTGCAACCCTGTACCTTTTTTCTTTTTCTTTTCTCTCAGCTTATATAAGACCCACTGAAGGTTGAGATCCAGTCTTGCCTCATCTCTTGAGGTGGAAAGGTGGTCTCTCCTGCCATTTTGGCCGCATTGCTTGGGACTGGGGGGGACTTTTATTAATGTATCCTACGGTACTGAACAGGTTAAGCTAAGTAAATCGTTGATAAGAAATTCTAAGGTCGAAGGTCAAGGTCAAAGGTTATGGTTAAAGGTCGAAATATGATTTTTACTAGTATTTCCTATTTAATGTAATATTCTCATTAGGCATATCATGCATATTCGAAATGCCTAGACCAAGGTCATACAAGAATAAACATAATTCCATTTGATAGGTCAAGGTCACAGGTCAACGTCAAATATAAGGTCAATATGCTAATTTCTTTACTACTCAAAGGAGTACAAAGGAGTACAAAGGAAATCAAGCCACAACAGATCTAGTTACCCTTCTAGGTTGCTTGTCCTCCAAAACACTGAGGATCAAGTGTCCAAACAGTGGTTTAGAGTGGGTAAGGGAACATTGGAAAGGGAATTACTGCCCTGGAACTAATGTCCGTGGCAGGATTAGGCAGTTAGTAGGGGACATAGGGGTTAGTAACTGAGGGGGGGATAAAATAAAGTTATTCATTTACAAACGCAGTCAGTCGCGGGTTTGATGCGAGATATTTGTCTAGGCGGAGTTTAAATGAATCAACGGTGATGCAGTCTATAATGTTTCGGGGAAGCCCATTCCACAAGTTGACAACTCGATTGAAGAAGAAATTCTTAGATTCGTGTGAGTTAAAAGATTTACCAATAATTTTGCAACCGTTTCCCCGCGTGTAATTAGATTGGTCGATAGTGAAGTACTTACTACAGTTCATATTGTCGATGCCTTTGATGATTTTGAACACTTGAATTAAGTCACCTCTTAATCTGCGCTGGGTTAAAGGAAATAGATTTAATTATCTAAGACGCTCTTCGTATGGTTTGTTCTTTAGGCTAGGTATCATTTTGGTAACTCTACGTTGAACTCGTTCTAGCTTGTTTATATCTTTTTGGTAATAAGGGCACCAGGATTGAACGCAGTATTCCAGAAGAGGGCGGACTAAGGAATTGTAAAGGGTTAGGATAACTTCTTTGGATTTATGCTCAAATGACCTGCCTATAAAGCCAATTATTTTGTTTGCCTTCTTAACAACTTCTGAACATTGTTGACTCGGTTTTTGGTTAGTCGATATTGTTACTCCCAGATCGGTTTCTCTGTTTACATTCTTAAGCTGAGTGCCATTCATCGAATAGTTTGCTTTCTCATTTAGGTATCCGATATGTAGTACTTTACATTTATCCGCATTGAAACTCATTTGCCAAATTTGGGCCCAACATGACAATTTATCTAGATTGTGTTGCATATTGTCAACTTGTTCTTTTGAGAGTACGCTATTTGCAATTTTTGTATCGTCAGCAAATTTTGAGATTGTACAGGTGAGGCCCTCATCTATGTCTTTGATGTAAATTAGAAAGATAATTGGTCCTAGTACCGATCCCTGGGGTACCCCGCTACTTACATTGGTCCATTTAGATGCCTTACCGTTTATGACTATTCTTTGCTTTCTGTCGCTGAGACAATTTTCTATCCATTTCAACACACCGTCTTGTATTCCATGCACTTTTAGTTTTAGCAATAAACGTTTGTGGGGAACTTTGTCAAAGGCCTTTTGAAAATCAAGGTATATAATATCTACAGCTTTACTCTCAACGTAGAGGTTGAGGATATCGTGGAAGAAGTCTAAGAGGTTTGTTAAACAGGAACGTTTTTTACGAAAGCCGTGTTGAGTATCTTTAAGTATGTTATTTTCCTCTAAGTGATTTACGAGTCTGTCTCGTACGACCGTTTCTAGCATTTTACATACAACTGAGGTTAAGCTAATTGGACGATAGTTACTTGGTAGGGATTTGCTGCCTTTTTTGAATATCGGTGTTACGTTGGCTAGCTTCCACTGATCGGGCATAGTTCCAGACTGCAAGGATTTATTGAATATTAATGTCAGTGGTTTGGAGAGCTCATCCTTAGCTTCCTTTAGAACTCTAGGCGAGATTGTATTAGGTCCAGGCGTTTTATTTACCTTGAGTTTATCTAAACAATTCAATACTTCTCTCTCTGTAACGGTGATATTGCTTAGAACATCTGAATTATCAATCTGAATTGGCGATGGTGTAGGGATATCACTGAGGTCTTTTGTTGTAAAAACTGATGCAAAGAAGGTATTGAGGGCATTACTCATTTGTACTTCGTCTTTGGTGTATTCTCCATTGTCATCGACTAACGGTCCAACAGTTGAAGTAACTACTTTTTTCTTTCTGATATAACTATAGAATTCTTTCGGGTTTGTTTTACTTTGATTTGCAATATGTAACTCTAAGGTCTTTTTACTTTGCTTAATTAACTTTTTGGCTTTGCGTCGTAGCTCTACAAATTTCGGCCGTTCTTCGTCATTTTGTGAGGATTTTAATCTATCATTAGCAAATTTTTTAGCAAGCAGGCAGTTTGAAATACCTTTATTCCACCATTTGGGCTTATTATTATGGCCGTATTTTCGATGGTATGCAGTCTTGCACTGCTTTTAGGTAAGTGGCTTCGAATAACTTCCAAGATGTATTTATGTCGTTATTGTTAATTAAAAAGCTCCAGTCAGTTTCTTTAAACATAGCTCTAAGTTTATGGAAGTTTGCTTTCTTGAAATTAGGGACTTTTTCGATGCTACTATTTGGTTCGTTACTAGTAAACTTTAAAGTGAAAGTTATCGTACGATGGTCGCTGTTACTGAATTCATCACCAACATTCAAATACTCTATTAATTCTTCTTTTGTTGCAAGTACAATGTCAAGAACGTTATTACCACGGGTTGGCGTTCGAACAAATTGATAAAGCGAACTCTCTTGCAAGTTCGTATACAAGTCATGTCCGGAGTGTGAAGTAAGAGTATCGCCCCACTTGGTCACAGGTAAATTAAAGTCGCCAAAAATTACGGTATCTTGTGAGTTACTTACATCTGCAATTTGTTCGTAAATTTCTCGGTCAGTTTGCACTGATTGAGCTGGAGGTCTGTATATTAATGCAAGTATTATTTTTGTACCTTTATTATTCTTTATTAGCACAAAAGATGCGTCGACGTTCACAATTTGAGGTTTTGACAAGAGGGTAGGGTTAAGACTTTCTTTGATATAAAGTAAAACGCCACCTCCATTTCGATTTATTCGGCTTTTCTCAAACATTACATAACCGGGAAGTGAATACTCTGTTAAAAAGTCTCTATCTTCTGTATTGAGCCAAGATTCTGTTATGCCAATCACATCATAATTTTCTGTAAACACTAGCTCCTCTAAATCTGAAAATATATTGCGTATGCTACGAGCGTTTGCATAGAAAACCTTTAAATTTGTTATTTTAGAACTCACGGAACGCTCTTTAACCCATAATTAGCGGCGAGCAACATAAGTCGAGTTAAATAAAGCTGGACTATGTGGCGGCGCTCGACATAACTCGAGTGGCAATTTCAGCACGTAATGTGGCTGAGAGAGAGAGACAAGTGGTGGCAGGAGACTAGCGAGCGTATGACTGCTCCAGACCACCGCGGCGAACCTACTGACACAAATCTCAGCTCCCTCCTCCCTCTCTCACTCGCTACATACTCAATTATGTACCGAAAGTACCGAATTACCTGCTTTTTGCACTCGCGTTGCACGGTTATTGCAAGAAAACTA
Source organism: Paralithodes platypus (assembly GCA_032716605.1). NCBI lineage: Eukaryota > Metazoa > Arthropoda > Malacostraca > Decapoda > Lithodidae > Paralithodes > Paralithodes platypus. The sequence continues at coordinate 26,704,297 of CM064554.1, forward strand.
TCCATCATACAAGGATCGTTATGGTGTCATTCGAAAGCTCTGTTTATGCCCTTTCAGGGATAGGTACTTGTTTTACGTTCTGGGTCTTATTTAGGCATGAAAATGATCACGTAAACAGCCCTATTTTGGCTAAAAACACCCCGCTGTGCGGTACACATAAATAAACCGCATAGGCCGCTCGTAAGGTGTTAATAATATTTTTGGTTCTTGTCGGATCTACATTTATGTTCATGGCTGTCCTCGGTCCTCGCTGTCTTCGGTCCTTATCGCTGGTGGTCCTCGGTTGCCTCTGTTTTTTTCTTGGCGTTGGATGATTTATGTCACTGCTGCTTCTTCTCGGATGGCGTTTTTTGATCCATGGCTGCGGACTGGTTCGTGTAGGAGACGACCCATGCGTGCTGAACCCACAGGGTTTAGATGAGTGCCATCCTTGCGGAACAGAGTAGGGTGGTTGTAGAAGTTGTCCCAGAGGTTGATGAATTCTACTTCTTCCCTCAGACACAAATATTTTAGTCGGCTATTTGTGCTGAAGGCCTTGTCGTAGAATTTGTCAGGTGCGTCGATCTTGGGGAGAATGCCTGAGATGATGATATTCCTTGACTTGTTTTTGTAGTGCTGGATCATCTTGAGATATTTCTCCATCAACTCTTCGGATCTGGTGCACATGACGTCATTTGAACCAGCATGGATGACAAAAAGGGTATTTTCATTTGCATCCTTTGTGGTATCTTCGAAGGCTTCCACAATGTCGTCCACTCCAGCTCCTGGGATGCTAAATCTTTTTCGTTGATTTGGGACTCTGTCACAGAACTCTTCGACCTGTCCTCGTAGGATGGAATCCCCAATGAGCCTGGTCTCTTCTCATTCGTCTTCCATCTCTACCAATATCTCAAATCTGTTTGACATTGTGACTGGTATATGAGACCTTTTCTGCGTTGGCCGTGCACCGTTCCTCACTGGTGTAAATCCGGAAACCTGTGGTGGCGGGACTCTACGTACAGGTCGGGGAGGGGAGTGGTTAGAACGGGGGCGAGGGGTTGGTACTGTTCGTGCTAGCAGGCTTCCTGCACGAGGAGTGGGGGAGAGACTAAGGTGAACAGGGCGGCTGTCCTGGTTTGATGTCGGCTCAGGTTCGTCAGAAGCATCTGCTGCAGTGTCTACTGCAGGTGTTGGATTGTTGGCAGATGACGTTGGGGCGGTGGTGGATGCTGGAGTTGAAACAATTGGAGTTAGTGATACTCCAACGTTGAGTGTTACAAACTCTTGGAGTGATTCCAGCTTCCTGGTGAGGGCGTTGATCTTGTGGGCTTCTTCCAATTTTGCTGTCAAATCCTCTCGTTGCTGGCAGAGTCGGCAGACTTGTGGATCGACAGGAGCAAACATGGAAGCACCAAACCTACCGGTGCAGTTCGTACAGGCGCGAGGCATGGTGACGATCACTTTCTTCAGATCACTTCACTCACTTAAAAACACTTAACTCACTTTAAAAACACTATACTCACTTTAAAAACACTTCACTCCCTTCAGGTCGCTTCACTTACTTAAATAGGCCTAACCGAAAACAAAAATGTTGAAATACACACAAATAGGTTATCAGCGGTGATAGCCTAACCGAAAATTAAAACAAAACTAAATTAAATTTGAATACGCAGTGATAGCCGAACCGAATTTTGTTTTATGTTTATTTAAACAGAAATAGGCCACCAGGGGTTATAGCCTATCCTAACCGAAAACAAAAATTATGAAATACCGGTAAGCAGAAATAGGCCACCAGCGGTGATAGCCTAACTGAAAATTTAAAAATTGAAGTACGCAAAAATAGGCCACCAGGGATGATAGCCTAGACTAACCGAAAACAAAAATAACCGAAAACAAAAATTATGAAATACCGGTACGCAGAAATAGGCCACCAGCGGTGATAGCCTAGACTAACCGAAAACAAAAATAACCGAAAACAAAAATTATGAAATACCGGTACGCAGAAATAGGCCACCAACGGTGATAGCCTAACTGAAAATTTAAAAATTGAAGTACGCAGAAATAGGCCACCAGGGATGATAGCCTAGACTAACCGAAAACAAAAATAACCGAAAACAAAAGTTATGAAATACCGTACGCAGAAATAGGCCACCAGGGATGATAGCCTAGACTAACCGAGAAAAAAAAATAACCAAAAACAAAAAAGTATGAAATATGCAGAAGTAGGCTACCAGGGGTGATAACCTACCTAAAAAAGCAAAACAAATATATATATATATATATATATATATATATATATATATATATATAATAGAATATGTGACTAAATATACAATTCACCAAATAAAGATTATATAAAAATAAAGTGTACTGCACACAAGGGGTTAATATACTGTATCAACAGATGGCGCTGGTGTCATTGTAGGCTAGTCAAGCAGGATTATATTTAGATAAACAAAGTTATCAGTCAAAGGTTACTACAAGATCATGCAAGCAACAACTAAAATTACAGATATGTAAACTTCACAACATTAGTTGAGACAGTTGTGCTTTAAGGGAAAATTAAAATGTTAAATGTTCAGACATCATGAAGGTCAAGATGAAGGTCAAAGGTCAAGGTCAACTATTCATTTAATACCTCTGAATCTAACTGATGATATTTAACCCCTTCACTGCGGGCTTATTTGCGCTAATTAGGGCATATTCAGGCACTCCTGAATGATTAATCAAGCATCTGCATTAAATGAACTGTATTATGTCGAAAACTAGGCAAAAATAGCTTCAAAATGAAGCCAGAACGAGCTTCGTAGGTGGCGGGGTTCACCCGCAGTGTTGCCATAGACATTCGGAAAAACTCGCTAATTATTAGCTCCGCTCACTCGGCAACACTGTTGTGTGATACCCGCGCAAGACACAGTCTCCCTCAGTGAGTGGCTGGCTGCTCTTAGGGTCGGATGGAGGTCCCTCACGCTCCCGCCCACTGACACTCAATTTCTACGGCTTTTACAGGCTTTTAACCCCTAACTATCTGCGCGCAACATAAGTCGAGTATAATTAATCTGGACTATCTGGCGACGCGCGACATAGGTCGTGTGGCAATTTCAGCACGTAATGTTGCTGAGAGAGAGAGACAAGTGGTGGCAGGAGAGTAGCGAGCGTATGACTGCTCCAGACCACCGCGGCGAACCTACTGACACGAATCCCACCTCCTCCCTCCCTCTCTCACTCGCTACATACTGAATTGTATGGGGAAAGTACCGAATTACATGCTTTTTGCAATCGCGTTGCGCGGTTGTTGCAAGAAAACTAGCGGTCATAAAAGGATCGTTGTGGTGTCATTGGAAAGCTCTGTTTATGCCCTTTCAGGGATAGATACTTGTTTTACGCTCTGGGTCTTATTTAGGCATGAAAATGATCACGTAAACAGCCCTATTTTGGGTAAAAAGACCCCGCTGGTGGCTACATATTATATACCGCCTAGGCCGCTCATAAGGTGTTAAAGCCTGGAAATTGTTGTAAATTGCCTATGCGTTTCAGAACGTCACCCGCAGGAAAAGGGTTAATGAACTTTGACACACTTATTTGATGTTCTAGGGTTACATCAAAGTAAACACAAATATAATCCTACATAAAAGTTAAGGTCACAGGCCAAGGTCATAAGTTAACCATCATAAAAAAAATACTCAATAAAGTGTATTTGCAATATATATATATATATATATATATATATATATATATATATATATATATATATATATATATATATATATATATATACAGTATAAATATATAATATATATATATATATATATATATATGTTAGTAAAGCCAGGTAATACATTTTCTTTAATACATACGAGGTTGAAAGAAATGGCAATTTCTGCATTGGAAATTTTATTATTCAAAGTTTCCAGGTCTCTGATGAGTTTTCGCTGGGTGGCAGGAAGTAGATGAATGAGATTAGCAAAATTCATGGTGGTACAGGGTTACATTAATGTACATGATGATACAGGATATACGACGCGTTTCACTGGACAACCAGCATTATCAAGTAAGGATAGAATTATATAAAAGGTAAACAGGAAGGGTATATAGAGGGTGGAGGATCAGACGAGGCGAAAATCAGAGGGCAAAAGTCTGCTATTGGTGAAGGGGTATTCTAGGAGTGTAAAAGAGAGAACCGCTTCACGCAGGCGCACTGGATGCGGGAAGGTGGTGGTCGGTTGGCGGGGTCGAAGCTGATTGGCTGCGTGTCGAGGGGCGTGGCCTAAGTTGCGTAGTACGTGTGGCGCCGGCAGAAGACGAAGCTGAAGGAGGTAGCGCGGGGGCTGCGTCAAGGGCACCGGGGGCCGAGGGGGGGCGTTAGGTCCTGTAGGATAGTGCCTCTTGGCAGAAGGAAGGATCTGAAGGTCCAGAGTTTGGTTGTTGAGATTAGGATGTAAGGCTTGGATACATAACGCTTCGAGTATAGGTAATCTCCTTGGGTCACTTTTTTATCGAGTATGGTGGTGTGTTTCTCTAACTCGTTGCGTGTGAGATGGGGGTGGTTAGGGGTGAGATATTGGTCTTTGATGGCTCCAGCCTAAAGGTGAAGAGTTAACCGACGTGAAAGACGAGTCTGCGTCATGCCAATATAGGAATGAGGTATACAGTCCTCATAATTACAGGTATGTTGGTAAATGACGTGTTCGTCGGTCAGACGATAGAGCCCGATGACCGACGATCACGTCACTTCCTGTTTACCTTTTATACCATTCTATACTTACTTGATAATGCTGGTTGTCCAGTGAAACGCGTCGTATATCCTGTATCATCATGTACATTAATGTAACCCTGTACCACCATGAATTTTGCTAATCTCATTCATCTACTTCCTGCCACCCAGCGAAAACTCATGAGAGACCTGGAAACTTTGAATAATAAAATTTCCAACACAGAAATTGCCATTTCTTTCAATCTCGTATGTATTAAAGAAAAAAAAAAAAAAAAAAAAAAAAAAAAATATTATATATATATATATATATATATATATATATATATAGATATATATATACAGTATATAAAAATATATATATATATATATTATATATATATATATATATATATATATATATATATATATATATATATATATATATATATATATATATACTGTATATAATGTATATAAACCGATTTTACCTAAGAGGTTCAATACTACTTGCAGAATTCTAGGTCGCAGAGTTGTGCATGCATTTTTTTTTTTTTTTTGGTAATGCGAAAACTGCACACCTACTTTATTATTATAGTAGCGATAGAATATTGAGAGAGATGCAACAATGCGGCGGAGAGAGAGAGATTGCAGAGAGTTGGTGAGTGGACGGGAGTTAATGATACGAAAGGTCTTCCTTTCAACTTTGTCTAAGAGAGCGGTGTGAGAGGAACCTCCCCACACGTGTGAACAATACTCAATACAAGGACGCACTGTGCCCCTGTACAGAGCACGAAGCTGTGCAGGGGTAAAGAACCCCCTGAGGCGGTTGAGCACACCCAGCTTCTGGGAGGCTGCATTAGCAAGACTGGTAATATGGTCCTTCCAAATGAGAGCAGAAGAAAAAGAGACACCAAGAATATTGAGAGAAGATGAAAGATGGATTTTTGTATTGTTGAAGAATAAGGGATAGTTCGCTGGGAGTTCCGGATGGGTAGATAGTTGGAAAAATTGGGTTTTGGAAGCATTAAAGGTAACAAGGTTTTCTCTGTCCTAATTGGAAATAGTATTTGACTATATGATTCGATTCCGAGCCCTAGCAGTTATATTTGTCACTAAATTAATATATATATATATATATGTTTCTAATCACTCAGTGGGGTTCGAACCACCGACCGTCAGGACGATAGCCGACGCTTTAATCAACTACACCACGGCAGTTGACGATAGCTTCGGCTATCGTCCTGACGGTCGGCGGTTCGAACCCCACTGAGAGTTTAGAAACATTTAGTGGCTCACGTGTATTTGTGATTTATACTCAATATTGTGACATTAACCACTCCGTTAGAACCGTATGGCTTGTCCTACAGTGACTCACTAGGATCGCCAGGGCAGTGGATGGGGCTACAGTTTATGTATTAGAGTGTGCTTTATTTCATATGAAAGCTCGTGTCATGGGCAGTCCAGAAAGGCTCTTTGTATTCACCCATGTCAAGGCTTTATATATTTAATTGTAAAGTATATGTTTTATCATTAACTAGTAATGATGGGATCTGGGAGAGAGAGAGAGAGTAGAACAGAGTGAGAGGGAGCACGCAGTGTTTTTGCCCCGCTCGATGACGTCACGGCTGGCTGCCTCGTGGGGGTTGGTTGAGAGAGGTCCTTACCATGCTGCTAGCTCCCTTGCTAGTGGCTAGAGGACTTGTTACCGCTTTTTTTCCCACGCGGCTCGACCTAGTCCCGGTATATATACAGGTTCCTCGCCACTCTCTCCCTCAGATCTGGTTTCTAGAACGCATCCCTCTTTTTCCCTTGGATATCTGTCTCCCTCTTTGCACCTGAGAACCTGTTTCTCTGCCTATCTCTCTCATTTTCCATATCTTTCACCACCTTTTATTAACATTATATCCGCTCTGGTTAACTCTGCAAAATCAGCTTAATGCTGGCCAGTTGTATTGTGCGTTAAGGTCTGATATAACCTATGTATGTTTAGTTGTTAAGATAAGTTGATCACGAAGCATTGGTTGGCTTTCATATTGCCGCTTCCTATAATTATTAGTGTTCTGCTGGATTAGATAATGCTAGACTAGGGGTCTGATATTATAAGGTATTGTTTCCTATGAGTGCTGGCTTTAGGCAAAGCTGCACGACATACCTGAGAACTGGAGTTGATTGAGTAAATTCTAGTCTGTGTGCCATTGAGAGTAGAGCATGCACGAATGAGGGCTTTTTGCCTATACCATTCTGCACTGTTCTAAGCTCGTTGTTTGTCTTTGAGGTACGCCAGGAGAACGCTTAATACTTCGGTATTAAAGTTTCTCAATAGAGCTACCCTTCCCTATAACGTAATATTTGACGCACAGACTTGAGATTTGCACTAGACTATGCGGCATGCCATGCGCACCAGTATCTCGTATCATTGACTCTAGCTAGGCTTTATCAGTCACAGTAGACATTAAGTATATTAACCTAATTACTCTTTTTATGCATACCCATTTATGATTACACAAGCATTTCGCAGCCTAGTTTGATGTATGGAGACACAAACGACTTAGGCTCTTTTTGTTGATAGGAATACTGCATTGTCGTGGCGATTATTATTGTTGTAGTGTTTAGGATATTCTTGGCTCCGACGGCATTATATATTCTGCCTTTTTGTGTGCATAGCCTGCACGAGCATTGTTCCGCTGCCTGCCTTTTTGGGTTCCATTTCCGATACGAGCATCTTTATAGCATCTAACATTTAAAGAAGATTCCTTGTTAGTGTTGAAGGACTTTAGTGCACTTTCTTTCATGCAGGAGTGCCTGACATTTATTGATTAAAGTAACGTAAGCTGTAACTTCTCTTACCACCTTACTTTGCATACCATAACCAAGCACCTTCGGTTATAGGTAGTAATAGGCTGTTTTCACATAACATTAAGCCTAGAATAGACGCACATTTATTGAGAGTTTGATAGCCTATTATTGCATATAGAACTCTGGAGAGTATTTGTGTTCTTTGTTCACTGGGAATATACATCAGAGGTTGGATCTAGCGCTTTCCGTTGTACCATTTATGCCATTACTAGTCCTATGAATAAGAGCCCTGATATATTTGAACCTCAGTCGTAACAAATGGCGACCTTACCTAGGATTTGGTGAACCTACATTTATTAGCAGGGAACATTTGTTGTTTTGGAGAATATTTTGCGGGGATCAGCAAGTATAATTTTTGTTCGCAACATAGTATAGCCCTTGAGTATTTCCGAGAATTTTTGTGTGTATATTGAGGTATAAGAGTTTGGGGTGCTTCTTTTCTGAATATTGAGGTGGGATTTTTTTTAGAGCATCATGTCTTATACCGAATCAGAGGAGAATGGAGACACAGTACCTAATGTCGAAACTGAGGAACAGCAGCATGATGAAAGGGTTAATCGGGTGAACTGTGAGGAGGATGCTAGGATATTTTTGCAATGGCCTGTTACTGCCGAGCGGTTGGAGGGTATGGATCGGTACGGTCTTCAATGCCTGGCCACAGCTATCGGTCATGCGGTTACTAGCAGCATGACCAGGGATAACTTGATAACGTGTGTACTGGGCAGGGTGACTGGTGAGCGAGATGGGTTGAGTGCTCAGAGCCCTTCGGCCATGTGTCCCCTACACTCGACTCCCAGCCATCCCAGTAGTTTGCCGACCCCGGGTACGCTTCCGCAGTTGGGTGGTGACTGGCAGGGTGGGTTGCCCCTGGGGGGACCACCGGTAATTTCAAACATTGTAGCACCTTCACCTCCTCAAGCGTTAACTCCAGAATTATTTCTTCAGCTCGAATTAGCTAAGCTTCAGCAGCAATAAAGGGCATATGAGCTTCAGCAGCAATTAGAATTAGCCAAGATAGAAGAGAGAGCCAAGATAGAAGAGAGAAAACCATCAGTCAGCAGCACATAGAGCTAGCAAAAATCCAAGCTGACTTAGAGTCGACTAGGTACTGTGCCGACATGGACGTAGAGAAGTCGCGAGTAGAGGCAACGGGACAGCGACTTGGGGCTGGTAACCGTGTTCATGAGCAGTCTCTCTCGCACTTATTGAAACTGGTTCCGGTGTTTGATGAGAGTGGTGTAACAGAATTTTTCACACGCTTTGAGAAGAAGTGCCAGGAACACCAGTGGCCAGAGAATAAATGGGCAGCACTTGTATCCTCTAGATTAATAGGCAAGGGTCTTAAAGCCTACGATGCGTTACCTTTGGAGTCATGTATTGTGTATGAGGATCTCAAGGAGGCTGTCCTGAGGGCTTACGAACTGAAACCAGAAACGTACCGTTTGAAGTTCCGGGGTGTAACTAAGGGAAGAGATAGCACCTTTTTGGAACACGCCCGGGACTTGTCCGATGCTATGGGGAACTGGCTCCGATCTGAGAAGGTAACAACGTTTGATGGAGTTAAGCAGTTGATGATGTTGGAGCAGTTCTTTAAGAGCATGGGCGGTGATCTAACTTTGAACTTAAAGGAGAAAATCCCAAGAACTCTAGTCGAAGCAGCAGAAATGGCTGATCGACGGCTGTCGTTGATTCGGAGTTGCGGGTCCTCACAGAAGTACGATGTAAGTGCCAAGGACCGTTATCCTCCCCCTCCCCGTAACAATGACACATTTAAACAGAAGAGCCATGAAACTAAAACTGAATCCAAACCTTACACCACACCGTATGTGAAAAGTCAGGGGCCTTTTACATCACAGTATAAGCCGAAACCGAAATTTATGTATTTTAGTTGCCACCAGGAGGGTCATAAGGCAAATGAGTGCCCTAGTCGACCTCCTCCGGCAGCCGTGTCCTTTGCTCACGGCATTGGAGTATTCAAGAGGACATCGGAGTTTGTTAGAGGCATTTCTTCCGAGGTAAATACACTGCCAGTGCAGAAGGATCCGGAAGGCTTATTCCCTGTCCGTGATGCCTTTAGTGACCACAGGGGACTCAGTTGTGTGGAGTGGGGGGGTAGAAGACATGAGGTGAGAATTTTGCGTGACACTGGGGCATCGCAAACACTGTTGAGAAATTTCACTGGTAAACCTGTCAATACGGCGCGGGTGGTTGTGGTTCAGGGAGTTAATGCGACAAGGTCATACCCGCTTGTAAGAATGAAGGTGGAAGTTGATGGTGTGACTCGAGACCTGGATGTAGGAATTGTGGAGAAGTTACCTGGTGGGGGCGTCGACCTCCTTCTCGGCAACGACTTTGCGGGACCTACTTCTGAGGCTCCACCCTTGGTCGTTGCCGAGAAGCCGGCCGACATGAGTAGGGAGGAGCAGGAGGGGGTTGAGAAGTGTCCGGTGCAGCCTATGGCGTGTGTTGTCACCGGAGATCCTGCATCCAGGGAGTCACATTCTGGTCAGCAATCTTTAGATCAACGGAGGAAGGGTACCGAGAAGGGGTTGAAAGTTGATGCGGTTGAGAGTTTAGTGTCAACGGACCTTCTCGGGGACTCATTATTAGGACCACATTTCGAGTCTGGAGAAGACCCAGTAACTGTTCCTGAAGAGGCAGAGGATGGGCTTAAAAAGACGAAAGAGTTGAAGGAGGACAGTGATGCACAGTCGGGAGATGTAGCAACAAGGTACCCTGATGCGTACCCTATGAGAAATGGGTCGGCGAAGACGGTGGTCCGAAGCTTGCTAGTGTATTTTTCCCGGTATGGTTGCCCGCAGGGGATTCAGTCAGTCCAGGGACCCAACTTCGCTTCTAGCCTCTTTGTTCAAGCAATGCCGCAGCATGGGATTGTTGGGGTTGTGTCATCTGCGTATCATCCGGAGAGCCAGGGTGTGTTAGAGCGATGGCACTCAGCCTTGAAATCTGTGCTTCGTTGTTGTTGCTTTGAGAGTGGGAAGGATTGGGATCTTGGCCTGCCATGTGTTTTGTTTGCTGTGCGGGAGGTACCTGGGGAGAGTTTGGGATTCAGCCCTAATGAGTTTGTCTTTGGACACCGTGTCAGAGGGCCTCTCCATATGGTTGAAGAAGTATGGGAGGGCGCAGAAAAACCTTGTTCTATGCTCAAGTGTGTCCTCAACAGTCGAGAACGGATGTTGCGCAGTCTGGAGTTGGCTAGCCGTAATTTGACTAGCTCTCAGGCCCTCAGGAAGGACAGGTACGACCTCAAGGTTGAACTCAGGGAGTTTCATGTGGGTCAGGTGGTGTTGTTTCTACTGCCCCTTGTAGGTCACCCCTTATCCGCGAAGTACGCTAGTCCTTATAGGGTGGTTGAGGAGCTATCAGACCTGGTTTACTTGGTAGCCACTCCAGACAGACGGAAGTGCAATCAGTTATGTCATGTTAATCCCATGAAGGAGTATGGGAGGCACCCCCCTGAGCCTCTCACTGTGCCTGTAATGACGTTTAGCAGTCAAGGTGGAGAAGGAGAACGGGACAGTCAAGCTCAGGTGGAAGATAACTGGAAGGATAATAAGTTCAAATGGGCGCCTGAGTGTGAGGTGTTTAGAGAAGTAAAACACCTGTTGTGCACTCACCCGATCCTCAGGGCCCCTGACTTTAGCCTACCTTTCCAACTAGCAACGGAGGCTAGTGGTGTGGGGGCTGGTGCCATCCTTGTGGAAAAGGACGATGATGGGCTGGAGCATCCTGTTAGTTTCTGCTTGGAGAAGTACAATTCGGCCCAGGGGAGCTGCTCTGTTGTCGAGGAGGAGCTGCTAGCGGTTGTGCTTGCGCTGGGGCATTTCGAGGTCTATGTTCCAGCCTATGGTCCGGTCGTTGTAGTTTACCCAGATCATCACCCTCTCAAGTTCTTGGACCAGTTTCACAATCGGAATATGAGGCTGACCAGGTGGTCACTAAGGTTATTGGTATATAACCTGGACATACGCCATATTGCCGGTTGTGACAACGTGGTTGCAGATGGTCGTTCAAGGGTATATGATCCTGGGTAGATTGACACACGGGTAGCCTCCTGCTTTAGTTTGAATAGTATTTTGCGCTTGGTGCTTGTTGGCTCGCGGTTGTAGCCCAGCGTATTGGGTCGTAAAGCAGGAGTTGAGCGTTTGGTATAGAAGAAAAAACTAGGCTTGCCCCTATAGTGCAGCCGAAATAAACAAATTAAAAGCATAACAAAATCAAATAAAAACTCTTTCTTTGATAGTTGAATTTTTTCAGTATGTTATAGCAGTAATTCTGAGTTGCACTCCTCTCAGAATGCTGGGCTAGAGAAGCTCGCTCTTGAGGAGCATAACTACATATAATTTAACCTATTGTGTTGGGGAGGGTTATAATTTTGAAAAATGTTTTGTTGAGGAACTGTGCCAGACATTTTACTGCCGCTGGGTGATGGGAAGTAGAGATATAGCATGGGTTTTAACCATCAGATTTTTGTGAGCCTTGGGGCCTCTGAGAAAAATCTTGGGGGGGGTGTGACGTTAACCACTCCGTTAGAACCGCATGGCTTGTCCTACAGTGACTCACTAGGATCGCCAGGGCAGTGGATGGGGCTACAGTTTATGTATTAGAGTGTGCTTTATTTCATATGAAAGCTCGTGTCATGGGCAGTCCAGAAAGGCTCTTTGTATTCACCCATGTCAAGGCTTTATATTTTTAATTGTAAAGTATATGTTTTATCATTAACTAGTAATGATGGGATCTGGGAGAGAGAGAGAGAGTAGAACAGAGTGAGAGGGGGGTGCGCAGTGTTTTTGCCCCGCTCGATGACGTCACGGCTGGCTGCCTCGTGGGGGTTGGTTGAGAGAGGTCCTTACCATGCTGCTAGCTCCCTTGCTAGTGGCTAGAGGACTTGTTACCACTTTTTTTCCCACGCGGCTCGACCTAGTCCCGGTATATATACAGGTTCCTCGCCACTCTCTCCCTCAGATCTGGTTTCTAGAACGCATCCCTCTTTTTCCCTTGGATATCTGTCTCCCTCTTTGCACCTGAGAACCTGTTCCTCTGCCTATCTCTCTCATTTTCCATATCTTTCACCACCTTTTATTAACATTATATCCCCTCTGGTTAACTCTGCAAAATCAGCTTCATGCTGGCCAGTTGTATTGTGCGTTAAGGTCTGATATAACCTATGTATGTTTAGTTGTTAAGATAAGTTGATCACGAAGCATTGGTTGGCTTTCATATTGCCGCTTCCTATAATTATTAGTGTTCTGCTGGATTAGATAATGCTACACTAGGGGTCTGATATTATAAGGTATTGTTTCCTATGAGTGCTGGCTTTAGGAAAAAGCTGCACGACATACCTGAGAACTGGAGTTGATTGAGTAAATTCTAGTCTGTGTGCCATTGAGAGTAGAGCATGCACGAATGAGGGCTTTTTGCCTATACCATTCTGCACTGTTCTAAGCTCGTTGTTTATCTTTGAGGTACGCCAGGAGAACGCTTAATACTTCGGTATTAAGGTTTCTCAAGAGAGTTACCCTTCCCTATAACGTAATATTTGACGCACAGACTTGAGATTTGCACTAGGCTATGCGGCATGCCATGCGCACCAGTATCTCGTATCATTGACTCTAGCTAGGCTTTATCAGTCACAGTAGACATTAAGTATATTAACCTAATTACTCTTTTTATGCATACCCATTATGATTACACAAGCATTTCGCAGCCTAGTTTGATGTATGGAGACACAAACGACTTAGGCTCTTTTTGTTGATAGGAATACTGCATTGTCGTGGCGATTATTATTGTTGTAGTGTTTAGGATATTCTTGGCTCCGACGGCATTATATATTCTGCCTTTTTGTGTGCATAGCCTGCACGAGCATTGTTCCGCTGCCTGCCTTTTTGGGTTCCATTTCCGATACGAGCATCTTTATAGCATCTAACATTTAAAGAAGATTCCTTGTTAGTGTTGAAGGACTTTAGTGCACTTTCTTTCATGCACTCCGGAGTGCCTGACATTTTTTGATTAAAGTAACGTAAGCTGTAACTTCTCTTTCCACCTTACTTTGCATACCATAACCAAGCACCTTCGGTTATAGGTAGTAATAGGCTGTTTTCACAAAACATTAAGCCTAGAATAGACGCACATTTATTGAGAGTTTGATAGCCTATTATTGCATATAGAACTCTGGAGAGTATTTGTGTTCTTTGTTCACTGGGAATATACATCAGAGGTTGGATCTAGCATTTTCCGTTGTAGCATTTATGCCATTACTAGTCCTATGAATAAGAGCCCTGATATATTTGGACCTCAGTCGTAACAATATATATATATATATATATAATATATATATAAATATATACTGTATATATATATATATATATATATATATATATATATACTGTATATATATATATTATACTGTTATATATATATAATATTATATAAATATATATATATATATATATATATATATATATATATATATATATATATATAAATATATATAAAAAATATATAAATATATATATTTATATAATTGTACAGTGGGTTTTTGGAGTGGAAAGCTGTGCATTTGTCTCCCCTCTCTAAAATGTTGGTTATTTTCTCCGGCGGCCTCTTGCAACAGAGCCCAGGTTACCCGTCTTCAAAACGGGTAGGGAGCAACCAAATGTCCCAGCGTGGTATGGCTGAACCACATCCCTTCCGGCGGAAGTGCAGATTCCTACGGGAGCTTAGAACTCGGCCCGCCGAGTTAACTCTCCCTGACCGTAATAGTTACGCGACAAATCGCCCTGCGGCGCCATAGTCGAGTGTACAAGTGTTAAGATTCGTTATGCAAACTCGTTTCATTGTCTTTAGTAACAGATAATCAGACACTACTGGTCAATGGGCCTGTGGCACTTGCCATAGGTAAGCAGTTTCAACAAGCTAATACGGAGAAATCCCAGGTTTTTTCACGGAGAGTCCAGCGGAAGGTTAGAGTAGTTGTGGAACTATAGCTAATTTTCCGGCAGACTCACGGTAGGATGTATTAACACCTCGCAGGTTATCCTTATGAGCATTGATTCCTGGACAATTTCTATTTCCAGAATCCCCGGCTCCTTAGTGACTGCAGAACCGGCGACGTTGGGGGGCTGATTCCTGCGGGGGGGGGGGGGGGGGCCTTTTATCCATCATGCCTTGGTTTGAATTATGAACTACTCCTACCTGTTCAATGTTGCCCATTATTGTCGCTCATAAATTATGTTTGAAATGTGTCAAATGTTTAGACCGCTTTAGAGGCTTGTGGGTGTCGCGGCATTTATTTTTTATTTTTTTTTATCTATATGATTGAGGGAGGCAAAAGGCAGAACTGCCTATAGCGATTGCCTCCCCCTAGTTGAAAGAGTGACAGGGCCGAAATCAAGGGACGTTCGAGGCAAGATGCCTGGACACACAGAGTTTGAAGCACTTTAAATCATAGGAAGAGGGAAAGACTGATTCTGGGAGAGAGTTCCAGAGCTCAGCTGTTGAGTAGAAGAAAGACTGAGAGTAACGTTTCACTCTCGGGTTGGAGAGTTGCACAGAGTAGGGGTGGGATTGAGTTGCAAGACGGGTACCACGTGCCCTGTATGCTCTGATCTGAAAAACGCTTTATTCAGACAGAAAGACTTATCGTGCTTGGCGGCACTACAAGAGATAAAAGCTACCTTTAATTGTTATGCCAAAGACACAGCCCATAAGGCGCTTCATTGCGATGACGAGGCCCTCTGGGAAAAGTTAATTATCAAGTCGCCTCTAACTAAACTCGCCTCCTGTAAATATGTTAAGCCTAAAGTAAAGTCGAAAGCCCTCGTGAAAGAGGTAGTGATTAGCAGTAGTGGCACTGACAACGAACTTACTGAGGTTCCCCCCCCCCCCCCCCCCCCAACCCCCCGACCGTCCGAAGAGGAGACGATCACCTTCTCTGAAGCGGAAATCTAGGTCCAGGTCTAGATCCCCTCGGAGACAGTCTCGGCAGTCTTCAACTGACTCTTCCCGGTCACTCAAGCGCCGGAAAGAGGACTCTGAGTCATCGGCTGGTACGCCGCGTAGTGGGAGCCGGAAGGTGACCCCGCAGCCTCCTCCCTCTACCCCTACGTCTGACACGCCTCACGTCGATTCTGGCGACTCGGAAGTGGGGATAGAGGCCACGGGTTTCACTCCTAGTCATGAACATTCATTAAGTGTACCGTCTCATGTTACCTTTGCAATCCCTAAATTAAATTATGTGCCACGTAGTGTCCAGTCCGCCGGCCCAAGATGGGTCCTGGCTAAACAATATAAGGGTTTTCCGTCAGGGTCGCAAGCTGTTGATAGCCCACAAATAATTCAGGACTCTCAGCCACCCGCGGCAGGGGGGTGGTGGCGTCAGTCAGAACCTTCTCATAGAAACGTAAAGGGATTCCAGGAACTAGGGATGAGGATATTATGGACATGTTACCTTCATCAGTCCCAGATTTAATGTGGCCTCCGGCGGAACAGGTACCGGAGTCCGGAGCCACGACAGGATAGTTCTGAGTTAAGTAGGGAGCCAGAGGAAGTGCCTTTAGCCCCGGCTCAACAGACTATTACAGGTGAGGAGTCTGAAGAAAGCTCCTAATCTTCGAGGAGCTCTCACAGTAAGTGTGTTACTTTGGATGAAATCAGTGATATATTCCATAAAGTTATGCAACAGTATAACCTCCCTGTCTCTTCTGATCCTCCTGCTTGTCAACCGTTAGTTGCCCCCAGTCATTCAATAATAAGACCTCTAGAGCCTCCAGGTTTTCTTCCTTCTCTTACCATGACCCCGGCAGTATCCGCGGTTCCAGGCAATACAGTGCCTGACACACTAACTACCACCAATGTGAGGGTAATTGCAGATTTCACTCCTCCCCGCTTAGATAAGGCACCACAGAAGAAATGGCCCCATGCCTCTCCTCTATGGCCCTGACTGTTCTTGGGTCCAGGCGACGCCTCTGAACCCACAATTAGCACAACCCACCATTTCGGGGGACCTAGTGGTCCCTAGTGAATGGAAAATTGAGATTAACTAGAGCAAGAAGTTTAGAGCTAAAGATGAGGCAGGGAGATTGCTGGATGTATCGATTAAAGCTATCCCCAGTTCATATAATCCAGACTTCTTTGTGTATGCTGCTGCCCCGGCAGTTCCTTCCGCCGCTTCTGCACGACTCTTTGCAGACTGGTCAAAAGCTGATGGCGTCAATGATGTCAAGGCTTTAAATGCTCTTACGCCGGAAATGGATACACTTCCGGTACTAGACCAAACGCATACACCAGTCCTGCAGATGGGGCGGATAGGGGTAGGTCCCTGGATAGATTGGGAGTTAGAGGCTCAGGTATTTGCTTCAACAATCACGTCTAAGTCCTCACATCAGGTTCCACAGGAAACGCATAATTATTTTTCGTTTCCTGTCTCTAAGGCTGATGGGGTGTCACCAGCTTTGTTTGCCTTCCTGGCGGCACCCAAAGTAGCCCTAAGCTCATTAGAGGAACCCTTTTGTACTCCTCCGGCAGCTCACCTTGAAAGGGATTTTAAACTAAGAAACCAAGCCTACTGGCAGTTCTCTCAGTATCTAGTTAGTCACCAGATTGTTGTCTCATTTACCAGAACTATCTCGGCCATTGCTGACCCTCAGGTTAGGAAGGCCACTGATTTATCTAGACGACTTTTATTGCAAAACTCTATTCAGACCTTAGGAGACGTCAGAATTGCAATGATGGAAGTAGTTCGAGCCCGCCAGGATCTGAGAGTGCACCTAGTGAAGAAGTTACCGGATGACATTGGTCGCCGGGTAACTCTTTCGCCGGTCCTCACGGCCTTCCTTCTTACTTCAGAAACTTGGAGTATAGTTTTTAATTTGGTAAATGGGTGGAAGCAAGTTACCTTCCAAGCTAAGAAGGAACCAGTTAAGAAACCTTTTCACAAGCCAAAGAGCGGAGGTAAGCCTAACCAGCCGCATGCTAAACAATCCTTTCGAGATCCCAGAACCCCTCTTCAGCCGGGAGGTACTCTGCCCAAACCCAGACAAGGTAAATACTCAGGATATAAAGGTAAGCCCCACCAGAAGCCAAATCAGGGCCAGACGTCAGCCAAGACTAGCCAGCCGTCTTATACCAACCCACCTCCCCCTCCAAAAAACTAGCCACCCAAACTCTCAATCTCCCAGTGCCGTGCTTAGGTGTACCGGATTCGAGAGTTGCTTTACCAAACAGGCCCGTTCTGCAGACTGGGTCGTTCCAGTTATTCCGCTTGGCCTGGCCCAGGAAAACTTGGGCCAGGAAAGTAGTTAGCAAAGGAATCACCTGGCGGTGGCTCCGGCGAACTCGACTGCGTCAAGCGCTGGAATGCAACAATGTTTCACAGGAGGTGGAGGCCCTAGTCCAAGAAATGATCTCAAAAGAAGTCCTTGTCCCAGTCAAACCAATTTGCCCAGTATTCACCTCCAGACTTTTCTTAGTGCCGAAAAGGGACAGTGTGCAAATGCGACCAGTATTGGATCTCTCGCATCTGAACACATTTATAATGAATTCACCCTTCAGGATGCTTGCAGTCAATCAGATCAGGCTCTCTCTTCTGCTGCAAGGCTTGATGTGTTCAGTAGACCTCAAAGACGCCTATTGGCATATCCCTATAAACAAGAGGTTCCAGAAATTCCTCGCTCTGAGGATCAGACGAGAGACTTATGTCTTTCAAAGAATGCCTTTTGGGTTGAACCTGGCACCGAGAATATTCACAACATTAGTCCCGCAAGCCCTTTTGCCATTGTTAGTCCACGGCATACAGGTGTTTTGGTATCTAGACGACTGGCTGGTGGTGGCAGAGTCAGAGGAGTTATGTCACAACCATGTAAACCAAGTATTAAATCATGTGCACAACCTAGGGTTCAAGGTGAACTTGGCGAAGTCTCACCTTGTTCCCACAAGGAATATTCATAGGATAGGGCTGGTCTGGGACACCACCGATCTAACTCTTACTCAGAGTGTGGACAATCGGGAAAGATTCGCAGGAAACTATTCCTCTTTCTCCACAGTCGGAATACGACCAGGAAAATGTGGGATTCTCTGATCGCCTCTCTCAACTGGATCCAATTGACTGTGAAGTTGGGCCGGTTGAAAGTAAAGATACTAATCTTGGAAGGCAACACAAATTTTCTTCTCTCGCCGGAGAAGAAATTATGGCCAATTCCTCCATTAATCCACAGCTTGCTATCGGTCTGGGCCAAGGCAGAGATGCTTTACTCAATAACGACATGGGTTTCTCCCCCGCCTACGGTATGGGTAGACACAGACGCTTCAGGAGCTCTAGGTTGGGGCTATCAGTCGAATCTAAGCCATCAAGGGCAAGGTACTTGGCCCCATGCCACTCTTTGTCACATCAACAAGCCAGAGCTTTTAGTTCCTCTCTTTTTCCTCCAAGATCACGGCATGTCTTTGCAAGCAAAATCAATAGCGTTCTGTATGGACAACCTAACTGCAGTCCATTGTATTCAGAAGCAGGACTCAGTGAGGTCTCGAGAGTTGCTAATATTGTTAGAAAAGATTTTTGCCCTGGCCGAATGACTGGGCATTCATCTGCATGCAGCTTATCTCCCCGGCGTGTCGAAAGTCTGGGCAGACGCTCTGTCTCGGAGGCGGAGCACCATAGTAGAATGGGCTATCAAACAAACCGTCTTCGACAAGATGATTGCAAGGCCTTACCGTCCACAAGTGGATCTGTTCGCATCCGAGGAGAATCACAGACTCCCTCTCTTCCTAACTCTCGGAGGGGTGACCCCAGCGGGGGGACCAGATGCATTGATGGAGGATTGGAACAAGTGGACTTCAATTTATCTTTTTCCTCCACCAGATTCTGTACTAATGTGCTGGGTGATTCACAAACTGAGGGGTTACCGGGGCTTAGTCTCGATGATCGCGCCGTTATGGCCGGCTCAGGCGTGGTACCATCAATTGCAGGAATGGTGCAAGACCCCGGTGTCGCTCCCGGTCTCCGCCTTCCACTTAGAGATGATTGGCAACCTTCGGATCTCGCTCAGTTTTGCCTTATGGACATTTACAAGGGAAAATGGTTACCTCAACTTGGGGAAAGTGTCACAAATAAACTTTTGAACCAATATACTATGTCTACCAGGAGACAATACCAGTCACATGCTTCACATGTCTCACTCCCCAGACTGGAACAAGACCTCACGGGCTTCACCGTGTTGAGCGGTGGAATGTACAGGCTCTCAGCCTATGCCCGAGAGGGAGTAGTTGGAATATAGACAAAAAAAAACATTGGAAAACTTTTAAGACCTGGATTGTAGAGTCAGGGCAAACAGATGCCTCGGGAGCCTTCATTTTCAAATACCTAGATTATCTATTTGAGCACAACAATTTTCAGTAATCACTTTAAAGAATCACATGTCTGCCATCAGAACTCCCTTTTTTGATCTCACGGGCCTTTCCATACCGCAGGCGGAGGAGAAAGGCTTTATGAGGGCGTGTTTCAAGCTGCGCCCACCACCCCGTCAGCTCATGCCCACCTGGTCACTTGACAAAGCCTTATCATTACTTCAGTCGTGTAAATATAATAATGCGCCGGATTTTGATTCACTCTTGAAGAAGGCTGTATTCCTCATGGCTCTCGCCACTGGAAATAGGGTGTCTGAGCTGGCGGCGATGAGCAACGAACCTAATTGCCTTAGGTTTTGGAGGTTACACGATCATGTACAAATCGCGCCCTCTTCCACATTTATTGCAAAGAACGAGCATTCCAATCATGTGTTTTCTGAATTTTCTGTTCCGGCATTGAAACGCGGACACACTCACCATATTTTATGCCCTGTGCAGGCCTTATCTAAGTTTATGAGGGCTGCGCATCCTCGCCAACCAGGTGCTCTGTGGGTGAATCAGGCAGGTAATCGTGTTACGAGAAGAAAGTTAGCTTCCTTGCTAGTAGACGTTATTAACCCACTGAGCCCCAGCTAGTTAATAATAAATGTACCACCCAGGACCAGAGGGTTGTCAAAAAAATAAAAAATCCAGAAAACACCAGGAATGGGTTAGAAATGAAGGAAAACCCTCAAAAAAAGATCCCCTAGGTCATTAAGGGGTCCTACGGTGTGCCCGCAATTCGGAATTAGCATGGGGAAATGGGTAGGCAAAAACAGGTTTTTGCACGCTCACGCGCCCGCGGTGGGACTTTGAGAATTTTCAACCATCGGCATTGTTGCGAGGGATACTTACACAGTTCCCATACAAATCTGAGCCTTCTAGGTGCCATAGGACCGGAGTAATTAATCTCCGACGCAACATATGCATCCTGGGGTTGAGAGTAAAATAC
This sequence comes from Paralithodes platypus, assembly GCA_032716605.1. Lineage (NCBI taxonomy): Eukaryota > Metazoa > Arthropoda > Malacostraca > Decapoda > Lithodidae > Paralithodes > Paralithodes platypus. The sequence continues at coordinate 26,725,179 of CM064554.1, forward strand.
ATTGCCGACGCACTGTTTGCGTCGCTGGGGTTCAGTGGGTTAAGGAAAGTAACCCCGGCGTAATGGGCAGGGCTCACAACATCAGGAAATGGGCAGTCTCTCTTAGATTCCTTCAGAATTTGTCTATAGAAGACATTGCTAATATTCAACTTTGGGGTTCCAATCATACTTTCCTAACACGTTACCTGTCGGTCGCTCTAGATAAACCAAAGCATACCTGTGTAGCTTTACGACAACGGGTCCAGTAGGTTATGTTCTATTATATAAGTTTTATTTGAAAAGGGGGGGGGGGTGCAGAATAGCCCATACCTCACTAGGTCCCCGTCCGCCGGAGACTGTGATAAATTACGAGCTGTGATCAAACTGGTTATACAGTTCAATATATGTTTATTTTGTGTTAAGATTAAGAAGAAATCTAGCATAGTTGCAACTATGCAGTATTATCAGATAGTACAAACAGATTATATTGTACAAATAGTGTTAAGGTGAGAACGAAATTCTGCAGAATTATAGTTCGATTTAAGGGTACACATGCGTGTCCCCACAAAGTATCATGTATCATCTTGAAGTGAGATCTGGTCATGAGTAAGCATATTTTCTTGATGTCACGCACTGCTTGCAATCTTTTGTATTTTTTATATATTGTTTGCATACAATAAAACTTAATTTTTTTATATGGATTATTTGTCCCCTGAGGTTAAGGATATTGTCACGAATGTCCCCCTCCAATCTTGGTATTCAGACAATATCGTCAATGATGAAGGGGCCCCTATTAATTTATAGGTTTGATTCCCGGAGGGAAGTAGAGAAAACCTAATATTTAGTAGGGCCGCGTAATCATTGACGATAAATGTCCCTCCCAACTATTCCACTTCCCATTCGTTGATTTCTATAGTTTTATCTTGGTATTTCAATGAAGGACGAAGATGGCCGCTAGAGGGCCTGGTGGCGGAGTAGCAAAACGCAAGAAATCCACATATGGAAAGTCATATGATAACCAATATTAAGTTATTTTTTATTTTTTATTTTTTGCAGTTTTTTCTGTAGGGTACCCGATCATAATGACGATCCCATAAGGGAATTAAGCGTGCACTTATGAAGAGTACTCCATAATCCTTCCGCGCGGTAGATTCAAAATGCTGACGCGGGATGTTGAATGGAGACTATTATACTAATAGGCAATATCGTCAATGATTACGGGGCCCTACTAAATACTAGGTTTTCTCTACTTCCCTCTGGGAATCAAACCTTTAATATATATATATATATATATATATATATATATATATATATATATATATATATATATATATATGTATATATAGAAGCAATTGACTCTCCGGCAGGGAATCGTAGGCGTACAAGGAAGAGCAATACCAAAGCGTAAAGGAACATCTTTATTTTTCTATTAAAAATAAAGATGTTCCTTTACGCTTTGGTATTGCTCTTCCTTATATATATATATATAATATATATATATATATATATATATATATACCGGTATATATATATATATATAAATATATACATATACACACACTCATACACACAAACATGCATGCACACGCAGTAGTGTAGTATGAGCATTGAACTAAACTCAAATACCACGTCTTGCTCAACCGCTCTCAAGATATGCAAATTGTTGTGTCACCTTTTATCTCTTTCTCTCTCTCTCTCTCTCTCTCTCTCTCTCTCTCTCTCTCTCTCTCTCTCTCTCTCTCTCTCTCTCTCTCTCACATACACTTTAACACATACTGTACAAGTTGTTGTCAGGCTTTCTTGTGAACGAGGCTTATTTCTTTGGATCTTATCTCAAGAAACTGTAGAGTCTACATTGATGTTATGATTAGTAAAATAGGCCCGCGTTGTACATGGCTAAAACATTGATATTATGTGTCTAAATATCACTGAATTATTATATCACAGTATTAATATTATGGCTAATAAAATAGGCCCATATTGTAACTGAACTATTGCACCACAAATAAGTGTTGAATCAAAATATATGATTGCCTGCCCGCATCCACTCTCTGGAGTGGTAACTAAAGGTTATTAAGTTAAGTCAAGTCAAGTCTCTCTCTTTCTCTCTTCGTACTGTTGTGTGTATGCCCTCAAGCACTTAGTATATACTTCCTTGCTATCCTCTTCCTTTTTCTGACCCCACCGCTGCCACCATGTTGACTGACTGATGGCTAGAGTAACAATAGACACCATGTTAGCTCCTCTTCAGGCTGTTTACTAGTAGTTACTGCCACCACTCATGTACCATAAATTACAAATAATGGTTAATCTTGTAGGAAATGAAGAAGCTCGAGTAAAGAGTCGATGCATATAGGTAAATCATGATTTCAGAGTGTGCAATGTAATGCATGTGTTGATGACTAAGTCGAGTACATGTGAGGACTAGGGTTCACTGGTGGATGAGTGTTAGTGTACTGCTGCTTCTAGATTACCTGTGGTATAGCTGTAAAAAGAGTGTGGGTTTTCTTGTGAATTCTGTGTTTTATCAATTTGGTTCTCCGCCTTTCTGTGACACATAATTGATTAGGAGATGTTACCTAAGTGTGCCAAGGTGTGGTATGGCATGACCTAATTCTGGATTAATCCGTTTTGTCTTGGAAACCAACCTACTGTATCCAGCTACGGTTTATGATCAATGATGTATAATGTATGTTGATGCAACGTGTAGCTGAGGGTATGTGAGTCAGACCTGTTTAAATACACATCTTGATTGAGTCTGTGATCATATAGTAATAATGTAATATACTGTTTTGACTTATTATAGTGATAATAATAAACCTATAATTATATGATTCTGAACATATTGTATAGCACGCCCCTTCTTCAGGAATATACTTCCCCAGCATACATACCTAAATGCAGAACCGAATAAGAATATAATTAAAAAAAGAATACATGCATAATGATTAGAATTTAATTGTGTATTATCTGGTGAAGATATATTAAATCATTCAAAAACTAACTATTAGTTCCGACAATTATTTATGTTAGCTGTGAAAGTTGGGAAAGAGATATTTCTTGTAAGTTTACTATTTTATGACTTCAAGTTTCTGCATTGGGTTCTTTGTTATACATATGTTACTTGGTGTTCCTCGTTTTCATCCTCATTCTTATAGTTACGGTGTGTAGTGGGTATGTGTGTGAGTCTCTCTCTTTCTCTCTCTCTCTCTCTCTCTCTCTCTCTCTCTCTCTCTCTCTCTCTCTCTCTCTGTATATCCATTAATATAATCTCTTCATCATCTCTTCCACTATTGATGTTCCCGCTCGCTAGCACTTGAGGGCTTTATTATAAGCATTTTTAATAATGTAATATGTGTTGAATCTCTTTGTTGCTCGTATTTGTGTTAGTCTGATCTCGTTTCTTCCATGTTGCTTGCAATATTTATTTAATTTCTCCTGCAGCATTTCACAATATTTATATATATGCTAGTGACAACAAAAATCCCCATAAATAGATTGCATTCTTAGCCGTTACCAGTTTCATCATTACATGCAAAATAATATCCCTTCCAATTTATTTTCAATTACTTTCGCCACTTATTCTGCTCCACGTGTTCTCTCTCACCGAGAACCTCACCTGCTTGCAGCCAATCCAACGTAGTTACTGCAGCTAAAGGGAAATGACTACTACTATTTTTAAAGTTTATTTGTGTTTATTAAGTGTCAATTATTTCTATCTCCATGCCAGCGATCAGAGAAATATGTTATAAATCTGAATAGAAGTATTACTTAGAATGGTTCCCCAGGTACAGCTAACCGGACGCGAAGTGTGTTATATGCTTTGTAAATGAACAAAATCAGGTTCTTGAATGCACAATTGAGGCATACAAAAATCATGTTGACGAACTCCAACATAAAAAAGCAAGAAGTTTTTCCTCAATCAAGGAGAACATCTTTTCTTTCCTCGTTAAATGGTGTAAAGGTTTAGCTATGCTGGCGAAACCTTTCACGAATCTGCAATAGTATGATGCTAATCCTAACAAGTAACTAACTCCATTTACAGAGGTGGGTGGAGAAATGTTGGCTATGGCTTGCAACTTCTTTTGATCTGGAGCAATGCCCTGTTCGGAGATGGTTAATTAAACTAGGTAATCAAGGAAGTCGCGACCCACTGTGCATTTAGTGGATTTAAGTTCTATTCCTGCCTCACGGATACAGTGGAATACTTGGCGGGAAGGATGTAGTATCTGGGCATACGGTCGTCATGTTTGCATCGGTTGTGCGCTTGCGGTTATGTTCCCGTCTATCTTGACGGATATTTGTTCTGTTATTTGCCCCCTGCTGGCAATATATATGATGATGACAATCATTCATGGGAGGGGGGGGGGGGGGTGAGTGGGGACAAGGCCCTCCCTCCACCTATCATTGTATCCCACGGCAGTCAAAATAGACAGGAAAATGATCGCGAATGTGATGAGTAGTGTAAACAAGGCGGGCAGTACGCCCGACTACTACATCCTTACCTATTTGGCTAATCTATACAAGTGCTCATCCCAGGAGTGGCTGAACACAATTATGTTGTTGAGGTAAGCCAGGCAAGTTTCCCACGTTAACCCCTGTAATACTGGTCCACGAATCTGGAGAAAGTGGCGGGTTCATTACACAACTCAAAGGGCAATACGTTAAATTCATATAAAGTCTCCCTCCACTAGTTGAAAATGACCTTTTCTGTTGGTGCTCGGATGTTAGGGGCACTTGCCAATATCCGGCTTGCAGGTCTAATGTAGAAAACCATTTGCAGCCGAAAAGTGAATCAAAAGAATCGTCAATTCAAGGAAAAGGTGTGGCATCTTGGATTGTCGCATAATTTTATCTCCTGTGGTGATACATAAACGTGCGGATCCACCTTTATTTTAGACTAGCACCACAGGTGATGACGAAGGGCTAGTTGAAGGTGTAATAAATCATGCATCCAGCATTTCCTCGACTTAGGCATCTTCCTTGAGTCGCTGTATGGGATTTTTTTGCCGCGATGGTTGACAGTTTGGAGGACCGGTTGTGTAGTTCAGATGCTCTAATACATGGGTGCATCTTATATCATCTGAATTCTGGGCAAAAATCTGGGCAAAAATACCTTGATATTGTAGCAATAGCTGAAGAAATCCTTGATGTTGAGCTGGGGTTATATGGTCTGAAATTTTTGGAAGGATTTGTCTGGAAGAGTTATTTGTGTTATTTTTGTTTTTCTTCAGGATTTGGTTGTGATAGGTCATCAAATGTTTTAAGGTCTCCCTTCACCAGACCCTTGGGCAATGTTAGGGGTTTTCCGGATACATTGGGAATTCTAATTGCCTGGGAATGTGCAGATATAACAGCTGGAGAAACTGTATATAATGCAGCATAGGGTTGCTCTACTGCAGGGCAGAACATCATATCATGTTCGTGAATCATGCTAATCGGTGAGAAGGGCATGGAGAGGGAGGAATAGCATCGGAATTATCCAAGGTGAAATTTTTCGCAAAAGTTTGAGCAAAAAATTCAGCTTTGTCACGGTGGTACCGTCAGAATGGAAGAGGGTAGGAAAAGACGAGGAAGTGAAGTTGTTGGAGAGGCTTTTGGCTAGATGCCAAAAAGCTTGGGAAGAGCTAGAGTTGGAAAGTTCAGAGCATTTGTTATTGATGAAAGAGCTTTTGGCGAGTCGAAGAACAGATTTGGCTTGATTCCGGGGAGAGACATAAATATATTACGGGATTCTTGAGTTTGAAGGCGACAGTACCGTTTGAATGCTTCCTCCTTATTGCGAACAGCGCCGCCGTTTGGGGGGGTCAGAAGGCCGTACTGGAGGGACAGAACAGGTGACAGAGATAAGGTTATGATGGGAGGAGCCGAACGGAGAGAGAAGGTTTACAGTATAAGCAGAAGGATTGGAGGTTAATAATAAGTCAAGGATGTTGGGCCGATCTGTAGGGCAATCCGGGATATGGGTGGGTTGCTGAACTAACGGCTCTAGGTCACTTAGGATAGAAAAGATGTAGGCTTGTTCACCAGATTGGTCAGTGAAATTAGAGGAGAGCCACTGGTGGTGGTGAACATTGAAATCTCCTAAGATGGAGATTTCAGAGCAGGGACAGATGGATAGAATGAGTTCCACTTTAGAATTTTGGATAGTCAGTAGAATTAGGGGAATGATAAACAGCACAGATATATTTAATGAGAGAGTGATAATATAACTTAGGCCAGATAGTTGAGAATTCAGAGGAGTCAAAGTTGGAAACATGAGAGCAAGTAAGATTGTTGCGTACGTACACGCAACATCTACCTTTGGCTTTGAATTGAGGATTGAGATAGTAGGAGGATATAGAGAAGGGTTTGCTGTCTGTTGCCTTAGAAAACTGAGTATCGGTGAGGAAAAGTAAGTTAGGTTTGATAGAAGAGAGATGGTGTTCTACAGAGTGGAAGTTAGAGGAAAGGCTCGAATGTTACAAACATTGATAGATTGAGTAAAAGGTAGAGGTCCAGGGCACTTTGAGGAGTTCGTTCCAGGGGACAGATCGATGAGGGCATTTATGGTCCCCCCCCCCCCCCCCTGGGGACACCGAGGCTGGGTGTAAGGACGTCATCACCATATTTGCAAAGGTAGTGTAGTGTGTAAGACGTTTGTATTATGCTGTATTGATAGGAGAAGAAGGTGTTTTGGAGGGCAGGTTGGGGTTGCCCTCAATATTTATGGGGCACAGAAAAGATCAGCTAAGGAGGCCAGACGGTGAAACAGGAGTTCCAGCTGTCCTTATCAGCCACCTAGCACTCCCTGAGAGTACCGCACTGTTCGGCTGGTGTGTACAGCCTCCTCCTAGCAATTCTGGAGGTAGGATTCCCAGTCCCAACCTCCAGGGGCTATCTGCACCACAAAGTGATGGGCGGTGGGGTCACCACATCCCTACGCCTAAAAGATACCTATAGTGAAACACGTTTTCTAATCAGTCGATTATAGTTAATATATTTGTGAAAAACAATAATTATTTATCTATACGAAAGTCACTAAAATATAAGGTATACAGTGGGTGTTGTATTTGACAAAGTGAATTCCTACTATTTAATCTCTTTATTTACATTGGTACCAGAGTGTCCAATTGTATATATAGGATATTTAATAAGGGATAGCAAGGACAGTGCGTGTGTTGTGTATTCCTGAAGGGAGAAATACTTATGGCAATGAATGGACTCTAAGAATTAGACACCTATATATTAGTGACTTCCTGGCATCAAGGGGGGACTTACAAATGTGTTTGCTTCGTGATTATGATGGGGTCTTCGGTCTGCATTGATCATCAGGTTTATTTCTATCAGGCCTCAAATTATGGACTTGGAAGTTGTTAGGGTTTCTTCGGTTCTCAAAGCTGCTCTTGGTCTTCACACCAGGTATTAAAGCACAGGGTATCTTCTCGCCAGGTATCCAACCACAGGTTAAAGAGGGCATAGAAGTGAGTGTCTGCTGCGGTATGACCGGTCTATGATCCGGTGTGTGAGCTAATTGCCTCACATGTACCACAGGTAACACTTTTGTCGGTATCACACACAAATTATTGCCAGCGCACTTGGCAGGGTCAGTCTTGGACCTGACAGAGCTAGCATCATACTTAGCAGGGCTAGTATCAAACTTAGCAGTATCACACATAGCAGGGGGGTCAGTCATTGACCTGACAGTGCTATTATCAAGTTTAACAACGCTAGTATCACATATTGCTGTGACCAAATATCGTACAAGATTTAGTTGAAGCTGGTTGTTTATTTGATTCTCATAGTATCTCGTCCTTGTCCGTTGTTCAGTTTGCAGGTGTTAAAAGCATAGTGAGGCCCTATCTTGAATATGATGTGCAGTTTTGGTCTCCTTATCTGAACAAAGACATTGATAAACTCGAGTCAATGCAGCATTGAATGACAAAAGTTGATACCATCAATGAGAAATATATCATATCAAGAAACTTTAATATATTTAAATTTGTTTTCACTTCAGAAAACATAAATTGCAATGTCAATTAATTAAATATTTCAAGATATTAAAGGACTTTGACAAAATTGATGTAGATTCTCTGTTCAAAATCAATAATAGTTCATCAACTCGGGGAAATGGAATGAAATTAATAATTATGAGGACGAATCGCAATGTCACAAACTACTTCTTCAACTACAGTGTGGTCAACGGGTGGAACAAATTGCCAGAGAAAGTTGTACAATGTAATACAATTGATACATTCAAAAGGAGGCTAGGCATCCATTTCAAGGAGGTTGGAAGAATATAGGTAAACAAATGTTAGGAAACGTGTTAGTAACATACAATATTTCTCAACTTCATTTTTTACTATGAATTTCCCTGTAAACATTTTCTCATACTGCTGGGGGCCTTGTTTTCCCAACAAAATGTCATGCCTCCGCAAGGTTAGAGGGATGGTGGGTGGGGAAAGAGCCTTCTGCATTATTGTCTCTACCTTCCACTTTGTCGCAAATCCCATGTTAAAATTAAGTTTGGATTGCCTTGTAGGAACACGAATCTGTATATCTATGTAACTCTCTCTCTCTCTCTCTCCCTGCAGCTCTTACCTAACTCGTGATAATCCCCCAGGCACAAATATAGCTCTTGGCCCCCCTGCTGCACCCTCACACTCTTTATAGTGCTCTTTTTCCTCTTCTATGGGTGGGGTTTTGTTACCTTTGACACCAGGGCGCATCATTTTGGACCAGCCCTGTTACACTCCATTAGTTTAGAGATTCTAAAACTTGTTTGGTGATAATGCTTCACCCTTTACGCGGGCCCACCTCGCTTTTTTTCTATTTCTCTCCTTCTCTCTTTGGCTTGTATCCATTCGGCCCCATTCACCCTACTGTTTTAAGACATTTACCCCATCCAGATGTCAATATTTTCCTGGCGAGCGGTAGCGAGCCAGCATATATATATATATATATATATAAATATATATATATATATATATATATATATATATATATATATATATATATATATATATAATATATATATATATATATATATTACAAAGCTGGCTCACTATCGCTCGGCAGGAAGAAATCGACACCTGGATGCGGATAAACATCTTAAAACTGTTGGCTGAATGGGGCCGAATTAATACAAGCCAGAGAAAGAGCAAAAATGAGAGAAAGAACAAAAAAGCAGGTGACCCCCTTTAATGGCGTCAAATATTGCTGGGCGAACAATAGCGAACCTGCAATTTAGGAGAAACCGGCCTTCGGTTGGAACATGTTTTTTTACGGCATAATGTACAGCTACTGACTAATGTTCGTGAGTTCTTGCGGGTTTCTCTGTGCAAAGATATCCATTTACATTGCTGTTCAAATCAAATCAGATGTATATTAATAAATACATATTATGTATAATTTTATATTTTTGTATTTAGCTTATTTAATCTGAACATCAATCTAAATATATATATTTACATAGAGAAAATCGTAAGAGCTCACGGACATTTGTCACTAGCTGTACATACATATTTAACTTTAAAGGGGTCTTTAAAGGGGTCTGGGGAGGCATTTTTCTTATAGCCTGGGGAGCAAACTAATCATTCATTGTTCGAACATGGCTGGATCTATTAAAACTCTCAAATTAAACAAAATATAATAATAAGCCCTTAGATGTTGCACCATATAGTGTTAAATATAGCCAAGCAGTGTTAGTATCATGTACATCCATAAATGGGGGAAATATTCAACAACACCAGAGCTGATTTAATGAATTTGAAATAGGCAAAGGATTTAAGCTAATCGGGTTTGAATTGTTGATAACCTACAGACCTGTTTACCTCTTTATATGAGAACATTTCATTAGAAAATAATGGTTTCGTTGTAGCTCAGTAATTTACTCTTAGCTTTAGTTTGAAAATAGTATTTGAAATCCTTCTAGTAAGTCTTTAACTGAGAGATCCTTTCTCAGGTGAATCAATTCATTTTACATTAGGCCACACTCTCCGAAGAACTAAGTATTATTTTGTTTTCTTCAGATCAGTATGCCTGGCAATATTAGGCTGTATTCAGTTAGCAGGTGGCATTAGGTATTTTGTATACGTTCACACTATGACAGTAGATGGGTAACTATATTCCTTATATATATATCTTGAGTTACTGATTGTAAATAGTACCTTAAGATACTGAATAGGAGAACAGGAGGCACAATAATACAACGGACACGGTAATATAATATGCCATATACATCACAAACTGTTTGATATTATTGAGAAGCCCTTGATTAACTTGACCTTACAATCGCCCGTTAAGTGGCTGGTGCATTACTTAGGATAACCTTGATACACTGACCATTGAGTGAAAGAAAAGACGGGCTTGCTCAAGGGGGTCAATATTCAATAGTTTCATGAAAATCACTATGTATTAGAGGGAATATATTTCCCAACTTAAGCCATTTAAATATATTATTTATGCTAGGACTATGTTATGGATTGCATACTGTATAACCTTAAAAACAAAAACAAAAAACAAAACAATATTACAAAGCAAATGCTTAGGATATAAACAACATATATAAATAACTCCTATACGACTTAGTTTTTGAAAAATCACGGAGTATACCGTTCACCTTTTGTTATGAATTTCTGAAATTTGTAAGGCTATTATTCATGTTATTATATCGTCAGCCTTCGTTGGCAACCCGTCTAGGGGAGTAAATCTTACACAAATCCGCACTTCATATCTACTGTAGAGGTGAAGCAAGGTAGTGGATGGACTATCCGCACACTATTGTAGAAAAATAGTGCTAGACAAATACCTACAGGACCCTAAGTTGAGTGGTTAATTCTGTAGGTACTTAAACATACTAGCAGGGGTTGACCTTCTCACAGAGGACAGGTCCGCTTGGTGGCGTTTTGTTTATGGCCACCCTCATAAAGGGGAATAAGGCGTCCGGCAACAGATAGATATTTTTTATTCTCAGTTGCTTGTATGTTTGTACATGAAAAAGGAAAATTATTATACAGATATTTAGATAATTTTTGAGTCAACTTCATATTGTTTGGTACGATCAATTGTTCATGATGCAAGGTAGGTAACATGGTAGGTGATTTTAGCTTCGTCAATATGATACTATTACTATCTTCATATATCTTAGCTACAAACAGACAAATGTATTCCCCTTGGGAACGGCCTGTATCAATCCTGTTTTGTTTTTCTGAAATTGTGGGTAACATTAATAAATATTAATCAGTTTATGGAGAAGTCGTGCAAATGAAAAGGTTAGCAATATGTAGTGTACCATTTATAATTTACTAGATTACTTCTAGAGATCGTAGTGGCTTTTCGTCATTCTGTACTTACGTCATGTCAAGTTATATTCTGCGATATATAATGCTATGAGTCCTCTAGGCCACCCGAATGTACTTACGTCATGTCAAGTTATATTCTGCGATATATAATGCTATGAGTCCTCTATGCCACCCGAATGTAGTTACGTCATGTCAAGTTATATTCTGCGATATATAATGCTATGAGTCCTCTAGGCCACCCGAATGTACTTACGTCATGTCAAGTTATATTCTGCGATATATAATGCTATGAGTCCTCTAGGCCACCCGAATGTACTTACGTCATGTCAAGTTATATTCTGCAATATATAATGCTATGAGTCCTCTAGGCCACCCGAATGTACTTACGTCATGTCAAGTTATATTCTGCGATATATAATGCTATGAGTCCTCTAGGCCACCCGAATGTACTTACGTCATGTCAAGTTATATTCTGCGATATATAATGCTATGAGTCCTCTAGGCCACCCGAATGTACTTTCGTCATGTCAAGTTATATTCTGCGATATATAATGCTATTAGTCCTCTAGGCCACCCGAATGTACTTACGTCATGTCAAGTTATATTCTGCGATATATGATGCTATGAGTCCTCTAGGCCACCCGAATGTACTTACGTCATGTCAAGTTATATTCTGCGATATAGAATGCTATGAGACCTCTAGGCCACCCGAATGTACTTACGTCATGTCAAGTTATATTCTGCGATATATGATGCTATGAGTCCTCTAGGCCACCCGAATGTACTTACGTCATGTCAAGTTATATTCTGCGATATATAATGCTATGAGTCCTCTAGGCCACCCGAATGTACTTACGTCATGTCAAGTTATATTCTGCGATATATAAGCTATGAGTCCTCTAGGCCACCCGAATGTACTTACGTCATGTCAAGTTATATTCTGCGATATATGATGCTATGAGTCCTCTAGGCCACCCGAATGTACTTACGTCATGTCAAGTTATATTCTGCGATATATAATGCTATGAGTCCTCTAGGCCACCCGAATGTACTTACGTCATGTCAAGTTATATTCTGCGATATATAATGCTATGAGTCTTCTAGGCCACCCGAATGTACTTACGTCATGTCAAGTTATATTCTGCGATATATAATGCTATGATTCCTCTAGGCCACCCGAATGTACTTACGTCATGTTAAGTTATATTCTGCAATATATGATGCTATGAGTCCTCTAGGCCACACGAATGTACTTACGTCATGTCAAGTTATATTCTGCGATATATAATGCTATTAGTCCTCTAGGCCACCCGAATGTACTTACGTCATGTCAAGTTATATTCTGCGATATATGATGCTATGAGTCCTCTAGGCCACCCGAATGTACTTACGTCATGTCAAGTTATATTCTGCGATATAGAATGCTATGAGTCCTCTAGGCCACCCGAATGTACTTACGTCATGTCAAGTTATATTCTGCGATATATGATGCTATGAGTCCTCTAGGCCACCCGAATGTACTTACGTCATGTCAAGTTATATTCTGCGATATATAATGCTATGAGTCCTCTAGGCCACCCGAATGTACTTACGTCATGTCAAGTTATATTCTGCGATATATGATGCTATGAGTCCTCTAGGCCACCCGAATGTACTTACGTCATGTCAAGTTATATTCTGCGATATATAATGCTATGAGGCCTCTAGGCCACCCGAATGTACTTACGTCAAGTCAAGTTATATTCTGCGATATATGATGCTATGAGTCCTCTAGGCCACACGAATGTACTTACGTCATGTCAAGTTATATTCTGCGATATATAATGCTATGAGTCCTCTAGGCCACCCGAATGTACTTACGTCATGTCAAGTTATATTCTGCGATATATAATGCTATGAGTCCTCTAGGCCACCCGAATGTACTTACGTCATGTCAAGTTATATTCTGGGATATATAATGCTATGAGTCCTCTAGGCCACCCGAATGTACTTAATTCATGTCAAGTTATATTCTGCGATATATAATGCTCTTAGTCCTCTAGGCCACCCGAATGTACGTACGTCATGTCAAGTTATATTCTGCGATATATAATGCTATGAGTCCTCTAGGCCACCCGAATGTACTTACGTCATGTCAAGTTATATTCTGCGATATATAATGCTATGAGTCCTCTAGGCCACCCGAATGTACTTACGTCATGTCAAGTTATATTCTGCGATATATAATGCTAGGAGTCCTCTAGGCCACCCGAATGCAAATTCACTTCATGCCAACCAGAACGGTACTAACCCCTTCTGTACCGGCAACGTCTTGTTTATTATATTCTAGATATATGTATACAATTTGTGTGCAGTTTAAGGGGAGGCAGACCGTTTTTCTGGACCCCATTCTCCCTCATGTTTAGCCCCACTAGTTTTGAGATTATAAGACGTTCGGCCTATTAGCTTGGCGATTTTAACACCTTTCGCCCCATTTCGTTGTCAATTTTAAGACCTTTCGTGCCATTTAGGTGTAGATTTTTTCCTGGCGAGCGATAGCGAGCCTGCAATTTTAAGAGGAACCGGCCTTCGGCCGGGACATTTTTCTACCGAAAAATGTACACATTTATCTTAAAGGGGGGTCTAGGGTTTTTTGTTCTAAGCTTGATGGAGGTCTAGGGAGGAAACTAAATAAAAAATATATTAATAAATGAATTAATAGACCAAACAAATGGTCAGTCTCCCCTTAAGAAGGATATATGAGAGCTAAAAGGATGCATTGAGATAGTCTGTGGCCTTTGAAATGGTAGTCATGCTTCCTAAGTTGAATAAAATCGTCTAATAGTTGCCATAATATAATGAAAAGGACGTCGCCGGTGCAGATGGGGTTAAAATGTGTGTGATGGTTAAAGGGTTGTCATATATTCCCCACAGACGGCCCCTGCTCTCCCGTGGCTCTGCTCTTCATTTGTTCCACGGTATTGGACAAGTCTCGGGCGGCACTCCTTTTTTTGTTCACCACCAGTTTTAGGGCCAACTTAAAGAATGGGGGGGAAATACAGAAGAGGGGCCTTTGTGTGGAGTTGCTATTTATATTAGTACTTGTTGGTTATTTGTGTAAGCTATTATATTTGAGTTTTACTGATCGATATTGTTGAGAAATTGTATGTACACAATTATTTATGTGTGAACTTTTCTATGTTGGTATGAGTTCATGAGCTTAAGTACATGTCCATTAATATATAAACGGCAGATATGTGCTTACATACGAAATGTATAGTGTTTCAGTGTTCTACTGACAAATCTGCAGCAAGTATTGTTTAGATACATATTATTGTACAAATGTTCATGCATTTATTATATAAAAACCTAAGTCTATCTATCTATCTATTGCCTGATGCCGTGATTCCCGAAGGTGTGACCACGAACAAAAGGCCTCCATGCACCTCTGTCCCCATTCAGTCGACGCCCCTCCTCCCAACCAACACCGCCTTCATTCATATATTTCATCACTCCATCCTTCCACCTCTCTCTCCGTTTACCTCTCCCTCTCTGTCCTTCCACCTCGCTCTCGTACACCCTCTTAGTCATTCTCTCGCTTCCCTTATCTTCCATATGGCAGAACCATCTCAAGGTGTTCCTTTTCACACTTTCCAGAACATCTACCTCCACACCACACCTCCCTCTTACTTCCTCATTCGTCTGTTTATCCCTCCTTGTAACTCCGCATACACTTCTCAAGTAATTAATTTCCACCCCTCTCACTCTTGGTCTGAGTCTCTCCACCAATGATCATGCTTCGCTTCCGTAAGTCAGTGTCGGGATTATCACACTGTCATACAAGGACTTCTTCACTTCCATGCTGACCACCCTATTTCTTGTTACTGCTTTCAGCGTTCCTACAACCCTCTTCCTCTGTTGCACCCTCTCCCGCACTTCTTCCATACTCCCATCTCTACTCAGCACACTGCCCAGATACTTAAATGAACTGATAATCTCCATAGCCTGACCGTTCAACTTCACCTCACACTCTGTGGCTTCACCCCATTCGAAGACCATAACCTTGCTCTTCCCCGCATTTACCTTCAGAGTCCGTTTTTCACACACTGTTCCAAACATATTTACCATACCCTGCAACTCCCATTCATTATCGCTCATCAGAACTGTATCATCAGCAAACAGAAGTAAAGGTAGCTTCCACTCGGTTTCCCTCCCTTATCAGTGATACACCAACATCCACTGCTCTTCCTTGTATTTCTTTCATGACTCCATCCATATATACAGTAAACAACCATGGGGAAATCACACACCCCTGTTTCAACCCAACATTCAGATAAAAGAACTCGCTCTGTTCATTCTCCACACGTACTGCCGCCTTTGAACCCTCATACATGTTCTTCACTGCTTTCAGCAACTTGCCATCTACTCTGTATATTCTAAGTACTTTCCACATACCTTCTCTATCAACTCAGTCATAGGCCTTCTCCAAGTCCATAAAGGCAACATACAGCTTTTGTTGCTTCTCCAGATATTTCCTCACAACACATTTCAGGGTAAAAAATCTGATCTAAACATCCTCTTCCCTTCCTAAACCCGCCCTGCCCGTCACCTAAGTAATGACACATACAAAATGCAATACAGCCAATGTTGAAAAGGAACATGTCTTTAGCTCTTCCTACTGCCAAGTTCATCATATGCATACATAACAATATTATAATATTTATTCAATAAATCCAGGTAATTTCAAAATAAAGAACCGATAAGTAAGTTACACCTCACCGATATTGTCGTTTAAGGTTAGCATTAATACCTCAGATAATCTGTAAGTGGTGTAGTGGTGTGGTGATGAAGTGGGGTATTGGTGGATGTATGTACATGATTGAGGACATTTTGATAATATAATTCCATGCATACTTAGTTGGTGTTGTTAGCTATAAAGGTTATCCAGAACTCGGTAGACATTATTGTAATGCAAGTGAGGCATAGATATTAAACAAATGTCTAGACACATTTACTATTGGTTAAGTGTACTTGGAGGTGCATGTGTGTGAAGTATATGTTTGCATCGTATTGGTTGTGACAGGTTTACATTGTTTACATAGCAGTATAAGATATTGGTAGATAATAACCCTCAAACGCTCAGAAGAAACACATTATTCATTTTCCATGACAGATCACTCCTGCAGGCGCTCTCATGACAGTTCGCGAGACGATTCACGTATGTTATTGCTCTGTTTTAACCCACAATCATCGCCTCTACATGCAACGTATTGTACATTCAGAAAGAGGAAAATCCGGAATATGAAAACAAAAAACATATTGTAAAATATCAAATTATAATGGCCAACAGCGATAGGTAATACAATAGTTTTTCGTCCTTACGAGTTTTCCTCTTCATGATTTTGTTTTTCACGAAATATGAAATAACTTCATGCACTTTTCAATGTGTTATCAGCTACTGCTCCCCCCTGGATATGGTGTCTTTGGGGCTTGTTTTATACCTTATTCAGATATGATGGCTCCGTCTGGGTCGACCTGTTTATATCCATCTTTATGTATTTGTGTATGGATTGCTTTCAACTTTTTCTGTTTTTGTTTCTACTTTTGTCCGGTGATATAGAAGTTAATCCCGGTCCTCACAGACAACCTGTTACAAGTTGTCATGTATTTTATTCCAATATTCGTGGTCTCTATAAGAACATCAAGGATCTTACATTGGCATCTGTTGATTATGATATTGTCTTTTGTTCTGAAACCCTTGTCTCTGGTTATAGAGATTATTCTGAACTGCTTATACCTAACTTCAGTAAACCAGTTCTTATTCGGCGTGATTCTATTCCTCGTGCTCGTGGAATGAGCTTGTATATTAGATCTGGGTATAATGCTCAGCACTTAACTAAGCATATTTGTAAATGCCATGAGATGCAGTTAGTTAAAGTTTCCAGCAAGTATCAAAATCATTACATTTTTAGCCTGCACAGCAATCCTGATGTTAACAATGACATATATGACTGCCTCTTAACAGCCATGGCTTCAATACAGTCTGTAGATGTCAAATAATTCTTTATTTTTGTTGGTGATGTCAATGCGCATCATCAAGAGGGGTTGAACTAGGTCTCTTCAACTAATAGAAATGGTCTTGCTGCCTTGGATTTTGCAAACTTATCTGGTTGTGAACAGCTAATCCAAGTACTCATATGTCTGGAAATTGTTTTGATCTAGTACTAACAGATATTCCTGGCGTTGTAGAAACCTCCGTTCTTGTACCTGTTGGCACTTCCGACCACAATGCCATCATGTGTAAACTTAATCTAGATTTTTCTGTTCCTGATATTATTCTCTCACGTAAAGTCTACCTTAAATCCCGGGTTAACTGGGACAACGTTTGTAATGATGTTTGTATTATTGAGTGGAATCACATACTAAGATCTCATGACCCGGTTTCAGCTCTCAACAATTCTCTTCTTGGTATCCTTCGCAAAAGAGTTCCATCAAAAACAATTAAGTCTCGTATCAGGGATAAAGCATGGTTTAATGATGACTGCAAGCGTGCATTTGATGACAAACAGGCTGCATATCGTCTATGGAGGCGTAATCAAACCCCCTTGCATTGGGAAAATTATGCTTTTAAAAGGGCAGCTGCGCAGAGAGTTTATGATGGTGCTGAGAGGGATTATAACTCCCATCTTCAGGATGTTCTGGCAGGAGCTACACAGCCTCATAAATGGTGGTCCGCTTTGAAATCCTCTTTATTTGGAATAGATTCCTCCATGCCTCCTCTTTGTGATTCTGATGGCTCCATCTCTTTTGATCCATTATCGAAGGACAATATTCTATCTAATATTTTTATTAATAAGCAGAGTAATCAGGAATTGTCTTTGCCATTGACATGTTTCCTTAGACCCAACCTCAATTCAATGGCATTCAAATCAGATGAACTGAAATGGTACTTGCTGGATCTTGATACCTATGGTGGCACAGACCCGGATGGGTTTTTCCCTCTCTTTTTGAAAAAGGTTGCAGTGTTCTTGGCACCTAAATTGGCCGTGGTGTTTAGGTTGCTTTTGAAGTCAGGTAGTTTTCCTCTTTGCTGGCGTAAGGCTAGTATCACTCCTATTCCAATCTCCATTACGCCTATCCTATCCAAGCTCTCTGAGAGGCTTTTGTCCAGACACCTTTCCTCTTATTGTAATAGTCATTACTTGATACCAAACTCACAGTTTGGTTTTCGTAAGGGACTGGGTACATGTGATGCGCTTCTGACACTCACCCATGACTTGTAATCTTCATTGGACCAGGGACATGAGTCTCGTGTCATGGCTATTGACTTTAGTTCTGCATTTGACTTAGTCAGCCATAAAGCACTTCTGTATAAGTTACAGCTCATCGGTATTGGTGGCAATTTTTTAAGGATCTTTGAAGATTTTTTGACGAAAAGATCTCAGTCTGTGGTCATTGATGGGTGTCATTCCCCTTCTGTTCCTATTGTTTCTGGCGTTCCACAAGGCAGTGACCTTGGGCCTTTGCGTTTTATTATTTTTACTGCTGACCTGTGTTCCGAGCTTGAAAATAAACTAATCTCCTATGCCGATGATACAACTTTATATGCGGCAATTCCATCACCAATAGATCGACACGAATTGCTACTGCTCTGAGTAGGGATTTAGCCAAAATTACATCATGGTGTGAACTTTGGGGTATGAAACTTAATGCTAGTAAAACACACTCCATTATCATCAGCAGATCTCGTACCTTGGATCCTCCCCATCCTTATCTACAAGTTTCTGGCAAGCAAATTGAGAGTGTGGATACTCTGCGTTTGTTAGGAATTACTCTGGATCCCAAACTTACTTTTGAAAAGTATATTCGTTTTTTCTCCTCTTCCATTTCCCCCAAAATTGGTCTGCCTCGCAAGTGTTATAAAACTTTTGCTTGTGACGCCACAGTTATCAAGTCTTTTTATGTTTTTATTTTACCACAATTCGAGTACTGCCCACCTGTCTGATTGTCAGCAGCTGACTGCCATCTCAAGTTGCTTGACAGGTCACTAAATTATATCAGTTTTATTCTACCTCATTTGTCTCTTTATCTGTGTCATCGACGTAAAGTTGGTGCCCTTAGTCTTTTATTTAAAGTTTTTAACAACCCTCAGCATCCCTTACATGGGGTTCTGCCTGGGCCCTATGTCCGGGCTCGTGCAACTAGATTCACAAGCAATCTTTATGATCTTGCCATGACCCGTGTAAATTTTTCTACTACACAGTTTTCACAGTGTTTTGTGCCGGCCATGGTTGACTTGTGGAATAAGTTGCCAAATGAGCTAGTCAATTCAGCTCATATCTCCATTTTTAAGTCTAGAGTTAATGCTTTTTTGCAGCATTAAGTCTAATTTGTAAACTTATTTTATTCTATTTTATTGTATTATATTTATACTTGATATCCTCCACTGCATAATATGTTATCTGTGTTTAATATATGTATATATACAGTATACAGTATATGTTTAATATGTGTATATATACAGTATACAGTATATGTTTAATATGTGTATATATACAGTATACAGTATATGTTTAATATGTGTATATATACAGTATACAGTATATGTTTAATATGTGTATATATACAGTATACAGTATATGTTTAATATGTGTATATATGCAGTATACAGTATATGTTTAATATGTGTATATATACAGTATACAGTATATGTTTAATATGTGTATATATACAGTATACAGTATATGTTTAATATGTGTATATATACAGTATACAGTATATGTTTAATATGTGTATATATACAGTATACAGTATATGTTTAATATGTGTATATATACAGTATACAGTATATGTTTAATATGTGTATATATACAGTATACAGTATATGTTTAATATGTGTATATATACAGTATACAGTATATGTTTAATATGTGTATATATACAGTATACAGTATATGTTTAATATGTGTATATATACAGTATACAGTATATGTTTAATATGTGTATATATACAGTATACAGTATATGTTTAATATGTGTATATATACAGTATACAGTATATGTTTAATATGTGTATATATACAGTATACAGTATATGTTTAATATGTGTATATATACAGTATACAGTATATGTTTAATATGTGTATATATACAGTATACAGTATATGTTTAATATGTGTATATATACAGTATACAGTATATGTTTAATATGTGTATATATACAGTATACAGTATATGTTTAATATGTGTATATATACAGTATACAGTATATGTTTAATATGTGTATATATACAGTATACAGTATATGTTTAATATGTGTATATATACAGTATACAGTATATGTTTAATATGTGTATATATACAGTATACAGTATATGTTTAATATGTGTATATATACAGTATACAGTATATGTTTAATATGTGTATACATACAGTATACAGTATATGTTTAATATGTATATATACAGTATACAGTATATGTTTAATATGTGTATATATACAGTATACAGTATATGTTTAATATGTGTATATATACAGTATACAGTATATGTTTAATATGTGTATATATACAGTATACAGTATATGTTTAATATGTGTATATATACAGTATACAGTATATGTTTAATATGTGTATATATACAGTATACAGTATATGTTTAATATGTGTATATATACAGTATACAGTATATGTTTTTTTGTTTCCTAAGTTGCCGTAGTCTCTCTCCAGTGCCTCCGGGTGTTTTGTGTGGATTCATCTTGCTGGTGTTTCTGCACCCTGGTTGGAGACTTCGGCATCTCATATAATAATAATAATAATAATCAATATATTATTCTTATACGAATAATATAGTCAAGCTTATAATTATTCACGGTTTTTAATATGATGCCAGGACCAAATTTGTTTTATTCATGATCGGTTTTCACTCACAATAATTGCGTCTATTGCAATGCATGCATTCTCATAAGTAAAGAAAGACTAATCAAGAATATTACTGTAGGAAAACCGACACAACTTTGACTGATCATAGTAAATATTGATGCCATTTAAAGTAATTTGTTGCTTGTCAGATATCATCTGTGTTGGGATCGCTATAATTTAAAATATTTCAGGAATGATAAATATTTGTATATAAGAAATAAGTATTTTTAACACACTTTCCTAAAATGCAATCACAATTTGTCCATCGTAAATATTTCTTTAGATGAATATATGAAAAATGTTGTCTAGTACAAATTGGTTATCTACAATGTACGGGATTATACATGCCTGTTGTGAATTATACAGCAATTTATTATAAATAGTGCAATGCATGATTAAGATAAAATAATTATAACCAATTTCCTAGGCCTAATAGCTTTTTTTGTTATAATTTTGTTTCTATAAGCATCATTGAATGCCTACATTCTGGTCTATTTACCGCGTCACCATTTCACCTTAACCGTTGAAAGTCATCTGGTCACCAGCATTTAATTACGAAAAAATATTAACTTTAGTGTGATTATAAATACTTTATATAAGATAAAATTCGCAAACACACGAGAGGGGTTCATTAAAAGGACTGGGAGAGCGTATGTTGTCGCCTGAACACTGGCTCTCAGACCTAAGCATGTGAGCCAGCCTGAATTAACCAAGCATTCCCAATGGGCTTTTTCGATTTACCACTACAAAACTTATCGTAGCTCAATTTTCTGGCGGATGTTTTTTTTCTTTCTAATTTTTTGTTTTCCAATTTTCCGAAAGCTTAGCCACATAATTTCCGTGGTTGTCCTCTTTGGAAAACAACTAACAAATAGTAAATTCGTGGTCCTGAGCGCCAGGAGGTTAAAGTATATCTCCATAGGCAGTAAGCGAAGCATAACAAGTGTTATGATTATAGTTTCTTGTATGTATGAACTAGACTAGTTTGTGTGAGTCATTGTGATTCGATAAGTTGCTTTCTTATTATTTGCTCATGCAAGAAAGCATGGTATAAATTAATGTTTACATATTTGAGTAAGTTCAGTATATTTCCTAGGTAAGATTCCACTTAGATTAGCAATTTTTCTGAATACCCTGGATGTTTCCTGCACCCAGTTTTGTAATTTTGTTTCGTACCGAGTCCAGCCACTCCATGTCCGTTTGCCTAGTGCATCTTGATGGTGTAAAGGTTTGAGTGTTTAAATCTATATGTGGTAACCTAGGTTCGAATCCCTGGTGGATCACATTCTTTCATTAACCCTCAACCGTTACTGTCATTGGGAAGTGTTTGGTGTTGGGATTGAAATAAATATAATAAGTTTGGCATTGTTATTATAGAAGGTCTTATGGTTGTATCCCAATAGTATTAACGAAACGCAACTGTAATCTTTCTAGTCTGTACTTTCCAGACAGATTAGGCATTTATAAACCTAGAGTGTTTAAACTTCATTCAGAATTTGTGTTGCTTGAGATTAGTTGGTGACAGAAATTGGGCTGTTGCTCAAGTACAGTAATTTGTTGTGTTCTTGCCTGCTCGGAACAATGTGTAGGCATTATACATACTGTAATGTTTATATATATATATATATATATATATATATATATATATATATATATATATATATATATATATATATATATATATATATATTATATATATATATATATATACATATATAATTATATATATATATATATATACCGTTATATATATATAAATATAATAATATATATATATATATACATATATATAATTTATATATATATATATATATACAGGTATATATATATATATTTTTTTTTTTTTTTTTTTTCTATGTGATTGAGGGAGGCAAAAGGCATAACTGCCTATAGCGAGTGCCTCCCCCATAGTTGAAAGAGTGACAGGGCCAAAATCAAGGGACGTTCGAGCCAAAATGCCTGGACACACGGAGTTTGAAGCAATTTAAGTCATAGGAAGAGGGAAAGACTGATTCTGGGAGAGAGTTCCAGAGCTCAGATGTTGAGTAGAAGAAAGTTTGAGAGTAACGTTTCACTCTTGGGTTGGAGAGTTGCACAGAGTAGGGGTGGGATTGAGTTGCAAGACGGGTACCACGTGTCCTACGTAAAGGAGGTGGTATGCACTGGGATAGCTCTGAGGAACACTGATTATTATAGTAGCGATAGAATAGCGAGAGAGATGCAACATTGCGGCGGAGAGAGAGAGATTGCAGAGAGTTGGTGAGTGGACGGGAGTTAATGATACGAAAGGCCTTCCTTTCAACTTTGTCTAGGAGAGCGGTGTGAGAGGAACCTCCCCACACATGTGAACAATACTCAATACAAGGGCGCACTATGCCCCTGTACAGAGCAAGAAGCTGTGCAGGGGAAAAGAACCCCCTAAGGCGGTTGAGCACACCCAGCTTCTGGGAGGCTGCCTTAGCAAGACTGGTAATATGGTCCTTCCAAATGAGAGCAGAAGAAAAAGAGACACCAAGAATATTGAGAGAAGATGAAGGGTTGATTTTTGTATTGTTGAAGAATAAGGGATAGTCCGCTGGGAGATCCTGACGGGTAGATAGATGGAGAAATTGGGTTTTGGAAGCATTAAAGTTAACAAGGTTTTCTCTGCCCCAATTGGAAATAGTATTTAGATCAGAATTTAAGAGTTCTATGGCTTCATTACGTTTGTCGTTGAGGGATTGCTGGCTGGGTCGTTCTGAAAAACTAATGGAGTAGTGTAAGGTTGAGTCGTCTGCGTATGAATGGATGGGAATTAAGGTACAGTTAAGGAGATCATTTATAACAATTAGAAAGAGAATAGGAGATAGGACAGAGCCCTGAGGAACACCGGAGTTTATAGGGTGAGGAAGTGAACAATGGCCGTCCACAACCGCAGCTATGGAACGGCCGGAAAGGAAATTAGAGACAAAGGCACAGATGGAGGGATAGAAACCGGAGGAGGGTAGTTTAGAAATTATATATATATATATATATATATATATATATATATATATATATATATATATATATTTATAGTACGTATATATATATATATATATATATATGTATATATATATATATATACATATATATATATATATATATATATATATATATATATATATATATATATATATATATATATATATATATATATATATATATATATATATATATATGTTGGTAAAGCCAGGTAATAAATTTTCTTTAATACATACGAGGTTGAAAGAAATGGCAATTTCTGCGTTGGAAATTTTATTATTCAAAGTTTCCAGGTCTCTGATGAGTTTTCGCTGGGTGGCAGGAAGTAGATGAAGGAGATGAGCAAAATTCATGGTGGTACAGGGTTACATTAAAGTACATGAAGATACAGGATATACGACGCGTTTCACTGGACAACCAGCATTATCAAGTAAGGAAGGAATGATATAAAAGGTAAACAGGAAGGGTATATATAGAGGGTGGAGGATCAGAGGAGGCGGAAAACAGGGGGCAAAAGTCTGCGGGCCCCTGGGGGTTAGGGAATAGAATATGCCCCACGTGCCTTCTGCGTGTCGTAAGAGGCGACTAAAGAGGTTGGGTCGGTGGGCTTGCGACCCCCACCCGGAAAAAATATCGAAGCAAGGAAAAACGAACGAACAGCCTCGGATGCGGACGGAACCAACGTTGACGAACCACGACCGACTAAGGACATGCCTTCGGACATTCTGAGAATGGCTACGTGGAATGTTAGTGGCATGAATGATGGCACAAAAGAGAGAGAGGTTCTGGAAGTGTTAGTGAATGCCAGGCTGGATGTATGTGGAATGACAGAGACCAAATGGAAAGGTTCAGATGTGAGAGAGTGGGAGTGTGGAATGGGTGTGTGTGCTGGAGTGAGTGAAGGAACAGCGAGAGAAGGTGCATGTTTGTTTGTAAGTAGCAAATGGAAGGAATGTGTAAGAGAGTATGGGTCTGTGGGTTCAAGGATTGTGTGGGTGAGAATGAAAGTAGGAATACAAACGTGGGTGATTGTATGCGTGTATGCCCCGACAGAGGATATACTTGAAAGAAAGAAAGAGGAGTTCTGGATGAATGTGGAGGCGTGCCTGGAGAAGTATGACAAGAACGAAAGAATATTTCTGATTGGGGATATGAATGGTAAGGTGGGTGATAGGAAAGTTGAGGGAGTGGTGGGAGGGTGGGGGGTACCATCAGAGGTGAATGGGAATGGTAGTGCACTTGTGGACGTATGTGTGGGGAGGAGGCTGTGGATAGCCAAACCTTCTTCCGACACAGAATGATCCACAGGTACACGTGGAAACGGATGTTGACGATGAAGGATAAGACAGTGGTGGAACGAAAGTCATTGATTGATTATGTATGTGTGGATGAACGAATGAAGAAATCTGTGATGGATGCTAGGGTGTATAGGGGTATTGGAGGGGGTCTGTCTGATCATTATGTAGTGGTAGCTAAGGTTAGGATACAAAAGAAGTGGGTGAGGAGAGCGGGAGGGAGGCGAGAGGAGGGTGGAATGGTGAGGAGGGTGGAGAGGTTGCAGGAGGAGGAAATCAGGGAGGAGTACAGGAGAGCAGTGGAAAGACGACTAGGTGGGTTCGACCTGGAAGTTATGGAGGAAGTGGAGGAGATGAGCAAGGTGTTTAAGGATGAGATCTGTGCAGCATGTGAGGAGGTGTGTGGAGTGAGGAGAAGAGGGAGGGGAGTGAAAGGTACAGCATGGTGGACAGAAGAGGTACGAATAGCTGTGGAAGAAAAGAAGAAAGCATATAGAGAGTGGTTGGGTAGCAGAGGGAATGAAGATTCCGAGAGACAGAAACGAGCGAGGTACGTGGAGAGTAAGAGGGTGGTGAAGAGAGTAGTGAAGGAAAGTAAGAGAAGAGTAGATGAGGAATTTGGAAGGAATCTGAGTGTAAAATGGAGGGAGAGTAAGAAACTGTTCTGGAAAGAAGTCAAGAAAGTTAGGGAAGGTAGCAAGGGAAACAGTAAGGGTGTGAAAGATAAGAATGGGAGAATGCTAGCCGAGAAGCAAGAGAGAGTCGAAAGATGGAGGGAGTACTTCAGTGAGTTGCTAAATGAAAGGAATGAAGAGCCAGCAAACATAGCTGGATATGGTATGGGAGGGAGAAGAAGAGAAGTAGTGGAGGAGGAGGTGGGGATCAGGAGGTCAGAAGTGTGGGAAGCCATGAAAAGAGTGAAGTTGGGGAAAGCACCAGGAACAGATGGAGTGTGTGGGGAAATGTTGAGGTATGGTGGTGAGATAGTGATAGAATGGGTATGGAAAATGTGCAAACTAGCATGGGAGAAGGGGAGTGCACCCGATGACTGGAAGACTGGCATAATAGTCCCCCTATATAAGGGCAAAGGGGAAAGAGGAGTGTGTGGTAACCACCGAGGAATATGTCTTCTAAGCGTAGTAGGGAAGGTATACAGTAGGGTAGTGATTGAGAGAGTGAGAGTGAGAACGGAGAAATGGATAGGCGACGAGCAGGGAGGTTTTAGGAAGGGAAGAGGATGTGTAGATCAGATTTTTACCCTGAATTGTGTTGTGGAGAAGTATCTGGAGAAGAAACAAAAGGTGTATGTTGCCTTTATGGACTTGGAGAAGGCCTATGACAGAGTGGATAGAGAAGGTTTGTGGAAAGTACTTAGAATATACGGAGTAGAGGGCAAGTTGCTGAAAGCAGTGAAGAGCATGTATGAGGGTGCAAAGGCGGCAGTACGTGTGGAGAGTGAGCAGAGCGAGTTCTTTGACCTGAATGTTGGTTTGAAACAGGGGTGTGTGATGTCCCCGTGGTTGTTTACTGTATATATGGATGGAGTTATGAAAGAAATACTATCAAGAGCAGTGGATGTTGGTGTATCGCTGAAAAGGGAGGGAATTGAGTGGAAGCTACCTATACTGCTGTTTGCGGATGATACAGTTCTGATGAGTGATAATGAATGGGAGTTGCAGGGTCTGGTAAATGAGTTTGGAACAGTGTGCGAAAAACGGAATTTGAAGGTAAATACGGGGAAGAGCAAGGTTATGGTCTTCGAAAGGGGTGAAGTCACAGAGTGTGAGGTGAAGCTGAACGGTCAGGCTATGGAGATCGTCAACTCTTTTAAGTATCTGGGCAGTGTGTTGAGTAAAGATGGGACTATGGATGAAGAGGTGCGGGAGAGGGTACAACAGGGGAAGAGGGTTGTAGGAACGCTAAAAGCAGTAACAAGAAATAGGGAGGTCAGTATGGAAGTGAAGAAGTCCTTGCATGACAGTGTGGTAATCCCGACACTGACTTACGGAAGCGAAGCATGGACGTTGGTTGAGAGACTCAGACCAAGAGTGAGAGCAGTGGAAATGAATTACTTAAGGAGTGCGTGCGGAGTTACATGGAGGGATAGACAGACTAATGAGGAAGTAAGAAGGAGGTGTGGTGTGGAGGTAGATGTGCTGGAAAGTGTGAAAAGGAACAACTTGAGATGGTTCGGCCATATGGAACGTATGGAAAGCGAGAGAATGACTAAGAGGGTGTATGAGAGCGAGGTGGAGGGACAGAGGGGGAGAGGTAGACCGAATATGAGGTGGAAGGATGGAGTGAGGAAGTACATGAACGAAGGTGGTGCTGGTTGGGAAGAGGGGCGTCGACTGACTGGGGACAGAGGTGCATGGGGGCGGTTTGTTCGTGGCCACCCCTTCGGGGATCACGGCGTCAGGCAATAGATAGATAGATAGAAAAGTCTGCGATTGGTGGAAGGCTAAACTAGGAGAGAGAAAGGGGGTAACCGCTTCACGCATGCGCACTGGATGCGGGATGGTGGTCGATAGGTGGGGTCGAAGCTGATTGGCTGCGTGTCGAGGGGCGTGGCCTAAGTTGTGTGGCGCCTGCAGAAGACGAAGCTGAAGGAGGTAACGCGGGGGGCTGCGTCAAGGGCACCGGGGGGCGAGGAGGGGTGTTAGGTCCTGTAGGGTAGTGCCTTTTGGCAGAAGGAAGGATCTGAAGGTCCAGAGTTTGGTTGTTGATGTTGGGATGTAAGGCTTGGATATATAAAGCTTCGAGTATAGGTAATCTCCTTGGGTCACTTTCTTTATCGAGTATGGTGGTGTGTTTCTCTAACTCGTTGCGTGTGAGGTGAGGGTGGTTAGGGGTGAGATATTGGTCTTTGATGGCTCCAGCCTGAAGGTGAAGAGTTAACTGACGTGAAAGACGAGTCTACGTCATACCAATATAGGAATGAGGTCCACAGTCCTCATAATTACAGGTATGTTGGTAAGCATACCTGTAATTATGAGGACTGTGGACCTCATTCCTATATTGGTATGACGCAGACTCGTCTTTCACGTCAGTTAACTCTTCACCTTCAGGCTGGAGCCTGAAAATATATATATATATATGTATATATATATATATATATATATAAATATATATATATATATATATATTATATATATAATATATATATATATATATATATATATATATATATATATATATATAAATATATATATATATATATATATATATATATATATATATATATATATATATATATATTATACAGTATATACAGTATATCATCATAATATATTTGTATATTTTCTAGTAGCACTTGAGTTCCCCCAGGAGCGACCAGAGAACAAGCATTATAGCCTGGTGTCGCCCTCTCATTTGTATTACTTCAGGGCCAGGGCAATATATTAGCAGCCAACAAAAGCCAACCTCCCACCCTCCCAAGGACCTATTTGACATGGACATATTGGACGGGCTTTACAACGACTTGATAAACTCTACAGTCCAGCTACACACACTCCAAGGTGTCGCACAGTCATTTACATCATACTGTACAGGATATGATAGAGTTTGGTGTACTTTATTCTTATGATAAGTAAGAAAGTTTTTAAGTCATTGTGAAAAGGAGGTTAGGTAGGAGGAACAACTAGATAATGAAAATAAAGAATCAAATACGTGACGTTAAATGATAATAATGAAACTATATATTATATAGTTTCATGATTATCCTTTAACGTCACCTATTATATAGTTTCATGATTATCCTTTAACGTCACCTATTATATAGTTTCATGATTATCCTTTAACGTCACCTATTATATAGTTTCATGATTATCCTTTAACGTCACCTATTATATAGTTTCATGATTATCCTTTAACGTCACCTATTATATAGTTTCATGATTATCCTTTAACGTCACCTATTATAGTTTCATGATTATCCTTTAACGTCACCTATTATAGTTTCATGATTATCCTTTAACGTCACCTATTATATAGTTTCATGATTATCCTTTAACGTCACCTATTATATAGTTTCATGATTATCCTTTAACGTCACCTATTATATAGTTTCATGATTATCCTTTAACGTCACCTATTATATAGTTTCATGATTATCCTTTAACGTCACCTATTTGATTGTATTGAATTGTATTAAATCTAAATTAATTGTATTATGCATAAAATAACTGCGCAATTGGATATGAGGCTTTGTATTTTGTATTTCATGCTATATAGTATAGCATGAAATACAAAATACAATAGCCAATTGCGCAGTTATTTTATGCATAATACAATTTTATACAATTTTACACACACAAACACAGACAGACACACACTCTCACATTATATAAATACAGTATACAGTATATACTGTATATACCCGGCATTTATATACAGTATATATATATATATACCGTATATATATATATATATATATATATATATATATATATATATATATATATATATATATATATATATATATATATATATATATATATATATATATATAATATATATATATATATATATATATATATATATACTGTATATATATATATTATATATATATATATATAATATATATATATATATTATATATATATATATATATATATATATACTGTATATATATATATATATATATATATATATATATATATATATATATATATTATATATATATATATATATATATACTGTATATATACATAATATACAATATATATATATAATATATATATATATATATATAATATATATATATATCTATATAACTGTATATATATATATATATATATATGGGGGGAGATTGTAGCAGAGCAGCGAGACAACCACTATGGAAGCAGAGTCAACAGGGAGTTAAAAGACCTCAGAGACAGTAGGGGGCCACCTCCTAGTATGCGGCGCACAGACCGACCCGCCCGTGGTTAGGGCAGAACGGAACGATATCACTGACATGTTTACCAGATCTTTCAGAAAAACACAAGAGGTTGGGAACAACCTTGAGATTATTGACAGTAGCAGTTGGCGACATTGTGCAAGTGAGGCTAAACAGACGAGAGCATGAATCCCGTCGGTGTAAGACATGGAATCACAAATTTTAAATAGTAGTTGACCCACATAAAGAGGCATGCAGGCAGAGAATATAAGAGGAGGTGGAGCTTAAGACCCCAAAAAGGAGGGACCAGACAGGCTCACTTGCCTAACTCAAGTCCACCCCACTGAGCATAGTAGCACACGAGTACACATAAGAGAGAGGATAAAGGCCGCGTCATACAGAAGTCGAACGTCGGGCGACCTACTCCCGAACAGGATGACTTGCATATTTGAGGCGAATTCAACCGATATTGTCCCGAAGTTGGTAGAAGAAGAACATCCCCAGACAATGCCCTGAAAAAGACTCGAATGTAATCCGATACTCCCGAGCGACTTACGACAAAGACCCGAACATGATTTGAATATAAACCAATGAATGCCAGAGCATGACCCGACTATAACTGGAATATACCCCGAATCAGCCGACCAGTTTCAACTGAGGTACGAAGATCAGCCGACCTTCAACTGATATGAAAGAACCTATGACGAACACCAACCGGATCGGACGACCATCACATGATTTTAACACTGCTAACTAACGAATGTGGGAAGACAACCTCCAACTCTCCAACCCAAGAGTGAAACGCTATTCTCAGACTTTCTTCTATTCAAATGCTGAGCTCTGGAACTCTCTCCCAGAATCAGTCTTTCCCTCTTCCTATGACTTAAATTGCTTCAAACTCCGTGTGTCCAGGCATTTTAGCTCGAACGTCCCTTGATTTCGGCCCTGTCACTCTTTGAAATCTGGGGAGGCACTCACTGCAGGCAGTTATGCCTTTTGTCTCCCTCATTCACATAGAAAAAAACAAAAAAACATAAACTGTGCCTGCCCTATAGTGTGACCCTCTATAAAGAATGTATTGGCGTTGTAGAAGGGGGATGTTAAGGGGGCCCACCTCTCTTTTTTTTCTCTTTTGTCCCTCTATCTTTGGCTTGTATCCATTCGGCTCCATTCAGCCAACTGTTTTAAGACGTTTATCCCCATCCAGGTGTCGATTTCTTCCTGGCGAGCGATAGGGAGCCAGCATTGTATGGAGAAATCCGGCTTCGCCGGAGAAATTTTTCTATCGAAAAATGTACAAATTTAGCTTATTCTCAAAACAAAAATATATATATATCACAAGATATTCGTCTGCACCCATGAACATCCCCAGAACTTCCACAGAATCAACAAGATCATTGGCCGATTTGACCCAAATCAACCCGAGCAAGTCATCCTGTTCGGGAGTAGGTCGCCTGACGTTCGACTTCTGTATGACGCGGCCTTAAAGACTAATAAGGATGTGCAATTCCCGAAGTGAAAAAGAAATCTAGTTAAACTATGCTAATACACAAAGCCTTCAAGAAAACTTTTTTTAAAGGGATGAAAAATAGAACATACAAAAAAACAAAAAAGTTATGCTAGGAATGCCCCTCAGTGATGGCGCCCCGCAAACAAAACAAAACACCAAATAGCAGTCACCAAACCCCACACAACCAACAACTACACACTTCAGAGCCCATTTAAGCATATCGACATCACGGATCGTCTATCTAAAAACCTCAGAAGCCAAAAGACGGACCAAAACTCACAAAAACTGAAGCAACAGAACTAAAAGTTAAGCATAAATGGAGCACTGAAAATACATGTTGTCATCTTGGAAGTTGCGCGAAGACTGATACCTTCTATAAGGTAGGCGCAGGTACTGTACCTTGGGGGTTCACGCACGCGCCAGGAGGGTCTAGATTAAATGGGAAACTATTATAAACTTTTTTATATTCTACTCTATACCGTATTTTCCCTTTTTTTATTTCAAATACTGGTCTCGGAGTGTTTACAACGTACCCTAGTAGAGAATTGAGGTGCATCTCTAGAAGATATTGGTTAAGTTATTTCCGATAAATCAACCGCTCCAGGAACTGTATATATAATATACAGTTAATTAAACAAAATAATAAGACCCAGGAGATAAACGTTGCGAATCAAAGTAATACAAATCCATAGGAATTCTATAGCTGCATCAGAAAGAAGGAAGTAGTTACTTCAACTATTGGACCATAAGTAGATGGGAACGGATATTACACCCAAGACGAAGAACAAATAAGTAATTACCTCTGTACCTTTTTGGCATCAGATTTTCAACAGACGACCTTAGTGATATCCCTACAGTATCGCCAGTTCAGATAGATAATTCTGATACTCTAAACATTATCAGCATTACAGAGAGAGATGTATTGAAATGTTTGGAAAACTCAAGTTAAATACATCGCCTGGACCGGACACAATATCATCTAGAGATCTAAAAAAAAAAAAAATGTGAGCTCTCCAAACCACTGCCATTGATTTATAAAAAAAAATCCTTGCAGTCTGAGACTATGCCTGATAAGTGGAAGCTCGCTAATGTAACACAGATATTTAAAAAAGGCAACAAATCTTTGTGTGTATGTACGCAACAATCTTGCTCTCGTGTTCACAATTTTGACTCTTCTAAATTCGCAACTCTCTTGCCACTCTCTCACTATATATACCTGTGCTGTTTGTCTCTACCTTAATTCTACTGATTATCCAAAATCCTTTGAATATCTTCTTTATAAAGGGGAACACATTCTATCCATCTCTCCTTCCTCTGAAATCTCCATCTTAGGAGATTTCAATGTTCACCACCACCAATGGTTCTCC
Source organism: Paralithodes platypus (assembly GCA_032716605.1). Taxonomy (NCBI): domain Eukaryota; kingdom Metazoa; phylum Arthropoda; class Malacostraca; order Decapoda; family Lithodidae; genus Paralithodes; species Paralithodes platypus. The sequence continues at coordinate 26,758,392 of CM064554.1, forward strand.
TCTAATTTCACTGACCAATCTGGTGCACAAGCAGTTAGTTCAGCAACCCACCCGTATCCTGGACCTCAATGGAGATCAGCCCAACATTCTTGACCTATTTCAAACCTTTAATTCTTCCGCTTATACTGTAAATCTTCTCTCTCCTTTGGGCTCATCCGATCACAACCTTATCTCTTATTACCTGTCCTATCTCACCAGTATGGCCATCTGAGCCCCCCCAGCCAATGCAGCTTGTGGCATTTTGACGCTGCCGACTGGGGGCCTCTTCGTCAGTACTTCATTGATTTCACATGGATTTACTATTTCTTCTGTGGCCGGGAACCCTCAAATAGTGCTGAACGCAATACCGAGGTAAACCTCTCGGGCATGGAGGCATACATTCCATTTTCTTTTAGTTAAATGTAAACAAATCTTGGTTTACTCACGCTTGTTCTAGTGCTGTCCACAATAAGGAAGAAGCATTCAAACGGTATCATTGCCTTCAAACTAAAAAATCTTGTACTTTATATATATCGTGTAATACGATAGTGTATGACTCTTTTGTGATACCGTACGTCTCTGTGACGTCACGGTCGTTCCCGCTGCACGGCGTAGGACGATTACATAGTGATTACATGTTGTAAGTAAGTTAAGATTATAAAGGACCTAATATGCTGTTAAAGTAATGTTGACACAGTCTTATGTAGTATATATGAATTTATCGTATATATTAACGCCTTACGAGCGGGCCCGTCAGTACCTTCTACTACCTGCCAAGCGGGTGGTTTTACCCTAAACGACCTTGTTTCCATGCTCTTTTTCATGCATAAACAAGAGCCAGAGCGTAATACAATTATGTATCCCTGAAAGGGCGTTAATTGAGCTTTCGAATGACACCCGAACCATCCTTCTACGACCACGCGTTCTCTTGCAACAATCGTGCAAGACGAAGGGAAAATCACTAAAATACGGTAATTTCCTTACATAATTCCCTGTGTAGCGAGGTAGTAAGTGTGGGTGTGTGTGGAGTAGATGTCAGTAGTCGCGCTGGACCCGTGCCGAGCGGTCATGAGCCGACCTACGCTCCTCCCATCGCCCGTCTCTCTCTCAGAGCCATTATTGCTCAAAAATTGCACACAGACTTAAGTCGGATCCCGCCACATATTCCTTGGTTCTCCAGCCCGACTTAAGTCCACCCCTGCTAGACAAGGGTTAATATAATTTATCGTATTGAGCAACATAGAATCGGTACGATAATATGGGCCCTGGCGTTTGCCAAGGCAGCAAGGTGCGACTCTGAGGAATAGAGCTCAGAGCCTTCACGAACACCGACCAGTTAACATCTAATTTCCGCCTTCAGTTGATCGAGCTTTTGTGCCTCTAATCACAATACACTGACAGCAATACATACAGCTACACCATCACGACGCTCTCATAGACGCCATGACTGACTGACAGGTAAGCATAGTATTCATGTCCATTCCCATATAATCATTTGTTCTTTCTTTCACTTGACTCGAGCCTCAGGGCCGATGTTTTGCTTCCCCATTGTCCGCCATATTGGGTAAAGGTTCTCCTTTGTTTCGTTGCCACGTGGAACTATTGGTGAGTTCATTCCTGGCTAATATTAACCCTTATAACCTTACCTTATATATAAAATATTATGTGAGACCTTTGGATATAAATTAGCTTGTTTCAGATTGAATTCAATTTAGATATGGAGTAATTTTAATTTAGATTGATTTGATTTGAATCATTATAGCTTAGAAATATTTAACTTCCATTGATAGTTTACCAAATTGGTGCCCAGACCTCGGGAATTAGCTACCAGAAAGGGATTTGTTATGGCAATGAGCAAGAGGACATAAAACAGGATGCAGGAACAACTCTATGATAAACTGGTAGGACTAGCCAAGCGATGGTTAGAGCCGGAATGCAGGGTCGCGTTGTTGCACCTGCCGATATCCTGCATCCCACCCATCATCTTCCCCCAATAATTTTCTCTTTCATTTCAGACTTCCTGTGACATATGACCTGATCTCTAATTTTGTCTTGTTCAATATGACCCTTTAGTGTAGGTATTTCTATTTGGGTGTGTTATTTTTTCTCCATAACATAGAAGTCCACCGGTCGGCGTCTCTTAACTAGACTATTTATTTGCCGTTGTATTTGTAACATTTTAGATAAATAGCCTACAGGCTTACATTCAAAATGAGTAAACAGGAAGAGACACCATCTAGTGGGGTGCTGAGCAAAGTCCCTAAACTTCAGAGGGCGGGACTTCGGGGAGTATTAAATAGGCTAATTGTAGATGTCAACACTTTCATCACTACTGCTGACCTTGAGGAATTAGAAGCTATATTAGACAATGTCCAGGCTATCCACGGTCGTATTGTTGCTCTGAGTGAGGTGATTGTGGCAAGCATGACAGAGGAGGAAGAGATAGTTGCAGAGTGTGATAATCGTGCCCTCTATGATGAACCTGTCTTTAGAGCGAAGCACCTATTACAGCGCGCTGTCGCAAATAAGAAGGGAGGCGAGAACGAGGCCTATAGAAGGGTTGACCCGAAACACACTGTGCACCTCCCAAAGCTCAATCTTCCTTCATTTGGGGGCAAATTGACTGAGTGATTAGCTTTTTGGGATGTATTTCGGTCTACAGTACATGAATCCTCTTTGGGTAATGTCCGTAAGTTTCGCTACCTGAAGGGACAAATGGAAGGAGAGGCCTTACATTTGATAGAGGGTTTTGCGGTAGTAGGTGATAGCTATCAAGAGGCAGTACAATTATTAAAGTCCACATACGGGGAGCAAGAGCAGTTGAAGATGGCCCATGTCGTTGACTTGTTAAAGCACGCAGAACCACAGTATAAGGTTGAGGAGTTAGCAAATTTTAGGGCAAATATGGAGTGCCATACTCGATCGCTAGACACTCTAGGGCTCACCACACAGGAAATGATAGTCATTATCTTACGTCAGAAGCTTCCTATGGCAATACTTGACAAGGTTAGATCGTTTGATCTGGGGGACTTCAAAACTCAGTTCAGTAAGGAAATTAGTAATCTACAGTTGAACAATGGGAGAATGTATGTGTCGGGAGGGAGTGGGAATGTGGAGATGAGGGGAACTGTAAGCATGACGGTGGGGAATAAAGAAAAGAAAGAGGGTACATATAAGAAACCTGCTCAGATTCTATGTAAGCAATGTAACAAAAACAAACATAAATTGAGTTTCTGTGTAAAATACCCAACTAATGAGACAAAACTAGCACAGGCAAAGAAGTTGAAGCTATGTGTAGGTTGTCTAAGTAAGGAACATGGTAAGCAGGGACAATGTATTGCTACATACTTAAGGCCCTGTCGCCACTGCAAAGGACATCAATTTGACAAGTTGTGTCCTACAGCAGATAAAGTCAAAGACGTCAAACCAGAGGGTACTACAACTTTGACACTAGGTAGCACGCAAGACACCACTATATTTCCCACAATACAGATTCCCATGGAAGGTAATGACAGTAACAAGGTTTGTCGGGTACTTCTTGATCAAGGGTCTCAACGATCCTTTATAAAAAGGTCCGTACTAATGGGGCTTAAGCACCGAATCGTAGGAGCTGAGACTCTTCGATTACAGGGCTTCACAGGGGTTACTGACAAACAAGTCTACGAGATAGCGATAGCGGAGATTTCATATTTCTACCGTAAAAACAGGTACTTTATGACATGTGTCGTAGTAGACACCCTACCAGAATAGGTATCTGTAGGAGTGAAGAAAGTGGAACACACATTACGTAGCAAAGGGGTTAACTTGTCAGATCCCATGGGAGATCAGAGTGAGGTGCATGTTCTACTTGGTGTGGATCATTATTATGATGTAGTATACCCTGGATTTAAAAGAATGTGTGATGTAATATTAATCCCCACTAAATTTGGCTATGGCATGAGCGGAAAGGTGCATACTACACAGTCAAATGTCCTGGTCGACACGGTCTCGATATTAAGAGTGAATGTAACCGCGGCAGAGGAGTTGGGAAGGGAGGATTCCCAACCTAGTGACCCTAAAATGACTGCCGAGTTCGACCTGGAACGACTGTGGAGATTGGATCACATAGGCATTAATCCTATGGAGACCGATTATGACTCGGAAATTGTGCTAAAGAAGTTTTAAGAGTCTGTGAGCTACTGTGCCTCAGACAAGCGATATAAGGTTAGTTTACCCTGGAAGAATAGTAAGATAAGCCTGCCAACCAACTATGGATTGGCATTAGGTCGCTTGTGCGCATTACAGCGTAAATTAACATATGAACCGAGCACGCGCCAGGCGTATGACGATGAATTTCGGAGTTATGAAGATAAGCGCTTCATTGAAAGAGTCGATGTAAAGGAACCGATTAAGAAGGGTAGGGTTCACTATCTGGCCCATCATGGGGTGAGGAAAGACAGCGTCACCACACCAATACGGGTGGTGTATGACTGCTCTGCCCACCAAGGTCAACAACCCAGTAAAAATGACTGCCTGCTGACAGGTCCGTCCTTGGTGTCGGACCTGTCCCAACATCTATTGCGGTTTAGGCTGGGGCAGTACGCATTTACTTAGTGACATCGAGAAAGCATTCTTGATGGTCCAACTAAAAGAGGAAGATAGAGAGGTTACCCGCTTTCTTTGGTTCAATGACATTAGCGACTCTGAAAGTCCGATCGTAATCTACCGTTTTCGGGTCGTACTCTTTGGTGCTACGTGTTCACATTTTTTGTTGAATGCCACAATAAAAAAACATCTATCAGATACTCTTGAGGACACAAGTAAACTATCTCACAGGTTGTGTATAGACAATTTGCAGGGTTCTAGCGATAGTCAGGATGATTTGTTACATACCTACTAGCAGGCACGTAGATTGTTTACAGAAACACATTTATTTCTCCGCGAGTGGGTTACTAATAGTGAAGATCTTCAGAGTTTGATACAGGTGGACGGTACGGCATCTCATAACCAGGAAAAGTCCAGACATTTGGGGATGATCTGGCAACCTAAATAAGACATACTAACTTTTCAAACAAGGTATTTTGCTCAGCAGACGGGAGCGCACACAAAAAGAAGTCTGTTGAGCAAAGTTGCGCATTTTTGTTATCCTTTGGGTCTAGCATTACCCGTTACCATAAGAGCTAGGATTCTGATGCAGGAAGTTTGGAGACACAAAATAGGATGGGATGACAGTTTGCTCGACGATTTGAATGACTAACGGGCATTGTTGTTAAATGAGTATGACATCCTATGTACTAAACCTTTACCTCGTAAAGTGGCGGCGTTCGGTGACGTTACGTTACACACGTTTTGTCACTTTTGCGATGCTAGTGCCACGGCATACAGGGTAGCCATATATGTCGTTACTTCATTTGGCGCGCATTTAGTTACAGCCCGGGCTGTAGCCCCGGTCAAAAAGGTAACTATCCCTAAAATGGAATTGACTGCCATGTCAATTATTATTAGCATGTCTGGTGCAACATGTACGCGCAGCATGGGAGAGCGAGTTAAATATTGAAATCGTTCACGTTTGGTGCGTTAATCAGGTCGCACTCAACTGGATACATATCAAGAAGTCTCTGCCAGTTTATGTGAGGAATAGGGTAGATGAGATTAGAGCCCTTTTGCCAGACGTTGCTTATCATTATGTAAATACAAAAGACAACCCTAGTGATCTCATAACTTGGGGTATAACGGCTAGCCAGTTAGTGAAGTCCGAATTGTGGTGGCATGGTCCAAAGTGGCTGCTCCATGAAAATGAATGGACGATTTGGCATGCTGATGGTGAGGGACTTCTGCCACTGGAAAGAGTGGCAGTTACAGCCCACCCAAATGAGCCACTGGGTCCAGTAATAGAGTGGGCAAGATTCAGTGACTATAAGAAGCTAGTCAGAGTTGTCGCTTGGGTGTTGAGATATGTATCCAATATCAAGCTTAAAGTAACGGGCCAGCTCTGCAACAGGGGTCACAACATTGATGCTCGTGAATATAAGGCAGCTGAAGTAACTTTGATCAAGGGGGTTCAAGCAGAAACCTTTTCCAATGAATTAAAATCTTTGCAAAGCTCAAATAAGACTATAATGCCTAATCTAGTGCGTCAATTGAGGTTGCACCTAGAAAATAACCTCATCAGGTGTGAGGGTCGCCTGAAGTGGTCGGGTGTAACGGACGGCACAAACCGTCCTATACTTATGCCAACAAGACATCACGTTACTGATCTATTGATCATACGTGCAAATAGGGAAGTAAAACACTACGGGTTATGTCATATTATATCAAATTTGCGTCTCACATGGTGGATACACAGAGTTCGACAAGTAGCTCGACACGTAGTAAGAAAGTGTGTAATATGCCAGAGACTGAAGGGTAAAGCATATGCAACTGGACCAGCTCCACCTCTACCTGAATGCTGTGTAAAGCACATAGAACCTTTCCAAGCTGTAGAGTTAGATTACACAGGTGCTTTGAAGACGAGAGAGCATGAGAAGGTTTACATATTATTGTTTACCTGTGCAACGTCTCGAGCGGTACACCTGGAGCTATGTGATAATATGTCTAGCGAAGAATTTATGCTGGCATTTAGACGATTTTGTGCCCGTCGTTCATTCCCTCAACTCATTCTTAGCGACAATGCTCCCAATTATGTCCAGGCATAAAAATATCTAAAGGATATGAGCAGTGATCCTACAATCATCACTCTTTTGGGAGAGAGGAAGTGTGAATGGAGTTTCATCCCAGTTAAGGCACCTTGGTTTGGTGGAATGTGGGAACGGTGTGTCGGCATAGTAAAGTCAGGACTCAGAGTGGTAGTAGGACGTGCTCTATTAAAGAAGAGTGAGTTGACGACAGTCCTCACTGAGATGGAGGCAGTCGTGAATGATCGTCCGCTTACATATGTGTACACCGACCTGCAAGAACCACTACCATTAACGCCAGCTCACTTGCTATATGGTAAACCATTGACTGCGTTTCCATCTGATTTCCAATCCATAGTAGAGTTAGAGGATCCCTCGTTGTACTCTGAGGCAGCGGTGTCTAAAAGATACAAGTATATATCGAGGGAAAGGAGTGTTAAACCCTCTGGTAGACCGACGGCACCTACTGTTGGTGAAGTAGTTTTAATTGAAAAAGATAGTCCTCGTTTTTACTGGAAATTGGGCCGCGTGTTGGAGGTATACAAGGGGAACGACTCTGTAGAGCGGGTGGCACTATTGAGGATGGCCACTGGAACTACTGTTCGTCCTATCGCACGTTTGTACGCTTTGGAGCTTGTTACGAACTGGCACTCGGGTACACAAGGGCTCTCAATCAGGACTCGAAAACGGCTCGCTGCCACAACGGAAACACACGATCCCAACCCCTGAGTACTGCCAGCCGAACAAAAAACACCAATACCCTCCAGAGTTCAATCTGCTATAACGGGGTATACAAGAACTCGGTACTAGTGTTCAACAACAGACTAATAAAGAGACAGGAATTATCTAGTCTGGTCAACAATCAAACAAAGAAGTAAGAAACAACAACACCAAAGAATAGTGTTGGCCGAAGCCGAAGTAATCCACCCTTGACTAAGAACTTAAGAAGTCCTCCACCCTCTACTTCGGATCGGCACTATTACGTTACGTTAATTAATAGTCCTTAACCCTTAAAAAGCGGCTCACCACATAAGTCGAGTTAAATAAAGCTGGACTATGTGGCGGCGCTCGACATAGGTCGAGTGGCAATTTCAGCACGTAATGTTGCTGAGAGAGAGAGACAAGTGGTGGCAGGAGAGTAGCGAGCGTATGACTGCTCCAGACCACCGCGGCGAACATACTGACACGAATCCCAGCTCCCTCCTCCCTCTCTCACTCGCTATATAAGGAATTGTATCGGGAAAGTGGCTAATTACATGCTTTTTGCACTCGCGTTGCACGGTTATTGCAAGAAAACTAGCCATCATAAAAGGATCGTTATGGTGTCATTCGAAAGCTCTGTTTATGCCCTTTCAGGGATAGATACTTGTTTTACGTTCTGGGTCTTATTTAGGCATGAAAATGATCACGTAAACAGCCCTATTTTGGCTAAAAACACCCCGCTGGGCGGTACATATAAATAAACCGCATAGGCCGCTCTTAAGGTGTTAAACATCGAGCAAGGAATCTTCTGAAAAAAGTTAGATGCTTCTCGGATGCTCGTAAGAAGTACGTATCGGATTTTGAACAGCAATTCAATAAGCAAAACACTGGCAATTAAATACTATTAATGGTTTAAATTGGCATAAGAATAATTAAAAGAATATGCAATAGTAAATGGCAAACATTAAAAAGAAGTACTCCGCAAATGCAACGGCAATAGCCTACTCGGATTGTGCTCGTGGGCCACTAATCACTAAAGTAGCCAAGCGTGCAACACATGAAATCAATAGTGCATAAACAATATCATACATAAGGAAATCTTCAATACTATTCTGTATCTACTAATCGAGTAAAGTCTAGCTGGGGTACTGTGGGCAAAAGGTAGCAGTGACTGAGCAAAAACGGCTCGTAGCCTAGCGAAGTCCTCACAACTGTTTAAAGTATTACGTTAACGCTAACAAGTGCACTTTGAGAAATCCAGATCCCTTGTATCTGGTTTTCTCCCGGCTCCTTGACAAAGTAAAAACAAACTGTTAATAAAATACAGGGTGGTTAGGCTCTTGCCCTCACGCACTGTAAATTATTAACTCAACACAGTCAGCCGCGAAGACAACCTAGGTTTCACTGAACCGAAACGAGTATGCAGGTTTATCGCTTAACCACTGCATCAAACAACAACTCGTAACACAGAAAAGCCTTACCCCAGTCTAGCATTACCTAGACTAGCAGAAAACAGGAATAAAAATAATATCACACAGGGAAATGCATATACAAGTGTAACAAACATAAATCAATCCTATTCTAAGTTAACCCTTCCAAAATAGGCTATTTAATAGGCAAGTATCTAGTGAGAACTCAAGCGATAATACGTTGGCTGACTAGCTCTGCACCAACGGGACCATGGAAGTTAAACAGGCAGGGAAGAGAGGAGATAAGAATGTAAGGTAGTAGAGAAAGTTCACATCAGTCAGAAGAATATATATAGTTAGCAAGGGAAATGAGAAGTCGCTCTGCCTAATGAGTTCTGACGAAAAAATGGCTAGACTTCCCTTTTTATACCCGGCCCTCTAGTGAGCCCAACGTGAACTACTAAGGACCGCCCACTGACAACCATTACGTAATTTCTCTCTCTCCTCTGGGATAGACAAAGGCTCCCCTAGCACTGAGGGGAGGGGGAGGGGGGAGTGCTAGTGAGTTAGGCCCACCTCCCGCATGGCGCACCCACTGACCCCCAACTGTGGCTGCTGCTTCTCCCATCATTACAAATAAGTTTTACACACAATACTTATAACTAATGATATAAAATAGAACTCGTTGACTCAGATGAAAACAAAATACATATTCATATTACTTATAGTACAACGGCTCACATGAACTAAGTTAGGAAACTCTACATAGACTACAGCCAAAGTTCCTGCCCTGACGATCCTAGCGAGAGTGGGGCATGACTAGGCGTTCTGTACAGCATGCTCACACTGGACATGCGTCACACCTCCCCCAAGATTTTACTTGCTCAACCCTGAGCTAAAATCTGACAAACACAGAACCCCATCAAGCCCCTCACACCCAGCGACCGCATGGCACTAAAACAAAGCTGAGTTTATCACCAAAACACATCTTATTATTAACAAAAAAAATCACTTTTTATAACTCCTCCCAACAATAGCAAAAAGACACAATATCATGCTCCCAGAGCGAGCTTACAGCAGCTCAGCCGTTTGATAGTTCGTGGACTACTCAAACTCTATAGGCTATGACAAACTTATACGATTATCTATATCAAAAGAAAGAGTTTTTATATGATTTTTATATTTTAATATGTTTTTCCCGGCTGCACTATAAGGGCAGCCTATTTTCCTCCACTCAAACCCACACACCTGTGATAGCCTACGACTGATCATCCACCCTTGATAAACAATCCGCGATCACATTGTCACATCCAGCAATATGACGGATGTCCAGGTTATACTCCTGCAACATCAAAGACCACCTGGTCAGTCTCATATTGCGATTGTGAAATTGATTCAGGAATCTCAAAGGGTGATGATCAGTGTAGATAACCACGACTGGGCCATAGGCTGGAACATACATCTCGAAGTGCCTGAGCGACAGCACAATCGCCAGTAATTCCTTTTCTATTGTAGAATAGTTCTTTTGTGCAGCATTGAACTTCTTAGAAAAGAAACTTACTGGGTGTTCCACACCTTCATTGTCTGTCTGTAGCAAGACGGCACCAGCCCCTACACCACTAGCATCTGTTGCCAGCTGAAAAGGCCTGTTAAAGTCTGGGGCCCTGAGTATCGGGTGAGTACATAGCAAATGTTTCACCAAAGGGAAAGCCTTTTCACACTCAGGTGCCCACAAAAACTTTTTGTCTTTAGATAACAAATCTGTGAGAGGTGCCAACACCATTGAGTAACCTTTTATGAAGCGTCTGTAGTAGCCTATCATACCCAAGAATCTCATAATCTGCTTCTTGGTTGTTGGGTGCGGAAATTTATTGATAGCCTGTACCTTGTTCTGAGGAGGGCACACCTGTCCCCTTCCCACTACAAACCCAAGGTACTGCACAGTGGCTTTTACGAAGTCACACTTTGCCAAATTTACTACCAGACCTGCTTCACTAAGTTTCCGGAACAAGGTCTCAAGGTGCTCACAATGGCTCTCAAAGTCGTCATCATAAATGATTACACCGTCCAAATATACGGTGCAATTTGGAATGTCCTGTACAATTTCATTCATCAGGTTCTGAAACGTTGCTGGTGCATTCTTAAGTCCGTAAGGCATAACATTGCACCGGTAGGTGCTCCCGTCCACAACAAAACCACATACCTCTTTAGCACGCTCGGACAAAGGTACTTGCCAGTAACCTTTTACTAAATCTACTTTAGACAAAAAACGAGCATTACCAATTTTGTCAACACTATCATCAACCCGAGGAAGAGGATATGGGTTAGTTGGAGTCAAACCGTTTAACCTACGGAAATCAATACAAAAGCGTACCTTGCCATCTGGCTTAGGCTGCAGTGTTACGAGGGAAGTCCACTTAACTGTGCCTTTCTCTATCAACCCTCTACCGAGTATATACTCCAACTCATCCCTCAGAGCTGGTAGTTTTATGGGGGGCACACGGTACGGGATTGACTTAAAGGGTAGATGGTCCCCCACGTCAACATCATGCATAGCCTGAGTAGTGAGGCCTGGGTGTTCAGCAAATACAGTGGGGTATGAACCGAACAACTGACGGATAGCATCAAACTGCGGCTCAGGCAAATGAGCTATAGCCTCGTCAGCCCTTAGGCTCGAGTTCCCCGCCCACTGATCCGCTGAAACATGTTGATCCCAGCTATCCTCCTCTGAAGCTTGACTGTCCCCCTCTCCTTCTCCACCACGGCCGCAACAAGCCAACACAGGGACAGTGAGAGGCTCAGAGGGGCGCCTCACATACTCTTTAACCCTTAAAAAGCGGCTCACCACATAAGTCGTATTTAATAAAGCTGGGCTATGTGGCGGCGCTCGACATATGTCGAGTGGCAATTTCAGCACGTAATGTTGCTGAGAGAGAGAGACAAGTGGTGGCAGGAGACTAGCGAGCATATGACTGCTCCAGACCACCGCGGCGAACCTACTGACACGAATCTCACCTCCCTCCTCCCTCTCTCACTCGCTACATACTGAATTATATGGGGAAAGTACCGAATTACATGCTTTTTGCACTCGCGTTGCACGGTTATTGCAAGAAAACTAGCCATCATAAAAGGATCGTTATGGTGTCATTCGAAAGCTCTGTTTATGCCCTTTCAGGGATAGGTACTTGTTTTACGTTCTGGGTCTTATTTAGGCATGAAAATGATCACGTAAACAGCCCTATTTTGGCTAAAAACACCCCGCTGGGCGGTACATATAAATAAACCGCATAGGCCGCTCTTAAGGTGTTAATAAGGTTCATGTGACATAACTGGTTCTTTTTCCTCCTGTCTGGAGTGACAACAAGGTAATCTAAGTCTGAAATTTTTTCTACAATTTTATAAGGTCCAGTGTACTTCGCAGAGAGGGGGTTACCAACCAAAGGCAACAAAATGAATACCTCTTGTCCTACAGTGAACTTCCGGAGCCTCACTTTGCGATCATACCTGTCCTTCATCAAAGCTTGTGATTCTGTCAAATTTCTACCTGCCATCTCCAGACTCTTAAGCATGCGCTCACGGCTTTCAAGCACATACTTTAATAATGGACAAGGCTGCACAGTCCTCTCCCAAATTTCTTTCAGCATGTTAAGGGGGCCCCTGACACGGTGTCCAAAAATCAGCTCGTTTGGACTAAATCCCAGGCTCTCACCAGGTACCTCCCGAGCAGCAAACAGCACATAAGGCAATCCAAGATCCCAATCCATACCGTTGTCAGCACAATAACACCTGAGCATGCTTTTAAGTGTAGCATGCCACCGCTCAAGCACCCCTTGACTCTCAGGGTGATACGCTGACGATACTACTGCTCGTATCCCATGCTGTTGCATTGTTTGCTTGAACATGTTGGAGGTGAAATTAGATCCCTGATCAGACTGAATCTCCTCCGGGTACCCGTACCTTGAGAAGTACCACAACAAGTTACTGACTACCGTCTTAGCCATTCCATTTTTCATAGGGTATGCATCGGGGTATCTAGTGGCAACATCCATTATGGTTAACAAACATTTATTTCCAGCCTTAGTGGGAGGGAGTGGACCATCCACGTCAACAATAATTTTAATAAAGGGTGGCCCAATCACAGGAGTAGGGTGTAACGGAGGCTTAGGAATAACTTGGTTCAGTTTCCCGACACGTTGACAAATATCACATGAGTTTATCCATGACTGCACATGAGACTTCATCCCCGGCCACCAAAACAATTTCCCCAAAGCCGCCACCGTTTTTCTCACCCCTAGATGTCCTGCCAGTGGTGTGTCATGCGCCAACCTCAGTAGGCTATCCCTGCACTCCCGTGGCACCACCAACTGGTCCACTACTCCGGACCCCTTTTGCCAACTACGTTTAGGGTCTTGAAAACGCCTATAGAGGATGCCTTCTAAATAAAAAAAATCTCCTGGCTGTGCATCGCCGTCCTCGTCGAGCTCTACAACTCCATTAGCACACGTTTGGAGCTCAGGGTCCTCTAGTTGCAACCGACGTATATCTGAGGGTGCCAAGCGATCTAACTGCTCCCGGAGCAATGCATGACCTTCCCCGATACTGGGCTGCTCCCTCTGTCTCTCTCGATGTACATAACGTTGCTGTCGTGGAGACTCGTCATGCCCAGCCTCGTCACTCTCGATGACAGGCCCAGGGGCTACTCCAGAATTAAGTAATGGTGCTAATACTGAATCACCCAGGAGAGCCGCCGAGTCAAAACTCTTAAAACCAACTCCAGCTTTAGCCTCCTCCTGTTGATCGTTCCTCCGCTGGTCTGAAGACGGAGGACTAGGCTGTGACACTTTAGCTGCCCGAGCTCGGGTGATAACACACGCCATGGGTTGTGTCTGGCACCGCTCGACCCACTCTTGCTCTTCCCTACTCACGTCGGCCGGCCTCTCGGCAACGACTAAGGGTAGAACCTCAGAAGCGGGCATTGCAAAGTCGTTGCCGAGAAGAAGGTCGACGCCCTCCACTGGCAGTTTCTCCACAATCCCGACATCCAAATTCACGTGCCACACCATCCACCTCCAACTCCAACCGCACCAGCGAGTATGACCGAGTTGCATTAATACCCTGCACCACTACCACCCGAGCCGCGTTTATAGGGTAGCCAGTCAAGTTTTTCATCAGAGTCTGGGAAGTACCTGTATCACGCAAGACCTCTACTCCATACTTGCGCCCCGCCCACATCATGCAACCCCGCCCTCTATGGTCGCAAAAAACATCCTGAGCAGGGTTCGAGCCTCCCAGGTGCTTCTGCATTGGCTGTGCCTCAGCCTCTGACGAACTGCCCCGGGCAAACTCAGATGACTTCGGAGACACACCAATGTTGCAGGCCAAAGACACAGCTGCTGTAGGTGGTTTGCTAGGACAGACTCTTGCAAAGTGCCCCTTTTTTTGACAACGATAACACTCCAACTCCCCTTTGGGCTTCCCTTGGTACTGGGAAGGGCCCGGCCCCTTCTTAAATGGGACGGTGCTAGTCTTGTGGTCAGTCTTGGTATCATGGCTCTTGTACTTGTTTGCATAAGGTATATCACTAACTCGGGGGGGGTGGGGCGTCACGCCCCTTGTTACCTGCCTCACTACGCTGGGCAGACCCGCACCCACGAATTATTGATAGCCGGAGGTCAGCCATCTCAGCTGCCTCCTGTAGAGTTTTTGTGTTCTTTTCTTTAATAGTTAAAGTCATTTCTGCACCAGTACACTTATAAAACTGCTCGAGCAGAAACAGCTCAGTCAACTGTTCTGCCGTCTCAGCTTTCTCAGAACGTGTCCAGTTTTTAAGTGCATCTTTTAAGTCCCGGGCATGTTCAAGAAAGGTCGCCTCCCTAGTCTTTGTAACACCCCGAAACTTCAATCGATATGTTTCCGGTTGCAACTCGTATGCCCGTAGGACAGCTCTCTTCAATTCTGGGTAGTCAATGCAAGACTGTAAAGGCAGTGCATCATAAGCCTTCAGACCCTTACCCGTAAGTCTTGAGGAGACTAGAGCTGCCCACTTCTCTTCAGGCCAATTATGCTCCCTACACTTCTTCTCAAAACGATTAAAAAATTATGTGACTTCAGTTTCACTAAATACCGGCACCAATTTGACTAATTGGGCCAAGGACTGTTCTCTTACTTGGGCCGTGACACGAGTCTTATCTAAATCTAATTTAGCACAATATTTCTCCGAGTCGTACCTAAGCTCAGCCTCATGCCTCCTAACCTCAATCTCCTGCCTCCTGGTCTCATTCTCCTGCTTCCTAGCCTCAATCTTAGCAAGCTCAAGTCTAAATACCATATCTGGAGACAGGCAGGAAGAGGGAGCTGCCACTACTGAAGGAGGGGGGGCAAAAACTGGGGAACCACCATGTGCACCACCCGAGGGCACTCCAATCTGCCAATTCTCATCCCTCTGTGGGAGAGTGCTAACCTCCGGTAACTGAGTGGACGGCACTGTGGGAGTCGAGTGAGAGGGGATCTGGGGAGGAACCCCCCCAAACGCCCTCTCCTCCGAAACCCCATGTCGCCCACGCAACACCCAGGAAATCAGCTCCCCCTTGGACATCCCTACTACATTGGAATTGCCCAAAACCTTGGCTATCAGGTGCAAGCCACAAACATCCACCCCCGTCAGCCTCTCCTCCGTCACGTGGTACCGCTTACTCACAAAAACTCTAGCATCCTCCTCACTGGTTACTAACGGCACACCTTCAAATGGCATCTCTCGATCATTGTCAGTGCTAATGCACGACATACTGAAGTCCACAAAAAAATTCTCGAGACAAAAGTGTTAAACTTCCTATGCAAGCACTAATTACTAAATTAACTGGAGTCTCTTAAATGCTTTACTAATTGCCATACAAAAAAAAAATATTCTTCAATATGCACGCTAAAATACAAACAAACAAATGTTGTACAACTCTGCAAAAATTTATACTGTTCACAAAATCCTAAGCAAGGTCGCCATTTGTTACGACCTGGCACTCGGGTACACAAGGGCTCTCAATCAGGACTCGAATATGGCTCGCTGCCACAACGGAAACACACGATCCCAACCCCTGAGTACTGCCAGCCGAACAAAAAACACCAATACCCTCCAGAGTTCAATCTGCTATAACGGGGTATACAAGAACTCGGTACTAGTGTTCAACAACAGACTAATAAAGAGACAGGAATTATCTAGTCTGGTCAACAATCAAACAAAGAAGTAAGAAACAACAACACCAAAGAATAGTGTTGGCCGAAGCCGAAGTAATCCACCCTTGACTAAGAACTTAAGAAGTCCTCCACCCTCTACTTCGGATCGGCACTATTACGTTACGTTAATTAATAGTCCTTAAGCATCGAGCAAGGAATCTTCTGAAAAAAGTTAGATGCTTCTCGGATGCTCGTAAGAAGTACGTATCGGATTCTGAACAGCAATTCAATAAGCAAAACACTGGCAATTAAATACTATTAAAGGTTTAAATTGGCATAAGAATAATTAAAAGAATATGCAATAGTAAATGGCAAACATTAAAAAGAAGTACTCCGCAAATGCAACGGCAATAGCCTACTCGGATTGTGCTCGTGGGCCACTAATCACTAAAGTAGCCAAGCGTGCAACACATGAAATCAATAGTGCATAAACAATATCATACATAAGGAAAGCTTCAATACTATTCTGTATCTACTAATCGAGTAAAGTCTAGCTGGGGTACTGTGGGCAAAAGGTAGCAGTGACTGAGCAAAAACGGCTCGTAGCCTAGCGAAGTCCTCACAACTGTTTAAAGTATTACTTTAACACTAACAAGTGCACTTTGAGAAATCCAGATCCCTTGTATCTGGTTTTCTCCCGGCTCCTTGACAAAGTAAAAACAAAGTGTTAATAAAATACAGGGTGGTTAGGCTCTTGCCCTCACGCACTGTAAATTATTAACTCAACACAGTCAGCCGCGAAGACAACCTAGGTTACACTGAACCGAAACGAGTATGCAGGTTTATCGCTTAAGCACTGCATCAAACAACAACTCGTAACACAGAAAAGCCTTACCCCAGTCTAGCATTACCTAGACTAGCAGAAAACAGGAATAATAATAATATCACACAGGGAAATGCATATACAAGTGCAACAAACATAAATCAATCCTATTCTAAGTTAACCCTTCCAAAATAGGCTATCTAATAGGCAAGTATCTAGTGAGAACTCAAGCGATAATACGTTGGCTGACTAGCTCTGCACCAACGGGACCATGGAAGTTAAACAGGCAGGGAAGAGAGGAGATAAGAATGTAAGGTAGTAGAGAAAGTTCACATCAGTCAGAAGAATATATATAGTTAGCAAGGGAAATGAGAAGTCGCTCTGCCTAATGAGTCCTGACGAAAAAATGGCTAGACTTCCCTTTTTATACCCGGCCCTCTAGTGAGCCCAACGTGAACTACTAAGGACCGCCCACTGACAACCATTACGTAATTTCTCTCTCTCCTCTGGGATAGACAAAGGCTCCCCTAGCACTGAGGGGAGGGGGGAGGGGGAGTGCTAGTGAGTTAGGCCCACCTCCCGCATGGCGCACCCACTGACCCCCAACTGTGGCTGCTGCTTCTCCCATCATTACAAATAAGTTTTACACACAATACTTATAACTAATGATATAAAATAGAACTCGTTGACTCAGATGAAAACAAAATACATATTCATATTACTTATAGTACAACGGCTCACATGAACTAAGTTAGGAAACTCTACATAGACTACAGCCAAAGTTCCTGCCCTGACGATCCTAGCGAGAGTGGGGCATGACTAGGCGTTCTGTACAGCATGCTCACACTGGACATGCGTCACAAGCTCGATTCCACTTTACAATCGGAGACTCCACCTGTTATTGCTGGGTCCGAGGTTTCTCAAGGTATGACTCATCTCTTACTGATGGTGATCAATCTCGGACCGGGACGCGTCCCAGACGCGCTGCTGCTGGCGCCGTTGATATGTGGCGTCAGAGGATAGCCTCTGGGCAACTTTAGATTAAGGTGGGGTTCAGGTTATTTTTTGTGGGGGGAGTGTATCGAGTAATACGATAGTGTATGACTCTTTTGTGATACCGTACGTCTCTGTGACATCACGGTGGTTCCCGCTGCACGGCGTAGGACGATTACATAGTGATTACATGTTGTAAGTAAGTTAAGATTATAAAGGACCTAATATGCTGTTAAAGTAATATTGACACGGTCTTATGTAGTATATATGAATTTATCGTATATATTAATATAATTTATCGTATTGAGCAACATAGAATCGGTACGATAATTTGGGCCCTGGCGTTTGCCAAGGCAGCAAGGTGCGACTCTGAGGAATAGAGCTCAGAGCCTTCACGAACACCGACCAGTTAACATCTAATTTCCGCCTTCAGTTGATCGAGCTTTTGTGCCTCTAATCACAATATACTGACCGCAATACATACAGCTACACCATCACGACGCTCTCATAGACGCCATGACTGACTGACAGATAAGCATAGTATTCATGTCCATTCCCATATAATCATTTGTTCTTTCTTTCACTTGACTCGAGCTTCATGGCCGGTGTCTTGCTTCCCCATTGTCCGCCATATTGGGCAAACGTACTCCTTTGTTTCGTTGCCACGTGGAACTATTGGTGAGTTAATTCCTGGCTAATATTAACCCTTATAACCTTACATTATATATAGAATATTATGTGAGACCTTTGAATATAAATTAGCTTGTTTCAGATTGAATTCAATTTAGATAGGGAGTACTTTTAATTTAGATTGATTTTATTTGAATCATTATTGCTTAGAAATATTAAACTTCCATTGATAGTATGCCACAATATATTTATGCCTGGAATCAAGCCAAATGTGTTCTTCGGCTAATCAATAACTCTTTCACCAATAACAAATGTTCTGAACATTCAAACTGTAGCTCTTTCCAAGCTTTCTGGCATTTAGCTAAAAACCTCTCAAATTTGTTTACTTCCTCATCTTTCCCTCCTCTTTTCAACTTTGACGGCACCACCATCACCTCTTCCTCTGGCAAAGCTAAACTCTTCACTCAAACTTTCGTTAAAAACTCCACCTTTGTTTATTCTGGTGCTATTCCTCCATCTCCATCCCCCTCTCATTTACTTATACCTAAGATCATAATCTTTTCTAAGGATGTACTTTCTGTTCTGTCTGGGCTTAATACTAAGAAGTCGTACGGACTGGATGCTGTTCCTCCTGTTGTACTTTAAACAAAATCTTCCCTTGCTGACTCCCTGCCTAGGTAAACTCCTTCGAATCTGCCTTTCCTCTAACGTTTGTCCTTCTTGCTCAAAGTTTTTCTTCCCAAAGAAGGGTGACCGTTCTCAACCCCACAATGTTCGTCCAATTGCTCTCATTTCTTGCATCTCTAAATTTGTTGAAACTATCCTTAATTCAAAATTTCATAAGCAGATCGCCAGTATGGTTTCCTTAAGGGGAGGTATTTAGTTTGTTCCCTAGACCTCCATCAAGCTTAAAATTA
Source organism: Paralithodes platypus (assembly GCA_032716605.1). Lineage (NCBI taxonomy): Eukaryota > Metazoa > Arthropoda > Malacostraca > Decapoda > Lithodidae > Paralithodes > Paralithodes platypus. Next base: position 26,777,665 of record CM064554.1, read on the forward strand.
CACCCCCTTGAGTCCCTTTCAAGATAAATTTGTACATTTTTCGGTAGAAAAATTTCCCGGCCGAAGGCCGGTTCCTCTTAAATTACAGGCTCGCTATCGCTCGCCAGGATAAAATAGACACCTGAATTGCATGAAAGGTCTTAATATGGGGTGAAAGTTCTTAAAATCGCTAAACTAATGGGGCAAACGTTTTATAATATCAAAAGCAATGGGGCTAAACATGAGGGAGAAAGGGGTTCAGAAATAATCCCTCAAGTGGAGATCTCCCCTTAACCCTCCTGGCCCGGGCAGGCTCTCCTAATGACGGAGCTCGTATCCGGGCGATCTGGTCGAATATCAACAAAAGTAAACTAAGGTTAATCTCGCTTAATATATTACCTACATTAATCAAACATATATAGAAATGAGCGCCTTACCTTCCTGCGTAGAATGGCGTTGAGTAGAGCTCTCTAGCTCAACTGGTTCCGGAGTGATGGTGATGGAAGTGGAGGTAACTTTTGCCGCGTATTTACCTCGGCGCGTCCGAACACTCAACCCGCGGCCCCGGCTACGACGCCCAGTTGCACTCGTCGCTCCACCCGCAATTATGCCGGGAAGCGATTTGATAGTGTTTTATTGGTTATTCTGTCATTTATTATAGTTATTATGTTATTTTCACTCAATAAAGTTATTTATATGAACTTATTTGTGTCTCTGTCACTTATTACTTCGTTTTATTATTATTATTATGATTATTAGTGTCACTTTCACTGGACTTTGATAATTGGTAGTGTCATTTCCCCTTTTATGTATTGTTAGGTAAGCTAATAATATATATAGTGTCACTGTCACTTATTCATATTGTTATGAAGGCACGTATTATTACTTGTGTGTGTCTCTTTCACTTACACTTAGTTTTATTATTATTATACTGTCACTTTGACTGGCCTAGGCTTATTGAGTGTCATTTTCACTTATTTATTGTTAGAAATATATATTTTAGTGTAATTTTCACTTGTTCATATTGTTATTGAAGGCACTTATTATTACTTATGTGTCCTTTTCACTTATACTTAGTTATATTATTATTCTTAGCCTTCATTTGAGTGTCACTTTCACTGTTGTCACTTCCACTTCAAAAGTTTGTTAGAGTGTGGAAGTCGTTGAAGCAGGTGCCAGCACACAGTCCAACTTGACACTCGAGGCATTCCCAAGTGGTTTTTGTGGGTTTGCGGGGTCTGCGAGTTGTGTGGCTGCACACATGGCACCTCTTCTGACTCCTAGCGTTACTACATGGTGCTTTAAAAGGAAGGGCGCTGAGCTGGTGCTTCCTGAAGAATTCAGCACACCCCGTTCTGTCAAGCTGGCCTGGTCCTTGTATTGGCCTGCCTGGTGTACCCGCATGTTTAGCCAGGAGCTCAAGTAGCACCTGCTTGTGGAACTTCCGCAGGGACTTGTACTTCTTGGCTCCTGGAGTCCTCAGACGGTAGATGTAGGCATTGAGGACCGACATATCTACCGTATGCAGGATAAACTTCTTGTACCACCTGCAAGATGTTCGCAGGCAGTCGATGAAGCCCATCTGCATGTCGGACTTGTCAACGAGGCGCATGTTGATGTTATAATCCAGGACAGCAGCTGGATTTTGGACGGGGTTCTTGGTTGTTCGGTCCACCTTCCCTGTGGCGACCATCTGGGCCTTGTGGCATGTGGTGAGGAGGTTGACCTTGCGCTGGTCATGCCAGTGGATGGAGAGGATGGGGCCACTCTTCTTGTGGAAGATGTCCGCCTTCTTCGTCTTGGTTGGGTAGCCTGGCATGCCCTTCCTTTTGCCCTTGACTGTGCCGACAGTTCCGGTCTTGCGGTCATGGAGGTACTTGGTCAGGAGAGGCGACGTGTAATAATTATCTGTTTAGAGGATGTGGTTATTATTGAAGTGCCTCTCCATCATCTTCTTCACTACAGCGCCACCAAAACCAATGAGAGGGTCAGTCACAACTTCTCCAGCCTTGCCGCTGTAGACTATAAAGTCCAGCACATACCCCGTCAAGCAGTCGCAGAGGACGAAGAGCTTGATGCCGAAGCAGTGTCTCTTGGACGGGATATACTGTCGGAAGTGCAGCCTACCACGGAACAGGACCAGAGACTCGTCGAGGCACATCTTCTGGAAAGGAATCAGGTATGTGGTGAACCGATGACGTATCATGTCATACAGCTTCCTGATCTTCCATAATGAGTCGGGAAGGTGGACTGCCATGTTGTTTGTCAGGTGGAGATAGGAGAGGATGTCGAAGTACCTGTCCCTGGACATGTATTTGCTAAATGATGGAGTCGTTATGATGTCGCCAGTGATCCAGTAGTCAGCCAGAACGTGCTTCCTTATATGAGTCATCAGCATTGTGAGTGCCAAGAACACATATAGTTCTGCCACAGTGAGAGCTCTCCATGCCACCATCTTGGCACTGGTCTTCCTCCCAAGAAAGTTGGCACAGATAGCATGGTGGTGATTTGTCTCTTTGACGAGGTATTCCATGACTTCATTGTCATAGAAGCCACAGAAAAGTTCACTGGGGGTAGCATCTGGGCCACAGGGATATGCTGGTGACACCCAAAATCCCATCTGTACCTCGTCAAAGGCAGGACAATCTGGCTCAAAATCAGCTCCATCTGTCCACACAAACAGGTCGGATGCTGATGCTCGAGGTCGTGCTGCAGCAGGCACACGCCCTGGACGCCCTGGCACACGCCCTTGGCCACGCGGACGCCCAGGCGGACGCCCTGCATGCCCACGCCCAGGCCCAGGCCCAGGGGCAGCGGCGTCGGCAGGCTGACCACGTCCACGACCTCGCCCTCTCGCTCGATTTGTCGGCACATCCTCTTCCTGTTCCTGTTCCTGTTCCTCTTCCTCTTCCTCCTCAGGCGACGTCAGGTCATCTGGGGCAATGTTGGGGTCGTCAGCATCCTCTTCAGGAGACAATTCTGGTGAAGAAGTGACCGGGCGTCGTCGGTGTGGGGCGCGGGAGGCTGCGGGAGCTTCAAGAATGGGAGCCGAGGCCTCGGGAGTTGGGCTCCTTTTGCGGCGAGCTGAGGGCTTTTCAGCAGCAAATAATGCTCTGCGGTGTGTTGAGGCCTGTGGCACATCACCAATACCACTTGAAGAGGCCCTTTGGTCATCCTGAACGAGAGATGAAGGCGAGGGCTGTGGGTGACCCACGCGGCGTCCCGTGTCAAGGCGTCGGGACAATGGAATGCGGGTGGTTGCTAGGCCAGGGTCGGCGTCATTATCGCTATCTTCAGCTTCCCTATGCTTTTCTGCGGCTGCCCTGCGTGCTTTTTTAGCTGCACTTTTGATCAATGATTGTTTGTACAAATATTTGCCCACTTTCAAGGGCGTACGGGCAGGCAAAGGGGAAGGTCCTGGGCTAGGGCTAGGGCTAGGCCTAGGCTGACCTAGCAAAGATGGTGAGGGGATAGGCCTAGGTTCTAGCACACTGGGAAGCTCAATGGCACCTTCCTGAAACACTTCCACATCAGGATCATCACTACTGTCTCCCCCCTCAAATAAATCGACATTATCGTCGTCTCCAAAGCCCACGAAATCGTCTTCACTTTCACTTATAAATTGTATCTTGTCCACCAAGCTTTCGCCACTGCTCTCTTCATCACTTTCAAAAAGTTGTCGCTGTATAGCGCTATCACTCAACAAACGCTTAACTTTCTTTTGTTGAGCTCTCTTCTCGGTTGCAACAGGCGTTGAAGTTGCGAGTGGGGTAGCACTGGGGCCCGCGGGAGGTTACAACGAATCGGACACGTCGGAAAACATTTTTTCAGTATTACTCGCTATGGCGGCCATGTACGAACTGATAACACTAGTAGTTGAGGCTTGGTGGCGCTGCGGTCGCTCCTACCATGCCAAAATTGGCCGCGCAAATTTTGAAGCACGCTTTCAAGCACAAGGATTTAAAAATGACACCCAGGTTCCGGCCCTTTTTTTTTGGTATCATTTTAAAATGACACCCGGGCTGGAAGGGTTAAGGGTCGCTCTACTGGTGATCTCCTTGCTTGTATTACTAACTCTTGGTCATCCTCCTTCTGGGACTTCGGTGAGATTTTTTCTATGGCGCTAGACATATGAAAAGCTTTCGATATAGTCTGGCACAAATATGTAATTTCCAAACTACACTCCTTTGTTTTCTATCCTTCTATCTGTGACATTGTCTCTAATTTCCCTTCTGACCATTCCATAGCTGCAGTTGTGAACGGATATATATATATATATATGTATATATATATATATATATATATATATATATATATATATACAGTATATATACATATATAATTATATATATATAAAATATATATATATATATATATATATATATATATATATATATATATATATATATATATATATATATATATTGTAACATCCGTACCGACCGGATGTCATGTGACCGGACCAACCTGTTGAACGTGACTTTACAACTACAACCGCGTGGCAATAACTCAACCTGCTTACGTGACGAGAGCTACATAGAGCTACATAGATACACAGACCACACAGACCTCAAGGTCCTTACTAGGCAGTCTGCCCTTACAAACTATATATGTATATATGCATATATATATATATATATATATATATATATATATATATATATATATATATATATATATATATATATACACCGGTACATACATATACACACATACACACACACACACACATATACACATACATACATACACACATACATACATATATATACAGTATATATATACATACTGTACAGTGCACACACATACACATACATACATTTATTTATTTATTTTTCATATCACCCCAGCCCTCTGCAGATAGAGGTCAAGCCTTCCCTTGAAAGCGTTTATTGTGTCGCTCTCCACCACTCTCGCTGGTAGTTTATTCCACTCTGTCGCCACACTGTAGGTGAAGAAACTCTTTGTGACATCTAGGTTTGCCTCTTTGGTTTTTAATTTCATTCCATTTCCGCGAGTTTGATTAGTATTGTTTAATGTGAATAGTGCATTTACATCGACTTTGTCGAAACCTTTTAGTATCTTAAAGCACTCAATAAGCTGACCCCTCAACCTCCTCTTTTTTAATGAGAACAGGTTCAATCGTTTAAGTCTTTCTTCATATGGTTTATTTCTTAATGAGGGTATCATAGCTTCGTCGCTCTACGCTGTACTGACTCGAGTCTTACAATGTCCTTGATCAGATAAGGTGACCAGAACTGGACACCATATTCAAGGTGGGGCCTCACCATACTTTTGAACAGTGGCACTATTACGTTCTCATGTTTATATGTACATTTTCGTTTAATAAAGCCCAATACTATGTTTGCCTTATTTGCAGCTGCTATACATTGGTCGGAAGTTTTTAGGTTTTCAGATATTAGTACCCCTAGGTCTTTTACTACCGTTGCGGTTTTAATTTGTTTGCCATTCATTTCGTATTTGTATTTCATATTTTTGCTACCAACCTGCAGCACCTGACATTTATCGACATTGAAGGGCATCTGCCATTTTTTCGACCACTCTGATATCTTGTTTAAATCAGATTGCAACGCATTTCTATCATCTTCGTTCAGGACTGTATTTCCTATTTTGGTATCGTCGGCGAATTTGGAAATGGTGTTGTTTACCCCTACATCAATATCGTTAATGTAAATGAGAAACAGGACCGGTCCAAGGACTGAACCCTGTGGAACTCCACTAGTGACAGGCTCCCACTCCGATTCCACTCCATTTATCACCACTCTCTGTCTTCTGTCTGTAAGCCAATTTGTTATCCAAGAATGAATTTCACCTTTGATACCTATCCTCTCCAGTTTAGCCAATAGTTTTCGGTGAGGCACCTTGTCGAAAGCTTTTGAAAGTCCAAGAAGATTATATCTAGTGATTTCGTCATGTCGTTATATGTGAATAGTTTGTTATAAAATTCAATCAAATTTGTTAGGCATGACTTATTTGATCTAAAGCCGTTTTGACTATTTTTGATTAGGTTGTTTGATTCGAGGTAATCTACTATCTTATCTCTAAGGATTTTTTCCATGATTTTTCCTACAATTGAAGTTAGACTAATTGGTCTGTAAATACTCGCTTTGGCCTTGCTACCCTTCTTGTATATCGGCGTAATGTTCGCATCTTTCCAATCACTCGGTACAATCCCCTGTAGTAATGATAAGTTAAATAGTTGTGTCAGGGGTTTTGCTATTTCGTCCTTAACATTCTTAATTATTTTCGGGTGGAGCATGTCGGGTTCCGGGGTCTTATTTATATTTAAATTACTCAATTTGCTTTGTACTTCGCTAACACTGATGGTGAAATCTCCTATCACATGAGTTGAGGTGTTATTTTCAAGGGTATGATCGATAATTTCTTCTGTGAAAACTGAGCCAAAATATTTGTTGAGCAGATTTGCCGTGTTTGTGTCACCTGGTATTGTCTGGCCATCTTCTATTAGCGGTCCGATTCCGCTTTTGATCTGTTTATTTTTATTTACGTAACTGTACAATTTTTGGGGGTTTGTGGCACTTTCTCTGGCAATAGTCATTTCGTAATTTTGTTTGTTCACCCTAATTATTTTTTTCACTTCCCTTCTACTATTTGTGTACAAGTTTTTAATTACTTCAGTGTTTGTGTTATTTTTTACAAGTTTGTGGAGTTGATTCCTTTTCCTTATTGCCTTGCCAATGTCTCTACTGTACCAAGGGGGCATACTTGATTTCGTATTACGTTTTGGTTTCATGGGTACAAATTGTTTATGCACTTCTGTAATTGTAGACTTAAAATGTCCCCATAGTTCATTTACTTCGTTTATATTTATGAGGTTTGAGTGTATGTTTGATAGCGATTCCTTAAGTCCGTCATAATTTGCGTTTTTGAAGTCCGAAACCATTCCTGTTGTTTTTACTGAGGAATATTTGCTTATAACGTTGATTCTTAAGATTTTATGATCGGACGTTGCCAGATGTTCACCTACATCCAGGTTTGATAATAGATTTTCTTGGGTAGTGATTACGAGGTCTAATATATTCCTGTCTCGCGTCGGCTGTTTTACGTGTTGAGTCAAAAAATTGTCCTGGATGAAGCTTGTCATTAGGCGTGACTCAGCATTTTTTCCGGTCAGGGTATTCCAGTCAATTAGGGGGAGGTTATAGTCACCTAGTAAAACTGTTTCGTCGGAATTAAGGGTTTTCTCTAGTATTTCATAAAAAATTGTATCATCGGCAACAGTTAGTCTCGGTGGTCGGTACGCTGTAGTAATATTTAAGTTCATGTTTTTTGTATTTATTTTGACGCACACTATTTCTGCATTACTTTCGGGGAGAGTCACCTCAACTGGGTTTAAGTAGGTTGCAACGTACATTGCTCTTTGTTTTCCATTGTTACGGTCTTTATGAAAAAATGTATATGGCTCTATGTGATATTCATTAAGTAGATCTTTATTTTTAAGGTTCAGATGTGATTCCGTTATACAAATAACGTCAACTTTCTCATTTAATAACAGACATTTGAGTTCGTCTATTTTGTTTCTTATTGAGCAGGCATTTATGGATATTATTTTTATATCATTTCTCTCAGCATGCGCTGGATTTGTTTTTCTTATTGGTGGGGATGGGTTTGGGGTTGTGACTTGAAGCTGCGGCGGGTTGTCAAATTCATTCGGTTGGTTGGGTTGGCTTGGATGGGGTTGGGTGGGTTTTTTTAGTTTGTTTTGTGGTTCAGGTAGGTAAATTTTCGCAACTTGTGGGCCATTGGGGTTGACGGTTTCGTTTAAATGGTTGTGATGGACTTGGAAGGGTTGGGCGGGGTTATTTATTTCTCTTAACCCTTAATTAGCGGCGAGCAACATAAGTCGAGTTAAATAAAGCTGGACTATGTGGCGGCGCTCGACATAACTCGAGTGGCAATTTCAGCACGTAATGTGGCTGAGAGAGAGAGACAAGTGGTGGCAGGAGACTAGCGAGCGTATGACTGCTCCAGACCACCGCGGCGAACCTACTGACACAAATCTCAGCTCCCTCCTCCCTCTCTCACTCGCTACATACTCAATTATGTACCGAAAGTACCGAATTACCTGCTTTTTGCACTCGCGTTGCACGGTTATTGCAAGAAAACTATCCATCATACAAGGATCGTTATGGTGTCATTCGAAAGCTCTGTTTATGCCCTTTCAGGGATAGATACTTGTTTTACGTTCTGGGTCTTATTTAGGCATGAAAATGATCACGTAAACAGCCCTATTTTGGCTAAAAACACCCCGCTGGGCGGTACACATAAATAAACCGCATAGGCCGCTCGTAAGGTGTTAACTGTGCGGGTGGAGTTTGATTGGGTGGGGTTGTGGGAGGGCTTTTCCGGGGGTAGCAATGTCAATACTCAGAGGAGTCTATTAGCATAGTTATCTCTCGGTCCTGGCTGGCGTTGTTTTCATGGGCAATGTAGGTTGCTTGATTTAGGGTGTCACTCATGTGCTGAACGCCTTTTTCTGATAAATGAATGCCATCTCCGCTGTACAGGGACAAGTTCCCTACAAAGGTGGTCCAATTGTCCACATGCAGTACCTTCTCTTGTTCGCAAATGACCTTGACTGCGTTGTTAATTTCTATGGCTCTATTTTGTCCGTATGAGCTTGTTTTAATCCGGGGTATGACGCCGCTTACCACACATTTCGTGGTCTTCCTTTTCATGACTTTAATTAGGTTCTCGAAATCTTTTTCTATGTTCTTAATTGGGGCCTTACCTCCGTCAAAGCAGTCATTTGAGCCAACATTGACGACTACACAGGTCGGAGAGAGGGAGAGAGAGAGAGAGAGAGAGAGAGAGAGAAACCAGCCAAGTTTGCTGTGGACATAACAATCCACTCACATTCCACAGTATGGGGGGGGGGGGGAAACAACTGAACGAGGCGGAACCAGCCCCTTCTCCCTACTGCCTCAACCACTCACGGGGCCTAGTTCACCTGTTTCTCGTCCGTGAATGGCTGACACCAGCAGCCTGTTTTATTGGTTTCGGGGCCTTCTGATTGGATAGCTTGGTCTGAGAAATGATATATAAGCCGGAGATTTGATAGTTAAAAGCAGTACATTTCTAGCTGGGGAACACGAGTAGTGTGGTGGGGAGACGCGACAGACTTCAAAGGCTTGTATATTATTATGTGTTAAGTTGCGTCCGGGACCGACCTCTTACACGTTAGTTAGGGATTATTTGTGACTATTAACCCTTGTCTAGCGGGGGGTTTTGGGCTTATTTGGGCATATTCAGGCCCTCCTGAATGATAAATCAAGTATCTGCATGAACAGAAATGTATTCAGCAAAAAACTAGGCGCTAAAAGCTTCAAAATGAGACCAGAACGAGCTACGTAGCACTCGTGGTTCTCATACAGTGATACCAGTAACATGGGAGTTTAGCGTATAGCGGCATATTTTTCCCAGCTATGCTCACTACTGGCTACACTGCCGGCCTCTTGAGAACACAGGGAACATGAGTTAATGGGCGGCGGTAAGCCCTGGGAGTCGGCTGTCTGGCCCGCTGCGCTCCCGGCCATTTGCACTCGATTTTAACCCTTTAAAAGCCTTAACCCTCTCACATCCTGACGCGATTTTTGAGCCTATTAGGGATACTTTAAATCCTTTGTTAACGTCAGGGGTATCTATAAACCTTTAGTTTGTTTACTTCAACCTCTGCAGTTGTCTTTGAGTAAGCTGTGGGCAGAAAACTAATTTGGAGAGGTAATTATAACAGTGAGAGTAATCTATTTCTTATTGCTAATCTGGCAACCTCTGCGTCCTATGGTCGTGAGAGGGTTAATAATGCTCCTAACTTGCTGCAAATAGGAGGGGGACTTAAGTCCGCCGCCGCTCCTAAGGGGTTAATTAACCAGAGGTATGTCGAAAACATATACTCATTTGCTTTAAGATTTTGTGATTGGAGAAATCATTTTACTTTACTGTTTAATTTAATTGGAGAAATCATTTTACTTTACTGTTTAATTTAATTGGAGAAATAATTTTACTTTACTGTTTAATTTAATTGGATAAATCATTTTACTTTACTGTTTAATTTAATTGGATAAATCATTTTTCTTTACTGTTTAATTTAATTGGAGAAATAATTTTACTTTACTGTTTAATTTAATTGGATAAATCATTTTACTTTACTGTTTAATTTAATTGGATAAATAATTTTACTTTACTGTTTAATTTAATTGGAGAAATAATTTTACTTTACTGTTTAATTTACTTGGAGAAATCATATATGTTAAATTTACTTTGAGAAATCATATAGGTTGGATTGGAGAATCCTATATATTTAATTTAATTGGAGAGATATATATTTTGAATTACTGTTTAATTTTGGTGATTAGAATTAATGTTTTTATTCAGAGATGATTTGTGATTGAATATTCTACTTTACATATTAACAATTAACTAATTTGATGTAAAGCTATTGTCATTCATAATTAAGGATTAAGCCTTGTATAAGTTAAATACTTACCTGACTATTATTCTTTAATTTGTACTTTAGTGAAATCAGAACGTATGCAAAACGATCCTGAAACTCTATCATAACTTTGCTACACTTTCACCTTAACTGTTCTGTCTTTATTTATTTAGTTAACCACTTCTAAATCAAGATACGTAACAGATTAACTGGCGACCTTGCCAGGATTCGTTTTGTATAAGATTCACTAAGTGTATATCATATCATAATCATGCCTGAAATTATTAACACCTTACGAGCGGCCTATGCGGTTTATTTATGTGTCCCGCACAGCGGGGTGTTTTTAGCCAAAATAGGGCTGTTTACGTGATCATTTTCATGCCTAAATAAGACCCAGAACGTAAAACAAGTACCTATCCCTGAAAGGGCATAAACAGAGCTTTCGAATGACACCATAACGATCCTTGTATGATGGATAGTTTTCTTGCAATAACCGTGCAACGCGAGTGCAAAAAGCAGGTAATTCGGTACTTTCAGTACATAATTGAGTATGTAGCGAGTGACAGAGGGAGGAGGGAGCTGAGATTTGTGTCAGTAGGTTCGCCGCGGTGGTCTGGAGCAGTCATACGCTCGCTAGGTTCCTGCCACCACTTGTCTCTCTCTCTCAGCCACATTACGTGCTGAAATTGCCACTCGAGTTATGTCGAGCGCCGCCACATAGTCCAGCTTTATTTAACTCGACTTATGTTGCTCGCCGCTAAATAAGGGTTAATAAGGATGATGTTAAGAATTTCATAGAATCGTCACCCGTTGCCGATGACATCGATCACTTGTCCAAGGCAGAGTTAACCCGTTGAGCCCCGGCTAGTTATAATATTTTGTTCACCCCAGTCCCAAGCCATTTTCACTTATTTTTTTTTGTTTGCTAAAATGGAAGACAAGGATGAGAAATGAAAAAAAAAAAAAAAAAAATCACCTCTGACATTTTTTTTTTGGGGGGGGGGAGCCTCAAAAAAATGTGTTGAGCCAAAATGGAAGAGAATGGTGAGAAATGAAGACAAAAATAAAAAAACTCATTTCGGTCATTTGGGGGGCGGGGGGGGGGGTTCAATAGTTCGTCTCCCCCGCATGACCACCCGCCCGGGAGCACTAGGGTAAAAACTGAGTATGGCATTGTACGGCATACATCCTAAGGAGTATCTCACATAAATCTCAAGCCTCTAGCTCCCATACGACCGGAGTAATGAAGGTTCAAAGTGGCGGTGAACTAGGGGTGTAAACTATCCCCACTAAGCCCACCACCACCAGCCGCGCGGCTGTCTCGGCCCGCTCACACCTACTGGCCCGGCTCCCACACACACTACGGTACCTCCCCCTCCTATTCTCCCGCCATTTCCTACCTTACGAGCCACGTAAGTGTTTTTTATATGTCGGACGCACGTGATGCGTCGCTGGGAGTTGGTGATCAAAGACTGCCGACGCAACACGTGCGACGCTGGGTCTCACCTGGTTAATAGTACTAGCCTCGTATTTTGAGCTAACTGTCTCTGACATGTCAAAACCTGAAATAGCACAGATTATAAAGTCAGAATTATTTGGGATTCACGAGGGCGGTGAGCATAACGGAGACGAGGGCGGTGAGCATGACGGAGCCGAGGGCAGTGAGCCAAATGGAGCAGCTGGTGGAGGACTCGATAATGGGATACAGATGCGGTTTGGTGATCATTTGCCACAGGGATTTACTCCCGAGCAATATTTAGAATTAGCCAGATTAAATGCTGCCCAGGCAGACGCTCAGCTAGATCATCAATTTTGCATGGCCTTATTAGCTGCTCAACCAAAGTCCAAAACCAATGTGCTTGCTCCCCCTCCGGGGTTAACCATGACTAGTGTAATTCCCCCATTCACAGAGGACAATGTTCAGGACTTTTTTGTGTTGTTCGAGGAGGTTGCTACAGGTATGGGGTGGCCAAGAGATCGGTGGTCATTTATGTTGCAAACGGTGTTGACAGGACAAGGTCGGGAAACTTACATATCAGTAGAGTCTGAGGTTCGGCAAGACTATGACCGTCTCAAAGCAGCCATTCTTAAAACATACAAACTGCTGCCTGAAGCATATAAACAGACTTTCAGAAAGACTCATAACAAATTCGAGGAAACTCATACGGTTTTTTCCAGGACCATGAACAAAGCTTCAAATAACTGGCTAACAAGTAAGAATGTCACTGAGTTTAAGGGTCTGAAAGAGTTAATCTTGCTTGAGAACTTCCTATGGAAAGTAGATTCATCAGTAGCCTATCATTTGAGAGGGAAAAAGGTAGAAACTCTTGCCGAAGCTGCAGACATGGCTGATACTTATGTACTAAATAAAAAAAAATCGTGGGAAAAAGCCCTATGATAATAATAAGTTCTCCAATCACAAATCTGATAAATCTAGTCACTCGCAAAAGCCTGTAACGTCTCTCCATGTAAGCCAAACTAAAAATGCTCCCCCAACTAAGAATGTGACTCCTGGTAATGGTAACAGAGGTGGGGCCCAAACCAATAATAATAATGCTTACAAGGGGAATGTATCCCCGAAAGTGTGTAACTATTGTGGCAAGAGAGGCCACTTAGCTTATCAGTGTTGGGCTAAGGAGAGAGCCGAGAGATCGGGGCCGACAGTAGCCGCAGTAACTGCCTCCCAAAATAACCAAAACCACCCAAATGTGCCTTTGATGCAGGACTTCCGACAGAAGGAGTACCTAGCTTCTAACTTAAATCAGACAGGAAATGGTGTAGTAGCGTGTGTGGTACAACCCGCAAGGGTTAAGCCTGTCTTAGTGTCCCCAACAGTTCAGGATAGCTACCGTCCCTTTATTTCATCTGGATGTGTGAAAATAAATGGTTGTGTACATGAGGTAAAAATCTTAAGAGATACTGGTTCTACTAGCACCCTCATGGTGAATCCTTATTCTGAATGCCCAACTGGCGAATCAGTAATAATGAGAGGTGCTGGAGGTCAGGTTTCTGCTAACTTGGTGAATGGTGAGATTGAGTGTGATTTGCTGAAGGGTGAAGCCTGTATAGCTATGTGTAGGCCTCAGGACATCCCTGTGCCTGGGGTAACACTCCTTTTTTGGGAATGATGTGGCTGGTGAGAGGGTCCGACCAGACCCCATTTTGTCACTTTCCCCTGTTGACGAGCCACTAACCGGTGAGCTCGAGAAGGAGATGCCAAAGGTTTTCCCAGTGTGTGCTGTCACTCGATCTATGGCCCAAGTAGAAGTTCCCTCAGATATAATTGTACCAACTGTGAAGGTAGATAGAAGTGATGTAAGAGTAGTGAATGATGCTCTAACTGTGCCTGAAGCGGAGACTGAAGTAGATCTGTCTGACACCTTTATGGCTAACCTTGAGCCGAATGATAATGAAACCCCTCCTAATTGTCCTAGTGGTCTGGTAGAGTTGCAGCGAGATGACAGGGAGTGTAAGGAGTTAGCTGCCAGTGCCATGAGTGAAGAGGAGAGTGAAAAGGAGAAGGGTGAATGCTTCTATATGAAGAAAGGAGTTTTGTGGCGTAGGTGGAGACTGCCACATAGACCTATTGATGACGGGGCATGGGACGTACATCAGGTAGTAGTTCGTAAACCTTGCCGTAGAGATATACTAGAAATGCCCTTAGCAGGGCACCTAGGTGTGAGGAAAACCTTAGATCGCATTAGAGCCCACTTTCACTGGCCAGGAATGCGTGCAGATGTAGTGGAGTTCTGTAGAGTGTGTCACACCTGCCAGATGACAGGTAAACCTAATCAAAAGCTGCCTGCACACCCTCTGGTGCCCTTACCAGTGTTCGAGAACCTTTTCACTCGGGTGGTAGTGGATATCGTTGGCCCATTGCCAAAGACATCCCAGGGACATATATATTTGTTAACTATAATGGACATGACAACTCGATACCCAGAAGCTATACCTTTAAGAAATACTTCAGCTCAAACAGTTATTAAGGAACTGCTCAAATTCTTCACCAGAATGGGTTTCCCCCATGAGGTGCAGAGTGATCAAGGTACTAATTTCACTTCCAATGTATTTCAGCAATCCCTGAAGGAATTGGGTATCGACCATGTGAAGTCCAGCTCCTACCACCCAGAGAGTCAAGGGGTCCTCGAACGATACCATCAAACACTAAAGTCGATGTTAAGAAAATATTGTGAGGAAACTGGAGGTGATTGGGACAAAGGGGTACCTTTTCCGTTGTTTGCAACCCGTGAGGTTCCAACTGAATCTCTGGGTTTTTCACCTAATGAACTAGTTTTCGGTCACCAGGTACGTGGCCCTTTGCAGCTATTACAGGACAGCCTAGTTGGTCAGGAAGGGAACCAAAATCTCCTCAGGTATGTGTCAGAGTTCAAAACCCGGCTGAGATCTTCGTGCGAGTTTGCAGCACAAAATCTAAGAGTAGCTAAAGATACCATGAAAGTAGGGTACGATAAATGAGCCTGTGTGAGAGAGTTTCAGCCCAGTGATGAGGTCTTGGTTCTCATTCCCCTTTTCGGCCAAACTTTATCAGCAAAATTTAGAGGACCATATAAAGTACCAAAAAGGGTGAGTGTTACTGACTACTTAGTGGCTACCCCAGACAGGAGGAAGCCTAAGCAAGTATTTCACATAAATATGTTAAAACCCTATCATAGGTCCCCTGACTCCTCTCCTCCAGATTCTCCTACTGTGGCAGTAATAAGGAGCTGTGGACATCCTGGTGCGCGTGATGTTTGTAGTCCTTACCCACAGATCCCGCAGCAGACTGTCCCAGATCCTGAAGGTATCGATTTTGACTTGTCTTGTGGTCTATCCAACTTTAAATATAATTCAGTAGCCTGGGGGGAATTTCCAACTAAATTATGTCATCTTCCCTCAGAGAAAGCTAAAGAACTAATCAATGTTTTATCACAGTCTCCCAGTGTGTTCCGTGATACTCCAGGGCTCACCTCGTTGGCCGTGCATGACATAGATGTCGGGGATGCAGCACCCATCAAATTATCCCCATACCGTGTCTCACCACAGCGCAGGAGTATTCTGCAAGTTGAATTCGATTTCATGTTGTCCAATGCCATAATTACTAGAGCCTTAAGCCAGTGGAGTAGTCCGGTCACACTTGTGCCTAAGCCAGACGGGAGTTATAGATTTTGTATGGACTACAGACAAGTCAATGCCGTAACAAAGAATGATACTTATCCACTTCCACGGATTGATGATTGTATTGACCAGATTGGCACAGCCAGTTTTATAAGTAAAATTGACCTTATGAGAGGATATTGGCAGGTACCTCTTACTCCCCGAGCAAGGGAGATTTCATGTTTTGTGGTAAATAATCAAGCCTCAGCCTTCTGCTGTGAAGTAATGCCTTATGGCCTGAAAAACGCTCCAGCTACCTTTCAGCGCCTCATGAATCAGATGACTGAAGGGCTACCTGGGTGTGTGGTGTACATTGACGATATCCTTCTTTTTTCCCATACATGGGAAGAACATCTCAAACAAATCAGACTGCTTTTTGCTAACCTTGCTAAAGCAAATCTTGTAGTGAACTTAAAAAAATGCACTTTCATTAAGAGTACTGTACAATATTTTGGATATATAGTAGGACAGGGTCAGGTTGCACTTCCTCATGCTAAAGTAGAGTCAATTTCTAATTTCCCAACACCTACCAATAAGAAAGAAATCCAAAAATACTTAGGGATGATTGGATACTACAGGAGGTTTATTTTAAATGTTTCAAGGTTAACAGCACCTTTAACAGATCTTCTCCGAAAGGATGTGAAGTTTGAGTGGTCCTCCGATTGTGAGGAGGCTTTCAGTGCTACTAAATACATTCTCTCTAACTATCCTGTTCTCCGTGCCCCTGATTTCACCAGATCTTACTCCCTAGCTGTTGATGCAAGTAATACTGGGGTCGGAGCAGTGTTACTCCAGGAGGATGACTGTAATGTACTGCATCCTGTTTGCTGTTTTAGTAAAAAGTGAAATTCTGCTCAACGTAATTACTCTGTCATAGAAAAGGAGCTGCTAGCATTGATTTTGTCCCTCCAATACTTTGGTGTTTATGTTCAATCTGCCCCTGGTTCCATTACTGTATATACTGACCATCACCCATTAAAGTTTTTGCACAAGTTCCAAAACAAGAATCAGAGACTGACACGGTGGAGCTTGTTGCTGCAGGAGTACGCCTTAGATGTCAAACACATCAAGGGGGTCCAGAATGTGTTGGCAGATTGTCTGTCAAGAGTCTAAAAATGTGTCCTATACTTTCCTCCTATTGAACTCTTTTCTAGCGGTGGAGGTGTAACATCCGTACCGACCGGATGTCATGTGGCCAGACCAACCTGTTGAACGTGACTTTACAACTACAACCGCGTGGCAATAACTCAACCGTGCTTACGTGACGACGCGAGAGGGAGAGAGAGAGATAGAGAGAGAAACCAGCCAAGTTTGCTGTGGACGTAACAATCCACTCACATTCCACAGTATGGGGGGGGAAACAACTGAACGAGGCGGAACCAGCCCCTTCTCCCTACTGCCCCAACCACTCACTGGGCCTAGTTCACCTGCTTCTCGTCCGTGAATGGCTGACACCAGCAGCCTGTATTATTGGTTTCGGCACCTGTTGCCTGCCTTCTGATTGGATAGCTTGGTCCGAGAAATGATATATAAGCCGGAGATTTGATAGTTAAAAGCAGTACATTTCTAGCTGGGGAATTGAGCAGTGTGGTGGGGAGACGAGACAGACTTCAAAGGCTTGTATATTAATATGTGTTAAGTTGCGTCCGGGAGCGACCTCTTACACGTTAGTTAGGGATTATTTGTGACTATTAATTAACCAGAGGTATGTCGAAAACATACACTCATTTGCTTTAAGATTTTGTGATTGGAGAAATCATTTTACTTTACTGTTTAATTTAATTGGAGAAATAATTTTACTTTACTGTTTAATTTAATTGGATAAATAATTTTACTTTACTGTTTAATTTAATTGGATAAATCATTTTACTCTACTGTTTAATTTAATTGGAGAAATAATTTTACTTTACTGTTTAATTTAATTGGAGAAATAATTTTACTTTACTGTTTAATTTACTTGGAGAAATCATATATGTTTAATTTACTTTGAGAAATCATTTAGGTTGGATTGGAGAATCCTATATGTTTAATTTAGAGAGATATATATTTTGAATTACTGTTTAATTTTGGTGATTAGAATTAATGTTTGATTCAGAGATGATTTGTGATTGAATATTCTACTTTACATATTAACAATTAACTAACTTGATGTAAAGCTATTGTCATTCATAATTAAGGATTAAGCCTTGTATAAGTTAAATACTTACCTGACTATTATTCTTTAATTTGTACTTTAGTGAAATCAGAACGTATGCAAAACGATCCTGAAACTCTATCATAACTTTGCTACACTTTCACCTTAACTGTTTTGTCTTTATTTATTTAGTTAACCACTTCTAAATCAAGATACGTAACATTATATATATATATATATATATATATATATATATATATATATAATGCATGCCATTGAGGAGAGCTAGAGGGAGTGAATGCATCTTATTTGAGTGAACCTATTTTTGTTTTCCTTTCTTTGGGTGGAGAGGGGCACACAATTTATCTTATACCAAGTTATGCGACAATTGATATCCAGAATTTTACAATTAGATAAAGTCTCTCAATTGCTAAATATAATTGTGTACACTATCCAAACTGCGTATTTTTAGTTCAAATGCTTACTAATATTGCAACGACAATAAAAGACTAACAACCTTCATATGTAGTCCATTTGGCTTAAGTTTAGTCCATAACATTTCCAAGTAATGAACACACAGAATATGGAAAGACTTTTAGAATTATCAAGGACAAACACACACAATATATATATATATATATATATATATACATATATCTGTATATATTTTTTTTTTTTTTTTTTTTTTTTTTTTTAAGAGACAATGAACGGAGGAAATAGATTCTTTTGTCTATATATATATATATATATATATATATATATATATATATATATATATATATATATATATATATATATATATACAGTATATATATATATATATATTATATATATATTATATATATATATATATATATATATATATATATATATATATATATATATATATATACAGTATACAATATGTGCAGGGAGAGTGAAAGAGAGTGAAACGTTAACCTCATTGGCAGTCTAAAATAGCCGAGATAGTTTGTGAATTTTAGACTAAGGAAGCTGGGCGGATAAAGTATTGTGGGGGTTGGTGGAGAGATTCGGGGAAGTAAAGCAGCTTACTTCAGGGCTGCAGGGAAAGTTTCTTAAATGGCGAGAATATTTAATGCCGGAGACTGGAAAGAGGGCACTTTGCAGGGGAGCTTTGTATAATGACTTATTATTATATAAGGCAGATTGACGGGACGTCACTGGACATGTTAACAGTATTCCTTTTCAAGGACCATGACATACAGTAGATGGGCCAAAATTAATTGAGTGATCAGTGTAAAATAATTGGTAACAACTATTTAATATGCTGGATTGTTGTAAATGATAATAACAAATGTATTAGTGGCCCCTACATCATAGGCGATATGCCTTAACAAAGTCATGGCTCTCTTTGAACTTATGGCTCGCCATTTCAAATGACCCGCCATTTCAAATGACCCGCCATTTCAAATGACCCGCCTAGGAGCAGAAAAAATCCATATCATTGTGAGCGAACGCTCAAAATACACACGGACTTGTCCATGTATGATGCGGATGCCACTACTGAAAAAAAGTAAAAATAAATAGAAATAATAAAATAAAATCATAAACCAGATCTCACCAGCACTGCGCTTCCCGACAGTCTAATGTTCGTAGCGTTGTTCCCAAGCTAGCTCTGACGACATTTTGCCTCTCTGCTCCTAGGCGCCCCGCCGAGCGGACGTGTTGTTTTTATCTCTCTTTATCCTTCTCCTACTGTCCGGACTTGTGAGTCATTAGCTCATTTGTACTTTTCTGTGATGAACTAAGGTAGTTTTTAGGCTAGATAGTTCTGACCCTGACCATCTGGTGTGGTAGAAACGTTGGTTTGTTTCTGTAATGTAAGGGGACTTTAGATTATTCTTTTTTCCTCTTATGTTAATATTGCATTGTCTTGCCCTCACAGATTAGTTCTTATGAGCATTGATTCTTGAAATTTTCCTCCCTCAGGTAGGGGTCATTACAAGGTCTCTGCGAGGCGCCTAAGCCAGACTGGACTTTCCAAGACGTCGCGACAATATAGTTCTGTAAAGGCCTCGGCTGCTCGTACCTCCCAGTTCCAGGACATACACTCTGTGTGCGATGTGTGCCGTGCCTGGACAGATCACGAAGCACCTGGCTGATTAAGAACTGTTCTCAATGCTCCAAGTTCCGTAACGGCTTGGTAACGCATCTGGACAAGAAATGTCGGACTATTTTGCTGGCTATGAAGACTATCTATCATTCTTATTGCCTGGATGTTAAGCACAAGACCCTGCACATGGATGACCAACCATTGTGGGATTCCCTTGTCAGCACACCATTTTCAACACCCGTTGCATCGTCTAAAGGCTCGAATACTGTTCGGCCTTGTGCTGCTGTTATTCATACACATGTCAAGCAACGAAAGCAAAAGGTAGTGTCTAAACCAACCGTCTCGACAGATGACTCGTCGGACGAGGCCGCTTCTCTCCCCTCCCGCTCATCGAAGAGGCCTAGATCATCAGCTGATCCTCATCTCGCTCTCCTCTTCGTCACAAATCTTTCTCCCCGGCGCCGACTCAGGTGTCTAAGAACAGGAAAAAGGAACCGAAAACCCGACATCATAGTCGTTTGGATTTCCCAGTCTCGAAGGGACCGAAGCACTCTGCTGCACGTCGATCCCCGGCAAAGAAGACTAAGACTCAATCTGGGGCCTCCCGATCGAAGTCCATCCATGCTAATGTTCAGCTACCTTCTACCTCTCGCAAGGGTGCTTCGACCCCTCCAAGAAACTGCCTCGTTAGTGGTCTTTCAGATTCCCCTATTATTTGACAGGGTTCTCCCTCAATAAGGAAGCAGCCCTACGAGATCCCTAGCCGGTTGACGCCTCAGGAGTCACCATTGTCACAATCTTCTCTGTTAAGGGAGGATTGCTGCAGTGTCACTATGATCGTTACTAATGATAGAGAGTCTGTCTCCGAAGTTTACTCCCAACTTGAGCAGCTGACACGCTCTTCTCCCATGGAGCATTCTCCCATACTGGACCTATGGATCTCCTACGAACCGTTCCCAGGGGAGGCGCGTCCTCCTGGCAGTGACACTACCACCTGGTCTGAGGGGGTTCGCCTGGATGCCATTTTTTACCCCTCAACCTGGTTGGCAGGTGTCACACCACTTCATAAACGAGTTGCGGAAGTTGTGGAGGATATCCCATCTGGGCAACGGGCTTTGCTCCATTTAGATGACACGCAGGACTCAGCTACCTCTCGTCAATTGTCCGCTACCGACCAACAAGGTGTATTGTTTGTGCCGACTGAACAATTTCATGGGTGGATTGATTTATTACAAAGTAGAAACGAGGAAAGGAAGGCTAAGGTTTCCATTATTCCGACACTGGCGGCGTGGCCTCAGGGAGAGGTTCAAGTACTTCCTAAAATCACTCCTCTCAATCCCCCCATTGTTGTCACTATTACCGCTTAAGTCAATACAGTCACACCGACGCTTTGGCGTCTAAGATCAACCTCTTGTCTGATCTTATCCCACCTCCCCTTGATAAAACACCTTTCATTAAAATGGGACCCATGCCACATCTGTATGGGCCAGATAGGTCATGGTCGGTAGTCAGGCCCACTCACCCAGAGTCCGCGCAGCCGACTGTCGCAGGTGAGATCGCTGTGCCAGAACATTGGCCTGGAGAAGTGAGTGAGGCCAAGAACCAAGGCGGTGATATTCTTGATGTAATTATTAAGGCTATTCCTAATTTGTACAATCCTAAGTACTTCATATACACTCAGTCCCTGGTCCTCCCACCTGCCTCGTCTGTGAAGCTTTTTTTCTGATTGGTCCAAGTCAGACGGGCTTTATGATATAAAATTACTTTAAGGTTTGACGCCTGCACTTCAATAGTTTCCCCGCCGGGACAATTTTGGTATGTCCGTGCTTCACATTCAAGGGGCAGGTACTGAGCCTTGGACTGAGTGGGGAAAAGAGCCCAGCTGTTTGCCAGCACCATTACAAATAAGAGCAGCCATCAGCTGAACCTTTTTGCACCCCCACTCAACTAGGTAGAAAAGAACTTTAAGATGCAGCAAAGGGCTTTGCGATTTCTATCTCAATTCCTGAGTAGTTGACAGGTAGCTGTATGACTGATTCTGTTTCGGATAGCAGTATCTGCGCCAGTATCTGTGAGTGTATTTGGTTAAGAAACTACCGGAGGAGATAGGGAGAAGGTTTATATTGTTTCTAGTGCTGTCACCTACTCTTGCCTCCGCAGATGCTTGGTGCACTGTTATTTTTTTATTGGACTCTTCGCCCGCCACTACTTCCAGACCAAAGAATGAGTTAGCTCATAAAGCTACGCATAGTAAGAGTCACCCGCGTGGGTTTCTTTAGTCATCTCAGTCAGCAAGTAAGACTCAACCCCGACCTGAAAGTAGTGTCACAGCTAGAGGCCGAGGTCAGGCTAGTGGCAAGGGCAGGTGGATAGAGGTCAATCTAGGGGTAAACCAGGCAATGATGGCAGAGCCTCTTGTCCCACAGCACAGTCTTCTGAGTCAACACCTTCCCAATAAAAAAAAAAAATTATGACCCACGACGCTCTCCCACTCCAAGGGCCCATCAAGGGCGAGTCAGATCCGAGTGCAGCTCTGCCGGACGAAACCAGTTTCGTAACTGGGGAATTCCGGGTGGTATGCAAGGGTCTCGATCTCTTGGCAGTGGACCCTGCGCCCTCATTTACGTCTACCAACAGAATTCAATCATGTTTCTTTAGAGGTGGGGAAACTGATCCAAGAGATGGTAGAAAAGCGTATCATTGTCCCAGTCAACTCAGATTACCCAGTATTTACATTCCGGTTATTCTTGGTGTCAAAGAGGGACAGCGATCAGATAAAGCCGGTCATAGACCTGTCTTCTCTGAATCGGCAGATTCACAATCAGTCTTCAGGATGCTGATTTTGAATCAGATCAGGCTGACACTGCCACCACGAGGTTGGATGTGTTCTTTAGTCTCATCTTGTTCCTGTGAGGGTCATTCAATGGGTGGGTCTCCTTTGGGACATCGAACAGCTGTCCATAAGCCAGAGTGCAGACAATCGGCAGAGATTTCGCAGAAAACTCTTCCGATTTCTGCACAGTCTGACTACCACCAGGTAGTTTTGGAGTCCCTGGTAGGCTCACTCAATTAGATCTGGTTGAAGGTACCGTTGGGCCGTCTGAAGGTAAAGAGGTTAATCTTGGAGGGAAACAAGCACTTTCCACTTCTGCCGGTGGAAAGACTGTGGCCTATCCCGAAGTTAATACATAATCTACTGGCAGCCTGGGCAAAGCCGGAAATATTGCACTCAACTATGACTTGGACAACTCCTCCGCCGACGGGTGGATACGGATGCGTCCGGTACCCTAGGATGGGGGTACCAGTCGAATCTCGGTCACCAAGGTCAGGGTCTATGGTCCAAGTACAACGACCTTCTCATAAATGCCAAAGAATTGTTAGTCTCTCTTTGTTTCTGGGGGTAATGGAATAGAATATGCCCCACGTGCCTCCTGTGTGTCGTAAGAGGCGACTAAAGAGGTTAGGTTGGTGGGCTTGTGACCCCCCACCCATGAAAAATACTTAAGCAACGAAGAACGAACGAACAGCCTCGGATGTGGACGGACATTATGTTGATGAACCCCGACCGACTATGGACAATCTTAGAATAGCGACAAGGAATGTGAGAGGTGTGAATGATGACACAAAAGAGAGAGAGGTCCTGGAAGTGTTAGTGAATGCTAGGCTGGATGTAAGTGGAATGACTGAGACCAAATGGAGGGATACAGATGTGAGAGAGTGGAAGTGTGGAATGGGTGTGTATGCTGGAGTGAGTAAGGGAGCAGCGAGAGAAGGTGCGTGTTTGTTTGTAAGTAACACATTGAGGGAGTGTGAAAGAGACTATGGGTCTGTGGGTTCAAGGATTGTGTGGGTGATGAAAGTAGGGATACAAACGTGGGTGATTGTGTATGTGTATGCTCTGACAGAGGATAAACTTGTAGGAGAGAAAGAGGAGTTCTGGGTGAATGTGGAGGCGTGCCTGGATAAGTTTGGCAAGAACGAAAGAAATATCTGATTGGGGATATGAATGGGAAGGTGGGTGATAAGAAAGATAAGATGGAGTGGTGGGGCGTATCGTCAGAGGTGAATGGGAATGGTAGTGCACTCGTGGACGTATGTGTGGGGAGGAGGGTGTGGATAGCCAACACCTTCTTCCGACACAGAATGATACACAGGTACACATGGAAAGTGGTGTGGAGGAAGAAGGATAAGGATAAGACAGTGGTGGAACGAAAGGCAGTGATTGATTATATAATTATGTGTGGATGAACGATTGACAAAACCTGTGCTGGATGCTAGGGTGTATAGGGGTATTGGAGGTGGTCTGTCTGATCATTATGTAGTAGTAGCTAAAATTAGGATACAAAAGAAGTGGGTGAGGAGAGCGGGAGGCGAGAGGAAGGTGGAATGGTGAAGAGGGTGGAGAGGCTACAGGAGGAGGAAATCAGGGAAGAGTACATGAGAGCAGTAGAAAGACGACTAGGCAGGTTTGACTTGGAAGGTATGGAGGAAGTGGAGGAGATGAGCAAAGTGTTAAAGGAAGAGATTTGTGCAGCATGTGATGGGGTGTGTGGAGTAAGGAAAAGATTGAGGGGAGTGAAGGGTACATCATGGTGGACAGAAGAGGTAAAAATAGCTGTGGAAGACAAGAAGAAAGCATATAGAGAGTGGTTGGGTAGTAGAGGGAATGAAGAATTGGAGAGACAGAAACGAGCGAGGTATATGGAGAAAATGAGAGTGGTGAAGAGAGTAGTGAAGGAAAGTAAGAGAAGAGTAGATGAGGAATTTGGAAGGAATCTGAGTGTAAAATGGAGGGAGTGTAAGAAACTGTTCTGGAAAGAAGTCAAGAAAGTTAGGGAAGGTAGCAAGGGAAACAGTAAGGGTGTGAAAGATAAGAATGGGAGTCCTAGCCGAGAAGCAAGAGAGAGTCGAAAGAAGGAGGGAATACTTCAACGAATTGCTGAATGTAAGGAATGAAGCACCAGCAAACATAGTTGGATGGGGTATGGGAGGGAGAAGAAGAGAAGTAGTAGAGGAGGAGGTGGGGATCAGAAGGTCAGAAGTGTGGGAAGCCATGAAAAGAGTGAAGTTGGGGAAAGCAGCAGGGATAGATGGAGTGTGTGGGGAAATGCTGAGGTATGGTGAGGTATGGTGAGGTATGGTGAGGTATAGCGTGAGTGAGAGCACAGTGAGAGCACACGGGTCGGTTGAGCTCCTCAAAAGAGGGGATTTTCGGAGGGGTATCGTGGGACTGAGTGACCCATATACGTATCAGAAGATCGGCGATGATACGGTGTTTCGGCACATAGTAAACAGAACTGGTTTCTTGTTTAAACATCGCCCACAAAGCATATTTAGTTTAATCTTGAGAGTGTTATTACCAGTATCAGTGAGGGGACAAGGAGCCGTCAGGCACTAGCCCAGCCCTGCCCAGGCACCATAAACCTCCAGCAGTGACCACAAGGTGAGTGAGGTGACCGTTTATAGGGCAGGCAGTTTCACCCTTATGGTTCCCCACCATAGGCCTCATCTTCCATCTGACCCTCGGTCCTTCAACTTCTCAAACAATTCTAACCTTTATGAAGTATTTGCTATAAGGTCCATTTTCATTTCCCTCTCTCTAACCATTTAGGAAATACTTGCTACAAGGTCCATTTTCATTTATCTCTCTCTCTCTCTCTCTCTCTCTCTCTCTCTCTCTCTCTCTCTCTCTCTCTCTCTCTCTCTCTCTCTCTCTCTCTCTCTCTCTCTCTCTCTCTCTCTCTCTCTCTCTCTCTCTCTCTCTCTCTCTCTCTCTCTCTCCTTTTTATCCTTAACATCTTTCCATCCACTTTCAATCACCGCACTTAACCGCCTCATTGCTATTATTTTTTTGGTTATCTATAACTTCAGATCGCTTTTTATCATTTTAGTTATTTGTTTTCCTCTAACATCTTTCATACCCAACCAGGCCAGCCCCCTCTCCAGCTCTCTCTCTCTCTCTCTCTCTCCTTTTTATCCTTAACATCTTTCCATCCACTTTCAATCACCGCACTTAACCGCCTCATTGTCATTAGGTTATCTATAACTTCAGATCGCTTTTTATCATTTTAGTTATTTGTTTTCCTCTAACATCTTTCATACCCAACCAGGCCAGCCCCCTCTCCAGCTCGCTTTCTTTCTCCCTCGCCCCCGCCCCTGCTCTCTCTCTCTCTCTCTCTCTCTTAACATTTTGTACAATTTAATAATTTTTCCATAACTGCTGCCCTAGATCCGGTTACCCACTCAGATCCTGGCTCTCGCTCACTCTCTGGCTCTCTCCCTATCTGATGTTGACAGCATTATTAATATCCTAAGCATTCATTAATACTCAACATCAGGGTGGCGTCGCCAGTGTAAGTAATCATAGGATATAATTGGCGTCAGTTAGATCTTTTAGTTGTACCGGTGCCCAATGCCGAGGATTTATACATTTAACCACTTAGCTTTAGGAGAAGCAGGCCAATTGCCCATCAGAAAGGTTGACTATGATATGTGATGTTTTTTGTTTTGTTTTTGTTTTTTTACATATCCCATCAGAAAGGTCGACTATGATAAGTGAATTGTTATGCATCCAGCCAATTTTACATTAATAACAACAGCAATAATCTAGATATGTGCCAGGAGAGATTTCCCGGGGTTTCTGAAACAAGGGAGACATGGTAGAGATGGAAGCACCACGGGAAGATCAGGAGGACGGCTTGGTAGAGGCAGAGGAACGGATAATCTTGGAAGACTATGGCCTAGCAGATACTAAGTGTCTTAAGTGCGGAACAACCAATGCAAGAAAGAATTCGAGAAAATGTTCCGGCTGTCTTAGATCTATTCATTTATCTTGTGCTAAGCTGACAAAGAAAACATCAGGAGAACAACCAAACTGGAAATGTCTCGCATGCCCAGGGCCCACTGCAGAGCCAACCGGGGCAACACCGGCAACACCGGTCGCCGACTTGACCCAACTGGTGACCAAATGGAAAGCGCGGATCCAGGTCCTTGCCCGGGTACCTAAAGGAGCCAGAATCCAAGTGGCGGAGGCCCTTACAACCATCATAAAGCAGGCCCTACAGCTCAAGACACCCCTCGCATGGGCACGGCTCCTGGGTTTCTCCTATGGGGCCCTCCGAAAACCACCCAGAACCAACATACAAGACCATCTTCAGGTTTCACTAGCCACCAGAGTGAAACGTCAAGTAGCACAGTATATGGATGGAAACAAACTGGTGGAACCCCCCGAACAGCAACCAAACAGGGCCCAGAAGCACCAGGAGAAGGAAGAGGAAGAGGCTGAACAGCTACGTAAGAGGGTCGCTGCGAAGCTGGCGGATAGTGACATCAAAGGGGCCGTCAGACTGTTGTCCTCTTCAGAAGGTTTTGCTGGTCAAGGCACCGAAGTTGTTGAAGCCCTACAAGAAAAGCACCCACCTACACCTAGGGACCTAAACCTCCCCCCTGCCCCAAATGACCAGATGCGCCAACCTTTAGTTGTCACGAAGGAGCAGGTGGTCGCCGCAGTGACTTCATTCCCAGCAGGCTCAGCCGCAGGCCCAGATGGTATCCGACCCGCCCACCTCAAAGGCCTCTTGGGTCAGGGATCAGGAGCTGCTGGGGAGGCACTCTTGGAAACCCTCACCAAATTCATCAACATGGTTTTAAGAGGGGAAGTACCCGACTGTGCCACACCCCTATTTTTTGGGGCATCACTCTGTGCACTTGCAAAAAAAGATGGCGGCGTGCGCCCAATAGCAGTAGGGAACACCTTCCGCCGCCTTGCCACAAAGGTGGGTTTGAAACCACTCTCGAATGGCCTAGGTCAACACTTAAGACCAGTTCAACTAGGTTTCGGAACTCCAGGGGGGTGTGAAGCTGCTGTACACGCAACCCGCACCTACCTCAGCCAAGCCCAAGAAAAACGAGTGCTTCTAAAGATTGACATGCGGAACGCATTCAACAGCATTCGCAGGGATGTCTTCCTCCGTGCAGCTCAAGAACACATCCCCACTCTGTACCCCCTACTTTGGCAGGCTTATTCCAAACCTTCAATCCTGATTTTTGGCGAGACGGTAATCCCATCAGAGACCGGGTTACAGCAGGGAGATCCAGGTGGTCCTGCTCTTTTCTCAATAGGGGTGGATGCAGCAGCTAACAAAGTAAGGTCAGAGCTGAATGTATGGTACCTGGACGATGCAACCTTGGGTGGGTCAGTAGAGAACGTTCTAACCGACCTAAATAACATCATAACTGACCTCGGCCAGGCCGGGCTAGTGATAAATGACACCAAATGTGAACTTGTTCTCCTCAACCACACACGTGAACAAGGAGAAGAGACTCAGGCCCTGTTCCGAAACATATTGCCAGATGTAAAGATCCTTCAGGAGCACCAGCAAACCCTATTAGGTTCCCCACTAACTCTGGCAGCAATCCCACCAGCACTGCAAGTTAAAAAGGAGGAGCTTCAACGTCTCGTGAGTCGCCTGATACACATCGATGCCCACTCAGCTCTGGCCCTGCTCAAGAACTGTTTCTCCATCCCAAAACTCCAATACCTCCTGCGCACATCGATGACTTACACGAACAATGGCGGCCTCCAAGAATTAGACAGCATAATCCGAGAAGCAGTGACCAGCATCACCAACGTGGAATTTAAAGAACGGGCCTGGACACAAGCCACCCTTCCTGTCCGCCTCGGGGGCTTGGGCATACGGAGAGCCTCGGATATTGCCTCCCCAGCCTTTATCTCTTCCCTCATCGCGACCAACGACCTCGTATTGTCCATCCTTTATTCTAAACCCGGAATGACACTTAATGGGGACGTAACAGCAGCGATTAACACCTGGAAGGGAAGTACAGGAGTAGAGGAGGAGCCTCAGGGTACCTCCAGGAGCAAGCAGAAAGCGTGGGATACCATCTCGGCGAAGAAAACTCAAGAAAATCTCCTAACCAATGCAGACCAGGTTGCAAAAGCACGCCTCCAGGCAGCCGCCCGTTCGGAGAGTGGCTTGTGGTTACATGCCATCCCCATCCCACCTCTTGGAACTCACTTGGATGCTGAAGCGCTCCGGGTCGCCATCGCGCTCAGAGTGGGTGCGGCAGTTTGTCACCCACACACTTGCAAGTGTGATGGGAGGATGGATGCTCAAGGTCACCATGCCTTGTCATGTAATTACAACGCAGGCCGCCTGCCAAGACACTCTGCACTAAATAATGTCATAAAACGGGCCCTGCAGAGTGCTAACTGTGCATCAATCCTCGAACCACATGGACTTCACAGAGAAGACGGCAAACGGCCAGATGGGATGACCACTTTCCCTTACAAGAATGGCCGGTGCCTCGTGTGGGATGCCACATGTGTTGACACTTTCTCCACAACCAACGCCGCCAGAAACGCCGACGAAGCAGGTGAAGCCGCCCGGATAGCAGAAAATAAAAAGCGAGAAAAATATCAAGCCATCGCCAGAATTCATCAGTTCGAGCCCCTGGCATTCGAAACTTCAGGAGTCTTCGGCCCCACCACCCTTAAGATGGTGAATGAAATAGGCCGTAAAATCAGAGAAGTTTCAGGAGAACCCCGGGAAACCCTCTGGCTCAAGCAAAGACTAGGGATGGCTATCCTCCGGGGCAATGCCACCAGTGTCATGAGCTCAGTTCGACAGGACTGAGTCATGCCACTGCGTGAGGCCCCGGCAGGAGTGGTGTATCCGTAGTCTTTCCACAGTAGGGTAAAACAAAACATAAACCTTATTTGTATGTAACATGTGTGATGCACATTAATAAAAGGGGATGTGTCGGATGGTTGAAAGCCACAGTTGCTCGCGCGTTTGGGGCTAGCAACACGTATTATGAAAAACATGCATCCTCCTTCATTCACTGTCCCCCCCCTTCACTCACTCAACCCCACAATTTGCCGGAGGATAACAGGTTTTTCACAATACGTAGACGGAGGTCTTTTTAAAAAAAAGCGTAGTAGGGAAGGAGTACAGTAGGGTACTTACTGATTGAAAGAGTGAGAGCGAGAACGGAGAAATGGATAGGTGACGACCAGGGTGGTTTTAGGAAGGGAAGAGGATGTGTAGATCAGATTTTTACCTTGAATTGTGTTGTGGAGAAATATCTGGAGAAGCAACAAAAGGTGTATGTTGCCTTTATGGACTTGGAAAAGGCCTATGACAGAGTGGATAGAGAAGGTATGTGGAAAATACTTAGGATATATGGAGTAGATGGCAAGTTGCTGAAAGCAGTGAAAGAGCATATATGAGGGTGCAAAGGCGGCAGTAAGTGTGGAGAATGAGCAGAGCGAATTCTTTGACCTGAATGTTGGGTTGAAACAGGGGTGTGTGATGTCCCCGTGGTTGTTTACTGTATATATGGATGGAGTCATGAAAGAAATACAAGGAAGAGCAGTGGATGTTAGTGTATCACTGATAAGGGAGGGAAACCGAGTGGAAGCTACCTTTACTGCTGTTTGCTGATGATACAGTTCTGATGAGCGTTAATGAATGGGAGTTGCAGGGTATGGTAAATATGTTTGGAACAATGTGCGAAAAACGGAATCTGAAGGTAAATGCGGGCAAGAGCAAGGTTATGGTCTTCGAAAGGGGTGAAGCCACAGAGTGTGAGATGAAGTTGAACGGTCAGGCTATGGAGATTGGTAGCTCATTTAGGTATCTGGGCAGTGTGTTGAGTAGAGATGGGACTTTGGATGAAGAAGTGCAGGAGAGGGTGCAACAGGGGAAGAGGGTTGTAGGAACGCTGAAAGCAGTAACAAGAAATATGGTGGTCAGTATGGAAGTGAAGAAGTCCTTGCATGACAGTATGGTAATCCCGACACTGACTTACGGAAGCGAAGCATGGACGTTGGTGGAGAGACTCAGACCAAGAGTGAGAGGGGTGGAAATGAGTTACTTAAGAAGTGCATGCGGAGTTACATGGAGGGATAGACAGACGAATGAGGAAGTAAGAAGGAGGTATGGTGTGGAGGTAGATGTGCTGGAAAGTGTGAAAAGGAACATCTTAAGATGGTTGGTCGGCTATATGGAACGTATGGGAAGCGAGAGAATGACTAAGAGGGTGTACGAGAGCGAGGTGGAAGGACAGAGAGGGAGAGGTAAACCGAAAGAGAGGTGAAGGATGGAGTGAGAAAGTATATGGATGAAGGCGGTGCTGGTTGGGAAGAGGGGCGTCGACTGACTGGGGACAGAGGTGCATGGGGGCGGTTCGTTCGTGGCCACCTCTTCGGGGATCACAGCGTCAGGCAATAGATAGATAGATAGATAGATAGCAGGATTAATAATTATTTTATGGAAGAAAATACAACAAAAGTAAATTTATAAAATGCTTCAACACACCCAAGAGAAAGGAAATGTAGAAGCAATGAATTGTCAAAATTCGTTTTTCATTTGCAATTATTGACCTTGTTATACCAGAAGCAAGGACAGCTCCCCCTCGAGGAGCGCTGCCCCATCATCCCCAGTTACAAAATAGCTCTGTTCCTCCTCAACGAACAACATCTTCCCCACCAACCCGAAATACAACCACCACTCCCTCGGCCAAAAAGCCACGACTGGCAGCCCAGCCGGAAGAGATGGCCGCCATTGTCATGACGTCACCAGGCTATGGCCCTCTCACACCACAGCGCTGTGCTCGCAAAATAAACCAACCCGAAGACAACTTAGGCTCCCACAGTACCTGTCGATGTCGTGCAGAGCTTAGCTAACACTGCACACATCGGAGACAACGACACAGTAACCTTACCCCTAGTCTAGCTTTAGATAACCAAGAAGAATCACTCAACACCCTGCAAGGGAGACATATACCGGTCTACAGCCTCCCGAGAGAGGACACATACGGAAAAGTCCGTCTCTCTAACCCTCAATAAAGCATAATACCTCCTTAACCTAATACATGGAAATATCTGAGAGCTTCGCGTACAATACGACTGGTCGACGGTGAACGTCTATGCTGAAACCAGAAGGGATGTTGAGTTTAATAAAGATTAAAGAATGAGAAAGGAGAAGTCGAGAGAGAGAAATAGTATGCAAAGTAGCGAGTATGGGGGACAGAATTGCAATGGATGTAGGCGATACGCGTGTCAGGCAAGCTCTGAGCTGGTAAAGAACACGAGGCAGCGACGGGAAGGGACTAGTTGACCACCCGGCCGCCAACGCCGTCAGCGCCCAAGCGAGCCGCGTCATAGCTCACCTCGCTGCCGGGTGTACCCCCTCACACTCACTCGCTCGCCTCCCACACAAGCCACATTTATATTATAGCGAATATAAAATATAAGGCGCAGTCAGAGACCAAAACAAAGATCATTTCTAGACTGTCTGTGGCCATACGACACTAATGAAATAAAGCAGATCATTCTAGGACAACTGTAGCCTATCCCCCCATCCTGGCGAGAGCTAGCGAGCTGCAATGCCCCACGCAACCATTCTGCTAACGCCGGGAGGCGTCACAATATTTAAATCTCTCTCTCTCACACATACACACACACACACACACCTTGGCCATAAATATAATATCTCTAGTAAGTCCTTCCGTATAGTAACACTTCCTCTTCTGTCTAGCGCTATGCTAGTTTGCTCTGTTTAAGAAATGTTTCTTATAGTTAAGGAGTTAATACAATTGTTTAAGAAGAAATATGAATATAACACAGTTTGTCAACGTTGTCATATGTTCGAAATTGATCCAAACAAAGCAAGTTTTGATAACACATAATTTTCTTAATTTACTGCAACTTCAGTTAACCCCTTATATACCGGCGACGTCTTTTTAATTTTATTCTAGCTATATTTAGAAAATGTTACGCAGTTTAGAAAAGGCCTTCACCAATTAACAGGATTCAAACTGTCTCACTTAACCTATTATACTACCACATATCCTTCTTAAGCTTCACAAAATCGTCTAAATATAGGTATATCTCCAACGTTCTTCCTATTATTCATTAACGACCTTCTCAACTGCACCTCCAGCCCCATTCACTCATATGCTGACGACTCTACATTACACTATTCAATTGGCCTTCCACAACATCACTCACAGCAGGAACTCCAAAACTCACGTAACGAGGCCATACAACACCTATCTTCTGATCTCTATACTATCTCCAATCGGAGCAGAGAAACCCTTGTTACTTTCAATGCTTCCAAAACTAAATTTCACCATCTGCCTACTCGTCACCCCTTTCCAAAAAACTATGACAACACACAAATTAACCCTTCATCTTCTCTAAATATTCTCGGTGTATCATTTTCTGCTAATCTCTCTTTGAAAAATTATATCACAACTCTTACTAAAACAGCTTTCCAGAAGCTGGGTGTGCTCAACCGCCTCCGGGGGTTCTTTACCCCTGCGCAGCTTCTTGCTCTGTACAGGAGCACAGTGCGTCCATGTATTGAGTATTTCTCACACGTGTGGGGAGGATCCTCTCACACAGCACTTCTCGACAAAGTAGAAAAGAAAGCTTTCCGTCTCATTAACTCACGTCCACTCACCAATTATCTGCAGTCTCTCTCTCTTCGCCGCAATGTTGCATCTCTCTCACTATTCTACCGCTATTGCAATAATCAGTGTTCCTCAGAGCTCTCTCAGTGTATAACAGCCCTTGTTCATAGAGCCTGTAGCACCCGTTTTGCAACACAATCCCATCCCTACTCTGTACAACTTTCCAACCCAAGAGTGAAACGTTATTCTCAATCTGTCTTCTATTCAACAGCTGAGCTCTTGAACTCTCTCTCAGAATCTGTCTTTCCTATGACTTAAAGTGCTTCAAACTCCGTGTGTCCAGACATTTTGGCTCGAACGTCACTTGATTTTGGCCATGTTGCTCTTTCACCTCTGGGGGAGGCACTCGTCACAGGCAGCTCTGCCTTTTGTCTCCCTCACTCACAAAGAAAACATAAATATATAAAATGTAAAAGACGTCGCCGGTATAGAAGGGGTTTACTGACCACTTCTTGTACTTTTCTTGGATAATCGAGGCAAATGCAACTACTCATTAGCCGAAAAAGGTTTCAATATGTCATTTGCTACAGCTTTTTTGTATAATTGTTGAAACTACATTAAAAATATTATTATTATTATTATTATTATTATTATTATTATTATTATTATTACAATGGTCCATTATTAACTCAATGGTCTCCAGCACTAACCAACGAGTAATGCTCACTTCAACAAGGTACTTTATTTAATTTATTTTTTGATATTTGTGTATTAGCCATATTTTCTGTTTACGAATGTTTCTACACCTCTGCATTTGTCATCACCAAGCGCACCAGTCGAGTCACTCTATTTAATAACACAAAACATGTCAATAAGCCAATAGTGCACTTTTCATCACTCCCGACACTGCCATTACTTAAAACCACCACCACCGATCTATACAACCTCAATATGATCAATGGACGTTCTGATAAATATACGTTCACTAGGATTAACAAAAAGTCAACAGTCAATATAAGTCATCGACGGCAATCAGGAAAATTAAACTATGATTAAATAATTCAGAACAATAAACAATCTATACGAATATGATCGAAAACCCTCGATTACATTCCAGGTCTAAGCTTTAATCAATAACCTTTTACTAGATTATACAGAGTATCCATTAATTCACCAGCCATGTTATAATACTATTATCAACTGACAAATAGTACGATCATTTGTCATATATTTATAATAGTTAGGTCGCAAATATTATAATATTATTACCCTACATAATATTATAATATTATTACCCTACATAATATTATAATATTATTACCCTACATAATATTATAATATTACCCTACATAATATTATATATTATTACCCTACATAATATTATAATATTATTACCCTACATAATATTATAATATTATTACCCTACATAATATTATAATATTATTACCCTACATAATATTATAATATTATTACCCTACATAATATTATATATTATTACCCTACATAATATTATAATATTATTACCCTACATAATATTATAATATTATTACCCTACATAATATTATAATATTATTACCCTACATAATATTATAATATTATTACCCTACATAATATCCTACATAATACCCTACATAATATCCTACATAATATCCTACATAATACCCTACATAATATTATAATATTATTACCCTACATAATATTATAATATTATTACCCTACATAATATTATAATATTATTACCCTACATAATATTATAATATTATTACCCTACATAATATTATAATATTACCCTACATAATATTATAATATTATTACCCTACATAATATTATAATATTATTACCCTACATAATATTATAATATTATTACCCTACATAATATTTTGAATGTGTTAGTTTTACCATTGAATCCAAGAGGTATGTGCCATGCGAAATTAATTTGATTTGCTCTTGTCAATCATATATGCAAAAACGCGTGTTCTGATTGGCTATTCAGCTTATTATTATGTCAAAGAAGAAAATCAAATTATCATTATTCATGTTGTTGTCTATGTGCGTGAAGGAGGCAAAATGCAAAGCTGCCTGTAACAAGTGTCCCCTTCAAGGTTGCAGGAGTGATAGAGAGCCAAAATCAAGATGCATTACAGGTAATCTAGGTGGTTTGGTAAAAGTGTGGTGTGCTTGTTAAGCGTAATTAAATTAATAGGAGAATGAGGTGTTTGAGAGACTTAGCCAAATTAATTTATGTATACAATAGGTGAGGCACAACAAGAAACAGTGGGGGAAGCCAGGTAAATGAAACAGGAATTACAGCAACTCCTTATCATGTGCTTATGTGGCATATGATCTACTATTAATTTATTTGGTCGATATTTATTTGAAATTATATTGTTCTTTGACAATGAGAGGCCCTTCCTCAACTGCTAATGTAAACAAATAAAAACAATTCATAACAAATATATATAATACAAATTGGTTTTCCCTTAAAACCTATTCTGACACCCCCTTGGTAAGCATACAAGGATGGGCTCTCCATCTTGAAAACTGAGGGAGCTGGGGGGGGGGGGGGGAATGGGGCTTCCCCCCCCCCCCCTTAAAACCTATTCTCGCACCCCCTTAGTATGCATTCCAAGTATGGGCTCTCCATCTTGAAATCTGAGGGAGTTGGGGGGGGGGGTTCCCCCCCCCCACACTTAAACCTACTATGGCACTTCCTTAGTATGCATGCCAAGTATGGGATTTCAATCTTGAAAACAAAGGAGTACAAAGGAAATCAAGCAACAACATATATAGTGACCCTTCTAGGCTGCTTGTCCTCCAAAACACTGAGGATCAAGTGTCCAAACAGTGGTTTAGAGTGGGTAAGGGAACATTGGAAAGGGAACTACTGCCCTCAATTCAATTCAATTCAATTCAATTCAATTCAATTCAATTCAAATATATTTATTTAGCCTTCAGATATACAATACGTTCAGAATTTAAATACATGGAAGTCAACTGGCTAAGCCTTATGAGAGAAAACTCTCTTTAAGGCACCTTGATTTAACCCGAATTAATTTACATTTGTACATACATATAATATATACTCTTTCAATTCGCACCCATAAACTTACACCACATAAACATACTCAGCACAAAAGTAACTTACAATTTGACGGATGTTTTATATTTACTCAATAAAAATGATTTGAGGGACATCTTAAAACTAGACAGGGAGGGTTTATCCAGAATATGCCGAGGCAGTGCATTCCAGACCTTTACACCATGATAATGAATCGATTTTTGAGATTGATTTGATGCCAATAATGGAATTTCTAAATCTCTTGTGTTTCTTAAGGTATATCTTTCATTTAAACGAAAATTAAATATATTTATGGGATTGTAATTATTAATGGTTTTATAAACAAAGATAGCAGTGCAATATATGTTTATGTCTTCCCATTTTAAAAGCCTTTTAAAAGCCTAATTCATTTGTGTGATCATATTTTCTTTTGAAAGTGATTGTCCTAATAATTTTCTTTTGCGGTAGTTTGACTCTCTCTATCTTAGTTTTACCTGCGGTTGCCCAAACTGTGTGACAGTATGAAAAGTAAGGGTACACCAAGGAGTAGTAAAGTTGTTTAAGTACTTCCGAAGGAAAGCAGTTACGAGTTAGATATAATATACCACATTGTTTATTTATCTTGTTTGTTAATGTTTGTATATGTGACTACCAAGTCAATTGCCTATCCACTACAACACCCAGACATTTTATATTTTGCTCTTCTATTAACATTGAATTTCCTATTTTAATGGAATCTACATTTGGAGGAACATTCTTTTTTCTGTGATGAATAATATATTTTGTTTTGTCGATATTTAAGGTTAGCTTATTTGCGGTCATCCAACAATAGACATTATTTAGTTCATTATTCACTGATTGCACTAGAGTATTTAAATTGCTGTGACTGGCATAAAGTGTTGTATCGTCTGCAAACATAATTGTTTTAAATAATACATTTGTGTTAATTAAATCATTCACATATATAATAAACAATAATGGGCCCAGTATGGACCCCTGTGGAACTCCAAAGGCTAAAGATTGTTCACTAGATTTAATATTATTATATTCTACATATTGTTTACGGTCCTTAAGGTAAGATTCAAACCACCTGAATGTAGTATTTCTTATACCATAATGTTTGAGTTTCTCTAATAGAATGTGGTGGTCAACTGTGTCAAAGGCTTTTGACAGATCTAAAAATACACTAATTGTAAACAGTCTATCATCAAAGGCTGCAAGTACGTCGTTACTAAATTTTATTAGCGCAGTTTCCGTTGATTTTCCACACCTAAATCCATTAATTATACGGTTCGATAAACAAAATTAATTTAGTCTATTATACATTAGTTTCTCTAATATTTTGCTCAAAACAGGTAAAACTGATATGGGCCGGTGATTATTAAATAGTGTCTTATCCCCAGATTTATATATTGGTAACACCTTCGCAATTTTAAGATGATCGGGAAAAATACCCGTGAAAAGGACATATTACAGAGGTATAAAATAACTTGTGACATAGAAGGCATCACGATTCGTAATATTTTCATAGGTACCCCATCACAGCCTGGAGAGGAATCCCGCAGTTGGCTAACTGTATTTAGTAATTCTTCTGTAGTAACTGGAGGCATTAAGAATGTTGATGCTTGTGGATTAGTTAAGTATGAATTAAAGGAAACATTTGACTCTCTGATGTTTTCAACTAGATTTTTCCCGACTTTGACAAAGTATGAATTAAACTGGTGTGCTATTACATCTGGTTCTTTAATTAAACTGGTGTGCTATTACATCTGGTTCTTTAATTAAACTGGTGTGCTATTACATCTGGTTCTTTAATTTCATTGTTGTTATGAATAAATGTATCACTTAATTTGCTGTATTTTTGTCTTCCTAGAACTGAGTTAATAATATTCCAAGCCTTTTTACCGTCACCAGCAGCTTCTTCCAACTTTTGTTTATGGTAGTTTCCTTTGGCTGTTCGTATAGAGGTCGTAACTTGATTACGAAGCCTACGGTATCTCTCTCCAAACGTGATAGGTTTTACGGCATATTTTTAGCTAATTTATTTTTTTCTTTGATCATCTCTTGTATTTCCGGTGTTATATAAGGCTTATATAGATGATTTACCTTAATTCGTTTTGTAATAATAGGAAAATGTTTGTTAAACAAAGCTGTAAATATTGTCACAAGATTACTATTATATTATATTGGGGTTATTTGAACTATAAACTATTTCCCATGAAACCTCTTCTATTGCTTCTTTAAATTGGTTAATGTTATCAGTACTGTAGTTTCTATAGGTAATAACTTGTTCTT
Source organism: Paralithodes platypus (assembly GCA_032716605.1). Classification (NCBI taxonomy): domain Eukaryota; kingdom Metazoa; phylum Arthropoda; class Malacostraca; order Decapoda; family Lithodidae; genus Paralithodes; species Paralithodes platypus. Next base: position 26,816,270 of record CM064554.1, read on the forward strand.
CTTTTTCAGCTTGCTCTAGTGATGATTTTGTACTATTATGGAAACATGCAAATACTGGAAAGTGATCTGTTATTCTAGAATAAACTATGCCACTCATTATGTGCTGGCTGAAATTGTTTGACCATAGTTGGTCTATAATAGTAGCCGTTGTTGACGTCACTCTTGTAGGTTTGGAACAAATGTCCGTGGCAGGACTAGGAAGTTAGTAAGAGACATATAGGTTAGTAACTGAGGGGAGGATAAAATAAAGTTATTCATTAACAAACGCAGTCAGTCACGGGTTTGATGCGAGATATTTGTCTAGGCGGAGTTTAAATGAATCAATGGTGATGCAGTCTATAACGTCTCGGGGAAGCCCATTCCACAAGTTGACAACTCGATTGAAGAAGAAATTCTTAGATTCGTGTGAGTTAAAAGATTTACCAATAATTTTGCAACCGTTTCCCCGCGTGTAATTAGATTGGTCGATAGTGAAGTACTTACTACAGTTCATATTGTCGATGCCTTTGATGATTTTGAACACTTGAATTAAGTCACCTCTTAATCTGCGCTGGGTTAAAGGAAATAGATTTAATTCTCTAAGACGCTCTTCGTATGGTTTGTTCTTTAGTCTAGGTATCATTTTGGTAACTCTACGTTGAACTCGTTCTAGCTTGTTTATATCTTTTTGGTAATAAGGGCACCAGGATTGAACGCAGTATTCCAGAAGAGGGCGGACTAAGGAATTGTAAAAGGTTAGGATAACTTCTTTGGATTTACGCTCAAATGACCTGCCTATAAAGCCAATTATTTTGTTTGCCTTCTTAACAACTTCTGAACATTGTTGACTCGGTTTTAGGTTAGTCGATATTGTTACTCCCAGATCGGTTTCTCTGTTTACATTCTTAAGCTGAGTGCCATTCATCGAATAGTTTGCTTTCTCATTTAGGTATCCGATATGTAGTACTTTACATTTATCCGCATTGAAACTCATTTGCCAAATTTGGGCCCAACATGACAATTTATCTAGATTGTGTTGCATATTGTCAACTTGTTCTTTTGAGAGTACGCTATTTGCAATTTTTGTATCGTCAGCAAATTTTGAGATTGTACAGGTGAGACCCTCATCTATGTCGTTGATGTAAATTAGAAAGAGAATTGGTCCCAGTACGGATCCCTGGGGTACCCCGCTACTTACATTGGTCCATTTAGATGCCTTACCGTTTATGACTACTCTTTGCTTTCTGTCGCTAAGCCAATTTTCTATCCATATCAACACACCGTCTTGTATTCCATGCGCTTTTAGTTTTAGCAGTAAACGTTTGTGGGGAACTTTGTCAAAGGCCTTTTGAAAATCAAGGTATATAATATCTACAGCTTTACTCTCATCGTAGAGGTTGAGGATATCGTAGAAGAAGTCTAAGAGGTTTGTTAAACAGCAACGTTTTTTATGAAAAGCCGTGTTGAGTATCTTTAACCCTTATTTAGCGGCGAGCAACATAAGTCGAGTTAAAAAAAGCTGGACTATGTGGCGGCGCTCGACATAGGTCGAGTGGCAATTTCAGCACGTAATGTGGCTGAGAGAGAGAGACAAGTGGTGGCAGGAGACTAGCGAGCGTATGACTGCTCCAGACCACCGCGGCGAACCTACTGACACAAATCTCAGCTCCCTCCTCCCTCTCTCACTCGCTACATACTCAATTATGTACTGAAAGTACCGAATTACCTGCTTTTTGCACTCGCGTTGCACGGTTATTGCAAGAAAACTATCCATCATACAAGGATCGTTATGGTGTCATTCGAAAGCTCTGTTTATGCCCTTTCAGGGATAGGTATTTGTTTTACGTTCTGGGTCTTATTTAGGCATGAAAATGATCACGTAAACAGCCCTATTTTGGCTAAAAACACCCCGCTGTGCGGTACACATAAATAAACCGCATAGGCCGCTCGTAAGGTGTTAAGTATGTTATTTTCCTCTAAGTGATTTACGAGTCAGTCTCTTATGACCGTTTCTAGCATTTTACATACAACTGAGGTTAAGCTAATTGGACGATAGTTACTGGGTAGGGATTTGCTGCCTTTTTTTAATATCGGTGTTACGTTGGCTAGCTTCCACTGATCAGGCATAGTTCCAGACTGCAAGAATTTATTGAATAGTAATGTCAGTGGTTTGGAGAGCTCATCCTTAGCTTCCTTTAGAACTCTAGGCGAGATTGTATTAGGTCCAGGCATTTTATTTACCTTGAGTTTATCTAAACAATGCAATACTTCTCTCTCTGTAACGGTGATATTGCTTAGAACATCTGAATTATCAATCTGAATCGGCGATGGTGTAGGGATATCACTGAGGTCTTCTGTTGTAAAAACTGATGCAAAGAAGGTATTGAGGGCATTACTCATTTGTACTTCGTCTTTGGTGTATTCTCCATTGTCATCGACTAACGGTCCAACAGTTGAAGTAACTACTTTTTTCTTTCTGATATAACTATAGAATTCTTTCGGGTTTGTTTTACTTTGATTCGCAATATGTAACTCTAAGGTCTTTTTACTTTGCTTAATTAACTTTTTGGCTTTGCCTCGTAGCTCTACAAATTTCACCCGTTCTGTCATTTCGTGAGGATTTTAATCTATCATTAGCTAATTTTTTAGCAAGCAGGCAGTTTGAAATATCTTTATTCCACCATTTGGGCTTATTATTATGGCCTGGACGCCGTATTTTCGATGGTATGCAGTCTTGCACTGCTTTTAGGTAAGTGGTTTCGAATAACTTCCAAGATGTATTTATGTCGTTATTGTTCATTAAATAGATCCAGTCAGTTTCTTTAAACATAGCTCTAAGTTTATGGAAGTTTGCTTTCTTGAAATTAGGGACTTTTTCGATGCTACTATTTGGTTCGTTACTAGTAAACTTTAAAGTGAAAGTTATCGTACGATGGTCGCTGTTACTGAATTCATCACCAACATTCAAATTCTCTATTAATTCTTCTTTTGTTGCAAGTACAATGTCAAGAACATTATTACCACGGGTCGGCGTTCGAACAAATTGATAAAGCAAACTCTCTTGCAAGTTTGTATACAAGTCATGTCCGGAGTGTGAAGTAAGAGTATCGCCCAACTTGGTCACAGGTAAATTAAAGTCGCCAAATATTACGGTATCTTGTGAGTTACTTACATCTGCAATTTGTTCGTAAATTTCTCGGTCAATTTGCACTGATTGAGCTGGAGGTCTGTATATTGGCAAGTATTATTTTTGTACCTTTATTATTCTTTATTAGCACAAAAGATGTGTCGACGTTCACAATTTGAGGTTTTGACAAGAGGGTAGGGTTAAGAGTTTCTTTGATATAAAGTAAAACGCCACCTCCTTTTCTATTTATTCGGCTTTTCTCAAACATTACATTACCGGGAAGTGAATACTCTGCTAAAAAGTCTCTATCATCTGTATTGAGCCAAGATTCTGCTATGCCAATCACATCATAATTTTCTGTAAACACTAGCTCCTCTAAATCTGAAAATTTATTGCGTATGCTACGAGAGTTTGCATAGAAAACCTTTAAATTTGTTATTTTAGATCTCACGGAACGAACGCTCTTTAATAATATTTTTGGTTCTTGTCGGATCTACGTTTATGTTCATGGCTGTCCTCAGTCCTCGCTGTCTTCGGTCCTTATCGCTGGTCGTCCTCGGTTGCCTCTGTTTTTTGCTTGGCGTTGAATGATTTATGTCACTGCTGCTTCTTCTCGGATGGCGTTTTTTGATCCATGGCTGCGGACTGCTTCGTGTAGCAGACGACCCATGCGTGCTCAACCCACAGGGTTTAGATGAGTGCCATCCTTGCGGAACAGAGTAGGCTGGTTGTAGAAGTTGTCCCAGAGGTTGATGAATTCAACTTCTTCCTTCAGACACAAATATTTTAGTTGGCTATTTGTGCTGAAGGCCTTGTCGTAGAATTTGTCAGGTGCGTCGATCTTGGGGAGAATGCCTGAGATTATGATATTCCTTGACTTGTTTTTGTAGTGCTGGATCATCTTGCGATATTTCTCCATCAACTCTTCGGATCTGGTGCGCATGACGTCATTTGAACCAGCATGGATGACAAAAAGGGAATTTTCATTTGCATCCTTTGTGGTATCATCGAAGGCTTCCACAATGTCGTCCAATCCAGCTCCTGGGATGCAAAATCTTATTCGTCGATTTGGGACTCTGTCGCAGAACTCTTCGACCTGTCCTCGTAGGATGGAATCCCCAACGAGCCTGGTCTCTTCTGGTTCGTCTTCCATCTCTACCAAGATCTCAAATCTGTTTGACATTGTGACTGGTAGATGAGACCTTTTCTGCGTTGGCCGTGCACCGTTCCTCACTGGTGTAAATCCGGAAACCTGTGGTGGCGGGACTCTGTGTACAGGTCGGGGAGAGGAGTGGTTAGAACAGGGGCGAGGGGTTGGTACTGTTCGTGCTAGCAGGCTTCTTGCACGAGGAGTGGGGGAGAGACTAAGGTGAACAGGGCGGCTGTCCTGGTTTGATGTTGGCTCAGGTTCGTCAGAAGCATCTGCTGCAGTGGCTACTGCTGGCAGATGACGTTGGGGCGGTGGTGGACAGACAGAGGGAGTTGGGAGGGTCCCCCTTTCCCCCCTCCGAGCACAGTGAACGTAATTGGGTGGAAGATGTGTTTTTTCTTTTGTTTTTCTTTTTTGAGGGAACTTTGAATTTATTTGTCTTGACAAGGTTTTATTGATGTCGTATAAACGTCATAGACTGAAGGAGTTCATATATAATTCTAAATACAAGCAAACTCACTTGAGCTAATTCACATGTACACAACATGGGATTAATCTCCAGACAAAGTGCTTAACTCATTGAAGATTATGACGCATTATGGCGGTTTATTCTGGCTATCATTGAACGATTTTATAAAATTTAAGAAGAATCTGTGGGAATTATAAGAGTAAAGACTTCCAAATACCCTTCCTAATATAAATAAAATCTTCTGATATTAGTAAAACACAAAAACAAAAATGAATGCGTCATTGTATCTTCTACAGCGCCTACTACCACTGCTACGTGGCGCATCCCCCGGGTGGTACATAGGGAGAAACCGGGGTAGTTCCCAATATGCAATTATATGGATAAAAAACACCATCTGAGGAAGAGCACTTTATTGACAACGTTTTGCAGATAGCTTCATCAGGTCACTAAAAAATACTGGTACCTAGGAGGCCTTAAATATCCGTCATGACAGGTGGCGGGGGAAGGGTGGGGATGCAGGGGCTGGGAGGGAGGAAGGAGGCAGGATAGGGAGGGAGCAGAAGAATGGGGGGAGGGGAGGCGGAGACCAAATATGGGTAATATACATCAGTAGGCACGTCCACCCTATCCACATAAACCCTCCCCTGTCCATTCAGATAACGCCAACATAAACCCTCCCCTGTCCATTCAGATACCGCCAACATAAACCCTCCCCTGTCCATTCAGATACCGCCAACATAAACCCTCCCCTGTCCATTCAGATACCGCCAACATAAACCCTCCCCTGTCCATTCAGATACCGCCAACATAAACCCTCTCCTGTCCATTCAGATACCGCCAATGCCCCCCTGTGCCCAACCCTTAATTGACCTCACTCTCTCTCCTTTCATCATGTTTTCTATTGCTAGTACCACTCTCTCTCTCTCTCTTCCTATCTACTTATCTATCTATCCTTCCATGTTCTTTATTGCTAGTACCACTATAATTTATATTATCACTATCATCACTGTATTTACCATTATAATTGTTATTATTATTATTATCATTATCATCATGATTATTATTATTATTATTATTATTATTATTATTATTAATATTATTATTATTTTGTACTAGTAGCGCTATTACCCTCTATCATTGTATGCATGTTTGTATATCTGATTTTGCTTGTGCCTACTGATGTATATCACCCATATTTAGTATCCGACTCCCCTCCCCCATGCTTCTTCCCCCTCCCTGTCCTGCCTCCTTCCTCCCTCCCAGCCCCCGCATCCTCACTCCTTCCCCGCCACCTGTCATGACTGATATTTAAGAATAAAACTGATATAATTCAGGGATTTGTCAAGCAACTTGAGATGGCAGTCAGCTGCTGACAACCAGACAGGTGAACAATACTCGAATTGTGGCAAAATAAAAACATAACAAGACTTGATAACTGTGGCGTCACAAGCAAACGTTTTATAACACTTGCGAAGCAGACCAATTTTTCGGGAAATGGAAGAGGAGAAACAACGAATAGCTTTTCAAACGTAAGTTTGGGATCAAGAGTAACTCCTAGCAAATGCGGAGTATCCACATTCTCAATTTGCTCGCCAGAAACTTGCAGATAAGGATGGGGAGGATCAAAGGTACGATATCTGCTGACGATAATGGAGTGTGTTTTACTAGCATTAAGTTTCATACCCCAAAGTTCACACCATGATGTAATTTTGGCTAAATCCCTATTCAGAGCAGTAGCAATTTTGTTTTGATCAATTGGTGATGGAATTGACACATACAAAGTAGTATCCTCGGCATAGGAGATTAGTTTATTTTCAAGCTTGGAGCTCAGGTCAGCAGTAAAAATAATAAAAAGCAATGGCCCAAGGACACTGCCTTGTGGAACACCAGAAACAACAGGAACAGAAGGGGAATGACACCCATCAATGACCACAGACTGAGATTTTTTGTCAAAGATTCTTCAAAGATCCTTTAAAAATTGCCACCAATACAGATGAGTCGTAACTTATACAGAAGTGCTTTATGGTTGACTAAGTCAAAAGCAGAACTAAAGTCACTAGCCACGACACGAGACTCATGCCCCTGGTCCAATGAAGACTGCAAGTATTGTCCGAGTGTCAGAAGCGCATCACATGTACCCAGTCCCTTACAAAAACCAAACTGTGAGTTTGGTATCAAATTATGACTATTACAATAAGAGGAAAGTAGCCTGGACAAAAGCCTCTCATAGAGCTTGGATAGGATAGGCATAATGGAGATTGGGCGTTAGTCATTAGGAGATGATGAGGCAGTATTTCCCTTTGGAATAGGAGTGGTACTAGCCTTACGCCAGCAAAGAGGAAAACTACCTGATTTCAAAAGCAACCTAAACACCACGGCCAATTTAGGTGCTAAGAACACTGCAACTTTTTTAGAAAAGAGAGGGATTAACCCATCCGGGTCTGTGCCAGCATAGGTATCAAGATCCAGCAAATACCTTCTCAGTTCAGCTGATTTGAATGCCATTTAATTGAGTTTGGGTCTAGGGAGACATGTCAATGGCAAAGACAATTCCTGATTACTCTGCTTATTAATACAAATATTAGATAGAATATTGGCCTTCGATAATGGATCAAAAGAGGTGGAGCCATCAGATCACAAAGAGGAGAAATGGAAGAATTTATTCCAAATAAAAAGGACTTCAAAGCGGACCACCATTTATGAGGCTGTGTAGCTCCTGCCAGAACATCCTGAAGATGGGAGTTATAATCCCTCTCAGCACCATCATAAACTCTCTGCGCAACTGCCCTTTTAGCAACACAATTTTCGCAATGCAAGGGGGTTTGATTAAGCCTCCATAGATGATATGCAGCCTGTTTGTCATCAAATGCACGGTTGCAGTCATCATTAAACCATGCTTTATCCCTGATACGAGACTCAATTGTTTTGGATGGAACTCTTTTACGAAGGATACCAAGAAGGGAATTGTTGAGAGCTGAAACCGGGTCATGATATCTTAGTATGAGATTCCACACAATAATACAAACCCCATTACAAACGTTGTCCCAGTTAACCCGGGATTTAAGGTAGACTTTACTTGAGAGAGTAATATCAGGAACAGAAAAATTAAGATTAATTTTACACATGATGGCATTGTGGTCGGAAGTGCCAACAGGTACAAGAACGGAGGTTTCTACAACGCCAGGAATAATTATATGTTAGTACTAGACCAAGACAATTTCCAGACATATGGGTAGGTCCTTGGATTAGCTGTTCACAACCAGATAAGTTAGCAAAATCCAAGGCAGCAAGACCATTTCTATTAGTTGGAGAGACCGAGTTCAACCCCTCTTGATGATGCGCATTGACATCACCAACCAAAATAAAGGATGATTTGACATCTACAGACTGTATTGAAGCCATGGCTGTTAAGAGGCAGTCATATATGTCATTGTTAACATCAGGATTTCTGTACAGGCTAAAAATGTAATGATTATGATACTTGCTGGAAACTTTAACTAACTGCAACTCAAGGTATTTGCTGAGCATTATACCCATATATAATATACAAGCTCATTCCACGAGCGCGAGGAATGGAATCACGCCGAATAAGAACTGGTTTACTGAAGTTAGGTATAAGAAGTTCAGAATAATTTCTATAACCAGAGACAAGGGTTTCAGAACAAAAGACAGTATCATAATCAACAGATGCCAATGTAAGATCCTTGATGTTCTTATAGAGACCACGAATATTGGAATAAAATACATGATAACTTGTAACAGGTTGTCAAAGAGGACCGGGATTAACTTCTATATCACCGGACAAAAGGAGAAAAGATAAAAACAGAAAAAGTTGAAAGCAATCCATACGCAAATACATAATGATGGATATAAACAGGTCGACCCAGACGGAGCCATCACATCTGGGTAAGGTATAAAAAAAGACCCAAGACACCATATCCAGGGGGTAGCAGTAGCGGGGGATTTTTATTTTTTTTTTTTAAACGAGAAACATAAAAAGAAGGCCAAATCTCCTGAAAATCCACCAGACTCAAAAGTCTTCTTCATTGGCCTGCTAACCACCGTGAGGAAAGAACAGGAGATTACAGGAAAAGGAAGGACAGTTGCTGTACAGCACCAAACAGCAGGGATGGATGAAAACGGACAATGGAAGACCTTGGTGCAGGTATGGCAGCATCCTAAAACATCCATCATGGTAAAATACCATAGATTTGCTAGATGGCTGTTGACTAAAATAATTATAGTTCATCCGTCCTTTGACAGGTATTATTTTTAGTCCTGCAGGGTGTCTAGCCACCCACCCTCCAAGTGAGAACCCGGAGGGGGAGCCGGTTTAGTCACCGACAATCCGACCATGAAACAGGTAGTATCAGATTACATGTTACTGATAGAAGGAAAACCTGACCTGACCTAAGGCAGGCAAGGGAAGTGGTAATAAACAGGAATGAATAAAGAATGCTTGTGAATAGATGAGTGAACACGTGGTCATTTGGGAGAGGCGGTCGGGCGCAAGTTGGACTAGATAATAGTCCATCAGGCGCCTCTCCCTGGGAGCCGGTATATATGAAGGGTGCGCCTGGAAATATATGAGGCGGGCTTGTGGTTTCGAGTTCGCTGCATGTCTGCCTGCTAAGACCGGGACCTCTCCGGGTGGTCGGGGTTCGGGGGAGTGCTGGAGGGACCATGGTGACCCTGGTCTCTGGGTCTTCTGGGTGATCTAGATGTGTGGGAATTTGTATTTTGCTTTTGTGTGTTCATTGTTTTCTGTTGTGTTGTCCCTATTCAGGCTCTGTCTTGAGTCGGCCACCCCCAAGAAGAAAACAAATAGGAAAAGTGGGCAATCGGCCTGACTAAATACATAGGCTACATGCATACAACAAATATCAGTTCTACATAATGCTCAAGGACTCACATAAGAATTGAATTAAATTTGTACATTACTTTACATGCGAACAAAGGTAAATATCAATACAAACGACCAGCAAATCAAACGCAGGTTTACTTCGTAAAGCGTAGCAAATGGGAGAGAAGTTGGCCCCTCTACACAGGGGTTCCCAACCTTTTTAGCACCGCACCTCCCTTTGGTCAGGACTATATTCATTATGATCCCCCCCCCCCCCCGTGTTCTTCAGAGCTCTCTCGGTGCATACCCCCTCCTTTGCCGCGAGTGCGAGGCACCTGTCTTTCAACACAGTCCCACTCCTATTCTGTCCAATTCTACAACCCAAGAATTGTCAAATTTTGTCTTCTATTCAACAAGTGAACTCTGGAACTTTTGCCATCAATCAGTCTTTCCTCAATCCTTTGACTTGAACTGCTTTAAACTTTGTGTGTCCAGGCATTGTGATGCAACCGTCCCTTGAATTTGGTTCAGTCACTCTTTTGGTTTTGGAGGAGACACCCATACAGGCAACCTGCCTTTTGTCTCCTTCATAAACATAGAACAAAAATAAAAAATAAATACACTACACCATCAATGAAACACCATCATAACACCATCATCTCAACACGACTACACCAGCCTTATAACACCATTACATCACCAACATAACAACACTACATCTTCAACATAACACCACTACACCACTAACACAACATAACTTCGCCCCCAACATAAGACCACAACATTAGAAACATAGCACTAGACCACCATCATCATAACACCAGTACACCGCCATTATAACACCAATACATCATCATCATTATTCCACACCACCACCAATCAATGACCATCACACCACTGACATAAAACCATCTACTGTATACATAGCACCATTCCACCCACCAACATAACGCCAGGAACCAATCACCACCAAATCTCCATCACAATACCACTTCATCTGTACACCACCTTTAGCATCACTATACCACCAACACAACACCACTTCATCCCAACACCACCTTTAGTACCACCAACACAACACCACTTCATCCCAACACCACATTTAGCGCCACTACACCACCAACACAACACCACTTCATCACCACACCACCTATAGCACCACTACACCACCAACACAACACCACTTCATCACCACACCACCTATAGCACCACTACACCACCAACACAACACCACTTCATTACCACACCACATATAGCACCACTACACCACCAACACAACACCACTTCATCACCACACCACCTATAGAACCACTACACCACCAACACAACACCACTTCATCACCACACCACCTATAGCACCACTACACCACCAACACAACACCTCTTCATCACCACACCACCTATAGCACCGCTACACCACCAACACAACACCACTTCATCACCACACCACCTATAGCACCACTACACCACCAACACAACACCACTTCATCACCACACCACCTATAGCACCACTACACCACCAACACAACACCACTTCATCACCACACCACCTATAGAACCACTACACCACCAACACAACACCACTTCATCACCACACCACCTATAGCACCACTACACCACCAACACAACACCACTTCATCACCACACCACCTATAGCACCACTACACCACCAACACAACACCACTTCATCACCACACCACCTATAGCACCACTACACCACCAACACAACACCACTTCATCACCACACTACCTATAGCACCACTACACCACCAACACACAAACACTTCATCACCACACCACCTATAGAACCACTACACCACCAACACAACACCACTTCATCACCACACCACCTATAGCACCACTACACCACCAACACAACACCACTTCATCACCACACCACCTATAGCACCACTACACCACCAACACAACACCACTTCATCACCACACCACCTATAGCACCGCTACACCACCAACACAGCACCACTTCATCACCACACCACCTATAGCACCACTACACCACCAACACAACACCACTTCATCACCACACCACCTATAGCACCACTATACCACCAACACAACACCACTTCATCACCACACCACCTATAGCACCACTACACCACCAACACACAACCACTTCATCACCACACCACCTATAGAACCACTACACCACCAACACAACACCACTTCATCACCACACCACCTATAGCACCACTACACCACCAACACAACACCACTTCATCACCACACCACCTATAGCACCACTACACCACCAACACAACACCACTTCATCACCATACCACCTATATCACCGCTACACCACCAACACAACACCACTTCATCACCACACCACCTATAGCACCACTACACCACCAACACAACACCACTTCATCACTACACCACCTATAGCACCACTACACCACCAACACAACACCACTTCATCACCACACCACCTATAGCACCACTACACCACCAACACAACACCACTTCATCACCACACCACCTATAGCACCACTACACCACCAACACAACACCACTTCATCACCACACCACGTATAGCACCACTACACCACCAACACAACACCACTTCATCACCACACCACCTATAGCACCACTACACCACCAACACAACACCACTTCATCACCACACCACCTATAGCACCACTACACCATCAACACACAACCACTTCATCACCACACCACCTATAGCACCACTACACCACCAACACAACACCACTTCATCACCACACCACCTATAGCACCACTACACCACCAACACAACACCACTTCATCACCACACCACCTATAGCACCACTACACCACCAACACAACACCACTTCATCACCACACCACCTACAGAACCACTACACCACCAACACAACACCACTACATCACCACACCAAGTATAGCACCACTACACCACCAACACAACACCACTTCATCACCACACCACCTATAGCACCACTACACCACAAACACAACACCACTTCATCACCACACCACCTATAGTACCACTACACCACCAACACAACACCACTTCATCACCACACCACCTATAGCACCGCTACACCACCAACACAACACCACTTCATCACCACACCACCTATAGAACCACTACACCACCAACACAACACCACTTCATCACCACACCACCTAGAGCACCACTACACCACCAACACAACACCACTTCATCACCACACCACCTATAGCACCACTACACCACCAACACAACACCACTTCCTCACCACACTACCTATAGCACCACTACACCACCGACACAACACCACTTCATCACCACACCACCTATAAAACCACTACAACACCAACACAACACCACTTCATCACCACACCACCTATAGCAGCACTACACCACCACACCACCAAGCCGCTATCCCAACATCACCTCGCAATACATTTTTTACTCTTAATTCTATTTGCATGTAGAAAGAGCGTGATGTGATAGTATTTCCTTGTATTACGTTACGTGGTAGGCTCCTGTGTGTGTGTTTGCATTTGTGTGTGTGTGTGTGTGAACAAATATTATTTATCAATTAGTATAATATATGAATATATATATATATATATATATATATATATATATATATATATATATATATATATATATATATATATATATCTATATATATATATATATATATTATATATATATATATATATAGAGTATATATATATACCGGTATACTGTATATATATATATATAATATATATATATATATATATATATATATATACTGTATATATATATATATATATATATATATATATACAGTATATATATATATATATATATATATATATATATATATATATATATATATATATATATATATGCTATATCTATATTATTAAATCAGTTCGTGTGTCTGTTTGTCTGTCTGTGTGTTCTTCATAGGCGGCCACAGTTTTGGACCTGGGGAGCTGAAACTTTGCATGTGGGTGTCAATTGACCTGGGTCAGGTTATAGAGGGGGCGAGGCCACGATAGGAGGTCGTTTTGGGGCCGAAATTGAAATAAATTTAAAAAAAATTGCCGTTTGGGGCAGAAGGAGGCCTACGATCGAAAAGGTGTTTGCAATGAAAGTTGTTTGCAGCCCCCCAAATGGGGGTTCGGATGAGGTCAGATCCAAAATCGGAGGTCATTTAGCGGCCGAAATCGAGGTCGCCGTTTAATGAGGCACAGGGTGGTCGAGGCCGGTGATTATGGTAGTAGTAGTATTGTGATGATTGTGGTAGTAGTGATTGATGATGGTGATTTTGGTAGTAGTAGTGGTGGTAGTAGTGATGGTGATTATGGTAGAATTTAAATCCGGGCAATGCCGGGTACCCCTGCAAATATTAATATTATATATATATATATATATATATATATATAGTCTATATATTATTATATATACAGTATATATATATTTTTCTATGTGAATGAGGGAGACAAAAGGCAGAACTGCCTATAGCGAGTGCCTCCCCCATAGATGAAAGAGTGACAGGGCCAAAATCAAGGGACGTTCGAGCCAAAATGCCTGGACACACATATTTTGAAGCAATTTAAGTCACAGGAAGAAGGAAAGACTGATTCTGGGAGAGAGTTCCAGAGCTCAGCTGTTGAATAGAAGAAAGACTGAGAGTAACGTTTCACTCTTGGGTTGGAGAGTTGCACAGAGTAGGGATTGGATTGTGTTGCAAGACGGGTACCACGTACCCTACATAGAGGAGGTGGTATACACTGGGAGAGCTCTGAGGAGCACTGATTTTTGTAGTAGCGATAGAATAGCGAGAGAGATGCAACATTGCGGCGAAGCGAGAGAGTTTGCAGAGAGTTGGTGAGTGGGTGGGAATTAATGATTAGAAAGGCCTTCCTTTCTACTTTGTCTAGAAGTGCGGTCTGAGAGGATCCTCCCCACACATGTGAACAATACTCAATACAAGGACGCACTGTGCCCCTGTACAGAGCAAGAACTGTGCAGGGGTAAAGAACCCCTTGAGGTGGTTGAGCACACCCAGCTTCTGGGAGGCTGCTTAGTAGGTGTTATGAATGTATTATGTAGTAGACTCGTTGATTCTCTCCAAGACTCTCTGTTTCTTATACAAATATAGATTTGACAGATTTGCCGCCACCACCCTTACCATAATAAATTAGGTGAATGAAAACTTCTTATCCAGCCACTAGTTTATTATTTAATAACGAGGACTTTTCCTAAAAACAGGAACAAACTTATTGATGCAGGAACAGTGATTTAGTTAATACAGGAACAGAATCGTAGTATAAATATTAACAGGGAGTATTCCCCATATAGGGAGAAATATCTCCACTAGTCTTATCGGCTCCAAACCCTCGGTCTAAGTGACCATAAAATCTCTCTCATACATTACTCTACCCTTTCTCCCCCACCCCCTCAGAGGTGATAGACAATTCCAGTGAATAGTTCTGTATCACGTGAAGAAATCCTTGTGACGTAAAGAGTGCAATAGTAGGTGTTGCAATATCTGACACAGGAATATATGACCCGGAGAATTACAGATTGATTCAACCTCTAGTTGTACAATTTCCTGCATATACAGTATAATATTATTATACCAATGACCTGCAAGTAAATTACCTTAAAACTATATGAGAGTTGTATTATAATTGCTTATATTAATTACCAAAACAAAACTTAAGATGCTTGCTATCCATAGCAAGTAAATTACCATAAAACTATATGAGAGGAAAAAACGAGGTAAAGAACAAAATAAATTAGTTAATAAATGGATTAATTAGTTATAGATATAACACATGTAATATACTGTATATATATATATATACCAGTATTTATATATATATATATATATATATATATATATATATATATATATATATATATATATATATAGATGATATATATATATATATATATATATATATATATATATATATATATATATATATATATATATATATAATATATTATATATACAAGAGACAAGAGGCAAAGCTGGATGGAACAAGTGTCTCCCCCAGCTATTTAACCCTCAACTCGCGGTGCCCGTCATATGATGGGAGAGAGAATAATGGCCACCCCTGCGGTTCCCGTCATATGACGGGTGCCATTTTGAGGCCATTATGAGCTATGGGAGAGAAACCGAGCGTTTGGGGGACGATAAGCGGACTCGGACCGCTCGCCACTGCCAGGTGGCTGTCACTAAGACATACTGCATCTCATCACCACCTCCCTACTACTATCAACAAGGATAAAATCGGGAAAAATACCTCATTTTAGGGTATTTTCGCCTCTGGTTACACGATCGTTGCAAGAGAAGGTCGTACAAGGATTATTCAAGTGTCATTGGAAAGCTCTATTATCGCCCTTTCACGGATATATAATTGTATTACGCTCTGGCTCTTGCTTGAAAAAGAGCATCGAATGAAGCTCGTTTTTGGTAAATATACCCGCCCAGAGCTACGGTGATGTAACCAAGCATGCCCGCTCATTGGGAGTTAAGAGTGACAGAGCCCAATGATTTATGTGCATTGTAAATAAGTGTATTATACTTGTTTAGTGTAGTGTAATTTATAGGGGGAAGAGGTATTTGTGAGAGTTAGCTGGCTTACTCTCTGTGTAGGTGAGACACACACAGAAACCGTGAGGGAAGCCAGACGAATTAAACAGGAGTTCCAGCAACTCCCTATCACGTTCCTATGAGGCCCCATCATGGCGTCTCTAATACCAGTGAAATTAAAGCCTACACTGTAGCAATGAAAAACCAGCCAACCTCTTGTGTTTTTTACATTTTCTTAATGTACGTTACCTATTATATATTCATATATCCATGCTAAGTAATTTTTCTTAGGTTTTATCAAATTACTGTAAAACATGGTTCACACGTACAGGAGTGTGAGCTAGAGTCACTGGGAGTAGGGTAAAATTTGAACTCGAGTCCGGCAACTCTCATTGACTCTCGCTGACTCTCGTTGACTCCTATTTACTCCTATCTGCACATATATTATACTCCCAATGACTCTCGTTGATTCGTAAATTACTCTAAAGCCTAGTTCACACATACAGGAATGTGAGCTAGAGTCACCACAAGCAAAATTTGGACTCGCGCACCTATTCGCGGTCAAAATCGATGACTCCTAGTGACTCTAGCGACAACTGTTTGACTCCCGGCCAGTCGCAGTGGGTCTGCCATGTCCGGCAAAATTTCACCCCTGCACGAATTTGGACCATGAGTCCGACAACTCTCAGTGACTTCCAATGACTCCTTGTGACTATAAGTGCCTCCCAATGAATCTAAGTGAATCGTAACTACTCGTAAATTACTCATGAACACTCACGGTAACTCGCAATTAAATATACTTAATATTAAAATGTCAAAGATCATACCTAACTAAAACATAACTTCAGAAATTATACAAGAATCATAAAAAAATTAGTAATAACAAAATAATAACATATGAACAAGTAGGCCTATATAAATATACATAATAGAATGATAAATCATCTATCTATCTATCTATTGCCTGACGCTGTGATCCATGAAGAGGTGGCCACGAACGAACTGCTCCATGCACCTCTATCCCCAGTCAGTCGACGTCCCTCCTCCCAACCAGCACCGCCTTCATCTGTATACAGTATTTCCTCACTCCATCCTTCCAACCCTCTTTCGGTTTACCTCTCACTCTCTATCCTTCCACCTTGCTCTCAAACACCCTCTTAGTCATTCTCTCGCTTCCCATACGTTCCATATGGCCGAACCATCTCAAGGTGTTCCTTTTCACACTTTCCAGTACATTTACCTCCACACCACACCTCTTTCTTACTTCCTCATTCGTCTGTCTATCCCTCCATGTAACTCCGCAAGCACTTCTTAAGTAACTCATTTCCACCCCTCTCACTCTTGGTCTGAGTCTCTCCACCAACGTCCATGCTTCGCTTCCGTAAGTCAGTGTCGGGATTACCACACTGTCATGCAAGGACTTCTTCACTTCCATACTGAACACCCTATTTCTTGTTACTGCTTTCAGCTTCCTTCAACCCTCTTCCCCTGTTGCACCCACTCCTGCACTTCTTCATCCATAGTCCCATCTTTACTCAACACACTGCCCAGATACTTAAATGAGCTGACTATCTCCATAGCCTGACCGTTCAACTTCACCCCTTTCGAAGACCATAACCTTGCTCTTCCCCGCATTTACCTTCAGATTCCTTTACTGTTCCAAACATATATTTATTAGTGGCCCCTCCATCATTGACGAACATGCCTATTACATAAGGCATCCTCTTCAAACACTAATCCGCCGTAGTTCGAATCTACCGCTCAGAGCATTTAAAATCTGAGGAGCCTTCATCATGAGCGCACGCGACCTCACTCATGGCTTCAGTCATTATGAATTGGGTTCTCACTACGAAAAAACTTCGTAAATAAGAATAACTATCCAATAAGCTTTCCATCATATCGTGGATGTACTTGTGTGGATCTTTGACCAGACGCTGATTCAGGCGTCATTCTTCCTTCTCTGCTCTGCGATCAGCCGGCCCGGACGTATCTCTCCAGGCTACGCTGGTTCCGCATTTGCTGCGCCCCTAGTGAGTTTTTTTTCATTTGTTTACTCCGGGATGTATCGAGTAAGGTTAGGATATGCGTAGCAGGAGTGTCCTGGGCTGGTTGCCCGCAGTGCAGTGTATTTTGGGTATTGTGTTTGGGGCATCTATTTCGGATGTACCCTCATGGTCCGGTTGTGGACAGGTGAACTTTTTCACAGTTAGCTAGCTTTGTGATGCAGGCGGCTTTCATTACGCGTTATTGCTTCCTTTTATCTTTCTGATGAGGTAGCGTATTTTTGCTGACGTTCCCAGCGTATTTTTCTTCACTTAGTGAAGTTTTTTCTGGGTCCCGAGTCAGTTCTTCCCTTTGCCAGAAGTATTTGCTACAGTGGTGTGTTGGCGGTGGTTCCTGCTGTGATATAATTCAGTGCTTTTTGTTTATATTCCGAAATGTTATTGTTATCCGTCTGCCTAGGCCTAGCCAGCCTCTCATAGCTTTACCACATATACAAGTGTTATTGATTTATTTTCTAAATATGTACTACTGTGTCATGTGTGTCCTGGTTTAGTTGTGTATTGGCTAATTCCACGGATTATTTATGTGTCCTGGGTTAGTTGTGTATTGGCTAATTCCACGGACTATGTTGGGCCCGGCGTTAGTTGTGTTTTGGGTACGCCTCGGTCCGGTGGTGCGTTCAGATGGTATCTGGACGGGGTGGGTTTTTTCCGGCAGGTTTTTCTCGGTTTCACCTTGATAACCTCGGCTGGTTGCCGAGTTTTGGCCACGCGTGGTTTAAAAACAGGCTTGTTTCCCCAGCGAGTGGGTGTCTGTGGCTCCCCAGGACTGCGTCTCTGGGGTGCCTGTTTCAGGCTCCTTATGATTCCCGGCGGGTTGGCTGTACCCATCTGACAGTGTTCATACGGACACGTGTTGTTTGTAGTTTTTTCGGTTTTGCAAAGCCAATATAAAACTATGCTGTTGTTGTATTTCCTCCCCGGCGATCTTTTACAAAGAAGTGGGGTTAGGAACAATTGGGGTTAACTTGTAAACTTTAAATCACCCGGCGGGTTCAACCTGGAAGGGTGGGATGCCCGAATTTGCAAAATTCAGTTTAGTTGACCAGACAATTGAGGGATGCATTGTGTATCGCCTCCTTCAACATACGGCGCTTTAGGGCACAATTGGGGTTAACGTTTTTTAAACTAATATTCACACCCGGTGGGTGCTCCTTGGAGGGATGGGAATAACGAATTTACAATTCAGTTAGTTAACCAGACAATTGAGGGATACGTTTTGTATCGCCGCCTTCGACATACGGCGATCTAAAAAGATACTTCGGGAGAAGTTAGATCTCGTATATTTGTCAGGCTTCACAGTTTTTGATCTACGAGATAATCCGGGGGCCGGCGTCTTTTTATTTATTTTTTTTCCAAGATTGAATCTTGAAACAAACACCACCGGAAAGACTTAATCAGTTATAAACGCCATGCTGGTCTTTATATATTATGTCAGAGGGTATTCATAAATCTTTTGGACAAATTAAGATATTCTGAAATCTTTTACTTAGGAAACCCCACCGCGTAGCGAGCTGTAGTCGTTGAGTATTACGTCTCGTTACCCGGCGGGTTATTTAACACTTGTGTGCGAACATCTTTGGGTTAACCTTATGAGCATTAATTCCTGGAAATTTTATTTTTTTCCAGAGCTGGGTCCCGGCGGGTCTATGCAGAACCTGGAGTAAGTATCCCACCAGTCTCTGTCATGGCTACCTTTGCCCCGGTTTTTGCTTTATGCATTACGCCCTCCTGTTCAGGTAGCCCTATTTTTGCGCACACCCTTTGTATAAAATGTGTTAAAATGTCTCGTTTGGTGTGGGTTACCTTTCCGGCGTTTTTTCTCGTTGCTCCAAGAACACCGTTTTTGTTTACCGAGTTTTAGTCAGGATGGCTCAAAATAGGTAAGTTACCCCGACGAGTTTGGTCGCTTGAGGGCTCATAAGAAACTGCGTTTTCTGTGGTCGAGCCTGGAATCAGGCTTCCTGTGTTATTCATTGCTTTATGCATTACGCCCTGCTGTAATGTATCGTTTAGTGTGGGTTACCTTTCCGGCGTTTTTCTCGTTGCTCCGAGAACACCGTTTTTGTTTACCGAGTTTTAGTCAGGATGGCTAAAATAGGTAAGTTACCCCGACGAGTTTGGTCGCTTGAGGGCTCATCAGAAACTGCGTTTTCTATGGTCGAGCCTGGGTTCAGGCTTCCTGGGTTATTCCCGTCGAGGGGGGCTCCACACAGTTTTCTAGGTGATCAGGCTGACACCTGTTGGACTTTGTTTTCTCTGATTTTCAAAGCCATTAAAACAATGCTGTCTGTTTGTTTGGTCTTTACCTCCCGGCGACCTATTTTACAAAGAGGTCTGGGGCAGGTATAATTGGTTTGACATTGCATATAAAACCCGGCGGTTGTACCTTCGGGTGGTTATATTAACGGATTTGCGATTCGAGATAATTTGCCAAACAATTGATTGATACAATAGGGTATCACGGCCTTCAAGACGGCGATCTATGAGGGCTTCTGGGAGAAGCCGGATTAGAGATTAAGATAGGCTTAGACTTTTTATGGGATAAAAAGATGCCTGAATCTTCCTAGTGTTTCAAGTGTAAAGGGATACTTGAAAGACTTCATCTTTATTAAAGATATGCTTCATCTTTATGAGGATTAAGAAGTTATGCTTAATTCTTTTGGACAGGTAAAAGATATGCTGAAATCTTTAATAAGCCATTGAAACAATGCCGTTTGTTTGTTTAGTCTTTCCCTCCCGGCGACCTTTTTACAAAGAGGTCTGGGGCAGGTACAATTGGTTTGACATTGCATATAAAACCCGGCGGTTGTACCTTTGGGTGGTTATATTAGCTGATTTGCAATTCGCGATATTTGTATTTCCTCCCCGGCGATCTTTTACAAAGAAGTGGGGTTAGGAACAATTGGGGTTAACTTTTAAACTTTAAATCACCCGGCGGGTGCAACCTGGAAGGGTGGGATGCCCGAATTTGCCAAATTCAGTTTAGTTGACCAGACAATTGAGGGATGCATTGTGTATCGCCTCCTTCAACATACGGCGCTTTCGGGCACAATTGGGGTTAACGTTTTTTAAACTAACATTCACACCCGGCGGGTGCTCCTTGGTGGGATGGGAATAACGAATTTACAATTCAGTTAGTTAACCAGACAATTGAGGGATACGTTTTGTATCGCCGCCTTCAACATACGGCGATCTAAAAAGATACTTCGGGAGAAGTTAGATCTCGTATATTTGTCAGGCTTCCCAGTTTTTGATCTACGAGATAATTCGGGGGCCGGCGTCTTTTTTAGTTTTTTTTTTTCCAAAATTGAATCTTGAAACAACACCACCGGAAAGACTTAATCAGTTATAAACGCCATGCTGGTCTTTATATATTATGTCAGAGGGTATTCATAAATCTTTTGGACAAATTAAGATATTCTGAAATCTTTTCCTTAGGAAACCCCACCACGTAGCAAGCTGTGGTCGTTGAGTATTACGTCTCGTTATCCGGCGGGTTATTTAACACTTGTGTGCGAACATGTTTGGGTTAACCTTACGAGCGTTAATTCCTGGATATTTTTTTTTTTTTTTTTTCCAGAGCTGGGTCCCGGCGGGTCTATGCAGAACCTGGCGTAAGTATCCCACCAGTCTCTGTCATGGCTACCTTTGCCCCGGTTTTTGCTTTATGCATTACGCCCTCCTGTTCAGGTATCCCTATTTTTGCGCACACCCTTTGTTTAAAATGTGTTAAAATGTCTCGTTTGGTGTGGGTTACCTTTCCGGCATTTTTTCTCGTTGCTCCAAGAACACCGTTTTTGTTTACCGAGTTTTAGTCAGGATGGCTCAAAATAGGTAAGTTACCCCGAGGAGTTTGGTCGCTTGAGGGCTCATAAGAAACTGCGTTTTCTGTGGTCGAGCCTGGGATCAGGCTTCCTGTGTTATTCATTGCTTTATGCATTACGCCCTCCTGTAATGTATAGTTTAGTGTGGGTTACCTTTCCGGCGTTTTTCTCGTTGCTCCGAGAACACCGTTTTTGTTTACCGAGTTTTAGTCAGGATGGCTAAAATAGGTAAGTTACCCCGACGAGTTTGGTCGCTTGAGGGCTCATCAGAAACTGCGTTTTCTATGGTCGAGCCTGGGTTCAGGCTTCCTGGGTTATTCCCGTCGAGGGGGGCTCCACACAGTTTTCTAGGTGATCAGGCTGACACCTGTTGGACTTGGTTTTCTCTGCTTTTCAAAGCCATTGAAACAATGCTGTCTGTTTGTTTGGTCTTTACCTCCCGGCGACCTTTTTACAAAGAGGTCTGGGGCAGGTATAATTGGTTTGACATTGCATATACAACCCGGCGGTTGTACCTTCGGGTGGTTATATTAACGGATTTGCGATTCGAGATAATTTGCCAAACAATTGATTGATACAATAGGGTATCACGGCCTTCAAGACGGCGATCTATGAGGACTTCTGGGAGAAGCCGGATTAGAGATTAAGATAGGCTTAGACTTTTTATGGGATAAAAAGATGCCTGAATCTTACTAGTGTTTCAAGTGTAAAGGGATACTTGAAAGACTTCATCTTTAATAAAGATATGCTTCATCTTTATGAGGATTAAGAAGTTATGCTTAATTCTTTTGGACAGGTAAAAGATATGCTGAACTCTTTAATAAGCCATTGAAACAATGCCGTTTGTTTGTTTAGTCTTTCCCTCCCGGCGACCTTTTTACAAAGAGGTCTGGGGCAGGTACAATTTTTATTTTTTATTTTTTTCTATGTGATTGAGGGAGGCAAAAGGCATAACTGCCTATAGCGAGTGCCTCCCCCATAGTTGAAAGAGTGACAGGGCCAAAATCAAAGGGACGTTCGAGCCAAAATGCCTGGACACACGGAGTTTGAAGCAATTTAAGTCATAGGAAGAGGGAAAGACTGATTCTGGGAGAGAGTTCCAGAGCTCAGCTGTTGAGTAGAAGAAAGTTTGAGAGTAACGTTTCACTCTTGGGTTGGAGGGTTGCACAGAGTAGGGGTGGATTGAGTTGCAAGACGGGTACCCACGTGCCCTACGTAAAGGAGTGGTATGCACTGGGATAGCTCTGAGGAACACTGATTATTATAGTAGCGATAGAATAGCGAGAGAGATGCAACATTGCGGCGGAGAGAGAGAGATTGCAGAGAGTTGGTGAGTGACGGGAGTTAATGATACGAAGGCTTCCTTTCAACTTTGTCTAGGAGAGCGCGTGAGAGGAACCTCCCCACACATGTGAACAATACTCAATACAGGGCGCACTATGCCCTGTACAGAGCAAGAAGCTGTGCAGAAAGACCCCTAAGGCGGTTGAGCACACCCAGCTTCTGGGAGGCTGCCTTAGCAAGACTGGTAATATGGTCCTTCCAAGAGAGAGCAGAAGAAAAAGAGACACCAAAAATATTGAGAGAAGATGAAGGGTTGATTTTGTATTGTTGAATAATAAGGGAGAGTCCTCTGGGAGTTCACTGCGGGTAGATAGATGGAGACATTGGGTTTTGGAAGCATTAGAGGTAACAAGGTTTTCTCTGCCCCAATTGGAGTTGGTAGTTAGATCAGAATTAAGAGTTCTATGGCTTCATTACGTTGTCGTTGAGGGATTGCTGGGGCGTTCTGAAAAACTAATGGAGTAGTGTAAGGTTGAGTCGTCTGCGTATGAATGGATGGGAATTAAGGTACAGTTAAGGAGATCATTTATAAAAATTAGAAAGAGAATAGGAGATAGGACAGAGCCCTGAGGAACACCGGAGTTTATAGGGTGAGGAAGTGAACAATGGCCGTCCACAACCGCTGCTATGGAACGGCCGGAAAGGAAATTAGAGACAAAGGCACAGATGGAGGGATAGAAACCGAAGGAGGGTAGTTTAGAAATTAAAGATTTATGCCAATATATTAATATATCAATTGGTTTGACATTGCATATAAAACCCGGCGGTTGTACCTTTGGGTGGTTATATTAACTGATTTGCAATTCGCGATAATTTGCCAAACAATTGATTGATACAATAGGGTATCACGGCCTTCAAGACGGCGATCTATGAGGGCTTCTGGGAGAAGCCAGATTAGAGATTAAGATAGGCTTAGACTTTTTATGGGATAAAAAGATGCCGGAATCTTACTAGTGTTTCAAGTGTAAAGGATACTTGAAAGACTTCATCTTTAATAAAGATATGCTTCATCTTTATGAGGATTCAGAAGATATGCTTAAATCTTCTGGACAGGTAAAGATATGCTGAAATCTTTAATATGAAACTAAAGGACAACGAAAAGTAGTGGTGGAGTGCTACGGTTCGTTGACCGGCGGTTTTGAGGCACATATTTTGTACCATTTTTTGGGTGTAACCCTATGAGCATTAATCCCCGGAAATGTCTCTTTCCAGGGCGGAGTACTGGTGTTGCACCAGGTGACCAGGTAGTTCCCGGGGGCGGGGTAGTTTTCCCCCGGTCTCTGTCGTGTCGGCACTTGAACCTCTCATTGCTGTATGTTCAACGCCGTTAAGCTCAGGTAGCCCTATCTTATTTTATTTGTTAATGAAATAATTTTATAGCTGAATCATAATAAACATATATATTTTCTATGATTATATTATGATAATATTGTGTTTATTTATAGTAATTTATTTTAATACGATCAAATATAAATTAAATTAATTAGTATACTTTATGATTTTGCTCACCAGCTCTGCTTTCAATGTGCTAATGAGCTATGGGAGCTTTTAATTATCGTAAACCGTTACGGGACTCGGACGAGGGCTCCCATTCAGGGAGTATACCGAGCTCGCAAGCGAGGGACAGCCACAGCCAAGGTGTATGGCGATACTCACAGTCGTACCTCACCCGCCGGACAATAATGCCGGCGGGCGGACCTGCCGCTCTGATGACGGTCGAGAACAGGTTGATTTCCATTTATCTATTTTCCGCCGCCAGACGCGTCTCTAATGTGCCACGTAGTCAACAAACTACAGGATTAGCGAGGCGTAGTCTCGCTAATCGCGCCCCTGTGGCCGGCGCAGTGTGGTACCAGCATTTGAACACGTGGTGCCCGCACCCAGTGTCACTCCTGGTCGGGTTGTTCCACTTAGAACACAATTGGCAACCTAGAAACCTTGCAGACTTGTTCAATTTGGACATTCAGGAGGCCAAGTGGCTAGCACCATATGGTTGCGACGTGACCAAGATATTCACGAATCAATATACCCAGTCTACAAAGCGACAGTTTCCATCGCATTGGCAAGCTTTTACGTCTCGGATTCTTAGAACAAAACAAACTGTGCCCTCGGTGGCGTTGGTTGTTTATTATTTAATTTATCTGTTCATGCAGAAACATTTATCTGAAAGTGATTTATGTGGGCAGGTTTTAAAACTCCGCCCACGTCCCCGTCGGCTCAGGCCTACATGGTCTCTGGACAAAGCATCGTCGTTATTCTCGTTCCCGTATGTACCAAAGACTGCAGATTTTACAAAAGGGCAGTATTCCTTATGGCTTTGGCTACCGGGAACAGAGTATCTGAGCTGGCGGCGATGAGCAACGCACCTAATTGCCTCAGGTTTGATAGGCTTCATGAGTGTATTCACTTTGCACCTTCCCCAGGATTCATAGCCGAGATTGAGCACAGTGAACACGTGTTTTCAGAGTTCACGGTGCCGGCGTTAAACAGGGGAAAGGTGCACCAAATGTTTTGCCCAGTGCAAGCTCTAACCGAGTATTTAAGAGTGGCACCTCTAAATCACCAGGGTGCTTTATGGGTCGCAAGTCCGGGTGAACGCTTGATGGAGCGTACACTGGCTTCTCTCTTGGTCAAGGACTTTAAAGAGAAGAATCCCGGCGTTGTGGGTAAGACCCACGATTTACGCAAAGGGACAGCCTCTTTACGTTTCCTTAATGATCTTTCGGTGGAAGTTATTACGACCACACAGTTGTGGGCCTCTAATCAGGAGTTTTTGCCTCGATACCTTTCATTAGCTCTGGACAAACCTTCCTTGCCATGTATAGCTTTACGGCAAAGGGTCTAGGTGGACCTTTTAGTCACGTTTTGTTTAATTTCAAGAAAAAGGGGGGGGGGGGGGGGGGGGGGGGGGGGGGGGGGGGGGGGAGGGTGCAGTCAGTGTGACATAGGTCACCTTAGACCCCTCCGGAGTATGTGTTCGGAACATACGAGCTGTGATACTGGTTGTAGGCATTGTATTATAAAATTTCTCTGTAGTATTCATTGCAGGAAATTGTGCTAAAGGCCAATAGTAGTGTTACAACAATTCTTGTTGTAAGTAGCTTTGGCTGTGAAGCAATAGATATTTGAGAAATCTCGGTAGATGCAACTACGACTTTTACTTTTGAAGTAATTACTTCTGCATAAGTACACGAGTTCAGTAGTTCTACGAATGTACAAGAATTCATTTATGTTTGGTTATATTTTTAGGAATATATCCACTAGTTAATGGGTTTATATGTGCACATGTAAACTTATAAGTTTTTAGTTTTCACCACTTACTTTAAGTGGGGTGCCTTCTTAACTAGCAGATCTGTGCACAGAGTCTCAGAGTTAACCCTTTTTCAAGCAGGCTTCTTTGAAGCACGCTCCTGCTTGTACCCCTTTTTGAAGATTTAGGCTGTATAAAGTTTATGCACCCGAATATCTCTTTTTTACAAAAGTAAGAATACTATGTGGTGGTTTGATTATCTGCTTTTCTAGAGTTATGATATGATTACGAATGTCCCCCTCCAGTCTTAGAAATCAGGCATGTTCGTCAATGATGGAGGGGCCACTAATAAATTATAGGTTTGACTCTTGTAAGGAGATAAAGAAAACCTAATATTTAGTAATGGCCCCGTAATCATTGACGACTGGGGCCCTCCCGACCATCCCCTTCCCATTCGTTGATGTATTAAGGATTTTGGTTTACTTGATATGTCAGTGAAGGAAGAATGACGTCTGAATCAGCGTCTGGTCAAAGATCCACACAAGTACATCCACGATATGATGGAAAGCTTATTGGATAGTTATTCTTATTTTCTTTTTGTTTTTTATTTTTTACGAAGTTTTTTCGTAGTGAGAACCCAATTCATAATGACTGAAGCCATGAGTGAGGTCGCGTGCGCTCATGATGAAGGCTCCTCAGATTTTAAATGCTCTGCGCGGTAGATTCAAACTACGGCGGATTAGTGTTTGAAGAGGATGCCTTATGTAATAGGCATGTTCGTCAATGATTACGGGGCCACTACTAAATATTAGGTTTTCCTTATATCCTTACAGGAGTCAAACCTATAATACCAGACCCTGCAACTCCTATTCATTAATGCTCATCAGAACTGTATCATCAGCAAACAGCAGTACAGGTAGCTTCCACTCATATCCCTCCCTTATCAGCGATACACCAACATCCACTGGTCTTCCTTGTATTTCATTCATGACTCCATTCATATATACAGTAAACAACCACGGGGACATCACACACCCCTGTTTCAACCCAACATTCAGGTCAAAGAACTCGCTCTTCTCATTCTCCACAAGTACTGCCGCCTTTGCACCCTCATACATGCTCTTCACTGCTTTCAACAACTTGCCATCTACTCTGTACATTCAAAATACTTTCCACATACCTTCTCTATCCACTGTCATAGGCCTTATCTAAGTCCAGAGAGGCAAAACATACACCTTTTGATGATTCCCCAGATATTTTTCCACAACACAATTCAGGGTAAAAATCTGATCTACACATCCTTTTCCCTTCCTAAAACCGCCCTGCTCGTCACCTATCCATTTCTCCATTCTCGCTCTCATTCTCTCAATCACTTCCCTACTGTACACCTTCCCTACTACGCTTAGAAGACATATTCTTCGGTGGTTACCACACTCTTCTCTTTCCCCTTTACCCTTATATAGGCGGACTATTATGCCTGTCTTACAGTCATCAGGTGTACTCCCCTTCTCCCATGCTAGTTTGCACATTTTCAATACCCATTCGATCACTATCTCACCACCATACCTCAACATTTCCCCACACACTCCATCTATTCCTGGCGCTTTCCCCAACTTCACTCTTTTCATAGCTTCACACACTTCTGACCTCCTGATCCCCACCTCCTCCTCCACTACTTTTTTTCTTCTCCCACCCATACCCCATCGAACTATGTTTGCTGGCGCTTCATTACTTCCATTTATCAATTTGTTGAAGTACTCCCTCCATCTTTCGACTCTCTCTTGCTTCTCGGCTAGGACTCTCCCATTCTTATCATTCACACCCTTACTGTTTCCCTTGATACCTTCCCTAACTTTCTTGACTTCTTTCTAGAACAGTTTCTTACACTCCCTCCATTTTACACTCAGATTCCTTCCAAAGTCCTCATCTACTCTTCTCTTACTTTCCTTCACTACTCCCTTCACTACTCTCATTTTCTCCACATCCCTCGCTCGTTTCTGTCTCTCTAAATCTTCATTCCCTCTACTACCCAACCACTCTCTATACGCTTTCTTTTTGTCTTCCACAGCTATTATTACCTCTTCTGTCCACCATGCTGTACCCTTCAGTCCCCTCCTTACCTTTTGATACCATTTGATGTGTTCGCCACTCTTCTAGCGGCACCAAGGAGCGCGACGCCTCTCGTTTTGGGTGGTGATTTGGTGCAGTAGACTGTTTGAAGCGACAGCTCGCTCCCTTGCGAGGATGGGCTCGTCTGGCACCTTTTGCAGTTCGACATCCAGGGCTTTCTTGAAGCTGTCTAACGAGACGTCCCTCATGTCTCTTACTCGCCGTGGGAGTTTGTTGAAGAGACGTGGGCCTCTGTGTGATAACCAGCCCTCTCGCAGAGAGCCCATAGCACCCCTGTTATTCATCCGGGCCATTTCGCATTCCCAGCCTCTCCTATCACTGAATTTCATGACTATCGGAGTATGTAGGTTTGGTACTAAACCCTCTGCGATTTTCCACGTGTATATTATTAGGTAACGTTCTCTTCTACGTTCCAGTGAGTACAGATTCAGTGCTCTTAAACGCTCCCAATAGTGTAGATGTTTTATCGAACTTATATGCGAAGTGAAATTTCTTTGTACACTCTCTACGTCATTTATTTCACCTGCTTTGTATGGGGATGTTAATACGCTACAATACTCAAGCCGCGGTAGCACTAGAGATTTGAAGAGCGTTATCATACGTACTTCACCGCGTGTTTTAAAAGTACGCAGAATCCAACCCGTTAGACGTTTCGCAGCCGCCACTTTGACCTGGTTATGTACTTTGAAACCCATATTTTCAGACATTAATACCCCATTCTATTATGTGGTTAGATTCTGTTAAGTAATTTGTAATTTCTTTAACACCATTATTATCTCCGTACCGTATTAATTGGAATTTTTCCTCATTGAATTGCATCGGGAGAAGGTGTTGGCTATCCACAGCCTCCTCCCCACGCATACGTCCACAAGTGCACTACCATTCCCATTCACCTCTGACGGTACCCCCCACCACTCCATCAACTTTCTTATCACCCACCTTCCCATTCATATCCCCAATCAGAAATATTCTTTCGTTCTTGCCAAACTTATCCAGGCACGCCTCCACCTTCACCCAGAACTCCTCTTTCTCTCTTACAAGTTTATCCTCTGTCGGAGCATACACATACACAATCACCCACGTTTGTATTCCTACTTTCATTCTCACCCACACAATCCTTGAACCCACAGACCCATAGTTTCTTACACGCTTCTTCCATTTGTTACTTACAAACAAACATGCACCTTCTCTTGCTGCTCCCTCTCTCACTCCAGCACACACACCCATTCCACACTCCCACCCTCTCACATCTGTACCCCTCTATTTGGTCTCAGTCATTCCACATACATCCAGCCTGGCATTCACTAACACTTCCAGGACCTCTCTCTCTTTTGTGTCATCATTCACACCTCTCACATTCCTTGTCGCTATTTCAAGATTGTCCATAGTCGGTCGGGGTCCATCAACATAAGGTTCGTCCACATCCGAGGCTGTTCGTTCGTTCTTCATTGCTTAATTATTTTTTCACGGGTAGGGGGTCGCAAGCCCACCGACCGAACCTCTTTAGTTGCCTCTTACGACACGACACGCAGGAGGCACGTGGGGCATATTATATTCCCTTACCCCCAAGGGTAAATCATAAAACTCAATATATTTATACAAATGTACCAATATAAATAATGTATACAGTCAGGTTTCGATATGTTATTTATGCATCAAGTGTCTGTCTGTCTACCTATCTAATGCATCTATCTCCCTTATACATATTTATAACTACATCTTATTTGGTCTTTTTTAAATCTATGAATTATTTCTAATGGGATGGCATTGACAAAAATAATATCCTTCCAGCAAACAAATAATAGAATGAAAAAGAGAATCAATAAAAATGTATCCTTTGTCTTTTCAGAAACTTAAGGCCTCTCCTTTATGTTCGCTTTAATTGTAAAATATAATATCCTTCCAGCACATAGATAAAAAAGAAATAACAAAGAGACAACTAAAGATATTCCCGTATCTTTCCCCAGATCGACGTTCAACTAATTGGTGTGACAATCTGACAGTGAAAGATTGCGTTTCATTTGATTTTTTTTTTTTTTTTTTTGTGTATTGTATATTTTCGCCTTTAAAGTGTGTCTAAACAAAATGATGGGGGAAATATTTTAACATGTTTTTAATTTACATTTGTGTATTTTTTTATGATTATGAGTTTTTGAACATTCTTTAATTCCATCATATCGGAAATTATTCACTGATAATATAGAGACCAAATAGCATAACTGTAGGTATGGCATGGGACAACGCAAATATATCCGGGTGGATGGGACTCGTTAGCCTTGTTCGGCAACCCATTTAGGGGAGACAACCTTATAAAAATCTGGGTGGATGAGACTCGTCAGCCACGGTCGGCAACCTGTCTAGGGAAGTAAACCTGATACAAATCGGTACTGCTTACATAAGGGTGAAGCCGGTTAGTGGATGGACTAGCCGAACACCACTGTAGAAAAATAGTGCTAAAAATATACATAGAGGGCCTCGGAGATGGACGGGTCCTAAATTGAGTGGCAATCCTGTAAGTCCTTCAGTAAACTGGCATGGGTTGTCTGGCAACAGATAAATAGATTGACAATGGGAGGCATTCCCGGCATACTCTCAATCCAATGTTCCAACTCTCAGTGACTCGTGTCGTAGTGTCGTACTCTTAATAACTCATAGTGACTCGTGTCTTACTCGTGGTGACTCGTATCTCCTAATCGGAAAATGACCATTAAAATTAAATTTTTCAACCACTCGCAGGTTACTTGCGGCCCACTCGTGGTGACTCGTTGTGACTCTTAGTGACTCCTAGTGGACTCTATTGAACTCCTGGTTACTAGTGGTGCCTCGTGTTGACTCGTGAAAATTTGCTCACTCGTGGTCATTTTTGCGCGAGTCGCCAAGAGTCAACACTCTCGGCAACTCGCGCTCACACTCCTGTATGTGTGAACCATGCTTACCATGACTCGCAGACATTTTTTAGTGCGCGAGTGACTAGGACTGGACGTGAGTCAACAGGAGTCAAAGCGAGTGGGACAGCCACCAATTGGCGGAGGAAACACAATGGGACTAGAAGAAGAGTACAATAGGAGTCACCAGGAGTTGTAGGGGATCAAGTAGGAGTTCGGATGAATGCAATGGGAGTCAGTGAGAGTTAAATATATAATGACCGTTAAATTCAAATATTTAAAGCGAGTCACCGGGAGTGACTGGGATATAAGTAGGTACTACACGTGAGTCAATCAGGGTTACAGGGAGTTGACGGGAGTCAAGGGGAAGCAAGGAGAGTCACCGTGCATGCTCTCCAAGCGGCTAGTGTACTGCGAGTGGTGGCAGCACCGCATGCAGGGTTTGGTGAGATGACACCTGAACCTGGTAGAGGGAGCGAATCGATATTGACATGTATATAAAAGTAAAATATAGTTAAATGCGAATAACATGGATAGGGTTTATATATTTGGTGTTGATGCAGCTCGATCAATGTTCTGTGGGGATGATAATTGTGTTACACATTATTGATTATAGACTGGTTGTGGTAATGATAACAGCTTTCACACATAAATTATGCTTACCTTGCTGACATAATCCCAAATGCGTTCTCCACAACGTGACATGCCCGTGACAGCCTGTAGTTGAAAATCCTCTTCGGGCTTGTCAACCTGTGGGTAGAGTGTGGCTTCATCAACCAGCTCCTCATCGGGAACGCGTCGTCGCCCAGCAGGAAGTAGGGCATAGTCATTGGGAAGGGGTTCAGCTGGCGGGAGGCTGATCCTGTTGTCCTCGAGCGCAGGTCGAAGCTCTGTCCTCCCGAAGACCCCACCATCCGAGCAGCTACCATGAGATCCGACATCACAGTACAGGAACTTGTAGTCTGCGTTGACGAGTGCCATTAAGATGATGGAATGGAAGCCCTTGTAGTTGTAATATTCTAAGCCTCCATTGGGTGGACATCTGATGGCAACATGCTTCCCGTCAATGGCTCTGACTGCATGGTGAAAGTCCCAGCATTTGGCGAACAGGCTATAGCCACCTCCCTCCACTCTGCAGGTATTGTGGGGCACCGCAACACCTCGGACTGGTACTCCGCGACAATGGCTTCGCATGTTTCAGGGACGATGAGGAAGATGGTGTTGCGGGCCACACGGAGGGAATACTGGAGGCTGGCATACGTACCACCTGTGGCAAGGTAGCGGAGTGTTATGGCAACACGTATGCCAGGTGTCAAAGCCTGCCGCCAAAACATGTCCTGTTTTTCAATCCTGGGGCCAACACGAGCCACCAACTCCCGGAATATGGCACTGTCGATGCACAGCAAGTTCCTGAACCCCCTGCGAACCCCTGTCTCCAGTTCCCGCATCAGCTGCTCGTACATCCCGTACTGTGGGCGTCTCAACAGCCACTTCCTCGCTCACACTGTCCTTGGTCTCCTTGCTCGTTGATGGATGGCCTGCTGTTGCAACTCTTCCTCTTCTTCCAGGGCCTCCAACTGCAGCTCAAGTTGCAGAAGATGCACCCTCGCTAGGTCCTGCTGCCTCCTCTGGGACATGTTGTGTCGGTGCTGTGGTGTCTGGTGGGTGGTGGTGGGTGTTCGTGTGGCGGTGGTGAGTGTCCGTGTGGTAGGGGAGAGCTTGGGGGCCCCTTATATTTTCGCCTGGTGCACAATGGGGTGCCATCCCTGGCATAATCGTAATGCAATCCTTACACCTCCCAGTGAGTCTTGTAGACTCCCAATAACTCGTATATTACTCCTCCTCACTCCCACTGACCCGTGCCTTCCTTACGTCGACTCCTATCAATCACTAATCCGAAAATTACCGTTAAAATTCAAATTTTCATTCACTCGCACTTCAATCGCGCTTTTATCCCTGTTACTCCTGGTAACTCACAGTGACTCACATTAACTCCTTGTGACTCGCAAGTACACTCGCGCTGACTCCTACTCTGTCGTGGTGCCACGCGGAATTTCAGACACTCGTGGTCATTTTTGCGAAAGTTGCCAAAAGTCAACACTCTTGTCAACTCATGCTCACGCTCTTGTATGTGTGAACTAGGCTTAATTTTCTTACAAGTGTGTGTATCTGTTATCTTTATTTTTGCCTGATAATGGAGTAAGTGCCTCCTTAACGTTACAACACTATGAATGTGTTCGAATATATCATACCCTGGATCTACTCTTCATTATTCGCCTCCGCATTCCGCATTTCGGGTGGATGGGAGTCGTCAGCCTTGGTCGGCAATCCATCTAGGGGAGACAACCTTAACAAATAATTACTGCCTACCTAAGGGTGAAGCAGGTTGGTGGATGAACTAGCCACTCACCACTGTAGAAAATGTGCTAAAAATACATAGGCCTCTAAGTTGGACGATCCCTAAGTTGAGTG
The DNA here is from genome assembly GCA_032716605.1 of Paralithodes platypus. NCBI lineage: Eukaryota > Metazoa > Arthropoda > Malacostraca > Decapoda > Lithodidae > Paralithodes > Paralithodes platypus. The sequence continues at coordinate 26,850,360 of CM064554.1, forward strand.
TTCATTCCTGTAAGTCCTTCATAAACTGGCATGGATTGTCCTCATGCATGGGGAATAGGTCCACTTGGGGCCTTTTGTGTATGGCCACCCTTACTGCGAGTTAGGCGTCGGGCAATAGATAGATAGATAGATTCTGCGGTCAATAGCTGATATATATATATAGGCTACAGGGTGTACCAGGAGGAAAGGGCATAACTTTGGGAAATGATAAAACAAAATATTCTAAGCCTAAAATGTTCAATGAGAAATATTCCAAATCTCAATGAGTAAAGATATTGCATGTTGAAAATGGCATTTTCTTAAGTATTTCCCCATAAGGGTGGCCTAGCTGTCCTAGTACCTACCACACCTCCTTCTAACTGCAGTGATTTTACCAGGTTATTGTAAAGGTATTATAATAATTCTGTAAGTTGCAAGATGATTATAGATATAATAGTTCACTTTGGACCAGTTTGAAACTATCTGACATGGAAGAGTCCATTACAGTGAGGCGGGGGAGGACATTACATAAAACCTTCAATATCTGTTTAACGGTTGAAATTTGGACTTTTTGGTATAGAACATTTTAGGCTTAGAATGCCTTGTTTTATCATTTCCCGAAGTTATGCCCTTTCCTCCTTGGAAACCCTGTATATATATATATATATATATATATATATATATATATATATATATATATATGCAATTGGGAAGGAAAGAGGAAAAGAGTTACAATGAATAGTTAGTATCCCAAATAACTTACGGTCCATTCCGGGGAGATACTCGTGGCGAAAAGACAGATATTGTGTAGTATATTACACTCATTACAGAGTGTGCAAAATACTATCTACTCTCTTCTTGAACTGCTCTACCGAACACCTGTTTATAATTTCCGAGGTAGAACAGATTGTATATGCGAAAATGATTCCACAAATACTAGTGCAGAACTTTTACTATTCTAACTTCCAGCTATGGTTGCGTGTTGCATTCATATTGAGGCAGAACATTAGGCTATAATTCACGTTGTCAAACCTATTAAACATTTACAAAACTTCAAAGAGATGACCTCGTAGTCCGCATGCTAGCTACAAAAAGATATCAAGAGCTTTCAACCGGTCTTCATACCTCAGTCTTCTTAGTGAAACAATAAAAATAGCTTTGTAGCCCTAGGTTTTACTCTTTCCAGTCGCTCTATATCTTTCCTGAGAGCTTGAGACCAGAATTGAATAGGAAAGGACACTCATGATTCCCTTTCTTAATGATTGGGGTTACATTGGCCAGTTTCCTGTCTTTAGGGACCTCCCCAGTGTGTTTGTGATGTATTGAGGATTTCTGCCAAGAAAGGTGCAATTTTATCTCAAACTTCTGGTAAAACTCGGGGGAAGAAAACCATCTGGGCCAGACGACTTGAACCTATTTAACTTACCAATTAGTATTGCTACCTCCTTTGGGGTACATCTGATTTTGCCAAGAACTTCACCCTCATGCACTAATCCTGGACTAGGCATGTAATTTGTATTTTCCCTTGTATTTACTGAGGCAAAATAATCGTTTAGGGATTTACCTATTTCAGTGTCAGAGGTTTGGAGTTGACCTGTTGAATCCTTTAGAGGTTCAATGTTACTTTTGAATGGCTTCCAGCTGTTCACATATCTGAATAATGCTTTAGGACTCTGATTGCAGAGGGCTACAATTATGGGGTCTTCATTTCGCTTTACTTCCTTTATAAGATAGTTTTATCTACTACGCACATTTTTGAAGGAATCTAAATATCTTTGGTTCTGACTTCTTTAGGCAACATTTGCAACCTTTCTCTTTCTAATTGTTGATATGTAACTTGTGAACTATTTTGGTTGAGGTGAGCCTGCTTTGGTAAGTTTAGTGGGCACGAATGCAGCTTGTCGATCTACAAACTGCTCTAAAATTAGCTCCAAGTGACATTAACACCCTCAATCTCAAGTCTGATCTGGGGTAAGAAAGAAAAAGAAAGAGAGAGAGAGAATGTGTATGTAAATTTGTCAAGACATGAATTAAAATTTTGGACAAATAGGATGAAGATATTGCCACTATTACAGGTTAATGCATAGTATATGTGGGAATAAATATTCTTAACTATGTCAAATCACCTTTTTACAAAAGGGCAAGCTATAAACCTCACCATCAGAGTACTGTATATTCAAACTGTTGATGGCATTAGGTCCTATTACTCATTTATAGCACTTCTGCTAAGTTCATAGTTTGGCAACTGTACAATATATGTGTCTCACTCAAAGTAATATTTTTAATATCTGACAAGACATAAACTAGTAATTAGTCAAGCGAGGTCAATAATTCTTGTTTCTGGCATATTTTGAGATATTACGGTGCCTCAGATGTATTTGTGACTAACATTTAACTGCTTGGATTTATTTAAGGTTTATGTCAACCCTGCTGTCTTGTGACGTCTCGGCCCGTGATTGGCCGACCATCGCGCCTTTGCGGGCTCCTGTGTAACTTACCTCCTCCGTGAGGGTGCACAGGAGCTGTCCTCGTCAGGACAGGCTTGACGCGCGTGCTTCTAACATCCCTTTGCATACTCTCCCCCGATCACCACCTTTATCACTGTTTCTCTATCTGAACTTCTTCTTTTCCATTACTTCTCGCCTTTATTCAATTACTTATCCCCTTGGGTTCTGCATACGGTTTTCATAGCCGGCCCATTGTATTGCATGCGCCGTCCTCAGAGATATTTACATGTACTTAGAATAGGTTTGAGGGTTCTTAGTTAGTATAGGTTAAGAACTTTGTGTGTCTCCATTATTGATTTAGTGCTTCTGCTCTTTTATTTAATGCTAGACTGGGATAGGGTAACTGTAGTCGCTGTCTCCGATGTGTGTACGGTTTGCTTATACCTACACGACTTCGACCGGTCCTGTGGTAGCCTGTGTTGTCTTTTCGGTTGCGTCCTTCGCGAGTGCAGCATTGTGTTGACTGAGGGTTTTGGCCTGTACCAGTTCCACACTTTGCTGCCTCTTTGCTTGTCTTTAGAGGGTCGCCAGGATAGAACCAGATACTTGTGATCTGGATCTATCAAGAGAGCCCCCTAGTCAATTAACGTAACTTAAAGGATGCAGTCTTAAGGACATCGCTAGGCTACGAGCCTGTCTTGCTCAACCTCAGTTCCTTACCTAGAGTATCCCAGCTAGACATTATTAATCGAGTGGACACTTGTTAGTATTTAATATAAGCTCTTTGATATGTACGCATTATTATTCATAGCATTAATTAGTCTAGGTTGTTGTTGAGCCACACAATCATAGCAGACTGTTTCGTTGATGAGGAAATACTTCTTTTAGTGTCGAGCATTGCTACCGTTGCGCATTTATAGTATTCTCGTGTCAGTTAACATTATATGTCCTATCTTTTTGTGTATTCGATTTACACGTGTGGTATCCTGCCTGCTGCCTTTATATAGTTCAAGATCAGTACGAGCATCTTATGAGCATCAGACTTTCTTCAGAAGTTTCCAGGTCTATGCTGTAGGACTATACGTCACTTTCTTTCAGATAGGAGTGAAGAGTTTATTTTTGTTTAGAGTAACTGTATTGAAGCATCTTTTTATTGTATTAAATCTTGCAGTGATTTAATTGATCTTTCCATAGATTCCTTTTTATGCATTTTAACGTAACTTGCATCTTGTTTGTTATCAGGCTATACCAGTGTCGGTTAGCCTGAAGTAGAGTACATTTATGCCCAGTTAAGGATACCCCGCTATCCCAGATTAACCCTGGAGGGTATAGGTGTTTTGTTCGCCGGCATATAAGTTCGAGGGTTTGGATCTAGCGTACCGTTGTTGCATAGTGCCCTATTACTACTCCAATCATTGAGTGCCCTTGTTTTATTCGTAGTCCCGGTCATAACAAATGGCGACCATGCCTAGTATCTGATCTTAGTTGTCATAACAAATGGCGACCTTGCCTAGTATCTTATCTTAGTCGTCATAACAAATGGCGACCTTAGTCTAGGATTAAGTGAACTAAGAAATAATTGCAGGATTTTTGGACATTTGTTTTTGAGGAATATTTTGGACACGTTGGATTTTTTTTTGGCAACGTAGTATAGCACTTGAGTTGTCTTCAAGCATTTTTGAGTGAATAGTGCTACATGAGAGTTTAGGTACTTTTTTTTTTATAAACGTTAAGGATTTCCGGTGGACACTATGTCGAACGACGGATCAGTGTACAGTGAGGACACAATATGGGAAGCAGGCGAGGAGGTGGAGAAGGTGGAGTTGTTAAGAGGCGTTCGGGTGGTGAACAATGAGGAGGATGCTCGGATATTTTTGGAGGAGCCTGTGTCGGCGGGTCGGGTGTCGGGGCTAGACCGGTACGGACTGCAGTGTGTAGCCACGGTCTTAGGGTTTCCCGGTACTAGCGGTTTGTCGAGAAGTGAGCTGGTTACCTGTGTGCTCGGTGGGGTGCGTGGGGCTTCGGGTAGAGCGGGAGCTGGGGCACCTTCGGCCCAGCCCCCATTCCACTCGACTCCTACCATGGCGCCCCCTCGGGCTCTGGAGCCGGGTACGTTCCCGCAGGCCGATGCCCGCTGGCGGTAGGGTATGCCTCTAGGTGATTCACGGGGTGGGTCCCCGATAGTAGCACCTCCTCCTCAAGGTTTATCTGTCGAAATGTTGTTTCAGCTCGAACTCGCCAAACTCGAGCAGCGAAAGTATGAGGCTGAGCTCAAGCAGAAGCAGCGGCAGCGAGAAATTGAGCTGGGGATGGCTAAGATTCAGCAGCAGCAGCGGGAAGCTGAGCTTCAGGTTGAGGCTACGAAGTACTGTGCAGACAGAGAGCTTGAGAAGTCTCGGGTGGAGTCGACAGGGCAGCGTCTCGGTTCTGGGAATCGAGGTCTTGATCAGTCTTTATCGCACCTTCTTAAGTTAGTCCCTGCATTTGACGAGTCGGGTGTCACCGAGTTTTTCCTGCGTTTTGAGAAGAAGTGTCGGGAGCACCAATGGCCCGAGGTTAAGTGGGCTGCCCTTGTTTCCTCTAGATTGGTTGGCAAAGGACTCAAGGCATATGATGCGTTGCCCTTGGAGTCTTGCATCGATTATGAGGTATTGAAGGAAGCTGTTCTGCGGGCGTACGAGTTACAACCAGAGACATATAGGTTGAAGTTTCGGGCTGTTACGAAGGGTCGTGAGTGCACTTTTCTAGAACATGCCCGGGAACTGTCTGATGCTTTGAGAAATTGGCTGAGGTCAGAGAAGGTGACGACGTTCGAAGAGCTTGAGCAGTTATTCCTTCTAGAACAATTTTTTAAATGCACAGGCGGCGACCTGACTTTGAACCTCAAAGAGATACAACCTAAAACTCTACAAAAGGCAGCTGAGTTGGCTGACCTGAGATTATCGCTGATTCGTGGGTGCAGGTCTGCACAACGGACCGATGCAGTTAACAAGGGGCGCAACACTCCACCCCCCCGAGTCAGTGATGCAACATTTAATAACAAAAGTGAGAGCAATGATATTAATTTTGATCACAAACCAAAAACTGTCCCGTTTAAGAAAGGTCAGGGCCCTTCCCCACCTCAGGGGAAGTCCATTGGTGAAGTAGAGTGTTTTAAGTGTCATAATAAGGGGCATTTTGCACGTTCCTGCCCTAGTAACCAACCTACAGCAGTCGTGTCTTTGGCTAGCAACATTCGGGTGTCTCTGAGGTCTTCTGCATTTACCCGGAGTGATATGTCAGATGCGGGGGCACAGCCAGTGAAGGAGTGTCCGGAAGGCTCGAAACCTGTCCGCGATGCTTTTTGCGACCATAGAGGGCGTGGCCGCGTAAGTTGGGCTGGTTTCAAGCATGGGTTGGAGTTGTTGCGTGATACAGGTGCATACCAGACTCTGATGAAAAACTTTACAGGCCAACCTATAAACGCGGCACGGGTAGTTGTGGTGCAGGGTATTAATGCTACACGGTCATACCCGTTGGTTCGAGTGGAGCTGGAGGTTGATGGTGTGACACGAGAGATAGATGTTGGAATCGTAGAAAAACTGCCAGTAGAGGGCGTCGACCTTCTTCTCGGCAACGACTTTGCGGTGCCTAGTTCTGAGGTTCCACCCTTAGTCGGTGCCGAGAGGGCGGCCGACGTGAGTAGGGAGGGCCAGGAGTTGGTCGAGAGGTGTCAATTACAGAAGATGGCGTGTGTTGTCACCCGATCTCGTGCATCTAAGGTGTCACAGCTTATTCCTCAGTCTCTAGACCAGCGGAGGAACGGTCGGAAGGAGAAAGCTAAAGTTCGGAAAAGTTTTGTGAGTTTTAATCCAGCGGCTCTTCTTGGCGACTCATTATTAGCACCAACGTTTAGGTCCGGAGTGGCCCCAGAACCTGTCACATTGGTGAGGAGGTAGGGCGTGAGAAAACTCCGAGACAGCAACGTTACACACTTAAGCAAGATAGGATGATCGAACAGTCCAGTATCGGGGGAGGCCATAAGTTGCTCCGGGAGCACTTAGATAGATTGGCTCCTTCGGATATCTGTCGGCTGCAGATAGATGATCCTGAGCTTCAGAAGTGTAGTAACGGTGCGATTGAACTCGAGGACGGGGAAGCATGTCATGTGAACCTGTTAAAGGAGTTTGTGAGGCAACCACCTGAGCAGCCTACTGTCCCTGTGTTGGTCTGCAGCAGCCAAGGTGGAGAAGGAGAGGGGGGCAGTAAGGCAGAGGTGGAGGAGAGTTGGGATTGTCATGTCTCGGCGGAGCAGTGGGCGGGGGACACGAGCCAGGTGGCTGTGGAAGCGCTAGAGCACCTGCCTGAGCAGCAGTGTGCAGCACTCCAGCACCCACTCGGTTCATATCCCACTGTTTGTGCCGAGCACTCAGGCCTCACAACTCTTGCGGTGCACGAGGTTCCACTGACAGGTCACTTGAGTGTGAGTAGACCGTTGGCCTCGTTGTTTCAGTGGTTCAAGGTGGGCGACGAGGCTTTGGCATGGTTGTCAGGTCAGGGTCGACCCATGGCTGCTAAGGGTAGTGGTCAGAATCAGGACATTGAGCAGATTGGTGAGGTTGGCTGTGGAGTGGATGTGCCTGGTCATCGCATAGCCTCCCAATGCTGCTCTAGTATTATGCAACAGCCCTACCATAGACCAACTGTATCTGGCCATGTCGCTGAAGGCGGTGATGCTGCGCAGGCAGATGTAGTTGCAAGGAATGTGGGGGTGCGCATGTACGGTATCGGCGGGGAAGCCTTAGCAATTATGAACTGTGGGAGTGACTGCACAGGTGGTACAGATTGTCACTCTCGTGACCTGGCTGTTCTAGGGACAAAGGTGGAGAAGGAGGGAGACCATAGTGTAGAAACTGCGGTCTCGGCTGGGTTGTGGGAGGGCAATGAGCATGTTGTTCGTCGAGATAAGTTGCAACCTCTTGTTCCTAAGCGTCAAGAGAAGTTGTTTACTAGGCTGTGGCAGTACATCCGCATATTTGTTCATTCTCCAGGCCTGATGTATGAGGTAGAATCCGACATGGAGGCTGGAGACAGTGCAAGGTTCAAAGTGGCTCCCTACCGTATAAATCCTGCTCGACAGCCTGTGGCGAAAGCAGAGCTGGACTACATGTTGACGAAGGGTCTGAGGGATAGGGGATATCGTGAGTGGTCGTTGCCAGCAACGTTGCAACCTGTGTTAAGTGGCAAGATCCGTATGTGTGTTGATTGCAAGAGTGTGTGTGCATTATCCCTGGCAGACGCCTATACCTTACCCAGAGTTGACGACCTCATAGACCCCATCGGGGCTGCATTGCTTATCACGAAGGTAGAACTAGTGAAAAGTTATTGGCAGGTCCCGTTGCCGGAAAGAGCGAAGAGAAGTGCCAGTCTTGTGATGAACTGGGCAGTTTATCAGTGCCAGGTGTTTATTTGCTACCGGAACACAAGTTGGATGTGTGGCATGTTAAGGGCACTGATAATGTTTTGGCTGATTGTTTGTCACGGGAGAGTACGCTTCAAGGAGCACCCTCGCCGTTCAGTCAGTGTGTGTTTGAGAGTAGAGACAAAATTAGGCTTGCCCCTGTAGAGCAGCCGTCAAAAACAACATTTACAATTAAATAAAAAAATCACATAAAAACTCTTTCTTTTTGATAGTTAATTGTAAGTTGCCAATGTTATAGCTAAAGTCCTAAGTTGAACCTGTCTTTCACTTAGTAGGCTGGGTTCTGTGAAGCTCGCTCAGGGAGCATAGCAGGCTAAATTATACTATTGTGTTGGGGAGGGGTTGTAAGATTTTCTTTATGCTAATATGTTGTTTTATTTAAAATTGAGCTTTGCATTTCATTTCTGGTGGAGTGGCTGGGTGTGGCGGGTCTTGTCGGCATTCTGCCTTGTCAGATATGGTGCTCGCCTAATATTGAGCGTCCCATATCTTGGGCGGGGTGTGACGTCTACCAGCGTTGGCAGAATCGCCTCTTGTTAGCCACTAGCGCTCGCCAGGGACATCGAAATGGGCTACAGCTATCAGAGAATGTTGTTCTTTCTTTCCTAGTAATCGCATTGTCACAGACAGTCCAGTGGTGGTCTTTGTTTCGTCTGTGACAACGGGTTATATTTTATATCAACAGTAGTGATGATAGTACCAGCGTGGGAATGAGAAAGACTTTCAGAGCGAGATGGTAGTGAGTGTCTGTAGGTGCGGGTGCATTCCTGCCTCTCGCTCGCTATTGGACGGCGTGTCCTGCTGTGTCACGTGACACCTGCTGTCTTGTGACGTCTCGGCCCGTGATTGGCCGACCATCGCGCCTTTGCGGTCTCCTGTGTAACTTACCTCCTCCGTGAGGGTCCACAGGAGCTGTCCTCGTCAGGACAGGCTTGGCGCGCGTGCTTCTAACATCCCTTTGCATACTCTCCCCCGATCACCACCTTTATCACTGTTTCTCTCTCTGAACTTCTTCTTTTCCATTACTTCTCGCCTTTATTCAATTACTAGTGAGTTCACTGCTCAATAGGTGGCGTTCTGAGAGTGAGGGTCTGAGTCTGGAGGGTGAGACGGTGAAGCACTTGAGCGAAGCAACCGGCCGCTTCAGAGATGGAGCTGCTTCGAGCCATGATGGATGCTTCGCATGTCTCACTCCCCAGACTGGAACAAGACCTCACGGGCTTCACCGTGTTGGGCGGTGGAATGTACAGGCTCTCAGCCTATGCCCGAGAGGGAGTAGTTGGAATATAGAAAAAAAAAAAAAAAAAAAAAAAAAAAAAAAAAAAAATATACCCTTGGGTTCTGCATACAGTTTTCATAGCCGGCCCATTGTATTGCATGCGCCGTCCTCAGAGATATTTACATGTACTTAGAATAGGTTTGAGGGTTCTTAGTTAGTATAGGTTAAGAACTTTGTGTGTCTCCATTATTGATTTAGTGTTTCTGCTCCTTTATTTAATGCTAGACTGGGATAGGGTAACTGTAGTCGCTGTCTCCGATGTGTGTACGGTTTGCTTATACCTACACGACTTCGACCGGTCCTGTGGTAGCCTGTGTTGTCTTTTCGGTTGCGTACTTTGCGAGTGCAGCATTGTGTTGACTGAGGGTTTTGGCCTGTACCAGTTCCACACTTTGCTGCCTCTTTGCTTGTCTTTAGAGGGTCGCCAGGATAGAACCAGATACTTGTGATCTGGATCTATCAAGAGAGCCCCCTCGTCAATTAACGTAACTTAAAGGATGCAGTCTTAAGGACATCGCTAGGCTACGAGCCTGTCTTGCTCAACCCCAGTTCCTTACCTAGAGTATCCCAGCTAGACATTATTAATCGAGTGGACACTTGTTAGTATTTAATATAAGCTCTTTGATATGTACGCACTATTATTCACAGCATTTATTAGTCTAGGTTGTTGTTGAGCCACACAACCATAGCAGACTGTTTCGTTGATGAGGAAATACTTCTTTTAGTGTCGAGCATTGCTACCGTTGCGCATTTATAGTATTCTCGTGTCAGTTAACATTATATGTCCTATCTTTTTGTGTATTCGATTTACACGTGTGATATCCTGCCTCCTGCCTTTATATAGTTCAAGATCAGTACGAGCATCTTATGAGCATCAGACTTTCTTCAGAAGTTTCCAGGTCTATGCTGTAGGACTATACTTCACTTTCTTTCAGATAGGAGTGAAGAGTTTATTGTTGTTTAGAGTAACTGTATTGAAGCATCTTTTTATTGTATTAAATCTTGCAGTGATTTAATTGATCATTCCATAGATTCCTATTTATTAATTTTAACGTAACTTGCATCTTGTTTGTTATCAGGTTATACCAGTGTCGGTTAGCCTGAAGTAGAGTACATTTATGCCCAGTTAAGGATACCCCACTATCTCAAATTAACCCTGGAGGGTATAGGTGTTTTGTTCGCCGGCATATAAGTTCGAGGGTTTGGATCTAGCGTACCGTTGTTGCATAGTGCCCTATTACTAGTCCAATCATTGAGTGCCCTTGTTTTATTCGTAGTCCCGGTCGTAACAATATATACGTGGAAAATCGCAGTGGGTTTTGTACCAAATCTACATACACCAATAGCAATGAAATTCAATGATAGGAGAGGCTGGGAATGCGAGATCCCCAAGATGATAAATCGGGGGGCTATGGGCTCTCTGCGAGAGGGCTGGTTATCACATAGAGGAGCACTTCTCTTCAACATACTCCCGCGGCGAGTGAGAGACATGAGAGGTGTCTCGTTAGACAGCTTCAAGAGAGCTCTCGATGTCGAACTACAAAAAGTGCCAGACGAGCCCATCTTCATAAGGGTGCGCTCCACCTCTTCGAATAGTCTGCTGCACCAATTCTCAAACAACAACGAAGGGCGGTGCGCTCTTCGGTGCCACTAGCAAGAGTGGCAAACTCCACATAGGTCTGGTAACTGACAGACAAACATTGACCTTTATTTATTAAGATTTGTATTATGTCATTAATTGTGTTCTCTTCATTTCAGATATTATTAGAGCAATGGCTATGGCAAAGACAAAGTGTAGTGATTCTATAACACACCATGTAAAGTTTTCATGGAAAAGGTGGCCCATCATCTTGTGCAAGGTGGCATTGGAGATACTTTTATGGATTGCACTGTACTGCAGCGATTTAACCAAGGTTAGGTCATTCTGGGGTGCCTTCGCTGCACACTGGGCTATTATCCAGACTAAATTATGGAGAAGAATATGCATAGGTCACGTAGCCCTCACTGTTAATGTGCAGTCAGTGTGAATTGGGAAGAAACATCCATACCTTTAATGTGTAGAAGGCCTTAGCCATCCAGGTGAATGGGTGAAGAGGTTACTATGGAAAACATATTTTATTAGACTGTCATCTTAATACAAGAGGAAAATCCTCATCAAATATAGTAATCCTGACTAATTGCAGTACCATCGGTCAAATAAAATAAACAGTTGATAAATGCACACAATTAGTAAGTTAATTGATTAACTTAACCGATTAAGCTTGAAAATTAACTTAACTTAGCTAGTTAATTTTACTAAATGTGTTAACTTAACTTAACTTAGTTGATGAAATTTTGAAATTAACTTAACTTAACTAGTTAATTTGTTCAGTTAATTGACCAAACTCTTATATTTATATATATATATATATATATATATATATATATATATATATATATATACTGTCTATTGCATATGATAATTATATACAGTATATATATATATATAATAAAGGTGGTCCTTAAAATAATTATATACACAACAATTTGTGTTTTGTTTTGAGAAGTATTGGTCTCACCCGCCCACCCTCCCCCAAACTGTTTCTTTTGGGCCAAAAACCCACTGTGTAAACTTTCATTAAGATATATGAATATTTAGAGGTGGCTCAATGGATCGGAAGTTTCTCACCTATCAAGTTCTTGCATGCATCTGCAAAAACAATTCTTACAAATGATTTGTATTTTCCTATTTGTATTGTTATATTGGTTACTAGCAGGGGTACCTGGCGTTGCCCGGGTAATCACCATAATCACCATCACTACTACTACCATAATCACCGGCCTCGACCTCCCTGTGCCTCATTAAACGGCGACCTTGATTTCGGCCGCTAAATGACCTCCGATTTTGGATCTGATCTCATCGGTACCCCCATTTTGGGGGGCTGCGAACAACTTTCGTTCCATACACCTTTTCGATCGGAGGCCTCCTTCTGCCCCAAACGGCAATTTGTTTTCGTATCTTTTTCGCTCCCGTATACTACATAAGTTCTGCCGAAAATTTTATTAAACAAAAGTGTCTCTGATTTCCACTAAACTCGCCTAAACCCATCTCCAAAGCCTGAGCTTTCCAACGGTGTCCCACACTCCCACCTGGCACAAAAACTGTGGGAGGAGTTTAGTAACAAAGGTCGGGTAACTGACAGACAAACATTGACCTTTATTTATTAAGATTTGTATTATGTCATTAATTGTGTTCTCTTCATTTCAGATATTATTAGAGCAATGGCTATGGCAAAGACAAAGTGTAGTGATTCTATAACACACCATGTAAAGTTTTCAAGGAAAAGGTGGCCCATCTTGTGCAAGGTGACATTGGAGATACTTTTATGGATTGCACTGTACTGCAGCGATTTAACCAAGGTTAGGTCATTCTGGGGTGCCTTCGCTGCACACTGGGCTATTATCCAGACTAAATTATGGAGAAGAATATGCATAGGTCACGTAGCCCTCACTGTTAATTTGCAGTCAGTGTGAATTGGGAACGAAACATCCATACCCTTAATGTGTAGATGGCCTTAGCCATCCAGTGGGCATGATGCAGAGCTCCAGGAGCAGCAAATCGTGTTCCACGAGGGGGTGGGACACCAAGGAAAAACATGGTAAGCTCAATCAGCTCCATGTAATCATCTCTTGGTTATTTCTCCTTCAGCGCCTTTTCCAAGAACATCAGTGTTTCATCTTTGGTATCAGCAACAGCATTGGCTGCATATTCATCACTGGAGGAGTCTTGAGAAATATGCTGGTCAATTAATTCCCATCTTACTTTGAAACGTTTGAAAAGTTGTATTTCTGAACCAGACGAGAAACCCATGGCCTTATTAAATGTCGCTCCTGCCACAATTTCCAGAATGTGGTGCCGGCATCCAAAATGTAAAAGATCATGACCAAGTAGCCTCTCCAGAATCACACATGCTCCCTTGTGTCAGCGTGTGTTTGAGCTGGTTGTGTCAAAACACATTCCTTGGACTTTCTCCTCAACTTTCCATTCCTTGAGCGCATCATAAACTGCTCGAGCTTGTGCTTCTCCTGACCCAGAAGAGATTTTTGGCATTGCAAACAGTTGAACCTTCCCATTGTTAGACACTAGTACAGGAAGGCGATCAACTTTTTCTGAACCAGAAAGGTCTGGGAGAAGTTTGCCACCCCAATGAACAATTAAGGGCAACTGTGGGTCAAAGTTTATAAAGATTTCTGCTGCAGTGTCTTTCCTATGCATCATGATCTGACGTTGTAGACGAATGCTTGACCGATTTGAAACCACTGATTGGAGATCTTGGCCTAAACTCTGTGCTGTTTCACCAACAATCATTAATGCTGCTCTGTCTGACACCTTGTTTCTGTCCTAAGCTGCTGCAAGGCTTAGAGTAATCACTTGCTTTCGTCCACGCTTCTTTGGATGGGTTTCCTCTTGACTTTGTCCAGCAACTGGTTCCTCTTCTCCTTCATTCTCCCCAGTGCTGGCACTGGAACTGGATGTACTTTCCCAAGTTACCATTCTTTCACGCTCAAGAGTTCCCATTTCGTTTTTCAATTTTCGCTTCCTTTCCTTTTCCTCTCTCTCCTCCTTGTGCATCTCCTTCTTCTGCCAATTCTTGCCCACTTAATGTCATTGATCCTCTCCGTCCTTTTTCCCGTTGAGCAATCAAAAATTGTCTATCTTCATCAAGTTTGATCATTAAAAGAGCTTCAGCATGTGCAATGTCAAACAAATCCTGAAAGCAGTCCTTGAATTAATTCTCTGTTCTCATCTGGGTCGCTGTTTGACGGCTTGAATTCTTTTTCAGCCCCTTCCATTTTGTAAACATGGCTTCCACCTTTTTGATGCAATGTTGTTGGTCCCTCACTGGAATTTTTGCTTTATTCCAAAAGTCTGCTACCTTCTCAACAGTCCTCGTAGCTAAGCTGTGAACTGTTTCACCCTGCTGCCGATGCAAATGTAGGAAAACACCCAAAACTTGTTTGTTTGAGGGTAGTTTTGTACCATTAATATTGTCCACATAGTCCTCGATAAGGTACACTTTTTCACGTGTCCTAGAAGCAGAATCACTACACATTGTCTTTGCCATAGCCATTGTTTTTAATAATATCTGAAATGAAGAGAACACACTTAATGACATAATACAAATAACCAATTTAACATAATACAAATAACAAAATTAAAATGATTTGTAGGAATTGTTTTTGCAGATGCGTGCAAGAACTTGATAGGTGAGAAACTTCCGATCCATTGAGCCACCTCTAAATATTCATATATCTTATTGAAAGTTTACACAGTGGGTTTTTGGCCCAAAAGGAAAAGTTTGCGGGGTGAGACCATTAAAAATCATAATTGAAAAAATAAGGACCACCCATAAATACAGTAAATACTGTATATATATACAGTATATATATATATATATATATATATATATATATATATATATATATATATATATATATATATATAATATATATATATATATATATATATATATATATATATATATATATATATATATATATATATATATATCAGAGTTGGGTCAATTTTCAAAATGTCATCAACTAAGTTAAGTTAAGTTAACACATTTAGTCAAATTAACTAGCTAAGTTAAGTTAATTTTCAAGCTTAATCGGTTTAGTTAATCAATTAACTTTTACTAATTGTTTGCATTTATCATCTGTTTATTATATTTCACCGATGTTACTGCAATTAGTAAGGATTACTATATACTATAATAATGGCTTAACGCCTTACGAGCGGGCCCGTAAGGAATTTCTACTACCCGCCAAGCGGGTGGTTTAACCCTAAATGGCCTTGCTTCCGTGCTCTTTTTCATGCATAAAAATGAGCCAGAGCATAATACAATTATGTATCCCTGAAAGGGCGTTAATTCAGCTTTCCAATGACACCAGAACCATCATCCTACGACCATGCGTTCTCTTGCAACGATCGTGCAAGACGAAGGAAAAATCCCTAAAATACGGTAATTTCTTGACATAATACCCTGTGTAGTGAGGGAAGGATGGTGGATGTGTGTGGAGTAAATGTCAGTAGGCCCGCTGGACCCATGGCGAACGGTCAGAGCTCGACCTATGCTCCGCCCACCGCTCGTCTCTCTCTCAGAAGCAATATTGCTCCAAAATTGCACACGGACTAAAGTCGGGCCCCGCTCTTTGGGCAGGTGTTCTCTATACGGACTTAAGTCGGGCCCCGCTAATAAGGGGTTAAATATATATTATATATATAAGCCATTATTAACTAAGAGATTAAACAATAATTTCAGAATTCTAGGTCGCAGAGTTGAGTATGCATTTTTGTTTCATTGTTGTAATCCGAACACTGCACATCTACTCTATTACTATTAGTATTTTTGTTGTTATTGTAGTTGCATAAATATTATCTGCGTAAATTCAAACCCAAATTGGCAATGTGGATATCTGTCTAGCCTATGAAGCAGAGGGCGCTATACTTTATACCTATCGATTTCTGCTCATTTTAAAAGCTTATAAAGGATTAAACAAGGCATTATTTCCATGTTAGTAATGTGTGTACCGGCACTAATGCATCTAATATTTACCAGCTGAATGCTGTACTCGGATTCAGGATTTTAGCGTGTGTGTAATTTATGTGTGTGTGTACGTTTGTGTGTGTCTGTGTGTAATATATGTGTGTGTGCGTATGTGTGTATGTGTGTGTGTGACAATTCGCTCCCCCGAATCCATAACTCCCATACAGCCATGAGAGCATTTTTTGTTTTGGCATTACTATTTTTTATTATTTTCTATTATTTTATTTTTGGCAAAACATGACAGGCATATGGTCGCCAGTTCGCCTATCCATCTGAACCAAGTGATATCGTCCAACTAACTATGTATGCTTTTGATTGCGTGTATTAAATACAATCTTATACATTTTCCTATGATCGTGATTATACCCGATTGACGTTCAGGAGGCGTATGTTCCAAGAGTGTTCCCATTATTCCTTATTCCGTTCAGCTCACACTCCCCCACCATACTATATAATATATATATATACACACACACACACACACACATATACGTGTAGCACATAACTATGCAATGCATAGAAAGACAGGGGAAAAAGAGAAATACAGAGAGAAAAAGTGAATGAGAGTGAGAGAGAGAACATATAAAACATAAATACAGACATGTACACAAACACACACATGTACTGTATATTAGTGTCCAGAGGCTGCATATCTGTGACATATTTACGTTTATGTGGGCTATTATCGTCTTGAGTCTCGTTCATCTCGCTAGGACTCGTATATCTCGTTCTGCCCAGAGACCCTCAAGTAGACGGAGACTGGACAACTGCAAATAGGAGCCATGTTTTCCAATTGTACACAGCTTTTTCTGATAATCAACATATATTAAACCTTCTTGGATGTACTACTTATTACCAAGTCAATTACACCTACCCATTCATATACTGTATATTTGCGAAACAATCCCTACTGCTTTTTACGTCCACAATTATAATTTCCATTTATACGTAAATACGTTTTGAAAAATTACACTTTTATATAAAACACTGATGATCTACATACCAAGGGACTCTATTATATAACATAAGGGGAGGCAGAACGTTTGTTTGGTCTATTAATTTAATTTATTCATATATATATTTTTTTTTTCTCCCTCCTTAGACCTCCATCAAGCTTAGAAAAACACCCCCTAGACCCCCCTTCAAGATAAATCTGTACATTTTTCGGTAGAAACATGTTACTGCCGAAGGCCGGTTCCTCTGGAAATTGCAGGCTCGCTATCGTTCGCCAGGAAATAATCGACACCTAAATGGCACGAAAGGTGTTAAAATTGATAACAAAATGGGGCGAAAGTTGTTTAAATCGCCAAAGCAATGGGCCGAACGTCTTATAATCTCAAAACTAGTGGGGCTAAACATGAGGGAGAAGGGGGTCCAGAAAAACGGTCTGCCTCCCCTTAAGTCACAGTATATAGGTGAACGTGTGATTGTTTTGTGTGCCAGTAAGAGTTGTCCATTGCCTGTGTTGTAAAGGTTATCGCGTCCCGTCTTCTCTTTCTTCTCTCTTAGTGGCTCCTTGAGGGATCACAGACAAGGAGAAAATCTGAGGCGGTTGTAGGGACAATGTTGCCTTCTTTGTTATATTGGTGTGATTATGGATTTCACCTTTGTATACTCCTGAAGTTTATATATGATTTGGATGATGCAATGTGACAAGTGGATATATTAGGTAGAAGGGAAACATAAGGTAGGCCTTGAATGATATATTTCTTTAACTTTCGGGCTACGTAGAATCCACTAGTTTCGAGAAAAACAAAAAAATCAAACTCTGTCTTTTGTTTTACATCCATAATTTTGCCCAATCTATTCTTAATTAAATTGTTCTAATCTTCCAAGTACGATATATCACGTCTACTTACAACATGCCATAGAAATATACTGACAGTAGGAAATGTTGCAATGCTATGTGTGCAACATGGAGATTGCAGCGGAACATGTACGTTATTCATCCCATTGATGCCTGAAACAAATGGTCCGAGGGATTTGTGAATGGATTAGTTTCCATAAAATCTAGTATAATAGCTCTTTCCTTGTGTTTCAGCTTTAATTTATATTTTGCTAAGCCCCATGATCATTTATCTAGGTAGTAATAATAAATATTAAGATATATCTTCTAGTTACAAATAGCCATATTTTCTAGTCAACACCACACTACTATATCGAGACAATACTATTGTTTATACTGTAGATAATGCCGTACGGATTGTTCTATGCATGAGCAAGTATAATTTCCTTTTTTTCTTTTTTGTTCAATGTGAGTGAGGGAGACAAAAGGCAGAACTGCCTGTATCGAGTGCCTCCCCCAGAGTTGAAAGAGTGACAGGGCCAAAATCAAGGGGCGTTCGAGCCAAAATGCCTAGACATACGGAGTTTGAAGCAATTTAAATCATAGGAAGAGGGAAAGACTGATTCTGGGAGAGAGTTCTAGAGCTCACCAGTTGAATAGACAAAAGTCTGAGAATTACGTTTCACTCTTGGGTTGGAGAGTTGCACAGAGTAGGGGTGGGTACTACGTAGTGACGGTCTAGAGATGGAACGAATATAAATGTTCACTATTTGCGAATACGAATACGAATTTTGTGTTGTAAAATTCGCAAATACGAATACGAATAGCGAATATTTCAATCCTTATTTCATCCTTCAAGAACTGGTAATTATTTTTATGTCACCAACAAACGTTAATTAAATTACTATGAATTTAATTACCAGAAGTTAATGACGATGTGAATGTGTAATTTCTTCAATATCATAAATTGACTGCATGAATTAATGTTTAATATATTGTAGGAGTTCAGCCATAGACAATTGAATAATTAAAATTAAATCCATTCAATTTTCTACGTTTCCAGTCCTCAGTCCCAATGTAGCAGCTTTTTTGGTACTAAAGTACCAGATTTGGTACATTTGACTCTCTCAAGTACATGTTATACATTTTCCAATAAAATAGTCCATATCTGGTACTAAATACGAAATCAGTGAGGAAATATGATGGAATATATTTTAGTGACATGCTATTACATTGGATATGTCTGAAATGACAATATTGCGACGGTTTAAATGTCCAGGTCCAGCACATGTTCATTTACCGGGCAGTGATTCCACTTTAGAATAATTTGGTAGGCCTACTTTTCACTAGTTTGATCTGGTACTATTAAATGCAGTTAAATAGCAACACTGCTCAGTCCTCCTTCATTCCACTTTAGCGGCCCCAACGCACATCTACACTGATATTTATTCGTTTGTCTTAACTTTAAAATTTAATATTTAAAACATTTGTATATATTCCATTGGTTTCGTGAACATATTCGTATATTTGCAAATAGCTATGAATGGAAGTGCGAATACGAATACGAATACGAATATTGAAAAACATAGCGAATATTCGGACATACGAATACGAAACGAATATTCGGTCCATCTCCCGGGGCTGAGTACGTACCCTACGTAGTGGAGGTGGTATACACTGGGATAGCTCTGAGGAACATTGATTATTATAGTAGCGGTAGAATAGTGAGCGAGATGCAACATTGCGGTGAATAGAGAGAGAATGCAGAGAGGTGGTGAGTGGGCGAGAGTTAATGATACGAAAGGCTTTCCTTTCTACTTTGTCTAGGAGTGGGGTGTGAGAGGATCCTCCCCACACATGTGAACAATACTCAATACAAGGATGCACTGTGCCCCTGTACAGAGCAAGAAGCTGTGCAGAGGTAAAGAACCCCTTGAGGCGGTTGAGCACACCCAGCTGGGAAGCTGCCTTAGCAAGACTGGTAATATGGTCCTTCCAAGTGAGAGCAGAAGAAAAAGAGACACCGAGAATATTGAGAGCAGATGAAGGATTGATTTTTGTATTGTTGAAGTGTAAGGGATATTCCATTGGGAGTTCTGAATGGGTAGTAAGATGAAGACATTGGGTTTTGGAAGCATTAAAGGTAACAAGGTTTTCTCTGCCCCAATTGGAAATAGTAGTTAGATCAGAAGATAAGTGTTGCATGGATTCATTACGTTTGTCTTTGAGGGATTGCTGGCTGGGGCGTTCAGGAAATCTAATTGAGCAGTGTAAGGTAGAGTCGTCTGCATATCAATAGATGGGACTGGAGGTACAGTTGAGAAGATCATTTATGAAAATTAGAAAGAGAATGGGAGATAGGACACAGCCTTGAGGAACACTGGAGTTGATAGGATGAGGAAGTGAGCGATGGCCGTCCACAACCGCAGTTATGGAACAGCCGGAAAGGAAATTAGACACAAAGGCACAGATGGAGGGATAGAAACCGACGGAGGGTAGTTTAGAAATTAAAGATTTGTGCCAGACTCTATCGAAGGCCTTCGATACGTCTAGTGCAATAGAAAAGGTCTCACCGAAGTCCCGAAAGGAGGATGACCAAGAGTTAGTAAGATATGATAAAAGATCACCAGTCGAGCGACCTTTAAAGAAGCGATACTGGAGGAACACCGTCCGGACCGTACGCCTTCTTATTATTAAGCCCAGAGAAATTAGAAAATATATCTTTAGAAGAGATTAGGATATTAGGCATAAGTAGGAGAGAGGGGAGTGGAGAGGGAGGAATAGCACTGGAATCATCCAAGGTGGAGTTTCTAGCAAAAGTTTGAGCGAAGAGTTCAGCTTTGTCAGAAGAAGAAGTGATGGTTGTGCCATCAGAGTGAAAAAAGGGAGGGAAAGACGAGGAAGAAAAATTGTTGGAGAGGTTTTTGGCTAGATGCCAGAAAGCTTAGGAAGAACTAGAGTTGGATAGTTCAGTGCATTTATTATTAAGTAAAGAGTGTTTGGCAAGTCGAAGAACAGATTTGCCTTGATTCCGGGCAGAAACATAGGAAGAATGAGATTTTTGAGTCTTAAGACGTCAGTACCGTTTGAATGCTTCCTCCTTGTTGCGGACAGCAGTAGAACAAGCGTGAGTAAACCAAGATTTGTTTTCATTAGACTGAGAGAAACAAAATGGAATGTATGCTTCCATGCCCGAGAGGATTACCTCGGTAATGCGTTCAGCACTTTCCGAGGGTCCCTGGCCACGGAAGCAAAAGTAATTCCATGGGAAATCAAGGAAGTACTGCTGAAGATCCTCCCAGTCGGCAGCGCCAAAGTGCCACAAGCGCCGCCGGTTGGGAGGATTGAGTGGCCATACTGGAAAGATAGGACAGGTGACAGATATTAGTTTATGGCCCAAAGGAACGAAAAGATTTAACGTATAAGCAGAAGGGTTAGAGGTTGGAAATAAGTCAAGAATGTTGGATCGATATCCGAAGCGATCTGGGATACGGGTGGGTTGCTGGACTAACTGCCCTAGGTCCCTTAAGATAGAAAAGATGTAGGCTTGTTCACCAGGTTGGTCAGTGGAAACCGAGGAGAGCTATTCGTGGTGGTGAACATTGAAATCTCCTAAGATGGAGATTTCTGCGAAAGGAGAGATGGATAGAATGTGTTCCGCTTTAGAAGTTAGATAGTCAAAGAATTTTAGATAGTCAGTAGAATAATAGGGGAGAGATAGACAGCACAGAAATATTTAGTGACAAGAAAGCTTTAGCCAGAGAGTTGAGAATTCAGAAGAATCTAAGTTGGGAACACGAGAGAAAGCAAGATTGTTGCGTACATAGACGCAACATCCACCTTTGGCTCGGACCTAAGGATTGAGATAGTAGGAGGATACAGAGAAGGGTTTGCTGTTAGTAGTCTCAGACAACTGTGTCTCGATGAGAAAGAGAATATCAGGGTTGGCCCAGGAGAGGTGGTGTTCCACAGAGAGGAAGTTAGAGGAAAGGCCACGAATGCTACAGAAATTAATAGTAAGAGTAGAAGGTGGTGGTCCAGAGCATTTTGGCGAGTCAGTCGTTACTAGGGGACAGGCAGCCCCAAGTGTTTCCAGGCAACACCACACAATTCTTTCTACAGAAACCCAGACTAGATCATTATATTTTGGGCAAATCCAATTTATTTGCCATTTGGCAAAAACACATATTTTTGTTTTCATGCACAAGTTCTTGTTTTATTGTAAAGGCCACTCAACTTGTTTAGGCAAATCCATACGATCTTTCGTTTGGCAACTCTATAAGAATATTCTTTTAGACCACACAATACTAATTCACCGCACAATGCTTCTTGCCAATACTAAAAGATCCTTTAGGTATCACCAATCGATCTTGCTAACGCCATCAACGATTATATGTCTATATATTAGTAAGAAAGCTGAGAGAGAGAGAGAGTGAGTGAGAGTGAGTTAATGCGAAGGATATGAGAGAGAGAGAGAGAGAGATTTCCTGGGAGCAGGGCTCTGGTGACGTCAGAGGGACAGATACAGCCAATCAAAGCCGTGAAATAGCAGAACGGAATGAAACAATCCAAATATTAGACAACTGAAAGGGAAGAGCAATTGCCAAAACTGCACCATGCATTTACCTCAAACTTATTATTTTGAATAATTGAAAACCATTTGTATTCCTATGTAGCTGGAAGCAATAATAATGTTAACTTAACAAAGTCTACACTGAATTATGATTCTAGATTGGATATATTGAACTATGAACAGTATGTTAGGAGCAAATTGCCTGTCTTTTCAAACCCAAAAAGCTGTATGGTCCACATTGTCTTTGAAAAATTCGCTTTATTTCCGCATGAGGCAGATCAAATCTTGTTACTTTCAATGCTTCCATAACCCAATTTCTCTTTCTATCTACCGTGGATATAAGTACTCTCTCTGGATAGGACATCTGTTCATTTCAGAGCCGGAGATTTGCGGCCATCACTGCCATCTTGTAAGGCCCAAAACTCTTCAAATGTGCATTGTGCCCCGATATACAGGCTATAGGGAAGTTCACTAGACCAGTCCATTTTAACCCTTGTAGTATGGTCTCGTTTTTCTTTTCATTAGTCTGGCTATGGTTAAACGTTTATATTCAGTTTAAG
Organism: Paralithodes platypus; assembly: GCA_032716605.1. NCBI lineage: Eukaryota > Metazoa > Arthropoda > Malacostraca > Decapoda > Lithodidae > Paralithodes > Paralithodes platypus. The sequence goes on from CM064554.1 coordinate 26,873,035, forward strand.
AGGCATGTGTGAGAGTAAAGGGGAATGTTGAAGGTCAGTGACACAGACCTACGGGAGCCCATGGCCAAAGTCGCTATGCCTCTACAATCGCTCGTAATCACGATTCTATCTGTACGTATTTGTACTTTATTGTATTGCATTGGGCTAGGTTAGTGTTAGGTTGAAAGGTTAGTTTATAAATAACTTTAAGTAAATATATATCAAAGTAGAATCGTGAATAGGCGTGAATGTCAAGGCATAGTGGTTGCGGCTGTAATATATGGGAAATTACTACTTTCACAGATGGAACCACAAACAAATAATAACGCAAAGCACCTCGACACAGATCTGTATAAAGGATCCTTACGTTAGCATATCCAGAGAGTAGTACATATCAATTATATCTACCCGTCACAATCTTTCACACGACTATCTCTTACTTTTCAACAACACACAAATTTATTTTTCGTCTTCTCTCAATTTGCTCAGTGAATCTTTTTATCCAGATCTTTCCTGGAAAGACCATATCACCACTATTGCTAAAACAGCTTATCAAATGTTATGTGTGTTCAACCGTCTCAGTAGGTGTTTTTACCCCTGTGCAGTTTCTTGCTTTGTACAGGGGCATAGTGATCCCATGTATTCAGTACTATTCGTACAAGTGGGGAGGCTCTACCCATACCACACTTAGAAAGGCTAAAGTCAAAGCAGCTCATCTCATCAACTCACCTTCTCTTACTAATTCCCTACAATCAATCTAGACACCGCAATGTTGCATCTCTCTCACATTTCTACCGCTATTACAATAATTAGTGTTCTTCACAGCTTTCTCAGGGTATACCTCCTCCTTTACGGAGCATGGCTAGCATCCGCCCTTCAACACATACCCACCCCTATTCTGTCCAACTCTCTAACCCAAGAGTGAACCGATGTACCAATCTTTTTTTTACTCAACGAGTAAACTCTAGAACTCTCCCACAATCTATCTTTGCCTCATTGTAAATGACATGCAGCTATTGATAGATGGTAATATAGAATAATTCATATGCAAGAGTATTTTATTTGTATTGGTCTTTGTAAGTGTATGTAGTTTCTCATATGGTTAAATATCTTATATTTTAATTTTATATATGATCATTTATTTTTATCCATATACAGGACTTTCTCTCACTTGTAAACTTTTCCCGTGGCTAACCAAACTTGGCCAATCTCAGAGGGACTTGCAACTTTACCAGTCATATTGTTAGCTCTACACTGCCCGTATATTTCCAAACTTTCATTATGTGTGTGTCATGTTATAGTTTCTGCTGGTTTCTCATTTTCTCTTATGTCACTGATCCTAGGCCCAATTTTTGCCGTGCGTGCGGAGTATGTTGCTATCTAGCTAATGGTGTGTCTTTGTATGGGTCTTATCCATGTGGATCTCCCTCTCTCTTGTGTGTGTGTGTGTTTATATATACAGTATATATATATATATATATATATATATATATATATATATATATATATATATATATATATATATATATATATATATATATATATATATATATATATATCTATCTATCTATATGCTCAGGCCCAATCCCCATTTTGGGGGTAGCCGATATATATATATATATATATATATATATATATATATATATATATATATATATATATATATATATATATATATATGTATATATATATATTTTATGCAGGATTGACAATTGGATATGGTGAGTTCTACTCCACTGGGACTTCCAAGTTCAAATACGTACATATAATATGAAAGGAAAACATAGGATAAGTATATTACAAGATATGGTTTAATAATACAGCTTTATTTCTCTTGCACTATATTGGAGAAATAACCTGGAACTGAACACATAAGGACACGTATCACTGCCAGTGAATAGCACTTAATTTTATCACTGACTCCTAGCACAGTCGCGGAGCTAGATAGGGAGCATTTATTACTGACCAACTTCACTAAATCTTCGAGATAGATTTTAAGACACTGGGGTAGACGATGGAGAAGTGTTTCTAGTAGTGGGGTGACCACTGTCGCTTTCTTTCAGGAATGTCACGCTGTTTAAAGTTCAAGGTCAAGTACACCCATGGGTATGCAGCTGAGTTGTATAGAAAATGAAGGGTCACGGGTAGACTATGAAATATTTTCTCGCACTTTGGTAAATTTCGGCAGAGTCGCTGAAGTCTCAAAAACAGGTTAAAATGTATTAATTCAAAATGGATTAACTGGGGGATGGCAAATTATTGATCTGTATCACTCGTACTGTATGGGAGTACAACTCGTAGCTTTAGGACCCGCTTATTAACACTGGTGCGGATTTATACGTATTTAAGCCACTTTTGGGGGAACTCTGCTTATTTTGTTCACTTGACACTTTTCCCACTTGTTGTCACTCTATCTTCTTCTCTTGGTCTCCCGCCGTGGTAACTTCTCGATGGATGTCTCCAGTGGACACTTCTGGAGGTGATTGATTCTCGTTGGCTGCTTCCCCGTAGGCCGTCTAGGTGGGCCGGCTGTGTGAAGTAGTTACAGATGGGTTGATTGGGCTTGAGATCTTAAGTATGGCTCCGTAACATATAGTAACCGTCTGGCGAATTACTGTTGGGCACCATACCGAACTAACGCTAGCATTTCAGAGGTAGGAGAAACTACTCGACTGTTCTGCTCAGTATATCAACCGTTGATGAAGTCCTGTTAAGGTACTCTCGGACTAGGATCTTAAATATTGAGTCTTATGTGGTCGATATCGGATGAACGCAGTAATTTCAGTTGAAGTGATATTACTGTCTGCCCTGATCTTTATGAGAGGTTCGGGGGACCCGGGGATGTGTTTAAACCTTTAAGTTACACAGTCATACGGGATGCCACAGACTCAGTGTACCAAGGACTTGTCTCTGCAAAGTGCCCGTGAGGGTATCTCGCCAAGCCCTATCTCTAACACAGCGGTCTCAGATGCTTGAGACTACCTGTGCCAAGTGGCAGTGTCCACTTTAACAGAGAACAATAGAGAGGGCGACAGGCCGTAGTCTCTCTACTTTTCACTATAGAAAATGTAACCTCGCGGGGGTCTATGTCACGTCGGCAGGCCGAACGATGACAAAGGTCCTCGACAAGGACACTGGTATTTCCCACTCTAGAGTTATTGTGACAAGCCACAACTGTCGATAACTTTATAGTCTTAGAAGAAATATCGGCAGGCCGTACACATTCTTCACTAGACTAACTAGTCACCGCCTAAGTAGGATATCTACGTTAGCTAGGCAGGCCCGGGTCTAACGAGATCCCTAGTATACGGTTTGTGGGTTACTATCTCAGTATAGGTGTGTCTTGCTGGCAGGCCAGACGAAGACAGAGTACCTGGGACAGAACTCAGTTAACGGGGACTTATAGTCTTAGAAGAAATATCGGCAGGCCGTACACACTCTTCACTAGATTAACTAGTAACCGCCTAAGTAGGATATCCACATTAGCTAGGCAGGCCCGGGTCTAACAGATCCCTAGTATAGGGTATGGGGGTTAACGGGGACTTGTAGTCTAAGAAGAGATATCGGCAGGCCGTACACACTCTTCACTAGACTAACTAGTAACCGCCTAAGTAGGATCTCCACGTTAGCTAGGCAGGCCCGGGTCTAACAAGGATCCCTAGTTTAGGGTTTTACAGACAGTATCTGGACTTTACGGCAGGCCGGTCAGTCCAACTGAATAGAAGCAATCTTAAGTTTCTTAAGTCAATACTTTCTGAAGCCTCAACAATTGCTTGACTTTCCTCAGAAATCCTGAACTGGTATTGCGGATTACTGAGTGCACTCCTGTGGTACCTCTAGGATGGTAAGGGCCTGGGGAGTTATCCTAGCTGGGGTCCTTGAACCCTTCTTACACTGTTGGTCAGGTCTCCTTCAATGGAAGGTCAATACTCGGTGGTGGTGTGGTGAGTAAGTTCAATTAATGTTCCTAGAGTAGGCTACTTCATCAAGGTTAAATTATACAATCATAGGGGGTCTGGGTCACTTCAATAGAACTCTGAAAAACAATAATAGTGAGTGAAGTGAAGGAATTCCGAGTTTTAGGCTCTCGGGGAGGATTGGTGGTGTCGGGTGCATTTAAGGTGTGTCGCGTGCACCGGACAGTTCAGGGTCGCGATGCGTGCGAGATAGCGTTATTATTTCTCCCTCCTTCTTGTGGTGGTGGGGGCTGGGTTTTACTACTGATCTTGGTTGTTAGTAATTTTAGGCATAAGAATATGTAAATCTCTTTCAGCATGGTGGTGTCTACAGGGTTGTGTACATATATACCTTCCTGGTTCGTGTTGGTAGGCTTGTGTGTACACCAGGTATTTAAACGTCCGCAGCGCCCCCTCTCGGGGCGCGGGATCGGCAGATCTCCTGCGTTATTTTACTTGGGGACGAGGATTTACAGGGGACTCTTATATAGAAAGAAGCATGTGTGGTTTGTGTAACTAGTAAACTAGTTGAAGAATGTCAAAAAAAGGCATGTGTATCAATGTGTGGAAAAACAAGGTTCCAGGGTCTATTGAAGTATAGGTTCACATCTTATTGCATAACAAAGTTTTCATACAGGCATACAATGGATTCATCTGGCATTGATTTCTTCTGTAGTGAAGATACGCGGTTTCTCTTAATTAATACTTCTCAATTCTCCCCGGAGTATATTGGGAGTTGGGGAGAACAGATAACACAAGAATACATGGGTGATCATAACGTTTGTTTATTTTTTGGGTATACAGGGTTATGATAACATTACTTAGAAATTACAATGGCAAGGAAGTGAGTTCAACCGGATTCAGAATGGCTGGCTACATAATACCCTCCTCTTCGTGGGGGTATTATGCTTGATGTTCCGACCTGGTGTTTTGGGGCGTTGACTCGTTGGTGAGTTCTTTCGTTCTTGTTCTGGCGTGACTTGATCCAGTGCCGCGACTCATCGGCTTGGAATATTCGTCTTCGCCTTCTTCTGCTTCTTCTGGGGTACAGGCGATGTCTCTTGCTGGCGTTTTCACGGTAATTTACTTCCGTCTTCGTTATGTAAGGCCCATCCCTGGGCCTGAAGTGCGAAAATTAAGATGTTTCCCTCAGAGCTTGTTTAACAGAGTTGGTGGAGGTACTGCCACCATTTCATGGATCTGTTGTCTGGAGTTTTGGTGGGGTGTATCTGGGCAATCATGTGAGCCTTGGTGTTGGGTTCCCATCATGCTGTGAACATTTCATCCGGGTATCTCATCCGAATGGCATTGTCGGCGCTGTTGGACCATTTCACTAGGTGGATAAAGGGCGTAGTTGACATGGTGGCGGCTGAGGTAGACAGGAACTCGGCAGGGGTGTTGTCCATGGTGGTGGGGGCTGGTTGAATGACCTTCCTAGCTCCATCAGCCGGAAGGTCATGACCTCTTGCAGACGTGAAAGTAGCAGGTAGGCTGGTTGGTTGACAGGGGGGCAAGTTTTGTGTGTGTGGAGTGGAATTTGTGTTAGTTTCAGGGTGTATTTGATGGATTTCTGATTGCTGGAGAGGGCTAATTGTTTTTATTTGGTGGTGAGGGTATGGATGTGTGTCAGGAGTTTGGATTGCTGACAATGTCTGTGTGAATCGGTCGGGTGGTTTGCTTAATCGACCTGATTTAGTGCGAATAGTTCCGCGGAGAGGGGTTTCAGTACTGGCGGTGGATGATGGCGACGGGGATGCTGGTTTAGTATTGGGAGTGGAACGGGGAAGAGATAGAGGTATTGGAGTATAATTTGGAGAGTGTGTTGATGTTGGAGATAGAGGTGTTTTTTGTATGGTCGAAGGAAATGGAGATGTAGTTGGAGGAGATAGACGAGGTGGTGTTGTTGTTTGTCAAGGTAGTGAAAAGGAAGTTGAAGGTTGAGATGGTGAATATGGGGTAAGGATAGGAGGGGAAGGTGAATTTTGAGGGGTGGTAGGGAGAGACATTGTTTTTGGCAGGTGAGGCAGAGAGGTTGGTGAGGTTATGTGAGGTGGAGATGATGTTGGTAGAGGGATGATTGGTTTTGAAATTGGCGGAAATTTAGCCTTGATGGATAAAGGCTGGGGAGGATGATGTTGAGGGGAGGAAGAAGGTGATCTTGAAGTGGAGCGTGGAGGAGCAGAGGAGGAAGTTGACTTGGAGGGTGAGGTGAGTGGTGACGTCGTTGGGCGGCGTTTCTTTGCAGGTGGTGAGGATGTGGGTGAGGATTCTGGAGAAGGATGAGGCTGGGGAGTGGGTTTTTTTCTTAGTTTGGACCTGATGGGTGTGGGAATTATGGATTTCTTAAATTTTTCATGCGGTCTTAGTTTATAGCGGGAAGTGGTGGTTTTGGGGGCAGGAGTGGTAGTAGGTTTACGTTTGAGAGCATCTGAGGTAGGGGGGCTGGTGGTGATGTTACGAGAAATTTGAAATGGGGGTGGTCTTCTTGGTGTATGTTGGATTATCTGTTGCGTGATTTGCGTGTTAACTTTTGGAATGGTGAGAAGCAAGGGGAGCATATTGACTAACGGAAAGTTAGGAGACCCCGGGCCTTCCTTAGCATGAGGTGTGATGGTTGTTTTTTATGGTTTTGGAGTTTGGTTTTGTTCTGCTGGTGGTGGTGGTATGGTATCACGCTGAAGGGGTGAATATCTTCTCACGAACCTGTTTCGGTAAGTTCTGAACTCCCCGTGGTAATTGATGATGACTTGGAAAGGGTTGGGTATTTTCTCAATTGAGTAGGGGCCCACATATCGTGGGCCAAGTTTGTTAATGACAGGTAACTTGGTGACCATGACGGTGTCACCAATAGCAAAGGGGTTTTGAGGGTTGGAGACGTCGGTGGTGACATCTTGACAGGCTTGTGCAGTGTGTAGGGTATTTTTTAATTGTTGGAGGGGGTCTACGGGATACTGGGTGGACGGGGGAATGGCCAGATGTCGGAATGGTGCCACTCCGTAGACGCGTTCGTGGGGAGATATTCCATCTTCTCGGGGGCAAGAATGTAGACCCCATTGAATCATTTTTATCTGGCTGGGCCAGTCAGTGGATTGTAAATCGATAATTTTCGTTCTTAGCTGATTGTTAATAGATCGGTGGCTCCGTTCACCTATGGCGTTCCCGTGTGGCCAATAAGGGGAAGAGTGTTTCACCTTTATTCCACATTTGGAGGTGAAGGCTTACCCTATTTGTCCTGTGAATTCTGGGGCGTTGTCAGACAGCAGGTCTAGGGGTAGTCCGAAAGCAGGAAAGATTTCGGTGGCGAGTAACTCAGCCACTGTTATTGCTGAATGATCTTGCTTGGACAGGCGATCAAGAACTTTGAGTACACGTCCACGAAAGTAACGATGAAACGTTTTCCGTGACTGGGTGGAAAAGGTCCCATGACCTCCAATGAAAGTATTTGCCATGGCTTATGGGCAGAGATGGTCCCGGCTGGTCGTGGGGTTCTGCACCTATCTTTTCCCATGGCACAGGATTTGCAGGCCTCGGTTACCCGTTTTGCAATACCTGAAGGATTAACCGTCCAGTATTGACGTTGGAACACCTGGAGCATCTTCTTTTGTCCCAAATGGATACCATTTCCCTCATGAATAGAGATCATGTATTCCTGGGCCATGGTTGGTTCGACAATAATGTGTCCAGACTCGGTGGTCAACTGATCACCCCCTCGACAGATATGTGAACAAATGTGACGAGGGATCCACTTAGGCTTGAGTCTCTTCTCCCAGAGTTGCAACATGGTGGGCTCTGGTGGTGAGGGTTTTTCTGTCGGGGTAGGTAAGTCTTGGTCAGTGGGCTGTAGTGCGGCTAGAGGGGGGGGGGGGGGGGGTGACGATGCTGGGACAGGTAAACATGACAAAGCGTCCGCGTTGGTATGTAGCTTTCCGGGCCTATAATGGATTTCGAAATCGTACTCCTCTAAGGTTTCTCTCCATTGTACCAAGAGGGCAGAGCTGGTTTCGCAACGTCTAAGCCATTGCAGGGACTGATGGTCCGTGATGACGTCTAGTTTAGCTCCTAACACAAAAGATCTAAAGTGGTTCAGGGCCCAGGTGACGCCTAAGCACTCGCGCTTGTTGGCTGCGTAGTTTTGTTGTGAAGCATTCAAGGTCGAACTGGCGTATTCTATGACATGCTCCTTGCCGCCTTGTACCTGAGCTAGTACTGCGCCAATGGCGTATAAAGAAATATCGGTATATAATCGGAAAGGTTGTTGGTAGTCTGGAAAAGCTACAGTCGGGGCTTGCACTAATTTCTCCTTCAATGTTTCAAATGCTAAGTTGCGTTGAGAGGTCCATTCGAAAGGGGTGTCTTTATGGGTCAATTGATGGAGGGGCTGAGCAATCTCGGCGAATTTTGGAACAAATCTTCTGTAGTAGGTGGCTAATCCTAGAAAAGACCTCATTCCTTTCACTGTGGTGGGTGGCTGTTGATTAGCGATAGCTGAGAGTTTCTTAGGGTCAGGGGAAATGCCTTGTGCGGAAATGACGTGTCCCAAGAATCCTACAGTGTTTTTCGCAAGTTCGCACTTTGAGGGTTTTAATTTTAGCACGGCGTCTCGGATGCGTTGTAACACCTGACGAAGCCTTTGAAGATGTTCTGACCAGGTTTAAGAGTAGACGATGACGTCGTCGAGGTAAGCCAGACAGGTTTCCCAAGTAAGTCCTTTGAGTATGGACTCCATTAATCGGGAAAAAGTGGCGGGACCGTTGCATAATCCAAAAGGCAGCACGTTGAATTCGTAGAGATGTCCTCCACTGGTCGAAAATGCTGTCTTCTGTTGGTGCTCGGGGGTTATGGGAACTTGCCAGTATCCGGCCTGTAAGTCTAGCGTGTAAACCATTTGGAGCCATGTAGAGAATCAAGGGAATCATCGATTCTAGGCAATGATGTGGCATCCTTAATTGTGGCGTCGTTGAGTCGGCGATAGTCCACGCAAGACCGGGTGGAGCCGTCTTTCTTTTTCACCAGGACGACTGGGGATGACCAGGGGCTGACGGAGGGAGTGGCGATACCGGCATCCAGCATGTCTTGGACTTGCTGCTCTTCCTCTTTTCGTTGCACCGGATTTTTCCAGCGGGAAGGCTGCCGCAGACGGGGTCCTGTGGTGTGGATGGAGTGTTCCTCTACGGTGTTCTTGCCGATTTCGGTCGAAGTTTGGGCGAAAACATCATGAAACTCAAGGAGGAGTTGTCTCATCTGCTGTTGTTGGTGTTGGGTCAACTTTTCGGGAACATGGGGCAACATGGGCGACTGCTGATTTTTTTCTGGAATTGGGGCGACCTCATCAAAGGTTTCTAAGTCGCCTATTATGAGGCCTTGAGGTAATGTCAGTTTCTCATCCGAGATGTTGGCAATGAGGATGGCATTGTGTCGGGAGGATAGGATGGTGGGCTGGATCCTACACCGGTCGGGTCCTTCAGAAATACCGGTGGGGGTCAAGATTATGACGGGCTTCGGCATAGGTCGGATTCTCACCCATTTTTCATGTTGAGGGGGAATCTCGGTTCTTTCGTAGGTCATGGCAGGACTAATTATGGTGGAGGGGTGCACAGACTGAAAATATTTGGTCTGGCAGGAGATTATACTGGGCGGGTTAACTTTTGATTGATGTCCTGCCTGTTGGGTATCGTAATTATGGGCTTCAGTAGCAATGGAAGAGTTAGGGAAAAGGTCACAAAGATCATGTTGGGCTTCAGTAGCAATGTTCACTCCAGGGGAAGTGATCTCTGGGTCAGGAAAATGAGAAAATAGAGCTTCAGTAGCAATGTTATAACAGTGCCCACCATTGGGTGCACGTTCAGAACCCTCGGTTGGAGTTTCATTTGGTTGATGAGCAAGGTTGACACTTGGGCGGTCGTTGGTGGTGAGGGGCTTCTTACGACTGTGGTGGTGACAATTTGGGTTGGTGAATGCTGGCTTGGAATACTTGTAGCCTTGTGGTTATACCTTCTTCTTTTGCTGTTTACTAGGATTCGGGGAACTCAGTTGTTTTCTTAACCCTTATTTAGCCGGCTAGGCGGTATATTTGACCGTGCCGCACAGCGTTTTTTTTTTTTTACCATAAATGGGGTTGTTTCCGTGCTCTTTTTCATGCATAAACAAGACCCAAAGCGTAATACAAGTATGTATCTCTGAAAGGGCGTAAATTGAGCTTTCCAATGACACCCGAACCATCCTTCTACGATCACTGGTTGTCTTGCAACGATCGTGCAACCGAAGGGCAAAATCGCTAAAATACAGTAATTTCTTTATATAATTACATATGTAGCAAGGGAGTGAGGGTGGATGTAAGTGGAGTGAATCTTAGTAGGTCCACGGCGGCCGTGGCGAGCGGTCATGAGGTAACCCATGCTCCTCCAGTCACTCGTCTCTCTCTCAGAGCCAATATTGCGCCAAAATTGCACTCGGACTTAAGGCGGGCCCTGCCACATAGTCCAAATTTTTCGATTCGGACTTAAGTCGGGCCCCGATCTTTAAGGGTTAAGATTGGTTTAGGAACCTGAGGTTTTTATAGATTTTTTTCTTTTTAATTGGACCGGTCGTTGCCCGCAGTCCACTTGGGCTTGGAGCTTCTGAAGTAGGTCCAATCCCAAATATCCGTCGTAGTGTCTGCATTCCGAATGGAACACCACAAAAGGATGGTAACAGTGCGCATGTTCGGCAGGAGTGGTTATTTGGAGGGGGAGAGTTTCCCCTCTGATGTGAAGAGGGTATCACCTGCACTAATGAGATTTGAGGTGGTAGGTTGGAGATTGCCAAATCTTTTCTTGTGTTTTACATAATAGGAATTAAATAAACACGATCGAGCAGCGCCAGTGTCGATCAGTAATCGGCCGGGAACGCCCTTTATCTTGGCTAGGTGATATATGGGAGGTGGGCGCTCACTTTTCGACTCCCCCGCCGAAGCCATGGTGGGCGGGGGAGAACTTAAAAATCCGGGGATTCTGTTTCTTCTTCTCCTTCTACAAGGCCGAGGTGGTCCTCCTCCGGGTACGTCTGAAGGACGTCCTCTGTTTCCGCGGTCTCATTTATTTCCTCTTCTGGCAGTTCTTCCTCATTCGCGGAAATTCTGGGCTGTATGGCTCGGTTAGATTTGGCGGAGTCACGGATGAAATGGAGAGGGCACCGGGAATTACAAGCAGAAAAGTCATATGGGTTAATGATAACTAGAGGGTGTGGTTTACCTGGGCGTTGATATTGGTTGCGGGGAAACACTCTCTTCAGCTGGTGTGGTTTGAAGGCTGGTCTGCTTGGCTGGTAGTACCCGGGACAGTGGTGGATGGAGCAGTTTGTCGGTTGTACTGGGCCTGTTCACAAGCTCAGTATGGTAATTGTGGGTGCGTGGTGAACCTTTTAATCGCTGCAATCATCGGTTTCTTGGGTTGGGAGGCTAATATCCTCCGTATGGTCACTATATCCCGCTGAAAACCTACGGGATCGTGAATGGCAAAATATTCTTGTACTGCTGAGGGTAGTACTTGCACTAAATGCACTAGAATATGCTGCTCTTGCATATCTCTAGTCAACATAGGGAATGCGGCCCTTACTTGTTGATTGATGCTTGTGATAGTTGCATCAAGGTCACCATCATACTTGATGTCCTTGATTTTGTTGTGTGCTACAAATACACCTAGAGAACGCTTAATTGCCTCAATCACCATGGGTTTGAACGCATCCCAGGTGAGTGCAGGGGTTATCTGCGGGGCTACAAGGGAAACGGCCTTTCCCAAGTGCGTAAGAAGGACGGCTATTTTTTCGCGGTCCGATGTATAAGCTAAGTCTAGCACTGGTTTTACTATGTTCATATACACTTCAATTTCATACGTCTCCCAATCATATTTGGGGATGGGAATGTGAGAGCGTGGAGCGGCCATATTTATGTAGTATCTTTATCTCTGTTTCTTTTTCCAAATATGTTCAATATATTGAATTCTTCCGTCCGAATAGAGAACCACCGCTGCCACAAATGTTATGCCCTGATTTTATGCAGGTTTAACAATTGGATATGGTGAGTTCTACTCCACTGGGACTTCCAAGTTCAAATACGTACATATAATATGAAAGGAAAACAGAGGATAAGTATATCACAAGATATGGTTTAATAATACAACTTTATTTCTCTTGCACTATATTGGAGAAATAACCTGGAACTGAACACATAAGGACACGTATCACTGCCAGTGAATAGCACTTAATTTTATCACTGACTCCTAGCACAGTCGCGGAGCTAGATAGGGACCACTTATTACTGACCAACTTCACTAAATCTTCGAGAGAGTTTTTAAGACACTGGGGTAGACGATGGAGAAATGTTTCTAGTAGTGGGGTGACCACTGTCGCTTTCTTTCAGGAATGTCACAGTGTTTAAAGTTCAAGGTCGAGTACCCCCATGGGTATGCAGCTGGGTTGTATAGAAAATGAGGGGTCACGGGTAGACTCTGAAATATTTTCTCGCACTTTGGTAAATTCCGGCAGTCGCTGAAGTCTCAAAAACAGGTTAAAATGTATTCATTCAAAATGGATGGCAAATTTTGATCCGTATCACTCGTACTGTATAGGAGTACAACTCGTGGCTTTAGGACCCGCTTATTAACACTGGTGCGGATGTATACGTATTTAAGCCACTTTTGGGGGAACTCTGCTTATTTTGTACACTCGACACTTTTCCCACTTGTCACTCTATCTTCTTCTCTTGGTCTCCCGGCGTGGTAACTTCTCGATGGATGTCTCCAGTGGACACTTCTGGAGGTGATTGATTCTCGTTGGCTGCTTCCCCGTAGGCCGTCTAGGTGGGCCGGCTGTGTGAAGTAGTTACAGATGGGTTGATTGGGCTTGAGATCTTAAGTATGGCTCCGTAACATATAGTAACCGTCTGGCGAATTACTGTTGGGCACCATACCGAACTAACGCGAGCATTTCAGAGGTAGGAGAAACTACTCGACTGTTCTGCTCAGTATATCAACCGTTGATGAAGTCCTGTTAAGGTACTCTCGGACTAGGATCTTAAATATCGAGCTTATGTGGATGGTATTGGACGAACGCAGTTCATCATCACTATAACTACAACCATCATCACTACTATTATCACCATCATCACTGCTATTACCATCATCCCCACTATTACTGCCATCACTTCTATTGTCAACTTAACCTAACTTAACCTAACAGATGTGGGGCGAGATGTTTTCGGCCCCAGAACGCCATCATTGCTGGGGGGGGGGGGGGAGGGCAAAACTATATTTTTGATCTAAAATCATAAATATTGCACAAATTCATTTTTTTTTAATTACTGACGCATTCACGCACCGATTGTTCGTGTGAAGTTTAGTGAAAATCTGTCGAACGGTCTGGGAGGAGTTTCCGGACAGACAGACAGACAAGACAGACAGACAGACATTTCGGCCGGCATGTACCACTATAAGGGGGGGGCGATACCACTCTGCTTACGCAGAGTTGATAATAAAGTAGACGTGCCGTTTTGCCCAAAATCAAAACGGCTTACCCAACTCTGCTAAGGGTTACCATCATTACTGTACTAATATTACCACCATCATCACTACCACTATCATCATCACTACAATTATCACCATCACTACTATTTCCATCATCACTAAAATTACCACCATCATCACTACTACTATCATCACTACTACTACTCTCACCATGACCAGCATCCCCACTGTTACTACCATCACTTTTAATGTCATCTAAACTAACTTAACCTAACTTAACTTACCAAATGCGGGGCGACTTGTTTTCGGGTCGTCATATCCAGTAACCATCACCAATATCACCAATACTTTCAACATAACTACTACTATCCTCATCATCTACTACCATCATCACTGCTACTATCACCACCAGCTATCACAACTAGTGTCACAATCATGACTGTTGGCTTGGGGGGGGGGGGGGGGCCCTGGTGGTTTTGGGAGGGGAGGGGGGGGGGGGGAACCATATTTTGGACCTAAAATCATAACTATTGCACATTCAACAAATATTTGTTTTAATTACCGTCGCATTCACTCACCGATTGTTCGTTGGAAGTTTGTGTGAAAATCCGTCGAACGGTCTAGGATGAGTTTTCGGAAAGACAGACATACGTCTCACTATTATCATCACATCTGAGACATGTGTATGATGTGTGCCCCTACGGGGCACACACATACACAGGGAATAGGTACAGGGTGGGCAGTGGGGGTCCTGAAAAGAGGGGAGGGGCGGGGCTAGTTGGGGGGGGTGGTGGGGGGGGGGGGGGGTTGGGGTGGGGGGGGGGGGGCTAGTTTGGGGGGGGGGGTGCAAAACCATATGTTGGACCTAAGATCATAACTATTGCACAAATTCATTTTTTGTTTTTAAATTACCGTCGCATTCACGCACCGAAGGTTCGTGTGAAGTTTGGTTAAAATCCGTCAAACGGTCTAGGAGGAGTTCTCGGACAGACAGACGGACAGACAGACATTTCGGTTTGCATGTACCACTATACGGGGGGCGATACCACTCTGCTTACGCAGAGTTGATAAACACACTTACAAACCATTTTAATATAAAAATATATAATAAAGTAGACGTGCCGTTTTGCCCAAAATCAAAATGGCATACCCAACTCTGCGATGGGTTACCATCATCACTACTAATACCATCATCAATCACAATCAACATAATCACTACTACTGCCATCATCACTACAACTGCCATCATCACTACAACTGCCACAATCATCCCAAGTACTGTCATCATTACCATTACTATGATCATCATCACTACTACAATTACAATTATCACTGCTACTCTCACCATCATCACCATCCATTGTCACTAGCATCTTAATCACTATCATCATTGATACTACAACTATCAACCATCATTACTAATATCATCACCACCATCATACAATCATCATTACTACTGTTAACATCATCACTACTACTATAACCATCATCATTACTACTGTCACAAATATTACCATAATTTATTCTACTGTCACCATCATCACTACTACTGCCATCATCACCATTACTATGAACTTCATCATCACAACTATTGTCATCATCACTACAAATTTCACCATCCTCACTACTACTCACCATCATCACTAATACTCACACCATCGTCACTACCATCATCACTACTGTCGTTATTAACACTACAACTATCATCATTACTTGTCACCATCATCACTACTATTATGACCATCATTACTACTACTGTCACCATCATAATCTACTACTGTCATCATCACTACTGTCATCATCATCAATACAACTACAACCATCATCACTACAATTATCACTATTATCACTACTATCACCATAAATCCAAATATTACTACCATCACTTCTAATGCCAACTAAACTAACTTAACCTAGCAAATGTGTAGCGAGATGTTTTCGCGAATGCATTCTTAGTGTGTGAGCCCCTTAGGGGCTCACACACTAAGAACGCTATCATTGCTGGGGGGGGGGGGGTGAGGGGGGGTCGGGAGGGTTTTGGGGGGAGGGTGGTCCGGGAGGTGGGGGGGGGAACCATATTTTGGACCTAAAATCATAACTATTGCATAAATTCAAAACATCTTTTTTGACTGACGTTTGCATTCACGCAACAAATGTTTGTGTGAAATTTGGTGAAAATCCGTCCAACGGTCTAGGAGGAGTTCTGAGACAGACGGACGACGACGACGACGACAGACATTTTTTTCGTGTGGTACCCACTATACGGGGGGGGGGGGAATACCAAACTCTGCTTAACCCGTAGAGCCCCAGCGACGCGCCTGACGCGTCGGCGATGTATGTAACGCACAGCCCCAGAGACGCGCCTGGCGCGTCACCCTAATTGCGCCGACCGTAACCTCAGGTGTAGCCACTCAAGAGGGCTCAGATTTGTATGGGAACTGCGTACGTATCCCACGCAACCGTGCCGATGGTTGAAAACTCTCAAAGTCCACGTGCGTGCGCGCGAGCGTGCAATAACCTGTTTTTTTGGGATAATTGCCTTCAATTGTTTACTCTTGTAAAATCCGTTTTCGGGGGCTCTGTAGGACAATTTTTTAAGCTTTTTGAGCAGTTTTTCGTGGTTTTTCCTTCATTCCTAACCCATTCGCTATTGTTTCTGGAATAAAACCATTTTTTGAAAACCGGCCGGGTTCTGGTGCGCAAACATTACAAAACTAGCCGGGGCTCCACGGGTTAAGCAGAGTTGATAACAAAATTATATAACAGGAGTTGTTGTTCTGCAGATTATACCGTTACTTTATCATATCATATACACAATTAATTTAATGCAAATCTTACAAATCTTTAATATCACCTGCTCTACCATTATTTTCAATATCAAGAAAATTAAACCTATTTTTCTCTAACATAGCGTTAGCTATATGAAGCTTAGTTGACTTGAGGTTGAAATGATCGATCATCATGGATCGCATCGGAGATCGGCCCAACATTCTTGACCTGTTTCTAACTTCTAACCCTTCTTCTTATACTGTCGATCTTTTCTCTCATTTGGGCTCCTCCGACCATAAACTTATCTCTGTCCCCTGTCCTATCTCTCCAGTACAGCCACCCGATCCTCCTAGCCGGCGGCGCTTGTGGCACTTTGGCACTGCCGACTGGGAGGCTCTTCGGCAGTACTTCTTTGATTTCCCATGGAATGATTTCTGCTTCCATGGCCGAGGACCCTCGGAGAGTGCTGAACGCATTACTGAGGTAATCCTATCGGGCATGGAAGCATACATTCCATTCTCTTTCTCTCAGTCTAATGCTAAAAAATCTTAGTTTACTCACGCCTGTTCTACTGCTGTCCGCAATAAGGAGGAAGCATTCAAACGGTACCGACGCCTTAAAACTCAAGACTCTCATTCTTCATATGTTTCTGCCCGGAATCAAGCCAAATCTGTTCTTCGACTTGCCAAACACTCTTTCATCAATAATAAATGCACTGAACTATCCAACTCTAGCTCTTCCCAAGCTTTCTGGCATCTAGCCAAAAACCTCTCCAACAATTTCTCTTCCTCGTCTTTCCCTCCCCTTTCCCACTCTGATGGCACAACCATCACTTCTTCCTCTGACAAAGCTAAACTCTTCGCTCAAACTTTTGCTAGAAACTCCACCTTGGATGATTCCGGTGCTATTCCTCCCTCTCCGTCCTCCTCTCTCTTACTTATGCCTAATATCCTAATCTCTTCTATAGATGTACTTTCTACCCTCTCTGGGCTTAACACTAATAAGGCGTACGGTCCGGACGGTGTTCCTCCTTGTTGTTCTCAAAAACTGTGCTTCCGTGCTGACTCCCTGCCTAGGCAAACTCTTTCGTCTCTGTCTATCCTCTAACGTCTTCCCTTCATGCTGGAAGTTTGCTCACATTCAACCTGTCCCAAAGAAGGGTGACCGCTCTCAACCCTCCAACTATCGTCCAATTGCTCTTATCTCTTGTCTTTCTAAAGTTTTTGAAACTATTCTTGCTTCCAAATTTCTTAAGCATTTCTCTTCTCATAATCTGCTCTCAGATCGCCAGTATGGCTTCCTTAACCCTTAATTAGCGGCTCACCACATAAGTCGTATTTAATAAAGCTGGACTATGTGGCGGCGCTCGACATAGGTCGAGTGGCAATTTCAGCACGTAATGTTGCTGAGAGAGAGAAACAAGTGGTGGCAGGAGACTAGCGAGCGTATGACTGCTCCAGACCACCGCGGCGAACCTACTGACACGAATCTCAGCTCCCTCCTCCCTCTCTCACTCGCTACATACTGAATTATATGGGGAAAGTACCGAATTACATGCTTTTTGCACTCGCGTTGCACGGTTATTGCAAGAAAACTAGCCATCATAAAAGGATCGTTATGGTGTCATTCGAAAGCTCTGTTTATGCCCTTTCAGGGATAGGTACTTGTTTTACGTTCTGGGTCTTATTTAGGCATGAAAATGATCACGTAAACAGCCCTATTTTGGCTAAAAACACCCCGCTGGGCGGTACATATAAATAAACCGCATAGGCCGCTCGTAAGGTGTTAAGGGTCGCTCTACTGGTGATCTTCTTTCATATCTTACTAACTCTTGGTCATCCTCCTTTCGGGACTTCGGTGAGACTTTTTCTATTGCACTAGACATATCGAAAGCCTTCGATAGAGTCTGGCATAAATCTTTAATTTCTAAACTACCCTCCTTCGGTTTCTATCCCTCCATCTGTGCCTTTGTCTCTAATTTTCTTTCCGGCCGTTCCATAGCTGCGGTTGTGGACGGCCATTGTTCACTTCCTCACCCTATAAACTCCGGTGTTCCTCTAGGCTCTGTCCTATCTCCTATTCTATTTCTAATTTTTATAAATGATCTCCTTAACTGTACCTTAATTCCCATCCATTCATATGCAGACGACTCAACCTTACACTACTCCATTAGTTTTTCAGAACGCCCCAGCCAGCAATCCCTCAACGACAAACGTAATGAAGCCATAGAACTCTGATCTAAATACTATTTCCAATTGGGGCAGAGAAAACCTTGTTAACTTTAATGCTTCCAAAACCCAATTTCTCCATCTATCTACCCGTCAGGATCTCCCAGCGGACTATCCCTTATTCTTCAACAATACAAAAATTGACCCTTCATCTTCTCTCAATATTCTTGGTGTCTCTTTTTCTTCTGCTCTCATTTGGAAGGACCATATTACCAGTCTTGCTAAGGCAGCCTCCCAGAAGCTGGGTGTGCTCAACCGCCTTAGGGGGTTCTTTTCCCCTGCACAGCTTCTTGCTCTGTACAGGGGCATTGTGCGCCCTTGTATTGAGTATTGTTCACATGTGTGGGGAGGTTCCTCTCACACCGCTCTCCTAGACAAAGTTGAAAGGAAGGCCTTTCGTATCATTAACTCCCGTCCACTCACCAACTCTCTGCAATCTCTCTCTCTCCGCCGCAATGTTGCATCTCTCTCGCTATTCTATCGCTACTATAATAATCAGTGTTCCTCAGAGCTATCCCAGTGCATACCACCTCCTTTACGTAGGGCACGTGGTACCCGTCTTGCAACTCAATCCCACCCCTACTCTGTGCAACTCTCCAACCCAAGAGTGAAACGTTACTCTCAAACTTTCTTCTACTCAACATCTGAGCTCTGGAACTCTCTCCCAGAATCGGTCTTTCCCTCTTCCTATGACTTAAATTGATTCAAACTCCGTGTGTCCAGGCATTTTGGCTCGAACGTCCCTTGATTTTGGCCCTGTCACTCTTTCAACTATGGGGGAGGCACTCGCTATAGGCAGTTATGCCTTTTGCCTCCCTCAATCACATAGAAAAAAAAAAAAAAAAAAGAAAAAGAAAAGGAAGACTTAAATTCGGTGTCCCAGTGGACATGGGAAAACAACATACAGTTTAATGAAATTATAATGTCGTTAAAGAGAATACAAATTATATAACAAAATGCACTCACATAAAATACCTTGGGGTGATAATGTCTGAATATGTGGTATTCAAAGAACATAACCATGTCAAAGTTGCAGCTGCGAAATGGCTACCAGGTTGGATTCTATGTCCATGTAAAACATGCGGTAAATTACCTTTGAGAATGCTCTTCAAATCCCTGGTGCTAACGAAGCTAGAATACTGTAACGTATTAGCATCCCCATGCAAATCAGGTGAAATAAATGACTTAGAGAGTTTACAAAGGAACTTTACCTCACACTTGAACTCAGTAAAACAGTTAGGCTATCGGGAATATTTAATACCACTGGAGCTGTAGTTGTTGGAGTGTAAAAGGGAACGTTACTTAATAATATACTCATGGAAAATCGCAGAGGGCTTAGTACCAAATGTACTCACCCCGACAGTCATGAAGTTCAGTGATATAGGCATGCGATAACCCCAGAATGAAAAATCGGGGTGCTATGGGCTCACTGCAAGAGGGTTGGTTATGAAATAGAAGACCACATTTAAAAAAAAAAAATCCTACAACGAGTAAGAGACATGAGGGGCATCTCTTTAGAATACTTGAAGAGAACCCTCGAAATTAAAACTATTCCAGTTGAGCTCATCTTCTCAGGGGATCGCTTCACCCCTTTGAATAGTCTGCTGCACCAATGTTCAAACCCCAACGAAGGGCGGTGCGCTTCTCGGTGCCATATGCAGAGTGACTAACCCTACATAGGTGAACATAGTTGATTAGCACCACCTCCAGGTTTCCTAACACTCACCCATTGTCTCAATTCCTTGGGGATCTGAGCTGGGCCCAATCCTGTGAAACTTCTACGTGAATGACCTCTTGCATCATCTACAAACAGTCCATGCCTATGTTGATCAATGCTCAATTTCCTGACCCTACTATCGTCTGGCATAAATCTTTAATATCTAAACTACCCTCCTTCGGTTTCAATCCCTCCATCTGTGCCTTTGTCTCTAATTTCCTTTCCGGCCGTTCCATAGCCGCGATTGTGGACGGCCATTGTTCACTTCCTCACCCTATAAACTCCGGTGTTCCTCAGGGCTCTGTCCTATCTCCTATTCTCTTTCTAATTTTTATAAATGATCTCCTTAACTGTACCTTAATTCCCATCCATTCATACGCAGACGACTCAACCTTACACTACTCCATTAGTTTTTCAGAACGCCCCAACCAGCAATTCCTCAACGACAAGCGTAATGAAGCCATAGAACTCTTAAATTCTTATCTAAATACTATTTCCAATTGGGGCAGAGAAAACCTTGTTAACTTTAATGCTTCCAAAACCCAATTTCTCCATCTATCTACCCGTCAGGATCTCCCAGCGGACTATCCCTTATTCTTCAACAATACAAAAATCAACCCTTCATCTTCTCTCAATATTCTTGGTGTCTCTTTTTCTTCTGCTCTCATTTGGAAGGACCATATTACCAGTCTTGCTAAGGCAGCCTCCCAGAAGCTCGGTGTGCTCAACCGCCTTAGGGGGTTCTTTTCCCCTGCACAGCTTCTTGCTCTGTACAGGGGCATAGTGCGCCCTTGTATTGAGTATTGTTCACATGTGTGGGGAGGTTCCTCTCACACCGCTCTCCTAGACAAAGTTGAAAGGAAGGCCTTTCGTATCATTAACTCCCGTCCACTCAAAAACTCTCTGCAGTTTCTCTCTCTCCGCCGCAATGTTGCATCTCTCTCGCTATTCTATCGCTACTATAATAATCAGTGTTCCTCAGAGCTATCCCAGTGCATACCACCTCCTTTACGTAGGGCACGTGGTACCCGTCTTGCAACTCAATCCCACCCCTACTCTGTGCAACTCTCCAACCCAAGAGTGAAACGTTACTCTCAAACTTTCTTCTACTCAACAGCTGAGCTCTGGAACTCTCTCCCAGAATCAGTCTTTCCCTCTTCCTATGACTTAAATTGCTTCAAACTCCGTGTGTCCAGGCATCTTGGCTCGAACGTCCCTTGATTTTGGCCCTGTCACTCTTTCAACTATGGGGGAGGCACTCGCTATAGGCAGTAATGCCTTTTGCCTCCCTCAATCACATAGAAAAAAAAAAAAAAAAAAAAAAAAGATAGTCAACCTTTTGCTGAGATCAACCAACAACTATGCCAGATCTCGAAGTGGGGATCATGCTGAGAGGTGAGCTTTGCTCTGAAGACGATGCTGGCTATGAGGGTTTCTCGTTCCCCCACAACCTTACAAGCAATCTTGGGAAAGGTGCACTTTAAAAATGGTATTCTATCACTTCAATACCACATAAAAATATTTGGATTGGATGCGGACCATGAGCTATGCATTGATCAATACCTCAAGAATGTCACCCATCAAGCCTTCATTCATGTCACTTTACTGCACAGGGTAACAAGATTCCTCAACAAACATACAAACAACTATTGCTCTAAAATGCCCAGATAAATCCTTCCATAGAGTATGTTTTTGTTTTCTTTTCTTTTCCTATGTGAGTGAGGGAGACAAAAGGCAGAACTGCCTGTAGCGAGTGCCGCCCTCATAGTTGAAAGAGTGACAGGGCCAAAATCAAGGGACGTTCAAGCCAAAATGTCTGGAGACACGGAGTTTGAAGCAATTTATGTCATAGGAAGAGGGAAAGACTGATTATGGGAGAGTGTTCCAGAGCTCAGCTGTTGAATAGAAGAAAGACTGAGAGTAACGTTTCAATGTTGGGTTGGAGAGCTGCACAGAGTAGGGTGGGGTTGTGTTGCAAGACGGGTACCACGTACCCTACGTAGAGGATGTAGTATACACTGAGAGAGTTCTGAGGAGAACAGATTATTGTAGTAGCGATAGAATAGCGAGAGAGATGCAACATTGCGGCAAAGAGAGAGAGATTGCACAGAGTTGGTGAGTGGGCTGGAATTTATGAAACGAAAGCCTTCCTTTCTACTTTGTCTAGGAGTGATGTATGAGAGAATCCTCCCCACACATGTGAACAATGCTCAATACAAGGACGCACTGTGCCCCTGTACAGAGCAAGAAGCTGTGCAGGAGTAAAAAGAACCCCTTGAGGCGGTTGAGCACACCCAACTTCTGGGAGGCTGCCTTAGCAAGACTGGTAATATGGTCCTTCCAAGTGAGAGCAGAAGAAAAAGAGACACCAAGAATATTGAGAGAAGATGAAGGATTGATTTTTGTATTGTTGAAGTATAAGGGATAGTCCTCTGAGAGTTCCAGACAGGTAGTAAGTTGGAAAAAGTGGGTTTTGGAAGCATTTAGGGTAACAAGGTTTTCTCTGCCCCAATTGGAAATAGTAGTTAGATCTGAAGATAAGTGCTGTATGGCTTCATTAAGTTTGTCTTTGAGTGATTGCTGGCTGGGGCGTTCTGGAAAATTAATTGAGTAGTGTAAGGTAAAGTCGTCTGCGTTATGAATAGATGGGACTGGATGTACAGTTGAGAAGATCATTTATGAAAATTAGAAAGAGAATAAGAGATAGGACACAGCCCTGAGGAACACTGGAGTTGATAGGATGAGGAAGTAAGCGATGGTGTCCACAACCGCAGCTATGGAACGGACGGAAAGGAAGTTAAAGACAAAGGCACAGATGGAGGGATAGAAACCGAACGAGGGGTAGTTTAGAAATTAAAGATTTATGCTAGACTCTATCGAAGGCCTTCGATATGTCTAGAGCAATAGAAAAGGCCTCACCGAAGTTCCGAAAGGAGGATGACCTAAAGTTAGTAAGATATGGAAGAAGATCACCAGTAGAGTGACCCTCAAGGAAGCCATACAGGCAATCTAAGATTAGATTATGAGAAGAGAAATGCTTAAGAAATTTTGAAGCAAGAATAGTTTCAAATATTTTAGAGATACAAGAGATAAGAGCAATTGGACGATAGTTGGAGGGTTGAGAGTGGTCACGTTTCTTTGGGACAGGTTGAATGAGAGCAAACTTCCAGCAAGAAGGGAAGACATTAGAGGAGAGACAGAGACGAAAGAGTTTGCCTAGGCAGGGAGTCAGCAGGGAAGCACAGTTTTTTAGTACAACAGGAGAAACACCTTCTGGACCATACGCCTTCTTAGTATTAAGCCCAGAGAGGGTAGAAAGTACATCTTTAGAAGAGATTAGGATATTAGGCATAAGTACAAAGGAGTACAAAGGAAATCAAGCAACAACAGATCTAGTGACCCTTCTAGGTTGCTTGGCCTCCAAAACACTGAGGATCAAGTGTCCAAACAGTGGTTTAGAGTGGATAAGGGAACATTGGAAAGGGAATTACTGCCCTGGAACTAATGTCCGTGGCAGGATTAGGAAGTTAGTAGGGGACAGATGGGTTAGTAACTGAGGGGGGGATAAAATAAAGTTATTCATTTACAAACGCAGTCAGTCGCGGGTTTGATGCGAGATATTTGTCTAGGCGGAGTTTAAATGAATCAACGGTGATGCAGTCTATAACGTATCGGGGAAGCCCATTCCACAAGTTGACAACTCGATTGAAGAAGAAATTCTTAGATTCGTGTGAGTTAAAAGATTTACCAATAATTTTGCAACCGTTTCCCCGCGTGTAATTAGATTGGTCGATAGTGAAGTACTTACTAGAGTTCATATTGTCGATGCCTTTGATGATTTTGAACACTTGAATTAAGTCACCTCTTAATCTGCACTGGGTTAAAGGAAATAGATTTAATTCTCGAAGACGCTCTTCGTATGGTTTGTTCTTTAGGCTAGGTATCATTTTGGTAACTCTATGTTGAACTCGTTCTAGCTTGTTTATATCTTTTTGGTAATAAGGGCACCAGGATTGAACGCAGTATTCCAGAAGAGGGCGGACTAAGGAATTGTAAAGGGTTAGGATAACTTCTTTGGATTTATGCTCAAATGACCTGCCTATAAAGCCAATGATTTTGTTTGCCTTCTTAACAACTTCTGAACATTGTTGACTCGGTTTTAAGTTACTCGATATTGTTACTCCCAGATCGGTTTCTCTGTTTACATTCTTAAGCTGAGTGCCATTCATCGAATAGTTTGCTTTCTCATTTAGGTGTCCGATATGTAGTACTTTACATTTATCCGCATTGAAACTCATTTGCCAAATTTGGGCCCAACATGACAATATATCTAGATTGTGTTGCATATCGTCAACTTGTTCTTTTGAGAGTACGCTATTTACAATTTTTGTATCGTCAGCAAATTTTGAGATTGTACAGGTGAGACCCTCATCTATGTCGTTGATGTAAATTAGAAAGAGAATTGGTCCTAGTACCGATCCCTGGGGTACCCCGCTACTTACATTGGTCCATTTAGATGCCTTACCGTTTATGACTACTCTTTGCTTTCTGTCGCTGAGCCAATTTTCTATCCATTTCAACACACCGTCTTGTATTCCATGCACTTTTAGTTTTAGCAGTAAACGTTTGTGGGGAACTTTGTCAAAGGCCTTTTGAAAATCAAGGTATATAATATCTACAGCTTTACTCTCATCGTAGAGGTTGAGGATATCGTGGAAGAAGTCTAAGAGGTTTGTTAAACAGGAACGTTTTTTACGAAAGCCGTGTTGAGTATCTTTAAGTATGTTATTTTCCTCTAAGTGATTTACGAGTCGGTCTCGTATGACCGTTTCTAGCATTTTACATACAACTGAGGTTAAGCTAATTGGACGATAGTTACTGGGTAGGGATTTGCTGCCTTTTTTGAATATCGGTGTTACGTTGGCTAGCTTCCACTGATCGGGCATAGTTCCAGACTGCAAGGATTTATTGAATAGTAATGTCAGTGGTTTGGAGAGCTCATCCTTAGCTTCCTTTAGAACTCTAGGCGAGATTGTATCAGGTCCAGGCGTTTTATTTACCTTGAGTTTATCTAAACAATTCAATACTTCTCTCTCTGTAACGGTGATATTGCTTAGAACATCTGAATTATCAATCTGAATCGGCGATGGTGTAGGGATATCACTGAGGTCTTCTGTTGTAAAAACTGATGCAAAGAAGGTATTGAGGGCATTACTCATTTGTACTTCGTCTTTGGTGTATTCTCCATTTTCATCGACTAACGGTCCAACAGTTGAAGTAACTACTTTTTTCTTTCTGATATAACTATAGAATTCTTTCGGGTTTGTTTTACTTTGATTCGCAATATGTAACTCTAAGGTCTTTTTACTTTGCTTAATTAACTTTTTGGCTTTGCGTCGTAGCTCTACAAATTTCTGCCGTTCTTCGTCATTTTGTGAGGATTTTAATCTATCATTAGCAAATTTTTTAGCAAGCAGGCAGTTTGAAATATCTTTATTCCACCATTTGGGCTTATTATTATGGCCTGGACGCCGTGTTTTCGATGGTATGCAGTCTTGCACTGCTTTTAGGCAAGTGGCTTCGAATAACTTCCAAGATGTATTTATGTCGTTATTGTGAATTAAAAAGCTCCAGTCAGTTTCTTTAAACATAGCTCTAAGTTTATGGAAGTTTGCTTTCTTGAAATTAGGGACTTTTTCGATGCTACTATTTGGTTCGTTACTAGTAAACTTTAAAGTGAAAGTTATCGTACGAGAGAGGGGGGTGGAGAGGGAGGAATAACACCGGAATCATCCAAGGTGGAGTTTCTAGCAAAAGTTTGAGCGAAGAGTTCAGCTTTGTCAGAGGAAGAAGTGATGGTTGTGGAAAAGGGGAGGGAAAGACGAGGAAGAAAAATTGTTGGCAAGGTTTTTGACTAGATGCCAGAAACCTTGGGATGAGCTAGAGTTGGATAGTTCAGTGCATTTATTATTGATGAAAGAGTGTTTGGCAAGTCGAAAAACAGATTTGGCTTGATTCTGGGCAGAAACAAAGGAAAAATTTGATTCTTGAGTTTTAAGGGCGTCGGTACCGTTTGAATGCTTCCTTCTTGTTGTGGACAATAATTTAATACACCTGAGTAAACCAAGATTTTTTTGCATTAGACTGAGAGAAAGAAAATGGAATGAACGCTTCCATGCCCGAGAGGATTACCTCGGTAATGCGTTCAGCACTCTCTGAGGGTCCCCGGCCACGGAAGCAGAAGCCATTCCATGGGAAATAAAAGAAGTACTGCCGAAGAGCCTCCCAGTCAACAGCACACAAGCGCCGTCGGCTAGAAGAATCGGGTGGTCGTACCGGAGTTTATGATCGGAGGAGCCCAAAGGAGAGAAAATATTTATATTATAAGCAGAAGGGTTAGAAATAAGTCAAGAATGTTGGGCCAATCTCCGAAGCAATCCGGGATACGATTGGGTTGCTGGACTAACCGCTCTAGGTAATTTAGGATAGAAAAGATGTAGGCTTGTCCACCAGGTTGGTCAGTGGAAAGAGAGGAGAGCCATTGGCGGTGGTGAACGTTGAAATCTCCTAGGATGGAGATTTCTGTGAAAGGAGAAATGGATAGAATGTGTTTCACTTTAGAATTTAGATAGTCAAAGAATTATGGATAGTCGGTAGAAATAGGGGAGAGATAAACAGTGCAGAAATATTTAGTTTGAGAGTGACAAGAAAGCTTTAGCCAGAGAGTTGAGAATTCATAAGAATCAAAGTTGGGAACACGAGAGAAAGCAAGATTGTTGCGTATGTATACGCAACATGCACATTTGGCTTGAAACTGAGGATGGAGACAGTAGGAGCATACAGAGAAGGGTTAGCTGTTAGTAGTCCCAGACAACTGTGTTTAGGTGAGGAAGAGAAGATCAGGGTTGGCAGAGGAGAATTAGTGAAAGTTAGAGGAAAGGCCACAAATATTGCAGAAATTAATAATAAGAGTAGAAGGTTGTGGTCCGGAGTATTTTGGCGAGTCGTTTTCAGGAGACCGACCAATGGGGGCATTTGTGCCCCCCCCGCCGGGGGGACTCCGAGGCGGGTCGTGATTTCGCTGCTATTTTTTTGTTTTAATCTACTGTAATATGTAAGGTGTTTGTAGTATAATGTATTTATAGGAGGAGAAGGTCTTTTGGAGGGCAGGCTGGGGTTGCCCTCAATATTGATGAGGCAAAGAATGGATCAGCTAGGGAGGCCAGGTGGTGAAACAGGAGTTCCTACTGTCCTTATCAGCCACCTAGCACTCCCCGAGTACCGCCCTGTTCGTCTGGTGCCTAGAGCCTCCTTCTAACAATTCTGGAGGTGGGATTCCCAGTCCCAACCTCCAGGGGCTATCTGCGCCACAAAGTAACAGGCGGTGGGGTCGCCACATCCCTACGCCTGCGCCCTGATATGTATGTCCATTGCAACCATGCATCCTATGAGACTTGAGAAAATTGAACAACGATCCATGCAGCTGGTTGTGGGCACAATAATCACCCATCAACCTCTCATTACAGGATTGGCACCACTTGGGCATCACAACACTGGTAACTTTTCTCAATGCCTAGGTCCACAGAATGTTACGCCTGGCCAGGCTGAAACTCCCTCTGTGAGCTGTTCAGTGATGAACTTGTGATGTCAAGGATCCACGTGTGGAGCCGACTCACAGGAAGCTACACTTCTGCATGAGCTTTCAACCCAGCAGTTGAAGCAGGAATCCCATAGTAGGTGGTGTGGGATCCTTCCCACTCACTACTGCTGCTCACAACATAAATTAACATTCTCACACATGTATACATAACATATTTCCTTTTAATGTCTTTTGTATCATTAAGCTTTAGACAAAAAGTGTAGGATATTATATTGTAATACCCTATGTATTAAAATATGTATGGGAGTAATGTGCTGTGGGTATACTGTATATGTGCTGGAAAGTGTGAAAAGGAACACCTTGAGGTGGTTTGGTAATGGTGAGCGTTCGAAGAGTGATATAATTATTATAAGAATGTATGAAAATGAGGTGGAAGGCCAGGGAGGGAGAGGGAGACTGAGAATGAGAAGGGATGATAGATTTTATAGGTATATGAATGAAAGTGGTGTGGGGTTCACAAATGACAGAGGAGCATAAAGGCGTTCCATTCGCGGCCACCCCTTCGGGGATTAAGCTGCCTGATATTAGATATTTAAATATATTAATACATGAATTAATTATAAATAAGAGAGAGAGAGAGAGAGAGAGAGAGAGAGAGAGAGAGAGAGAGAGAGAGAGAGAGAGAGAGAGAGAGAGAGAGAGAGAGAGAGAGAGAGAGGGAGAGAGAGAGAGATAGTTAAAGAGAGAGAGAGAGAGAGAGTAATATCTTCCAGACAATCAAGCCTCCAGGATGGGCTTCTGAGAGCTCATTTGCACCTCAGTTAAAAAGGCAAGATTGACTAGCCTACACAGTCAACTAGATTCACCTTTTTTCTAGACCTCATTTCTGTCGAGCTCATTTATCTCAATTTTTCTGGAACATGTATATACTGTATGCCTTTCTCTTTATCCACTCATCATAATATGTCTAACTGCCTATGTTGCTAATAAGGAGACAATTTTTTATACTTTATAATTTACACATTTCTCTTTCGTGAGCCTCTCTCTCTCTCTCTCTTTTGTCGGAGGGACAGGGTTAGCCCGTCTTTTAGGGAGTAGCATCCCTACGAATCTGAGCTACATCTACTCATATTCCTATAATTAGTCTACTTCTTCCATATTCTTTACACACTCACACAATTAACTTAATATTAAGGACCCTACTAGTACCTCATGTGTGGGAAGAGAGGCTTTGGACACCTCTATAAATAACACCATTTAACGCTTACAGGTTGTGAGACTCTGGAATTGGAGGAATTCCAGTTGGTTGGGACAGATAAATGGAGTGTGGCTGCAGTGCCCCCCGATAAGCCCACTCCTAACGTTTAAAGCTTGATCAGTCTCTGTGACCGTTCTGTGGTGCATCTGGCTGCATTGCTCTTAGGTGAGAGAGCTTTACTGCCATGTTGGTTATCAGGCCAACGAAATTACCTGGGTTTGTCTACTGGAATAAGTGTGATATCCCTTGATCACTTGATTCTAGAGTCTGGCCATTTGAAGGGGGTAGTAGTACTTAGTAAGGATTCAGGCTATCGCTGTCACTCTTTTCGGAAAATCAGTGTCATTAGGACATGAGTACTGTTCAGTTGGGAGCTGCGGGACATTGGGACTGTCTGACTTTGGGGAGACCTTTGCTTTTGTGTGACAGGCATAACAAAGTCAGAATCTAGAACAGAACGAACGCCATTGACGAATAGGCGGATCCGGAGTACATGGGTATAATTCACCACCACCTCCCTTTTAATAGTAGTGTATTGTTCATTATAATGCCTTGAAATTAGAAACCCTAAAGTATTTGAATTGTTAGAACAAATTTAAAAATGTGTCAGTTACTGGTACTTCAAAACTTAAAGCAATTTGTGGCAAGTTAGGAGCATTATTATGGCTTTTAAAGGGTTAAAATCGAGTGCAAATGGCCGGGAGTGCAGCGGGCCACACGTCCGACTCCCAGGGCCTACCGCCGCCCACTGACTCACCCTCCCTGTGTTCTCGAGAGGCAGGCAGTGTAGCCAGTAGTGAGCGTAGCTGGAAAAAATATACCGCTATACGCTAAACTCCCATGTTACTGGTACCACTGTAAGAGAACCACGAGTGCAACGTAACTCGTTCTGGTCTCATTTTGAAGCTTTTAGTGCCTAGATTTTTGCTGAATAAATTTCTTTTCATGCAGATACTTGATTTATCATTCAGGAGGGCCTGAATATGCCCAAATAAGCCCAAAACCCCCCGCTAGACAAGGGTTAAGGAAGCCATACTGGCGATCTGAGAGCAGATTATGAGAAGAGAAATGCTTAAAAAATTTGGAAGCAAGAATAGTTTCAAAAACTTTAGATTAGAGATACAAGAGATGAGAGCAATTGGACAATAGTTGGAGGGTTGAGAGCGGTCACCCTTCTTTGGGACAGGTTGAATGAGAGCAAACTTCCAGCAAGAAGGGAAGACGTTAGAGGAGAGACAGAGACGAAAGAGTTTGCCTAGGCAGAGGGTCAGCACAGAAGCCCAACCTCTACCTCCGTGACGGTGTGCACTTAAGCATTAGTGGTAAAATCAAACTTGGTGATTTCCTAAATCACCTTATGTACTGCTTGCTGAGGGCAAGCACAAATGTAGAAAGGAACCCCTTGCAGGAAATGTGCAAAACCTTCATCAACAGTTGATCTCAAACTTCCAAAAAAGTTCCCACAAAAGAAGGAGTTAATCCCACTGAGAGCAAGAATACCTCTCAACAAATGGCAGAGTTCCTCAGTAGATTAAGATATGACCTGCAACTCCCTCTAGATTCTACACCTCAGTTGCCAATTCTGAACCACTAGATAGTGGTTCTTCTACCTCAGGTAAGGATTCACCACATATAGGGAATTAAAACACCTCTGATAGTTTACAGATAAATAGTGTGCAAGATAATGCACTACCCACAGGCACCCCTTTCTCTTCGGGAAACGGGGTAAACTAGGGGATTCTAAGACAAATATGAATCCCCTTAAGCTAGTATTTGTTTACTGCAAGGTCAATTTGGAATAAATTCTTCGAACTTCAGGTATTGTAGTCTACATAATGCTTCGATGTTGTGGATATCATTGAATCCTGGATTCACAGAGATACCAGAGATGATGTTGGGGAATTTAAAATACCTGAATATAGAATGTTCTTTAAAGATCGAGCCATGAAGAAAGAGGGCAAAATTCTTTTGTACATCAGATTTTCTAAAACCAATTGACTGTAAGATTAGGTCAGAACATGAGCTGCTTGGAGTCGACCTCGCATCTAAGTAACTCTATAGGATTGTTCTGGTGTACAGGCCTCCACATCAAAATGTTGAAAAGGATGAACTTCTGTACACAAGACTGAGAGATGTTATCGAGGGTAAAACCAGTGTGATTGTAGGTGACTTTAATTGCCTAGTAAACTGGGAAGCAAAAACTGCCAATGCTGAAGGTAGGCTGCAAGCGTCTTGTGGACTTTGGTAATGATAACATTTTGACGCGGTGGGTGATCAAGCCAACTAGAGACAACATTATACTAGATCTTGAGTTAACCACTGAAGAAGAAAATTTGACCAGTGTATCTGTTGGGGAATCACTCGGAGGTAGTGACCATAATTTAATTAGTTTATCTCTTTGCACCTTTAGCAGCAGACCCACCAGTTCTCAGAGTGCAAAACTAGATATCTGTTGTGTATATTCTGAAAGCGTTCGGGAAAGCATATTAAATCAGATTTGAGGGTGAGGATGTTTAATGTAATTTGGTGTTCATTCAAAGAGCAGTTTATGGATCGACAAGCTGCATTCGTTTCTACTAAACTTACTCAACCCAACAAAATGGTTTACAAGTGACATACCTTCAGCAATTAGAAAGAGAAAGGTTCCATATAGATAGGCCAAAAAAAGTCAAGACAAAAGAGATTTATATTCCTTCGAAAATATGTATAGAGGAGTGAAATTTATTATAAAGGAGGCACAGCGGAATGAAGAACTCAGGGTTGCAACCCTATGCAAAGAGAGTCTTAAGGAGTTCTTCAGCTAGGTGAACAGCAGGAAGCCATTAAAAAGTAGCATTGGACCTCTAAAGGATCCAACAGGCCAACTACAAAGCTCTGACTGTGATATAGCTAAACCCCTAAACAACTAATTTGCCTCAGTATTTACAAGGGAAAATACCAGTAACATGCCAAGTCCAGGATCAGTACATGAGGGTGAAGTTCTTAGCAGTATTAGATGTACCTCATAGGAGGTAGCAAAAATAATGGATAAGTTAAATAGGTTCAAGCCATCTGGCCCAAATAGCTTTCTTCCCCGAGTTGTACGAGAAGTGCGATATGAAATTGTACCTTTCTTGGCAGAAATCTTCAACATATCACTAGAAACTGTAGAAGTCTGGAAACAGGCCAATGCAAACCTAATCTTTAACACTCAACGAGCGGCCTAGGCGGTATATTTGACCGTGCCGCCCAGCGGGTTTTTTTTTTACCATTGTGGTTGTTTCTGTGCCTTTTTCATGCATAAACAAGAGCCAGAGCGTAATAGAAGTATGTATCCCGGAAAGGGCGTAAATTGAGCTTTCCAATGACACCCGAACCATCCTTCTACGATCATTGGTTGTCTTGCAACGATCGTGCAACCGAAGGGCAAAATCGCTAAAATACAGCCATTTTGTTACATAATTACGTGTGTAGCGAGGGAGAGAGGGTGGAGTAGAGTGGAGTAAATGTCAGTGGGCCCACGACGGTCGTGGCGAGCGGTCATGAGGTAACTTATGCTCCTCCCATCGCTCGGCTCTCTCTCAGAGCCAATATTGCGCCAAAATTGCACACAGACTTAAGTTGGGCCCCGCCACATTGTCCAGCTTTTTAGATACGGACTTAAGTCGGGCCCCGATAGACAAGGGTTAAAAAAGTGGATCATGAGAGTCCCAAGAATTATAAGCTAATTAGCTTGACTTCTGTCATAGTAAAACTCTTAGAATGGATACTAGTAGACAATTTAGTTACAGATTCCCAACATGGATTCAGGCGGCACCAATCATGTTTTATCAATTTGCTAGAATTTGTCCATGAAATGAATGCTGAGTGAGTACGACAAAGGTAGAGCCATAGATATCCTTTACTTAGATTTTCAAAAACACTTTTTGAGAAAGTACCTCAATGTAGGATAATGTCAAAAGTGAGTGCAATAGGTATCAATACAGGGATCACAAATTGGATAGAAAGTTGGCTAACAGGTAGACAACAACGAGTGGTAATCAATGGTGTTTCGTCAGAGTGATCTCCAGTCACTTCTGTTGTTACACAGGGATCTATTCTTGGCCCACTTCTGTTTGTCATTTATGCCAATGCCATCGATATTGGTCAGTTGAGCGTGATTTCCAAGTTTGCAGATGACAATAAGCTTGGAATGAATGTGAAGGACCTCAAAGGGGTTGAACAGGTAGGATGGACCTCAACAGACTGCGTGAATGGTCGGAGACATGGCAAAAACTTCTAAACTTGGAAAAGTGCAAGGTGATGTATATCGGCCAAGCAGACCCCAAGTCAAGCTATTAGCTATTGGGAATGCCTCTAGAAATGACTGACTTGGAAGAGGATTTGGGTGTTCTGATTATCAGTGAAGACTGAGCTATGAGGACCGGATGAGAGCTCCAGATCTCTTTCCGTTGACATGTACTGTAGACTACGAGGTCAGCTCATTGAAGTTTTTATAATACTTAATGGGTTTCTCAATGTGGATTATAGCAAATTGTTAGCCTCAATAACAATACAACACGCAACCATGGCTTAAAATTAGAACTGAAAAGGTTCAGCACTAAAAAGCATGTTGCACACCCTGTAAAGAGTGTAGTACACTAAACAGTCTCTCTCCTTCCACTTCGAGTATCTCCCCGTAATGGACCCGCAAGGCCTCTGAGATACTAAACATTCCTTGTAATTCTCTCTCTCTATCTCTCTCTCTCTCTCTCTCTTAGTAATGAATCCCTCGCTTATGACGGTCCCTGGAGACGTATGATGGGGGAACGGACCGGGGGGGGGGGGGGGGGGGGCAGAAAGATGATGAACTGAGAGAGAGAGAGAGAGAGAGAGAGAGAGAGAGAGAGAGAGAAAATCAGAATCAGAATCAGAATATTTATTTTTCCATTTTACAATGGTTCTTCACATAAAACATTAAACAAATATTAAAATACATACATTATATATATACATATTTACAATATGAAACATCTCTAGTATGTTACTGTGGACAGTCTTCAATATCTATAAAACAAAAATTACAGTTACAGTATTATTACATTTTTGTTTTTATAGATCCATTTCATGTTTCAGAATATAATCTTTTAATATATGCTTAAACGTGTTTAGGTTATTTGTGTCCTTTACTGATCTCGGCAACCTATTCCATATTTTAGGACCTGCTACCAAAAGCGATCGTTCACCATAAAAGGTGTTTGTTCTCTGTACATATAGATGGTTTTGCTGTCTTGTGTTACTATTTATGATTTCATTAACAATAGGAAAGTGTATTAGCCAGTTTGGAATTAGCTTATGCCTTTCTTTATACACCGCAATAGCTGTATCATATATATATTTTTGCTTTATTTTTAGCCACTCTAATTCCTTTATTATCGGAGTTACATGGTCGTATTTTTTTGCTCCACCCACTGCTACCTTTGCAGCAAAATTCTGCATTTTTTGTACAGTATTTAATATAGTGCAATTAGTTGAACCCCATATCATTATGCAATAATTTATCAAACTTAAAATTAGCGATTGAATCACAATGACCCTAGTAGCTTTGTCAAAATTACCTTTTATACGATTCACATACATCAACGTTCCCATGACTTTCTTGTTCAGTTCACTTGTGTGTTTGTTGAAAATCATGTTACAATCTATATGTAGACCTAAATTTGTTACATGTGTACAAGGTATAATTTTATGATCATCGAGTTGTATACATACATTTGAGGGTATTTGAGATAAAAGCTGTCTAGTGCCAAGGAAAATGCATTGAGTTTTATTTGCATTCAACATAAGACCATTTCTCTGGAAATATTGTTTCACTATTTTGAGTGTATTTTCTGTTTTGCTAATTACATTAGTTAGTTCATCCAGAGTGCCTGAGTGAAGTATCTGTGTATCATGAGCATACTGAATGAGCAAACAATCTTTAACATAGTTTAGTAAATAATTGACAAATATAATAAATAGAATGGGTCCTAGAATAGAGCCTTGAGGCACTCCATATGTTACATGTAAAGTAGATGAGACTGTATCACCCAACTGCACAGCCTGTGTCCTATCGGTCAAGTAATTCATAAGCCAGAATGAGTCAATATTTAAGTTTTTGCATTTTTCTAACAATATTTGATGACTGACACTGTCGAAAGCTTTAGACAAATCAAGCAGTGTTAGTAAAGACACTTTTTTGTTATCCATATTAGTATATATTTTATTAGTTAATAAAGTGAGGGCTGTTTCCGTTGATAAATTTGGCCGAAAACCATGTTGACTTATAGAAAGCAGATTGTTGTTTTCCAAGTGCGACATATACTGATTTGTGGCGACTTTCTCTAAAACTTTTGATAATATTGGGAGAAGTGAAATGGGTCGATAATTACCAACACAATCTTTGTCTCCATTTTTATATATTGGTTTAATTATAGCATGCTATATATATATAGAGAGAGAGAGAGAGTTTTGGCATTAGATAATGCAACATATTATATTTAGAGCAATATGTTTTGAAAATATCTGATGGAGAACATTATTGAAAGTAAAATATTATTATAATATGGTGAATTAGGAGCTAGTCAAGCACATAATCACCATTTATTGTTTTTGTTTAAGAATTTATTAGTACAAATAACGATAATATTATCTTATATATCGTATATTCTACAGGAAAAAGGTTAAGATTAACTATAATACTGGGAAGCAAATAATTAGGCTGCACTACTATTGTTCACATCTGTTCCGAATATATTGCTGAGGAACTATATACCTTTTCTAGAATTGTGCAAATAATTTGAACTTATAAGCAGTTATACTATATCTACTTTATGAGCTAGATGTTATACATAACACATTTATTTATAAGAATATAGGGTAGTGCCCTGTGATTAGGGGCCCCTCCACTGGTTGCAGTGCAAAACGAATACTAGGCCTACCTCCGTAACCCCTGTGTGGTGTAAGAAGCGACTAAAATGGAGGGGTAGACAGGACTAGTTAGCCCTGGCAGGGAACCTTATCCAGGGGAAGGAAAATCTCGAACTACACACCCCTTCAAAGACTCCAGTGATCATGGGGAAGAGCTAGCTGGTTTTGGGTAGGGCCAGCAACCCAACTTGTAGGGTGGTTGTGGCAGCGTAGGCAAGTCACGAACCCAAAGACCCTCTATTGGGCTTAACCTGCAGAGGAGTCTTGGAGTTGGAGCCTGGAACATGTTAACCCTCTCGGATCATGACCGACTACCTCATTTATCTGGGGAACTGCAGTGTCTGGGTGGTCTACATAGCAGCCCTCTCTGAGGTGAAGTGGCCTGGCAACGGTGAAACTAGTTGTGATGGTAACACATACTACTGTTCTGGCTGTGGCAATGTTGCTCACCAAACGGGGGTGACTGTTGTGATCTCTTCTGTCATGGTTTCCATGGTTTACATAGTTGCAGGAGTTACACATGTTGAAGAGTGTGCTGGTGCGATGAAGCCCTCGAAGGGCTTCATTTCTCTTGTTGGAGTGTAGGCTCCTACTAAGATGAGTACTTTAGAAGAGAAAGCATTGTTCTATACCAAGCTCTACTCTATTGATGAACAGTGCCACCCACGGGATACACTCGTTGTCATTGAGTACTTCATTGCAGTTACTGGAGAGGTTTCCTATTGGGTTAGATGCTTGGCATAATAGAAGAGAGTTGTGCTGCTAGATTGGATGGAGATTTGGGTCAGCAAAGGGTCTTGTCTCGCCGAGTGAGAACTTCCCTGATGAGGAAAAAGATAAGTATTCAGGGGAATTGCTGAGGAGGTCGAGGGCCATTTCTCTGCAAATGACCTTTGGCCTCCTTACCAATCCTTGGATGGCAGATGGTCAACTTGCATTGGGTAATGATGAGTTCAGAGCCCGCTGGGCTGAGTACTTTGACCAGTTGTATATGGTTATGGTTAATCTAGATAAAGTGGACTGTATATTATTAATATGGAAGAAGTATTAACCATATCGAATAATTACCCGTTAGATGAACTCAGCTGGTGAATGGAGGATGGCGGAAAATAGGCTAGTTGACTTGAAGTGTTTAGTAAGGTAAACAAGCGTATGGAAAGAGGCTACAATAGGCTAGATATTTACGTATCTTTTGTGATAACTAACAAAGATGATGATGTAGTGACTATATGAAATATGAGATGAAAGTGAAGCGAAAACACCTGCTATATGAAACTATAGGAAGAAGGCTTAGCGTGTGTAGCTGGGACGGAGGTTGGTTGGAGAGTGAGAGCGAGCGCGTTGTCGGGAATAGGGTAATGATCCCGACAGGTTTTGGTCCAATAGGACATTTGAATTTGGCGGTATCGTATCGCTTGTACGATTTCGGCTGGTTCTTTGTGTATTGTAGTTTATTCTTAAGTTAGGTTAAATATTAACTGTAATGTATAAATATCTACATCAGCTCTAGATGTATTATGAAACCAAGTTATGGGTTATAATTATTATGAGCCGGCAGCCATATGTAATTTCGCGAAGCGATCGGAGGCCGGCCCTTTAGTCTCTCAATCAACACCGTACAGTCAACATCTCCTCCCCCGGCCCTGACTCAACCCACAGTTCACCATGTGCTACAACTACTAATAATATTAACAACAGTCCTACATCACCAGTCCTCTAAGCTAAGTTCATTGTATCGATATTGTATTATGTGAACATTCCTACATGTCATGCAATTGAACTAGCCGCGTGTGGGGGACTGGATTACACCTATCAACGACTACGTCGTTGGTAATTATAATATAACTATTTGTTGGGATATTTCATGTACCAGTGATATGTAATTTAACCTTTATCTAAATTCCCGATAAATATTGGTCCTTCGTGCCCTAAAGCTTCCTTACTGTAGTACCGTTTTGTTTGCTTCCTTGACGCTTGTGGGCTTACAAATGGCTTCCGCCTCGCGCGTTGTTGGCCGCCTGCCATTTCCCTAGTTTAGGTCCAGCTTCTTCCCTCGTGTTTTTTGCCGTCTAGGCGCCGTCTCTATCTTTTTTGGGACTAGTTTCCAGGGTTTTTTTGGGCGTGTGTTCCTTGGCGTTTTTTGGTGGGTTAGCTGGGCTGGAGATTGGGGTAGGGGTAGTTTCGTCGGTCACCATTTTGCGCTCATAGGCTAGGCTAGGCAGTCTAGGCCTGCAGGTGTCTGTGGTGGCTATTCATTTCGCTATGGTGGTGTGCCTGTGGTGTTAATTGTGTTTTGTCTTTGTGGGACTCATTATTACTTTTGCTAGTGGGGATGGTTCTCATGTGACCTTTTATCTTTAAATTTCATAATAGCCTAGGCCTAGTTGCTTAAAGTGGCGGTCATGAGTGTCGGTCTTTGTTAATTCCTAAGCGATTGACAGTTAATAGTCAGAC
Source organism: Paralithodes platypus (assembly GCA_032716605.1). Classification (NCBI taxonomy): domain Eukaryota; kingdom Metazoa; phylum Arthropoda; class Malacostraca; order Decapoda; family Lithodidae; genus Paralithodes; species Paralithodes platypus. The sequence goes on from CM064554.1 coordinate 26,911,420, forward strand.
CTCATGATTGTAGCTTAACCAACTAGGCTTACCTATAAAGGGCTTACAATAATTAGTGCTTCACCTTACCCTTTCTTTTAATGGATTTAGTATTTAATTCTTTTGTCTAGTTGAATCATTTCCTTTCGATAGTTTATATTAAGGGGGATGTAAGTATTATGTAATTCTTTTTGAGTAAATTTCTTGAAGTAATGGGGGTTTGCCGCTGTTGATTCCTAAGCGATTAACGGTTTGTAGTCTGACCTCATTGTAGTTTAAGTTGCTTAAAATTAAACCTTAACGATGACAGATTTGAAGAAACTTAAGATTCTTAAGGGAGGGATGAAGGGAAGTTTAAATAGAGGTTTAAGAGATCTTGATGAATTTTTAATAAGTGCCACGGCTGATCAAATAAAAGGTAAATTTGCTACTGTTACTAAATCGCTAGCTACTTATGATAGTTATTCTCAGCAGGTATATGGTTTATTGACAGTTACTGACGATGTGGAAGAAGAAATGTCGGCAGATTTTGAGTACTTTGAGGACGTTAATACAGCCTTAGCCAGACTATCTTCCACCCAAGAATCAACCTCTGTTAAGGATACCGGTACACCAAAGGCGACTGGTTTTAACCTGCCGAAGCTTACTTTGCCTACCTTTTCCGGGGATTCGGCTACCTGGACTGGATTTTGGGATATTTTTGAGTGTTCCATCCATCATCATAAAACACTCACATCCATCCAAAGGTTCACATATCTCCGTGGTCAATTGAAATGGGAGGCATTGAAGTTAGTCGATGGGTACAAGATAGAAGCTAACAGCTACGAGTCTGCAGTGGAGTTGCTGAAGAGAACTTACGAGAGAGTGGAAGTCATCAAGACCGCTTTAATTACCAAATTCTTCACACTAGATCCTCCATCCTATGATGTGGCGGACCTAAAGGAGTACTATGCCTCCTTTGAGAGCCTCCTCCGATCTATGGAGACAATGGCCGTCACCAAGGAGGAGATATTTATGCTACTAGGAATGGTGAGAATGCTACTAGGAATGGTGGTAATAGTACTAGGAATGGTGGGAATGGTCCACTTGGAATGCTGGGAATACTCGGCATGATATGAATGGTTGTTGTTAGTGTGAATATCTTGAATAAGATACCCTCTCCCTTAAGGGAAATCTTACGACGACAACTAAGCGACTCTCCACTAAACTTGGAAGCGTTGGTGCAGGTGTGCCAGACTGAAGTCTTCAATATGGAGAGTACTGGACACTACCGACAAGTGGAGATGTCGCCATCTACTGCAGCTTTCCCGGTACAGACTTCTCCTAAACAGAAAAGGCCAATATCATTAGGTTGTAAGTTGTGCAGTGTTCACGGTCATCTGTGGTATCAGTGTCCTAAGTATCCTAAGGCTACACAGAAGATTAGCAAGGCTAAATCGCTTAAGTTATATACCAGCTGTCTGGCAAGAGACCACTTCAACAGTACCTGCACCAATTCCTACATCAAACCTTGTAAGTATTGCAAGGGGAAACATTGGTTTTCCCTTTGCACCCAGTCTGATCGGCACGACGGCAAAGAAAAGGGGAGAAACCCCAAAGAGTCACATGAGAAAGATAAGAGCGAGGGTGATAAAGTATCTGCCATGTCCATTGCTTCTCGAGAATGTCAATTGCTTCCTACTATGATGCTGCCAGTAGTGGGGAGTAATAATACTATAATGACGCGCTCCTTACTTGACCAGTGCTCACAGAGGTCATTCGTTCTGCGGTCATCATTACCCCAGCTCAAGTGTACCAGCAAGGGTCAAGAGAATTTGTGTCTCCATGGTTTCACTGGTGAAATAGATTCCAGTGACTATGATATTGTGGAGATTTCATATGTTTATAGAAAAAAGGTATGTCCCATCAAGGCTGTTGTGGTCGACACACTACCCAGTTTCTATATAGAATCAGAGATTCAACCACATTTGAAATATCTCAGGAGCAAGGGTTATAAACTGGCTGATGATCAACTCTCTGCTAACAATGGTATTATGCTACTGGTCGGAGCTGATTATTACTACGACCTGGTTCACCCTGGATATCGGCGGGTAGATAAGCTTATAATGCTCCCCACGATCCAAGGGTATGCCATTTCTGGATCCTATGCCACTTCCTCTCAAGACACACAGGTGGAGGTGGTTACGGTCCTCAAGGTAGCAGTAAGCCCCATAGATAAATATATTAGGCCAAATGCGCCTGATAATACATGTACTGATATAGATAAGCTATGGGACTTGGACAATATTGGAATTGACCCACATGAACTTGATCGTGAGTCCAAGCTAGCGTTAAGCTCGTATGAAGAGACTGTAACGTATGACTCTGGCAGAGGTCAGTATGTGGTAAGGCTCCCTTGGAATGATAACAAGAGTAAATTACCTACTAATTTCCATCTAGCACTTGGTAGGTTACGTGGGCTTCAGAAGCAGTTTGTCAAGGATCCAAGTTATTGCGAGACTTATGCGGCAGTTTTGGCCGAGCAGGTACAACGTGGATTTGTGGAGAGAGTAGATCTCAGTGAGTATGGGGATAACATCCATTACCTTGCTCACCATGGGATTAAAAAGGACTGTTCCACCACTCCTGTTCGTATTGTGTATGACTGCTCTGCTAAATCCAGTGATCGCTCCTATAGCCTGAATGATTGTCTGTACACGGGTCCGTCCCTGGTCTCTGATCTAGCGCAGATTATGTTGCGCTTCAGATGTCATAAGTTTGCATGGGTCGCCGATATTGAGAAGGCCTTCCTGATGCTTCAACTCCATCGTGAAGACAGGGACTCGACAAGATTTTTATGGCCACGGGACCCAATGGATCTAGATTCGGAGTACCTGGTCTACAGGTTCAGAGTCGTCTTATTCGGGGCGACCTGTTCCCAGTTCCTTCTCAACGCTACTATCTTGCGTCATCTTGAGGAGGCTGGACTAGATCCTGACTTCAAGAATGAGATCAAGCAGGGGATCTATGTGGACAATCTTCAAGGCACCGGAGACAATGAAGATTTATTGGTCAAGAGATGCTGGGAGATCCGTGATATATTTGCCAAGGCTCATTTATACTTAAAAGAATGGGCCACTAATAGTGATCTTTTGAAAGGTCAATTTGCTTCTGACGGTGTAGCTACTGAGAATAGTGAGGTGAAGTTTTTAGGCCACAAATGGGACACTACCACAGATTGTATATCCTTCTGTCACACCCCATGCGGCAGTGAGCTTATGACCAAGCGAAACTGCTTAAGGTTGTCAGCGAGGTTGTTTGATCCCCTAGGTTTTTTGCTGCCTGTTACAATCCGTGCTCGTATGTTTTTACAGCAACTGTGGCGGTTAAAACTAGATTGGGACACGCCCCTCCCGATTGAGTTGCAGGATGCTTGGCGGTTGATTCGGTCGGACCTTTCCGCATGTTGCGAGGTCCAACTTCCTCGTCAGGTTATTGGTGGTCACCAGCTGGATCTACATGCCTTTTCTGATGCTAGTAATAGTGCGTACGGTACTGCCATATACATATGTAATGGTAGTGAAGCGACGCTGGCTATAGCGAAGGCCAAAGTAGCCCCTATAAAGAAGATTACAGTTCCTAAATTAGAACTTACTGCATTGCTTCTGTCTGCTCGTCTAATAAAGTTTACACTGGATGCTTATACAGACATACTACAGATTAATAACGTCTATGTCTGGAGCGACAGTCAAATAGCGCTTTCATGGGTACACAGCCAGAAAGTGTTACCTGTTTATGTTTCTAATCGCACTGTTGAGATTCATAACTTAGTTCCTACAGCTACATTTCGCTATGTGAGCACCAGGGATAACCCCAGTGACATAATTTCCCGGGGGATCTCGGCACAGCAGTTTATGTCTTCCTCTATTTGGTGGCATGGACCTCCATGGCTTACATCTCCAACCGAGTGGCCTCAGGATTTCAGGGAATACATATCTGATCCTTCAAGTCGGCCCCAAGATGATGTGTTAAGTAGTTCGAATGTGAGTACTACACATCAGGATAACAAGTTGGTAGAGTGGGAACGTTACGGCAGCTATGATCAAGTAATACGGGTATTTGCATGGATATACCGTTTCATTAACAACATGAGAAGTCGGGCTCACGGGTCTTTCCTTAGTGATGATTCGAAGCATATCAGACTCCATGAATTGAGATCAGCAGAAGCACAACTAATATGTTTAGTACAAAAGGAATCTTATCCTACTGAACATCAAATCTTGAGCAAGGAGTCAAAGGCCAAACCCTCAAACTTAATGAGGCAGCTAGGATTATATATGGAAGGAGGCATTATTAAGTGTAGAGGCAGGATACAAAAAGCGGACATTATTGATTCTGCGAAATATCCTGTCCTCCTTAGCTCCTCTCATTTGATTACCAAACTGTTGATTCGCCAATGCCATCGGACCTGCCTACATTTTGGCGTAAATTATGTTCTGGCGTATATGCGACAACGTTGGTGGATCCCTAAGATGCGACAAGCAATTAAAGGGATCCACAATAGCTGTACGATCTGTAAAAGATTACAGGGTAAGCCTTACTCCCCAGTAGATCTACCTCCCTTGCCTGAGTTCAGGGTACAAAGGACTGAACCATTTCAGGTAACCGGGGTAGACTACACCGGAGCGATTCATGTTAGAGAATCGCCCGGTAATATCATAAAGGTATATGCCGTCCTATTCACATGTGCGGTAACCAGAGCGATTCATATTGAATTGATTGACGACCTATCCAGTGAGGGGTTTTTGCATACTCTAAGACGCTTTGCAGGCCGCAATGGTTTCCCTCAAATTATTATGAGCGATAATGCGACTTGTTTTGTCGGGGCCTCTAAATATCTCCAGAGTTTAATGGATGACCCGCAGGTTGTGGCTACCCTCACTGGAAAGGGTTGTCAATGGAGATTTATACAAGCACGTGCACCATGGTTCGGGGCGATTTGGGAGAGAACAATCGGTATCGTCAAATCTGCCTTGAAGAAGGTATTAGGAAGGGCACTGGTGACCAGACGGGAGTTGCAAACCATCTTAATAGAGATTGAGATGTTAGTCAACGACAGGCCCTTGACCTATACCTCGGCAGATGTTGATGACCTCTTACCCATTTCGCCTTCCATGATGACACGTGGACGAACCCTTAATACCTTTCCTAGATCGTCCGTAAATGACGAAGATCTGCATGACCCTACGTTCGGCAATGCTGATGCCACACGTCGTCGCTTCCAGTATGTAAACAAGGTGTCCGACGATCTATGGAAACGGTGGACCCAAGAATATTTGCTGTCTCTTCGCGAGCGTCACTCTCATAAGATCAAAGGGACGAATCAACGATGGCCTCGTATCGGGGATATCGTCCTGATTCATGATGAGCGTCCTAGGTTATTTTGGAAGCTTGGGAGGATTATCGATTTGTTCCAGGGCATTGATGGTCTTATAAGGGTTGCTAAAATACGAACTTCGACTGGGGTTACTACTCGCCCAGTCGTGAGGTTATATCCCTTGGAGCAGGATGTAGAACTGCCGGATTATCCTGGCGTCTCTACTGATACCCCTCCGCGGGAGAGTGCTGGTGACAGTGCTCCTCAAGGTGGGGCAGCAGATGATGAGAAGGATGATCCTCCTCAGGCTTCAGGTGGCGCTCGTCCCAAAAGGAGGACGGCTATGAGTTCCGTGGATCTTTGGAGATCAAAGATCCAAGGTGATCTTTGACTTCGATGTCCTTTTTTTGTTCCTGTATATCATTTTTGGTGGCGGGCAATATGTCGGGAATAGGGTAATGATCCCGACAGGTTTTGGTCCAATAGGACATTTGAATTTGGCGGTATCGTATCGCTTGTACGATTTCGGCTGGTTCTTTGTGTATTGTAGTTTATTCTTAAGTTAGGTTAAATATTAACTGTAATGTATAAATATCTACATCAGCTCTAGATGTATTATGAAACCAAGTTATGGGTTATAATTATTATGAGCCGGCAGCCATATGTAATTTCGCGAAGCGATCGGAGGCCGGCCCATTAGTCTCTCAATCAACACCGTACAGTCAACATCTCCTCCCCCGGCCCTGACTCAACCCACAGTTCACCATGTGCTACAACTACTAATAATATTAACAACAGTCCTACATCACCAGTCCTCTAAGCTAAGTTCATTGTATCGATATTGTATTATGTGAACATTCCTACATGTCATGCAATTGAACTAGCCGCGTGTGGGGGACTGGATTACACCTATCAACGACTACGTCGTTGGTAATTATAATATAACTATTTGTTGGGATATTTCATGTACCAGTGATATGTAATTTAACCTTTATCTAAATTCCCGATACGCGTTGTGTTTGTCTCTGTCGTGACCTACCGCGCACGCGCATAACATATGGAAAATGTATCCCATCTTTTTTACAATGAGATACTTATGAACAATCATAAATAATACAAACATATATATATATGGGAATTATATTCCTACAATACTTTCCCATATACAACTACAGAATAATATATTCTACCCAATCATGGAACGTTCGACCAAGGTTATGGAAGCGTTCAACTTAAGACTACGGAAGCGTTCAACTTAAGACTACGGAAAGATACGTAACGCTACATCAACCCAGATTACGTAATCGAAACTGTTCATACTAGATAGAGTATACTAAGTATGAACATATTCCCACCAGCAGAAAAAATATACAAAATTGATATGATTAGATTTGCCCGGAGGCAATCTTATCCCGCCAAGCTTGGGAGGATATCTGGGCTGCCTGTCGACTTGGGCGTCCGCCGGACGCGTCAACAGGCTGCGCCGAGGTAGAAGCCAAGGAGGGGACATCAATGGAAAACTGATCCGAGGGGGTGTCCTTGCGATCGAGGTCACCCTCAAGAGGATATAGTCGTACTGTTGGCCGTGTGATTACTCCAGTCCTGGTGCGAACCTTCGCTACCCGAACCTCACCATCACGACCTGGTAACAACTCCTCTATCCGACCCAATTTCCAGAATGCGCGCGGGCCCTCTTCATGGATGGTTACCACGTCCCCTACCCTAGGCCAATGACCTTTTAATGGCATTAGTTTACCTTTTTGCGCTTCTCTCAAAGTCACCAGATATTCTGTCGACCAGCGATGCCAAATATCTCGCGATAATTTACGAATATATTTGTAGCGGGCCGATATCAGTTCCTTACTTGTGTAGTCTGGATCTTCCATAGTATCCTCATCATGCTCTTCAGGAAGATCCCGCAGTCTGTATCCACGTACCAGTACTGAGGGTGTGATTGGGGTAAGGTCTTCCAAATCACCAGAAGCATAGTATAGAGGGCGATCATTTACGGTGGCTTCAATCTCCAAGAGTATGGTGTTGAGTTCCTCAATCGAGATGAGAGCTCTACCCAGCACCTTCTTCAGACCCGCCTTCACGATGCCTATGGCTCTCTCCCATATGGCGCCAAACCAAGGCGCTCTGGCGGGAATGAAAAGCCATTCGCAATTTACATCCGCTAGGCAGGTCTGAATCTTAGGATTGTTGCTCACTTCTTTGAGATATGTAGATGCCCCTATGAAAGTCTTTGCATTGTCACTCAGCATGATACGTGGATATCCCTGTCTACTGCAGAATCTTTGGAAGGCATGTAGGAAGCTATCACAAGTGAGGTTGGTGACCAGTTCCAGGTGAATTGACCTGGTAACGGCACAGGTGAAAAGTATCATATACACCTTAAGATTGGGTGAATCTTTCACAGGGATTGCTCCACTGTAGTCAACCCCGGTAACTTTGTAAGGGTCACCTGGGCTGGTTCGCAGGTTTGGTAAGGGAGGAATTCCGACGGGATCATAATGTGTTCCCTGTATTCTTCTACACTTTAAGCATTTGCGTAGGACTTTCTTGACCACCTGCTGCCATACGCGACCTTGCTAGCATCTGAGAAGGCATGAATGGAAACAGGATGGTCCATGACAACTCTCCGAGGAAAATTAAAACCCTTACACAGACGAAGATCCGAAATAATATCTTCCCACTCCTGAACTAGATCACCAGTCAAAACCTCATCCCAACCTAATTTTATCCTCCATAATTGCTGAAGGAATAATCTTGATTTGATCGACACCGGTAGAACTATCCCCAAGGGGTAAAAAAGTTTAGCCGTCATACTCAAGCAAATCCGTTTTGTAATCTGCGAATATTGCGCGTACTGAACGCAGAATGAGAGGGTATCGGTGTCCGTTTCCCAAAACAACCCTAGCACTCTAACATGTTCCTGCTGTACAGCCGCCACACCATCCCGTTGCAGTACAGTCCGCAAAACAGAATTATTTGTCGCCCATTCACGCAAATGTAGATGGGCGTCATTCATAATTTCTCGGACTACACCATAGGTATCAATCAGGAAATCTTCATCATTACCTGTACCCAGTAAATTGTCGATGTACAGCCCTGACCGAATCTGATGAATAACCTGCGGATCCGCACTGACATTAGACAAATGTTTTAAAATGGTGGTGTTTAAAAGAAATTGGGAACACTTCGCGTCAAATAAAACTGCCCGGAACCGGTAACAAATTAGGGGGGAAACTAGCTGCCTTGGAAATTTAGGCCCCATAAACCGTGTTTAGTCCTGGTCGTCTTCATGGAGTCTTAACATCAGAAATGCCTTCTCGATATCAGACACCCAGGCATACTTACCGAGTCTAAACCGAAGCAAAACCTGCGCTAAGTCTGGCACCAGTGAAGGTCCAGTATACAGGCAGTCATTACGACTAGGCTGACGATCACTCATCCTGGCGGAACAGTCGAAGACGATACGCACTGGCGTAGTTTTGCTCTCCTTGACTACTCCATGATGAGCCAAGTAATGTCCGGTATCTGATTTATCAAAAGGCACCTCTTCTATAAAACCCTGGGACACCTGCTCCTTCATGACTTTTGAGTATTCCTCGCAAAAGTCAGGCTCTTTGATGAATCTTCTCTGAAGACCCTGAAGACGGCCTATGGCCAAACCCTTGTTAGTTGGCAGCTGATCCTTATAATTGTTCCAGGGCAGTCTCACTTTATACTGTTGGCTGTCGGGATCGTAGGTAACGGTATCCTCATACGACGATAGTGCTTGACGCTCAACCTGTGAGTATTCCTTAGGGGTTATCCCGATGTGATCTAATTCCCACAAAACGTTTAAGTCATTTTTGCATGGTGGAATATTACCAGTGGACATGTATTCGTCCATTGGGGTTACTGCTACTTTCAATACAGTAATTACTTCTGTGCTGGAGCTGGTAGGCTGTGTCACATATGAACCACTTATGGCGTACCCGTACTTGGTAGGAATTAGGCTACCTGACCTTTTATACCCAGGTCGCACTATATTGTAGTAGTGATCCGCACCGATGAGCAGCTCCAGCTGATCTGTGTCCGTTGCGTGAGGATCGGCTAATTTGATGCCTTTACTTTGTAAACTAACCAGTTTAGACTTTAGGTTAAGTTCACCTTTATGTTCTGGCAATTCATCAACCACTATTGCATCTAGATGATGAAATTTACCTCTGTGTTTGTATTGCAGTGCCACAACATTATATTCCCTAGAGGCTTGTTTTCCGGTAAATCCGTGAAGACATAACTCCTCAGTTCCTTTAGAAATGTAGGAAAGGGAGGATAGAACAGAAGACTTCACAAAGGTCCTCTGAGAACATTGGTCAAGTAGCGATCTGATTTTAACACAATTATTATCCTTACCCTTTACCGGCAGCTGTACGGTGGGCAAGATTACTGTATTTTTACCTGTGGCAACGGACATTGTAGTTGAAGTAGCAGCAGTATGCTCTCTGTTGGTGTTATCCTCCGCTAGTCTACTTTCTTTCCCTTGTTTTTGTGTACACAGGGAATTAAAGTGTTTGCCCTTACAAAACTTGCAGCTTCTTGTTAGGATTAGTACAACCCGAATGGCCATGCTCTTTTGACAAGCACCCAGTGCAGAGACGTAGTTGACGGGCTCTTTTAACTTTAAGAGGCCCTGTCTTATACTTCATACACTTGTACCATAAATGATTGGTGCCACTACACAGAACACAGTTGAATGATCTGTACTCACTTTGGGTGGTAAATGTTGCCGTAGCCATGGGTGTACCCCCTACTCTGTCTTGACCCGACATATTGTACACTTCAGCCTGGAAGCAATGGGTGAATTTCTTATAATCCAGGCTCGAGTCTCCCATTTCCCGTTTTATGGTTTCTTGTAGTGGTGATGGTAATTTATTGACAAGAGTCACCACACAAAATTCCTCCAAACAAATACCATGGCTAATGATTGACCTCATCACACTCTCTGTATTGGCATAGAAGTCCTTCAGGTCAGCTGTTTGGTGTTTGGGTGACACTAATTGATTGAATTTGGTAACATAAGCTGCCTTGATTCGATCTGGATGCCCATATGTCTCTTGCATGAGCTCTATTGCTGGGGCATAACTTGCACTTTCGATAATGAATCCTTCGACTAGCTTATGTGCATTACCCAGAAGCTGACCCTTTCGATAAGATAGGTGAAGCGTTGTATATCTGTGATGTCGGGATTGTCATGGATGGTACACTTGAACATCTCCCAAAATCCCGACCACAATGTTGCATCACCCTAAAATTTTGTTAGAGTAAGATGTGGTAATTTGACTGCGGATTTCTTTGGCTCCTTCTTGACCTCCTTCTTGACTTCTGGAATCAAGATCCCCTTCAGTGTGGCAACGATTACTTGTATGCCCTCCATATATAGGGTATCCTCCCTTAACTCCTCGATATACTTGGCGTTCGTCTCGTAAGTGTCGGCCAGGTCCTCCTGTGTGACTTCATACTTGTCAAGTTGCTTTTGAATACTGAGCAACCTGGCCTCCACCTCCACTCTAGACGCTGAATCAAGGAATTCGTCGATGTCAGAGGTCAAGACCGTCAAAGAGCCCTTAAGCCCAGCCCGACGCCTTTGTACACTTTTAGCCATGATTATACGGGAAGGAAATTTATTGACGTTAAATAAAACTATCAATGCCAGACCGAATAAGTTGCGGACAACAATACAGTACTCCGAGAAATCAAATTAAATCGCGAGCTGAAAATAAAACACCCTCACAAAATGCGGAATAAGAATTGTGCACAATGTAGACTAGCAATCTGGAGCCTTTCAATTTAACTCCTTACATAATAGTTATGATCTAGATCCAGAAATTACAGAATCATTTCACCATAAGTTAAGAAAGCCGGGAGGGAAATTTAGTACAATACAGTATAGGCCAAAAATCTCTAGATGTCAACAAAAAGAGGTACCGATTTAAAGTTATAATTTCAAGAATTTTAAGAGAGAGAGCCAATAGGGTAATTTAAACAGGCTAAACTCAATGGGTACCGCTAATTCTATATTATTAAATTTAATAAATGTGAAAATTGTACACAAGAAAAGTTCATATCAAGAAGTCACAAGGAAAAAGTTTTTGAGTTGGATTAACACACACTCAGCCTATCATCTATCATATTACCCCGCCTTCAGGGAAAGATATGTGAATGAATAACCTTTAAATTTTAAAGAAGTTATTTTTCAGTATAATTTTGATCTAGATTTAAATTATTATACAGTACAGTATGGATGAATTTAATCTTAATGCCGTGCCAATTCTGCAATATTTTCTAGGGCTAAAGTAGTTTTAATATAATTTAATAAGCCCGAAAAAGCATTAACAGTAATTATTGTTTTGAGTACTGTATTGGATCAGATTTATAACTTTTCATTCTGGGTAAAACTCCCGTCGCAGCCCTGACCTATCCACTAGTTTCCACATCTTGTCCCACTGGTGGTCAGGCACCTGGGGCGGCCAGAGCAAAGTGCGGACGAAAAAAAACCCGACAGCCCCATGGGGCCAAAAGACCGGGGCCTGGAGGACGTAGTAGGGACACATGACAAAAACAGAGACAGGCCAGCCCCACTCCAAGCAAGGCAACTACCGACCGCCGAATAACACTAACAAAAGGGGGGGGGGGAGGGAAACTAGTGAAAGCTTTAAGGACCAATTATATGGTTAATTTAGATAAAGTGGACTATATATTATTAATTTGGAAGAAGCATTAACCATATAGAATAATTACCCGTTAGATGAACGTAGCTGGTGATTGGAGGATGGCGGAAAATAGGCTAGTTGACTTGAAGTGGTTAGTAAGGTAAACAAGCGTATGGAAAGAGGCTACAATAGGCTAGGATAGGCTAGATATTTACGTAACTTTTGTGATAACTAACAAAGATGATGATGTAGTGACTATATGAAATATGAGATGAAAGTGAAGCGAAAACACCTGATATATGAAACTATAGGAAGAAGGCTTAGCGTGTGTAGCTGGGACGGAGGTTGGTTGGAGAGTGAGAGCGAGCGTGTTGTGTTTGTCTCTGTCGTGACCTACCGCGCACGCGCATAACATATGGAAAATGTATCCCATCTTTTTTACAATGAGATACTTATGAACAATCTTAAATAATACAAATATATATATATATATATATGGGAATTATAATCCTACAATACTTTCCCATATACAACTACAGAATAATATATTCTACCCAATCATGGAACGTTCGACCAAGGTTATGGAAGCGTTCAACTTAAGACTACGGAAGCGTTCAACTTAAGACTACGGAAAGATACGTAACGCTACATCAACCCAGATTACGTAATCGAGACTGTTCATACTAGATAGAGTATACTAAGTATGGACAATGTTCAGTGCCCCCAATGGACAGCTTCATCCAGTATATGTTCACCCACCAGTGCCTGATCCACCCTCCCTCCCTTGCCGAGGTAAGGGAGGATGTGTCTAAACTTAAGGGTAGGAAAACTCCTGGTATTTGTGGCATTCATGGAGAACTATTGAAAGCTTGGGGTGAGTCCATGGTCCATGGGTTGCATGCGGTCATGACTGTTGTATGGCAGACAGGTACCATTTCTATGGAATGGAAAAGGGGTCTGGTCACCCCTATCTGGAAAGGGAAAGGGGACCGACAGAACTGCAAAAACTACCTAGGTATCATACTGCTCAGTTTGCCAGGCAAGGTCTTTGCCATATTCTACTGATGCAAATCCGCGGTCACCTGGCAATGAAGCTGTGACCAGAGCAATCTGGATTTACAACTAAGAAGTCAACACTTGAACGGATTTTGGCGGTCCGGGTTCTCGTAGAACCCCGGCTTGAATTTTTAAAAGGGTTGCTTACAGTTCATGTTGATCTCAAGAAGGCATGTGACTCGGTGCACCGAGAGATGCTGAGCTCATATGGCTACGCGGGATCCCCGCGGTGATTATTGACCTGGTGTCCGGACGTTATATAGGAACAGAGAGTACTGTCAAGTATGGTGGGGGAGCATCCTCCTATATCCTGTGCATTTAGGTGTGAGACAGAGGTGTGTTCTAGCACCTACACTTTTCAAAACTTGTATGAAGTGGCTACTGGACCTGACAATTGGGCAGAATTTCTGCGGAGCAGAAGAATACAAGATCACCGATTGTGATACTGCAGATGACGCGGTGATCCTAGCGGAGATGTTGGATATTCTTAGATTGGTCCTTGAGGCACAATATCAGGAGTTGGAGCTGCTGGGTATGAAGGTCTCGTGGACTAAGACCAAAGTCCAAGCATGTGCTGACTTATAGTAAAAGGCAGTGTAATCTGTTCATGCATGTGGTGAGGGCATTGAGAACTTGGATACATTTATTTATCTTGGTAGCGTGATACATAAAAGGGATGAGTCGGGCTATGTTGGTGATCATCATCTCGGCTTGGCAGATGGGAATATGGCTTCACTCAACAAAAGTATATGGCGTTGTCGATACCCGTGCAGAAAGACAAAGCTGAGGATCTTTAAAACACTGGTGCTCCCTGTCTTATTATATGGATATAAGACATGGACACATAACAGTGAGTTGAAGAGATGCATTAACTCCTTTGGTACTAAATGCATTTGCAGGATCATTGGATATTGGATATTGGAATGGAATTTGTGCTGTACCTAATATTAGTGCATTACCACAAAGCCTACCGAAACGCCAAATAAATACCCTCATTGTTCCCTGATTGAATAGCATTGTATGAATATTCCCATATTCCAAAAATGCTACAGGGGGGCAATGCCTAATGAGTTTATTGCTCAATAGGTGGCGTTCCGAGAGTGAGGGTCCAGGTCTAGGGGATGATACAGTGAAGCACTGCAGCTTCAGAGATGGGGCTGCTTCGAGCCGAGAGTGAGCAACTGAACCCCATGCATCATGCGAAGGCAAGATGGCAGGGGCTGGCTGCAGCTAAAAAGTGTTTCACATGTCTCACCCCCTAGATTGGAACGAGACCTCACGGGCCTCACCGTTCAATGTATAACGGTTGAATGTACAGGCTCTCAGCCTATGCCCAAGAGGGAGTAGTTGGAAAATAGGAAAAACAAAAATACTCTGTGAAATTTATTCATGATATTTTAATTGCATGATCTGTCAACGCCTACTTTGGCCATATGGGCATGTGGTTCGCCTCCCAGGTGGTGTCTACAGAGAACATCCCTGAGTGTAGGAAGCCTAGGGAAGACTACGGAACTCATAGCTGAAGGAAGGCCACCACTCCTGTGATAGAATACTTGGATTGGCCGTGCAGATGCCTGGAATCTCGCCTGGGAGGATCCCCCAGAGTGGAGTCAGAGGGTGAGTGCAGCTACATGCTGTCACAGCGTATACCCCCATGGATTGATTACTTTGTTTACTATTCTAGGAGACTGTATCAGATATCATAAATTTGTTTGGTTATAAATTATATACACATAGCAAAGGATATGACTAATAGTTTCTTATGTCTGTAGCACGGTATCGAATCCTATTGAACACGTTGAAGTACTCTTTGGTCTAATAACATTAATCAAGCTCTTGTAATAATTTCCGTATGATTTGTTTTAATGATGGGAGATAATATTGTGGTAGCAATTTAGTGCATTGACTTCAAATTAGTCATGTACACGTTTAAAGAGAGAGTCCAACTCCTTAGTCCATATTCAGTATGAAGTCTTATTTTGTTTACAATTTCGTAGTGCGCGCGACAAACGCCCAATGTTCATGTTTCTCGGAAATGTTTACTTGTATAGATGTTTTCACATTTGACTCTGAATATGTAATATTACTAACTTGATACTTCCAGATCTTGTATGATGTGTTCCAATCAAGATTTCGATATATCGTCTCATATTTGAATAAATATTTTGCTTCCAATTTGTAATTCTTTATCATTATTGGTGCTGAAAAACTTTGGTGCAAACTTCAGAAAACTCATATGCAATAGATTTAGATTGTATTACACAGACACACACTCACACACACACACATATATATATATATATATATACTGTATATATATACAGTACCGGTATATATATATATATATATATATATATATAATGAATAAGAATACCAGCGTGAAGAGGAACATCTTTATTAATACAGCTGACGTTTCGGAATTTTCCTAATTCCATCTTCAGAGCCTAAAACCAAAACGAAATACTACCGTTAAAAACTTTAAGGCAAAATCAGAAAAGTACATATGAATACATGAAATACTTACACAAACAGAGTCCAACGGGCTCAACTTCCCGTAATCCATTCAAAGTTCCGCAAACCAGTTAATAATTTTTTCTTACAAAAGTTTTGCAAATCTTCATTGAAATATTTGAATAAATAATACCTAAAATGTAACACCTAACGAATAAACCAAACTAATAGACATCCACATCCACACATGTTATATGCGCCTCGTTAATTAATAATAATACAAAAACAAAATGCACATAAACAGACCTTATTTGTGATCCTAAAAGCACAGGAGAGTAGTAGAAGTGTCATTACCCCCAAGAGTAGGCTTATCCCTAGCCTATTCACTAACAAACCCCTTCAGGAAACTATTGATATTTGTCGTAAACAACTATTTTGAACCACCTCGATAGTGGGGGGATTCAGTCAGTTGCACACCCATGAATGGCGAGCGTCCTCAATTGAGTCTGTAGTGAGTGAAGGTGAGCATCCTCATATGAGCCAAGGCCTAAAAAAAAACTTTTAAAAGGCCCCAGTAGCACTTTAAAAATAAATGGTGTTTAAGTGAGATAATTCCCTCTATACCTACTATCACTCATCCACATTTGTCAAAATCCCCCCTTCCCCCTCCCCTTCAATTATCACCTATTTGTCCTATTATTCCCATATTTATTGGTGTATTTATCATGCCAATATCTTCAAACCGGTTCTAAGCCGTGGTCATGTGACACGCGAGTGTGTGGTGTATCAGAGAGTGGGAGGGAGTGAGTCAGTCTGGCTTCAGGCCTCGCGAAGGGAGGGTGTGGCTTGCCTCAGCTCCACACTTCATGAATCACCGGTCGGCAATAATTCGCGATTTTGACCATCCAAACACTATTCCAACTTGTTTTATTGTTGTTACATGTTATTATCTTCATAAACGTAAAATAGGCGCATATAAATAAGTAATAACGATATTAATGGTAAAATGACGATTTTAGTCAGGAATGAACCAAATTACCTTCGTCTGGCGGGACATTTCGAATACCATACCTACGCACTTCTTAGGTTAAAAGACATGCTTAAATTAGCTCTCGAAAATATCATTTTCCAATTCAATGGCAACACTTACAAACATGTTGATCGCGTGTCAATGGGCTCACCCTTATCACCTTCGATGGCAGGACATTTTCTTTGTTATCATGAACAAAAATGGTTAAATGATTGCCCCTCTGAATTTAAACCCATCTACTACAGGTGCTACGTGGACAACACGTTTATGATATTTAAGTCTAGGGATCATGCACCTAAATTTTTGGATTACCTAAACAACAAGCATCGTAACATAAAGTTCTCCTCTGAGACCGAAGTTAATGGTTCTTTATCATTCTTAGATGTCTTCATTACAAAAGAAGGGAATAGATTCGAAACTTCATTATTTAGGAAGAAAAGGCTTTACAGGACTTCGCACCAAATGTTCCTCTTTTATTCCTTTAATTAAGTTACAAGCGAAATTAAATATCTACATTAACATACAGGTCATTCAATGTTTGTTCAACATTCTTCAACCTAGATAGTGAGCTAGTATTTGTGAAAGACCTACTATGTAATAATGGTTTCCCTAAGTGTTTCACGGATACGTACATTGGCATAACGCTGAACAAAATAATTACGACACCTAAATGCTGAACAAAATAATTACTACACCTAAACCAGTAAGTTCTGTCCCTAAAGATATCTTTTATTGCAATATAATGTTCACTGGTAAAAAGAGTATTAACATAAAGAAAAGAATTACTAATTTGTTACGTGAATTTTACCCTCAATTAAATATCAGAGTAATTTTCTCGGCTAAACAAACAATCCAAAATGTATTTAAAATTAAAGATAAAATTCCAGCTCAGCTACAGTCATCCATTGTCTATAAATATACGTGTAATAGCTGTAATGCTATGTATATAGGCAAAACGAGAAGACACCTCAAAACTCGAGTTCACAAATATTTGGGGAAGTCTGTTCGTTCAGGTCAATGGATGACGAAACCCCCTTTTTCAGCAATCAGAGAACACACTCTTCAAGCAGATCACCCTATAAATACAGAGGCTTTCACAATTTTAGACAGTGCGAGGTCAGACATGGAACTGTTAATTATGGAGTCGCTACATCAGGCTAGGGATAAGCCTACTCTTGGGGGTAATGAAACTTCTACTCCTCTCCTGTGCTTTTAGGATCACAAATAAGGTCTGTTTATGTGCATTTTGTTTTTGTATTATTATTAACGAGGCGCGTATAACATGTGTGGATGTGGATGTCTATTAGTTTGGTTTATTCTTTAGGTATTACATTTTAGGTATTATTTAGTCAATTATTTCACTGAAAATTTGCATACTTTTGTAAGAAAAATTTATTAACTGGTTTCCGGAACTTTGAATGGATTTCGGGAAGTTGAGCCAGTTGGACTCTGTTTGTGTAAGTATTTCATGTATTAATTTATACTTTTCTGATTTTGACTTAAAGTTTTTAACAGTAGTATTTCGTTTTGGTTTTTGGCTCTGAAGATGGAATTAGGAAAATTCCGAAACGTCAGCTTTGTTAATAAAGATGTTCCTCTTCACGCTGGTATTCTTATTCATTATAAGACTGCGGTTCCCACGCCACCAATCCATTGCCTCTATAAATATATATATATATATATATATTGTGACAGACAAAACAACCAGTCTGGAATTCTAAGCTGCCCAGTTGGCAGGATCCTGCCCTCTACACTCGCCCTGGATTCAATACAGGAATTCGTTCGGTGGTTTTGGCCCGTGTGGATGAGTCAAAAGAGTGCGGGGTGTGAGCTGTCTGATTGGCTCCGGCACGAGACGAGAGATCTGATTGGGAGGGCACCACGAAACTGCAATTTTCCATCACATCACGATAATGGGGCTTGGTGATTTGTTAGAGAATAAATAGAATGTGTATTCAGGTGTAGACTGGGGTTTGCAAATTAGTAGTATTCCTGACTCGGCTGATACCGTGAGTGTGAGGGAGAGGCGAAGGAAGGGAGGATAATTCATATATGGCAGTAAAACAGTTAAGATATAAAATATTAATTTTAATATTTGTTGAAGTGGAATATATAAGATTTTAATATTAATTGAAGTGGTGTTGGTGTTCTATTTATGTGAAATTATTTAACTTCACTTTGAATTGCAATTCTAAGATACCGTACTTAACATACGTGGTGTAGCCATACAATTAAATGATGACAGGTTATAACTACCAGGTGTGTTGAGGTGAGCTTTTGTGCCACCTTGTGTGTTAAGTTGTATTTGTTCTGCGAATCTAGAAAGGTTAATAATGGGGTGTGACGATTGAGAGGTTTGGTGGTGACTTTAGTAATTAATAGTGAACCTAGTCGTTTATTCATCATCAATTTGTCAAGCACATCTTATTTTTGATAATAAATGCAATGCGTCCTTGTTGTAATTTCTATTAACAATAGTGATATTTTATTAAACATTGGAATAATTGAATATTTGGCAAACTAGCGAGCAGTGAACGATCAGCCTATCATATACCGGTACGTCCTGGATCTCCATATTTATTTATCTATTTATGTTTTACTTTATTTTGTACATAAGTTTTCGTTTTGTTTATTGGGTTTGTAAATACATTAATTGTTGTTTAATATCTTTCCTTCCTCGATAGTACTTGTAAAAGATATAATAAGATAATGATAATGAAGGATAATAAAATAATAAGATAATTACAATAACTATTTATAATAAATAATACATTATCCAAGTAAATAAGAAAAAATCATAATACATAATAATACTAATAATGAATATCCTAAATAATCATAATTAATCATAATTTATCTTAACCCATTAAGCGCGCGCAGGGTGTGGTGAACACCACAGTTCTGGGCGGCAATATTAGGCTCCATTCCTGCCTATAATCGTCATTTTACGATAAATATCGTCATTACTTATTCATATGCGCCTATTTTACCTTTAATATGAAGATAGTAACCTGTAACAACAATAAAACAAGTGGGAATATAATTTTTCTGGTCAAAATCGCGAATTGTAAGCGAGCGGTTCATTCACCAAGTGTGAGCCAGCTGGCACCACACCCTCCTCTCTCTAAGCCTGGAGAGTGACTGAGGCCTGTATCTCTCTCTCTCTCTCTCTCTTTCCCACGCATAGACACACACATGACCACACCCTGCAACCTAGAGCAGTTAGTTCAGCAACCCACCCGTATCCCGGATCGCATCGGAGATCGGCCCAACATTCTTGACTTGTTTCTAACTTCTAACCCTTCTTCTTATACTGTCGATCTTTTCTCTCCTTTGGGCTCCTCCGACCATAAACTTATCACTGTCAACTGTCCTATCTCTTCAGTACGGCCACCCGATCCTCCTAGCCGGCGGCGCTTGTGGCACTTTGGCGCTGCCGACTGGGAGGCTCTCCGGCAGTACTTCTTTGATTTCCCATGGAATGATTTCTGCTTCCGTGGCCGGGGACCCTCGGAGAGTGCTGAACGCATTACCGAGGTAATCCTATCGGGCATGGAAGCATACATTCCATTCTCTTTCTCTCAGACTAATGCTAAAAAATCTTGGTTTACTCACGCCTGTTCTACTGCTGTCCGCAATAAGGAGGAAGCATTCAAACGGTACCGACGCCTTAAAACTCAAGACTCTCATTCTTCCTATGTTTCTGCCCGGAATCAAGCCAAATCTGTTCTTCGACTTGCCAAACACTCTTTCATCAATAATAAATGCATTGAACTATCCAACTCTATCTCTTCCCAATCTTTCTGGCATCTAGCCAAAAACCTCTCCAACAATTTCTCTTCCTCGTTTTTCCCTCCCCTTTCCCATTCTGATGGCACAACCATCACTTCTTCCTCTTCGCTCAAACTTTTGCTAGAAACTCCACCTTGGATGATTCCGGTGCTATTCCTCCCTCTCCACCCTCCTCTCTCTTACTTATGCCTAATATCCTAATCTCTTCTAAACATGTACTTTCTACCCTCTCTGGGCTTAATACTAATAAGGCATACGGTCCGGACGGTGTTCCTCCTGTTGTTCTCAAAAACTGTTCTTCCGTGCTGACTCCCTGCCTAGGCAAACTCTTTCGTCTCTGTCTATCCTCTAACGTCTTCCCTTCATGCTGGAAGTTTGCTCACATTCAACCTGTCCCAAAGAAGGGTGACCGCTCTCAACCCTCCAACTATCGTCCAATTGCTCTCATCTCATGTCTTTCTAAAGTTTTTGAAACTATTCTTGCTTCCAAATTTCTTAAGCATTTCTCTTCTCATAATCTGCTCTCAGATCGCCAGTATGGCTTCCTTAAGGGTCGCTCTACTGGTGATCTTCTTTCATAATCTTACCAACTCTTGGTCATCCTCCTTTCGGGACTTCGGTGAGACTTTTTCTATTGCACTAGACATATCGAAAGCCTTCGATAGAGTCTGGCACAAATCTTTAATTTCTAAACTACCCTCCTACGGCTCCTATCCCTCCATCTGTGCCTTTGTCTCTAATTTCCTTTCCGGCCGTTCCATAGCCGCGATTGTGGACGGCCATTGTTCACTTCCTCACCCTATAAACTCCGGTGTTCCTCAGGGCTCTGTCCTATCTCCTATTCTCTTTCTAATTTTTATAAATGATCTCCTCAACTGTACCTCAATTCCCATCCATTCATACGCAGACGACTCAACCTTACACTACTCCATTAGTTTTTCAGAACGCCCCAGCCAGCAATCCCTCAACAACAAACGTAATGAAGCCATAGAACTCTTAAATTCTGATCTAAACACTATCTCCAATTGGGGCAGTGAAAACCTTGTTACCTTTAATACTTCCAAAACCCAATTTCTCCATCTATCTTCCCGTAAGGAACTCCCAGTGGACTATCCCTTATTCTTCAACAATACAAAAATCAATCCTTCATCTTCTCTCAATATTCTTGGTGTCTATTTTTCTTCTGCTCTCAGTTGGAAGGACCATATTACCAGTCTTGCTAAGGCAGCCTCCCAGAAGCTGGGTGTGCTCAACTGCCTTAGCGGATTCTTTTCCCCTGCACAGCTTATTGCTCTGTACAGGGGCATAGTGCGTTCTTGTATTGAGTATTGTTCACATGTGTGGGGAGGTTCCTCTCACACCGCTCTCCTAGACAAAGTTGAAAGGAAGGCCTTTCGTATCATTAACTCCCGTCCACTCACCAACTCTCTACAGTCTCTCTCTCTCCGCCGCAATGTTGCATATCTCTCGCTATTCTATCGCTACTATATTAATCAGCGTTCCTCAGAGCTTTCCCAGTGTATACCACCTCCTTTACGTAGGGCACGTGGTACCCGTCTTGTGACTCAATCCCACCCCTACTCTGTGCAACTCTCCAACCCGACAGTGAATCGTTACTCTCAGTCTTTCTTCTACTCAGCAGCTGAGCTCTGGAACTCTCTCCCAGAATCAGTCTTTCCCTCTTCCTATGACTTAAATTGCTTCAAACTCTGTGTGTCCAGGCATTTTGGCTCGAACGTCCCTTGATTTTGACCCTATCACTCTTTCAACTATGGGGGAGGCACTCGCTATAGGCAGTTCTGCCTTTTGCCTCCCTCAATCACATAGAAAAAAAAAAAAAACGGCGTGCAGATGTTAGCATAAAAATATACTAATGAATAAGGGAATAACATGGACAATAGGTGATAATTGAAGGGGGGGGGGGGGGGGGGGGGGATGTGGAGGAGTGATATGAGGTATGGAGGAAAAAAAAAATTGCTTTAAGTGCTACTGGGGCCTTTTAAAATGTTTTTTTTAGGCCTTCCCTCCTAAGAGCTTTCTCGCCGTTGCCCAGTAATGCCTCTTAAGAGTGTTCTCGCCGCTCCCGGTTTAATAATCATAATTAATTGTGATAATCATTAGTAAATTAAATGTGATCTTCAAGTGCTTCTGGAACTTATAATTTATCTAGCTAAGCTTCCTTTATGACTAGTATATAATTCTTAAGATGTCTGGTTTATTCGAAGCGAAAGGAAAGCAAGCAACAACAGGCAACCAAAATCCTACCAGACTTGAGAATCATAAAAACTCACTGTTACCACTATGGTCAAGCGAGCCAATTGATTCGTGGCCGCCAGGGCCGTAACAATATATATATACTGTATATATATATATATATATATATATATATATATATATATATATATATATATATATATATAATATATATATAATATATATACAGTATATAAAATATATGTATACCGGTATATATATATATATTTTGTTTTTCTTTCTTTTCCTTTTTTGTCAATTGTCATGGTTCCCGAAGGGCTGGCTGCAAAAGAATCGCCCCATGCACTTCGGTCCCCTATTAGCCGACGCCCCTCCTCTCAACCTCTCAACTTCATCCTTCCACCTAACTCTCGGTATGCCTCTGTCTCTCTGTCCGTCCACCTCACTCTTGTAAACTCTCTTTGTCATGCTCTCGCTCCCCATACATTTCACATGGCCGAATCATCTCAAGGTGTTTCTTTTCAAACTTTCAAGCACATTCACATCCAAAACACACCGCTCTCTTGAACCTTGTTGAACTCCAATTTTCCCAGGGAACTCTTCACTCAGACACCCATTCACTCTAATTGCTGCCTGTGAATGGAAACAGTGAGTGCCCCCGACGTTATCTACAATCCACCATCTCTGCCTACGTCACTGTACCACATGGCGGTACATCCACCAAGAACTGGAAAGATCATTCCAAGTCCTTATGAACAACGGTTATTCTAACTCCGAAGTTTCCGCCACCATCAAGAAACAATTAGATAAATGGTACAACCAAGACAACCCCAGCCAAGCCGACCGTAACACCGACAACCCAGATACTATCAAACTATACTACTGGAATTATATGTCTTCAGACTACGAAATCGACGAAAAAATAGTAAGATAAATAATAGACAAAAACGTACACCCCACCAATCCGGACAGCAAAACCAGACTCACCATCTACTACAAATCACCTAAAACCTCTAATCTCATCCTCAACAACCGCCCCACCACCACCAGAAAAAATCCGATGAGTGACGACCAACGACCGCATCATATACCAACACATATGCAACACTGAGAACTGTGGAGCTCAAAAATACATTGGTGTGGCACAAACCCGTCTATCTCGCCGGCTAACTCTACACCTTCAATCGGGAGCGAACAAAGAACACTACAAATATCAACACCAACAAGACCTGAGTCGCCCCGACCTAGAAAAACATACTACTGTTATTTATAAAGAAAATTATCCTAGGCGACCCGCTATCCTCGAAGCCATACACATCCTTTCTCTGAGACCTACCATTAACCCTTGTTTAGCGGGGCCCACCTTAAGTCGGTCTAGAGAACCAAGGACTATGTGGCGGGGCCCGACTTAAGTCTGTGTGCAATTTTGGAGCAATATTGGCTCTGAGAGAGAGACGAGCGGGTGGAGAATAGGTCGGCTCATGACCGCTCGGCACGGATCCCGTGCGACTACTGACGTTTACTCGACAAACACCCACACTCACTGCCTCGCTACACAGGGAATTATGTAAGGAAATTACCGTATTTTAGGGATTTTGCACTCGTCTTGCACGATCGTTGCAAGAGAACGCGTGGTCGTAGAAGGATGGTTCTGGTGTCATTGGAAAGCTCAATTTATGCCCTTTCAGGGATACATAATTGTATTACGCTCTGGCTCTTGTTTATGCATGAAAAAGACCACGGAAACACGGTCGTTTAGGGTAAAACCTCCCGCTTGGCGGGTAGTATAAGTTACTGACGGGCCCGCTCGTAAGGCGTTAATAATCAAATACAAGAACTACAAATACTCCCACCCATGAAAAAACACCAGCTGCGCTGAACCCCCCTCATGCCCCTCCCACCACCTCCACCTCGCATGATAGCAGTGCGGGCCCCCTTAGCCAACCAACAACAAGACGAAGCTAGCGTAATACCCTGCGCCAGAACACAACCAATCAGAACCCGGAGAGCTAGAATTAGCTCCGCCGACCTCTGTCACCATGACCCATATATTGTACATATGATCCCCTGTTCATCGCTCATCACTCCTTCTCCTGAAGATGACTTGTGACCAAGTCAAAAGGTCGAGGCCAAACCACAACTATGCAGACCTACTCTACCGACTACCTGAACATCAGAGAAAAATTGCCAGAAACATTGAAGTAATAAATAATAAACTTGTTAACACTGACATTTCTACTTCTTTTAACCTTGTGTGTCTACAAGGAAGTATACTACCTGGCTACACGAATATATATATATATATATATATATATATATATATATATATATACCGGTATATACATATATATATATATATATATATATATATATATATATATATATATATATATATACTGTATATACACACACAAGAAAGAGAGAGATCCAAAGTGATAGAAAACATAAAAAGACACACCATCAGTTAAATAGCCACATACACCCCACGGAAAAAATTGGGGTTAGGATCTGTGGCCTAAAAGAAAATGGGAAACTAGCAGAAACTATAACATGACACACATAACGAAAGTGTGGAAATATATGGGCAATGTATAGCTGACAAGATGACTGGGAAAGTTACAAGTCCCTCTGAGATTGGCCAAGTTTGGTTAGCCACAGGAAAAGTTTAATAGTGAGAGAAAATCCTGTGTATGGATAAGAATATATTATCATATAAAATTATAGGATTTAATATTTACAAAATATATATATATATATATATATAAATGAGAAACTAAATACACATCCGAAGACCAATAAAAATCAAATACTCTTGCATTTGGATTCATCTGTATTACCATCTAAAATACCCCGGAAAAGGAAAGACCCTCAGACAGGAGAGACCGAAGGAGTGTAAGAAGAAGTAAGACTGAGCAAGAGCAAGGAACAAGAAGACCCGAAGAAAGAAAGGACAAGGACAGAGAAACCAGCATCCACCACAACACCACAAGGATCTGCAGCAGTAGCGGAACTCAGGAACAGAGGAATCGTTATGCTGAAGAAGGACACACAAAAGGAGGAATATCCACCGACGCCAGGAAAGAAGATTCGCCCCACGACGTACCCTAAAAGGAAAATAGCTTTCCGCCAACCCTTTTGAGGGAAACCAAGACACTATATATGTTTTCCTTTTTCCAATCTTCTATACTGTTATGTACCATGTATAATAAATAATAAGATATGTCATGTATGATAAGTAATAAGATGTGTTGTTAATATTAAGGATATAGTCAACCAGTATGATATGAATATGCTATGATGTTCTGTTAAACCTAACTATGCAATATTAATATGCAGTAGTACATCAATAGATCCTTGGGATATCGTTTGTTTCCTACACACATATATATGTCTTCTTTTATCCTCTGACTATCTCTTCTAATTATACAAACCACATGCTCTTCTTTCTCATGAGTTTATAGGCATATCAGATAGTACCAAAGTAGCCACCACGCCGAGTGGCGCTGGTGTTCTTCTAACACGCGCTGGAAGCTAGCAGCTCGCTTGCTAGCTCATCAGGAGTACCAACACATTCTGGGAAGGACACCTACTTAAAATACTATATTAATAGATAGCTTACAATGCTATATTTTACGAATCATTGTCAACCTAAATCATACTACAAATGATACATAAGTAGATCCTCATTTCAGACCCCCGTGAATGAGTATGATATATAAAATACTTCGATGCACATCCTACACTTCTTCATTTTGCTTTGCACACGACACTAAGCATCCCGCTCAACTTAAGAATTAAGGAACTCTTTTCCTTGAACAAAGTTATTGTTTTCCAAGGCTCTATTGACCTTATCTATATATTATATAATTATATGCTTAACCATTGATGAAGTACCTTTACAGGTAAGATGTACTTTGATATGAACACCACCGTGTAACTTTGTAAATTGATTTACAAAGAAAATATCTTGACCACCAGAACAAGAAGGTTCTATAGACATCTCCAGGGATACCTCTTCATGCCCTTACCATCCTATATGTTAGGAAGGATCCCTCGCAGTAATTCTCAATACCAGGTCAAGATAATTTAGGAGAGTTAAGCAATTTTAAGGCTTCTTGACTACTGGCATCCCACCTTTAGAAGTCTTAGAATTAAACCTCCATTCAGTTGGACCTACGGCATCCCGAAAGTCCAATATTCTGTCTGTGAGCTAATAATCATATTTTAGGGATCTTTGTTGGTTGCGGCATCCCGTCAGCTAGCATAGAGACTCTTAATAGGCGGTGTCTACTAAATTATAGTAGTGAAGTGACCGGCATCCCGGAGCTTCATTTCTATTATTCAGTTACTGAAACTGTGGCCTGTTACAGGAAACTTTGTTACCACTGGCATCCCAGTGATTAACATAGCTTCTGTTACTTGTATAAAGCTTTCCTTAACTTAGGAAGAAGGGTCACGGCATCCGGCCCCTTTCTTTCTAGTTAAAAAAGTCCACAAGTCCTCTAAAAGAAGTTGAGGAGAACGGCATCCCGTCCTCAATATTCTCTAGAGTGAAAGGTGCTAGCACCCTCTCTATAAGAAGTTGAGGAGAACGGCATCCCGTTCTCAATATTCTCTAGAGTGAAAAGTGCCAAGTCCTACTCTAGGAACTTTGTTACTACTGGCATACCAGTATCTAACATTGTCCCTTTTGTTAGGTCCCACTTCCCCTAGTAAAAGTGGAGAGACTCCGGCATCCCGACCTCTCTATTATTACTCTTGGAAGTGAACCCTGTGACAGTGTCCTTTCAGAGGAACTTTGTTACTACTGGCATCCCAGTATCTAACATTGTCTTTTCTGCTAGGTTTCACTTTCACTAGTACAAGTAGAGAGACTCCGGCATCCCGACCTCTCTACTATTACTCTTGGAAGTGAACACTGCACAAAGTGTCCTTTCAGAGGAACTTTGTTACTACTGGCAACCCAGTATCTAACATTGCCCCCTCTGCTAGGTTCCACTTTCCCTAGTAAGAGTTGAGAGACTCCGGCATCCCGACCTCTCTACTTATTACTATTGAAAGTGAACACTACCACTTTTCACAGGTAGTCTCGAAACATATGAGATCGCTGTGAGAAAAGGGCTTGGCGAGATACCCTCAAGGGGACTCTGCATATACAAGTCCTAGGTGCACTGAGTCTGTGGCATCCCATTAGACTGTGTAACTGAAAGGTTTAAACACCGCCCCGGGTACCCCGAACCTTTTAAAACGGTCAGGAGAGTCAGGAAGAGTAGTTCTAAAGTCTTCCTGCGTTAGTCCGATTTCGTACCATATACGTTCTTACTGAGGCACGTTATTTAAGACCCTAGTTCAAGAGTACCTTAACAGGACTTCATCAACGGTTGATATAAAGGTCAGGATAGTCGAGTATTCCACATAATCTCTAGAATACTCGCGTTAGTCTGGTATGGTGCCCAACAGTAATTGCCAGATAATTACTATATGTTACGGAGCCATGCTAAAGACCCCAAACCCATCAACCCCTCTGCAGCTATCTTCACACAGCCGGCCAACCTGGACGGCCCACGGAGGAGCAGAAGACTACAGCCAGCAAATATCCTAATCATCGCCGGAAAGAAGATATAGAAAAGACGCCTAAGTCGATGACCACACACGAGAGAAAGTGTCCAAGTTAATCTAAAAAGTGATCAAAAATAAAACAGAGTCCACAAGCGACTCTGCCAAAAACCCAAGTTCGAGAGTGAAATAAACAGAGTCCCACAAAGTGTTAAAATATCAAAAATCCATTATCGTGCTATTATTCGGAATTTATAGAAAATAATTTCTTTTACGAACACTATAGTCTATTGAAGTGTTCTCGACCATTAAAAGTGATTTCCTGAATTTAACATAATTAAGCCAATTTTCATGCTAAGCGACTCTACCATTATTTCGACCAAGTGAAAATATTTCAGAGTCCACAAGCGACTCTGTCATTATTCCAACACGAAGGAAATATTTCAAAGTCCATCCTCAGTTGACTTTGAGCTTGCTCTCATACCAGTGCGCACGGTATATAACTCAATATACATATAGTGAAATAAATAACTCTTTCATATCTAACATCGCAAGTCTACTTCTTTACAAGTACAGTGAAATAATATAGCTGATGATATTACTTGTATCAACCCTCGATAACCATTAGTGGATATGAATCCAGATAAAAGGAATACCGTTAAGCTGTGCTAAATACCTGAACTCTATCCAGATCCGCGACTGTGCTCGAAGATAGAAAATGTTCTAAGTGCTATTAATTGGTTGTGTTTCTAAACTCACATTCATACTCCATTGTGTATTTAGATATTAAGGGAATAAAGCTGTATTCTTAACTATATTTTGGCGATATATATATCCTTTGTTGTCTTCTTTGTATGAAATTGTATGAACTCGGAAGTCCCAGTCTAATAGAACTCATCTGTATCAATCGTTAATCCTGTATAAAATCAGGGCATAACACCATCTATCAATTGTTGCGTGTCATTTACTATCCAGAGACAACAATCAATAATTAAATTATCACTTGCGCCTTCTACATTTGTAAGCTAATCTATTTTAACCCTTTTAGTTTGGTGGCTTCTATAGGGAAGTAACAGTCTGACAGGGACTATTCCCCTATTTTTGCTTAACCCCTCTTTGGCGGGGCCCGACTTAACCCTTATTTAGCGGCGAGCAACATAAGTCGAGTTAAATAAAGCTGGACTATGTGGCGGCGCTCGACATAGGTCGAGTGGCAATTTCAGCACGTAATGTGGCTGAGAGAGAGAGACAAGTGGTGGCAGGAGACTAGCGAGCGTATGACTGCTCCAGACCACCGCGGCGAACCTACTGACACAAATCTCAGCTCCTCCTCCCTCTCTCACTCGCTACATACTCAATTATGTACTGAAAGTACCGAATTACCTGCTTTTTGCACTCGCGTTGCACGGTTATTGCAAGAAAACTATCCATCATACAAGGATCGTTATGGTGTCATTCGAAAGCTCTGTTTATGCCCTTTCAGGGATAGGTACTTGTTTTACGTTCTGGGTCTTATTTAGGCATGAAAATGATCACGTAAACAGCCCTATTTTGGCTAAAAACACCCCGCTGTGCGGTACACATAAATAAACCGCATAGGCCGCTCGTAAGGTGTTAAGGCAGTCTAGAGAATCAAGGACTATGTGGCGGGGGCCGCCTTAAGTCGTATGCAATTTTGAGCACATAATTGGCTCTGAGAGAGAGACGAGCGGTGGGAGGAGCGTAGGTTGGCTCTGACCGTTCGGCACGGCTCTTGCGCCGCGACTGCCCTCCCCTCCACACACATCCACACTCACTACCTCGCTAGACAGGGAATTATGTAAGGAAATTACCGTATTTTAGCGATTTTTCCTTCGTGTTGCACGATCATTGCAAGAGAACCCGTGGTCGTAGAAGGATGGTTCTGGTGTCATTGGAAAGACCAATTATCGCCCTTTCACGGATACATAATTGTAGTACGCTCTGGCTCTTATTTATGCATGAAAAAGAGCACAGAAATAAGCTCGTTTAGGGTAAAACTACCCGCTTGGCAGGTAGTAGAAGTTACCGACCTAGCCGCTCGTGGAGTGTTAGTATACATCGGCCGAGCGCCATCTGTGACCCAGACCAAATTCAAACGAGTTCCAATGGAAAGATCAGGTCGAATTCTCTATATATAAGTATATTTCATTCAGTCACAGCCCTTGTGTCCTTGTCAATATTGAGCAAAAACTTTCCAGCAAGTGGCTGAGCTCCGTATGAGGCGTAATAACACTCTCTCTCTTTCTCCCTTTTGTAATTTTACGCTCACGTTAACTCAACGAAATATACCGTTATATGATCAAGTTTTGTGTTTAAAAGACAGTATGAGTATTTTATAGCCTATAAAACCAAATGAATCTCACGTTCGTACCTGGTATATAGTTGTCATAAATACAATGCATGTAGAATTGTTTCTAAAACAGCTCTTGCTTGGACACACACCCTCCCACAATTGATGCTTGGAGCTGACTGCTGACTGATTTTAGTAAGGAAGGGAAGGTTAGACATTTATAGGAACATCTGGCAACAAGCAGAGTGTCTTGGTGCTACCAAAGTCAGCCGGTAATACCAATACATATGAGTACATCGCCCGAAATCAATAAATATCTATACATCCCATGCCGAGAGAGGTCTTTATTAGGATGGATACCAATAATACTTTACATTCAGTAAGAGGGACACATTGTGATGACGATGATTATATATTGCATGCTAATGAGACATTATAAAACGATACGTATGAACAAAAATATATACGATTGCAGTAAATAATATGATTAATATATATTTCATGGAATTATCTAATTAATCAATTTCACTCACAAGACCAAACACCACCCAATGAAATTAATGAAAGCTTGTGCTCCATCAGGGATTCGAACCTGGGTTACTACATACAGATCTTAAACACTCAAATCATTACACCATCACAAAAGACAGTTAAAGATTAAGTACATGACTACGATTTTGTATACGTTTATCGAATACTGGATATCAATCTAATCATGTACTCATGTACTGCAGGGTTTGGTAAATGAGTTTGGAACAGTGTGCGAAAAACGGAATTTGAAGGTAAATGCGGGGAAGAGCAAGGTTATGGTCTTCGAAAGGGGTGAAGTCACAGAGTGTGAGGTGAAGTTGAACGGTCAGGCTTTGGATATCGTCAACTCTTTTAAGTATCTGGGCAGTGTGTTGAGTAAAGATGGGACTATGGATGAAGAAGTGCGGGAGAGGGTACAGCAGGGGAAGAGGGTTGTAGGAACGCTGAAAGCAGTAACAAGAAATAGGGTGGTCAGTATGGAAGTGAAGAAGTCCTTGCATGACAGTGTGGTAATCCCGACACTGACTTACGGAAGCGAAGCATGGACGTTGGTTGAGAGACTCGGACCAAGAGTGAGAGCAGTGGAAATGAATTACTTAAGAAGTGCGTGCGGAGTTACATGGAGGGATAGACAGACTAATGAAGAAGTAAGAAGGAGGTGTGGTGTGGAGGTAGATGTGCTGGAAAGTGTGAAAAGGAACAACTTGAGATGGTTTGGCCATATGGAACGTATGGAAAGCGAGAGAATGACTAAGACGGTGTACGAGAGCGAGGTGGAAGGACAGAGAGGGAGAAGTAGACCGAAGGAGAGGTGGAAGGATGGAGTGAGGAAGTATATGAACGAAGGCGGTGCTGGTTTGGGGGAGGGGTGTCGACTGACTGTGGACAGAGGTGCATGAGGGCGGTTCGTTCGTGGCCACCCCTTCGGGGATCACGGCGTAAGGCAATAGATAGATAGAAACCCAACTGCACACGGGATAGCCTAATATTTTAAGTGAAAGGAAAGCACATTACATGGGGCACAGTTTTGTCCGATCTGAGTGCCTCTCTCTCTCTCTCTCATTAACACAGGTTACGGATCAATCAAGTCAATTGTATATAATAACGTATACTATATATCTATATATGAATACAACAGAAAAACTCATGACCTCTTTGTCTGTATGCGTATTTCCTTTATATTATTATCAACTCTGCGTAAGCAGAGTTTGGTATCGCCCCCCCGTATAGTGAGTACCACACGAAAAAAAATTCTGTCGTCGGCGTTGTCGTTGTCCGTCTGTCTCGGAACTCCTCCTAGACCGTTGGACGGATTTTCACCAAATTTCACACAAACATTTTGTTGCGTGAATGCGAACGTCAGTCAAAAAAGATTTTTTAAATCTATGCAATAGTTATGATTTTGGGTCCAAAATATGGTTTTACCCCCCCCCCCTCCTGCAAGGGGGGGGGGGGGGGGGAATACACTTCGGGGCTCACACACTAAGAACGCATTCGTTCTGGGGGCGAAAACATCTCGCTACATATTTGCTAGGTTAAGTTAGTTTAGTTGGCATTAGAAGTGATGGTAGTAATAGTGGGATTGATGGTGATAATAGTAGTGATGATGGTTGTAGTTGTATTGATGATGTTGACAGTAGTGATGATGATGACAGTAGTAGATATGATGGTGACAGTATTAGATATGATGGTGACAGTACTAGTAGTAGTGATGATGGTGACAAGTTATGATAGTTGTAGTGATGATGGTGTGAGTATTAGTGATTATGGTGAGTAGTAGTGATGATGGTGAAAGTTGTAGTGGTGATGACAATAGTTATCATGATGAAGATCATAGTAATGGTGATGATGGCAGTAGTAGTGATGATGGTGACAGTAGGATACATGATGGTAATACTTGTGACATTAGTAATGATGATGGTTATAGTAGTAGTGATGATGTTAACAGTAGTAATGATGAGTGTAAGATGGTGGTGATGATAGTAGTAATGCTGGTTGATAGTTGTAGTATGAATGCTAGTAGTGATTAAGATGGTTGTGACAATGGTGACAGTAGTAGTGATGATGGTGAGAGTAGTAGTGATGATTGTAATTGTAGTAGTGATGATGATCATAGTAATGGTGATGATGACAGTAGTCGTGATGATTGTGGCGGTTGTAGTTATGAAGGAAGTAGTAGTGATGATGGTATTAGTAGTGATGATGGTAACCCATCGCAGAGTTGGGTATGCCGTTTTGATTTTGGGCAAAACGGCACGTCTACTTTATCAACTCTGCGTAAGCAGAGTTTGGTATCGCCCCCCCCCCGTATAGTGGGTACCACACGAAAAAAAATTCTGTTGTCGGCGTTGTTGTTGTTGTTGTCGTTGTCCGTCTGTCTCGGAACTCCTCCTAGACCGTTGACGGATTTTCACCAAATTTCACACGAACATTTGTTGCGTGAATGCGAACGTCAGTCAAAAAAGATTTTTTGAATTTATGCAATAGTTATGATTTTAGGTCCAAAATATTGTTTTACCCCCCCCCCCCTTTGCAGGAACCCGCCCCCCCCCCAGCAATGATGGCGTTCTTAGTGTGTGAGCCCCTTCGGGGCTCACACACTAAGAACGCCATTCGTTAGAACTAAGAACGCATTCGTTCTGGGGACGAAAACATCTCGCTACGTATTTGCTAGGTTAAGTTAGTTTAGTTGGCATTAGAAGTGATGGTAGTAATAGTGGGATTGATGGTGATAGTAGTGATGATGGTGATAATAGTAGTGATGATGGTTGTAGTTGAATTGGTAATGTTGACAGTAGTAGATATGATGGTGACAGTACTAGTAGTAGTGATGATGGTCATAATAATAGTGATGATGGTGACAAGTAATGATAGTTGTAGTGATAATAATGACAGTAGTGATGAGGGTGTGAGTATTAGTGATTATGGTGAGTAGTAGTGATGATGGTGAAAGTTGTAGTGATGATGACAATAGTTGTGATGATGAAGATCATAGTAATGGTGATGATGGCAGTAGTAATGATGATGGTGACAGTAGGAAAAATGATGGTAATATTTGTGACAGTTGTAATGATGATGGTTATAGTAGTAGTGATGATGTTAACAGTAGTAATGATGATTGTAAGATGGTGGTGATGATACTAGTAATGATGGTTGATAATTGTAGTATCAGTGATGATAGTAGTGATTAAGATGGTAGTGACAATGGACAGTGATGATGGTGAGAGTAGTAGTGATGATGATCATAGTAATGGTGATGACATAACTTGTGATGATTGTGGCAGTTGTAGTGATGATGGCAGTAGTAGTGATTATGTTGATTGTGATTGATGATGGTAACCCATCGCAGAGTTGGGTATGCCGTCTTGATTTTGGGCAAAACGGCACGTCTACTTTATTCCTACCTTCCTACCATTTACCAGGCGAGTGCCATACGTCCACACAAAGCCAGTCTTCACTCACCACTACCTTGAAATGTCGCAGTTACTATGAACTAATGATATGAATAAAGTATGATATATATCCCTCTCGCAGAGTTACAATAGGTGGCGAATATGGTAGTAATGTTCAATAATACACATACTGAAAACAGTAAATTATGTAGTTGTCGATACGTTGGTGGAACAAGATGATATAATATTATATTTGACAACCTATTTTTGTATTGAACCTAGTGTTATTAACTTTCATTTTGTGGCATTGTTTTCTGTTATATTACACACTTGTGTGTATTGTAATACATGCTATAGACAGTAAATGCTACATTTAATAATTTGTCTTGGTTTAAATAACATGCGTGAGCAACCAACTGCTCTAGATCATTTAGGATAGAAAAGACGTAGGCTTGTTCACCAGGTGGATCAGTAGTGTGAGAGGAGAGCCATTGGCGGTGGTGAACGTTGAAATCTCCTAAGATGGAGATTTCTGAGAAAGGAGAAATGGATAGAATGTGTTCCGTAGAGTTTAGATAGTCAAAGAATTTGGGAAAGTTGGTAGAGTTAGGGGAAAGATAGACAGCACAGAAATATTTAGTAAGAGAATGACAGGAAAGTTTGAGCCATAAAGTTGAGAATTCAGAGGAGTCAAAATCGGGAACACGAGAGCAAGTGAGTTTGTTGTGCACATATGCACAACATCCGCCTTTGGCTTTGAAACTAGGATAGAGAAAGTAGGAGGATACAGAGAAGGGGTTGCTGGATGTTGCTACAGACACCGGGGTTTCGGTGAGGAAGAGAAGATCAGGTTTGTAGGAGGAGAGATGGTGCTCAACAGAGTGAAAGTTAGAGGAAAGTCCGCGAATGTTGCAGAAATTAATAGAAAGAATAACAGGCCGAGGTCCAGGTAATTGTGTGGGGTCGTCAGGGGATGGTCGGTCGGGTGAGGGGGCATTTATGGTCCCCCCCCTGGGGACTCCGAGGCTGGGCTACAATACATAATTTTGTGTTTTTTTAATTTTGGTGTGGATGAATGAAGTGTGGTGTGCATGTTAGTGTAGTGAAGGGGATAGGAGGAGGAGGTATTTGTGAGAGCTAGCTGGATTGCTCTCAGTGTAAATGAGGCACAAAGAAAATCAGTAAGAGAGGCCAAGCAAATGAAACAGGAGTTCCAGCGACTCTTTATCACATGCCTATAACCTCACCTGGGTCTAGCCCTGATCGATTGGTGCCTACAATCTCCCCACTACAATCTCCTGCAGTGTTTGCCTGTGTGTTAATATCATACTTAGTTTCGTGTCTTCAGCAAAGGAAGACACTGTACTGTGTCTTGTGTTGGCATTTATGTCATTAATTAGAATGAGGAAAATATATGGTGTTAGCGATGTTACTTGGGGGACTGATATATGGTGTTAGCGCTGTTACTTGGGGGACTGATATATGGTGTTAGCGCTGTTACTTGGGGGACTGATATATGGTGTTAGCGCTGTTACTTGGGGGACTGATATATGGTGTTAGCGCTGTTACTTGGGGGACTGATATATGGTGTTAGCGCTGTTACTTGGGGGACTGATATATGGTGTTAGCGCTGTTACTTGGGGGACTGATATATGGTGTTAGCGCTGTTACTTGGGGGACTGATATATGGTGTTAGCGCTGTTACTTGGGGGACTGATATATGGTGTTAGCGCTGTTACTTGGGGGACTGATATATGGTGTTAGCGCTGTTACTTGGGGACTGATATATGGTGTTAGCGCTGTTACTTGGGGGACTGATATATGGTGTTAGCGCTGTTACTTGGGGGACTGATATATGGTGTTAGCGCTGTTACTTGGGGGACTGATATATGGTGTTAGCGCTGTTACTTGGGGGACTGATATATGGTGTTAGCGCTGTTACTTGGGGGACTGATATATGGTGTTAGCGCTGTTACTTGGGGGACTGATATATGGTGTTAGCGCTGTTACTTGGGGGACTGATATATGGTGTTAGCGCTGTTACTTGGGGGACTGATATATGGTGTTAGCGCTGTTACTTGGGGGACTGATATATGGTGTTAGCGCTGTTACTTGGGGGACTGATATATGGTGTTAGCGCTGTTACTTGGGGGACTGATATATGGTGTTAGCGCTGTTACTTGGGGGACTGATATATGGTGTTAGCGCTGTTACTTGGGGGACTGATATATGGTGTTAGCGCTGTTACTTGGGGGACTGATATATGGTGTTAGCGCTGTTACTTGGGGGACTGATATATGGTGTTAGCACTGTTACTTGGGGACTGATATATGGTGTTAGCGCTGTTACTTGGGGGACTGATATATGGTGTTAGCGCTGTTACTTGGGGGACTGATATTTTGACATCCGAAGACTTAGATGTTAATTGGTGTACTGTTACTGATTGTTAGCAGCTTACAAGAAAGTTGTTTATCCACCTTCCGCTTTTACCTGTTATCCCTTTTGCTCTATATTTGTGGGCGATTATACCATGATCACATTTATTTAATGTCTTGGAAAAAATCGGTGTAAATGAGATTCACATTGTTCTTTTCTGCTAGCTAGGGATTTAAGAATGTTGTCATAATGTTCAAACATTTGTGAGAGACATGATCTTCTCGCTCTGAACCCATGTCGACCGATGTTGTGTAGTTTGCTTGTTTCCATAAATTTTGAGATTTTGCTTCACGGAATCGCTCAAGAACTTTAATCATGTGGGAATTTAGAGCTATTAGGCGATAATTTTTGGTAGTGCTTTACTCCCTCAATTATGAACAGAATGAAACCATAGAACACTTAAATTCTGATCTAATTACTATCTCCAATTGGGGCAGAGAAAACCTTGTTACCTTTAATGCTTCAAAAACCCAATTTCTCCATCTATCTACCCGTCAGGAACTCCCAGCGGACTATCACTTATTCTTCAACAATACAAAAATCAATCCTTCATCTTCTCTCAATATTCTTGGTGTCTCTTTTTCTTCTGCTCTCAGTTGGAAGGACCATATTACCAGTCTTGCTAAGGCAGCCTCCCAGAAGCTGGGTGTGCTCAACCACCTTAGGGGGTTCTTTACCCCTGTACAGCTTCTTGCTCTGTACAGGGGCATAGTGTGTCGTTGTCTTGAGTATTGTTCACATGTGTGGGGAGGTTCCTCTCACACCGCTCTCCTAGAAAAAGTTGAAAGGAAGGCCTTTTGCATCATTAACACCTTACGAGCGGGCCTGTCAGTTTTTTTCCACTACGCGCCAAGCGTTTTTTTTTACCCTAAATGGCCTTGTTTCCGTGCTCTTTTTCATTCATAAACAAGAGCCAGAGCGTAATACAATTATGAATCCCTGAAAGGGCATTAATTGAGCTTTCCAATGACACCAAAACCATCCTCCTACGACCACGCGTTCTCTTGCAACGATCGTGCAAGTCGAGTGCAAAAACCCTAAAATACGGTAATTTCCTTATATAATTCCCTGTGTGGCGAGGTAGGGAGGGTGGAGTTGTGTGGAGTAGATGTCAGTAAGCGCGCGGGACCCGTGCCGAGCGGTCATGAGGCAACCTACGCTCCTCCCGTCGCTCGTCTCTCTCTCAGAGCCATTATTGCTCAAAACTTGCACACAGACTTAAGTCGGGCCCCGCCACATAGTCCAGGTTTTTAGATACGGACTTAATTCGGGCCCCGCTAATAAGGGGTTAACTCCCGTCCACTTACCAACTCTCTGCAATCTCTCTCTCTCCGCCGCAATGTTGCATCTCGCTCGCTATTCTATTGCTACTATAATAATCAGCGTTCCTCAGAGCTTTCCCAGTTTATACCACCTCCTTTACGTAAGGCACATCGTACCCGTCTTGCAATACAATCCCACCCCTACTCTGTGCAACTCTCCAACCCAAGAGTGAAACGTTACTCTCAAACTTTGTTCTATTCAATAGCTGAGCTCTGGAACTGTCTCCCAGAATCAGTCTTTCCCTCTTCCTATGACTTAAATTGCTTCAAACTCTGTGTGTCCAGGCATTTTGGCTCGAACGTCCCTAGATTTTGGCCCTGTCACTCTTTCAACTATGGGGGAGGCACTCGCTATAGGCAGTTCTGCCTTTTTCCTCCCTCACTCACATAGAAAAAAAAAATGCAGAGGGTCAATTATTTCGTTATTCAAACCATCCAGTATTTCTCTGGCGTTTAGATTTTTTTCCAGGGGTCTTGGGGTCTTGGGAGGTTTTCCTTACATGTCTTTATTAGGATCGAATTCCATGAATCCGGGCCTGGTTTGCGAGTGGAGTGTAGGCAATGGCCTCTTCTGTCTTTTGGCCCAATATCAATATCCAAAATCTGGGGGGTTTCCATAGGGTAGTTATCCATGAATAATCAATTTTGGTCTCTGGTGGCTTTCGTTTCGTCAGGCTCACTGAAGGCCGTTTCATACTGTAGACATTCGTTCATTTCCTTTCTACCCCCTGTGAATGATGACCCTTCCTCTTTACGTAGTGGGCCGATGCTTGATGCAGTTTTAGCTTTTTGTTTGGTATATGAAAAAGAAGTACTAGGAATTTTCCTTTATACCTGCAATAGCCTTGTTCTCTTCTGTGTGTTGTAGTTCAGAGGAGATTCTTAGCCTTTGTTCAATTTCCACAATGTATCTGTCTATTTTGGCCTTTTATCTGTCCTATAGATTGTGTTGTGTGCGTCGTTGTGTTTGTCTTTTGTGCAGCTTCTTTCTTTCCCGTTCTTGTTTGCTGATTGGTCTTGTGTGTCTTTCAGGTATGTGATGGCTACAGATTTGGAACATGATTTCTGTTACTAGGACTATAGTGGAGCAGATAACTGCAAATTTCAGGAGAATCATTCAAATGGTGATGCAAACATGAAATTTGGTACATGTACCCTTCAAGGTCCATTCTTCTCAGAAATACCGCTGGCCACGCGAAAATTTAAGATGGCGGTCAGTTTTCAAGATGGCTGCCGTGCCTGACCATATATTGCTAAAAAAAAAAATTATTACCTGGTGAACATTTTAAGAGAAAACTGTTTCTTGCTAACCAGATTAATGAGAAGCACTGTTTTAATCATTGTCATAGTCTATAATTGGAATTTTAGAATGGCATCCAAGATGGCGTCCATTAATTTCATATGTTCATATCTAAGCAACTACTGAACATATATACATGATTTTTGGTGTGCACATACAATCTTTGGGTCAGATAATCCAATGGAGCCATTTTCACATTTGTTAGTAAGGACTGAGGCAGTGATGAGATCTTGCAAATATAATAGAGTGATGTCAACACACAACCAGGGCACACTGGTAACATCGCTGCTGTGCAACTCAGCATGGGGTTCAGTGTCAGCTTATTTTACTGTACTATACTATAAGTTGTAGTGTAGTTTAATTTAGTGTCCCAACTGCTTTCTAACAGCCCCATATCAATTAGCTACTAGACAGTAGTTGGTAGTTAGTAGATAGAGTTAGATAGCCGCACCTGAATTGACAGGGTGTGCCAGCGCGGGAGAGCCGAGCCAAGGATAAGGGGGTTATACATGACTTGCTCATGTACTTACCTGGATGGTGTACAGATCACACGGGACTTAAATGGCACTGGATGAATGATCGGGCTAGGTGTAGGTCACCCGAACCTAGTTGTATCCCATAAAGTAATGGGTGTGTAA
Source organism: Paralithodes platypus (assembly GCA_032716605.1). NCBI lineage: Eukaryota > Metazoa > Arthropoda > Malacostraca > Decapoda > Lithodidae > Paralithodes > Paralithodes platypus. The sequence goes on from CM064554.1 coordinate 26,951,485, forward strand.
TTTCGTTAAGGTGGTAAAAGGATAAACCCTCGGCCTTAATCAGAAAGCAAAATGGCAGATTCAAAATCCATTTTTCCCATGGAGTTCTTCCAGCATGAGAATCAGGCATTCCCAGCTGCACTGAGTGAGGGTGGAAGGCTGTACACTTGACAGAAGTCTCAACTGACCTCTATCTTGGAGACTCATGTTACATCAACAGACGAAGAACCAGAGACCGATGTCCTGATTGTAGATGGGTCTGCTTTGGTCCATGTCTTGCCACCAAAGAGAGGAAAGACCTTTGAGGGCTATGCAACTCTGGACTTCCTGCCATTTATTCACAGCTATGCTACGAAGTAAAAGACAACACATCTTGTCTTTGATGTGTACAACCCATCCAGCCTCAAAGCCGAGACCAGGTCTCAACGTGGCCAGGGAGGAAGACGCAAGGTGACAAACAAGAACAGCATTCCATCCAATTGGCGTAACTTCCTTAGGCATAATGACAACAAGATGGAGTTGTTCCAGTTCCTGGCAGACAGGGTTGCCCAAATGTCTGCACCAAACTTGGTAATTGTCACAAAGGGTTCTGCAGTCCTCAGCACTCATGAAACTGGTCTTCAAGGACTGGACAATTGCTCTCATGAGGAAGCTGACAGCCGCATCTTTGTGCATGCCAAATATGCTGCAGGACATGGGAGCAAAGCCGTCATGGTCAAGGCAAATGATACAGATATTAATAATTAATAAGTTTCTGACATGGTGAATGAAATCTCTAAGTACGCATAAATGAGCTGGGACGTAACAAAAAGGGAAACGTACGAAGATCTCTGAAGTGAACGCTCGCTCACGGGTGGCGTGAAGCGTCCGGGTAAATTAAAGGGGTATCGCGCGCAGATAATTCTGACCAGGTAGGTCACTCAGGTCATTCGCTATACTGCGATGATCAAAATAGTATGTACGGTTAGTGCGATATTATTCTGAATAAGTGAAGGAATGTATTGAAATTCAAAGGAGAGGGGAGTTAAATTGTGTTTACAATTAACAATGTACTTAGATTAATATGAGAAAATTTATATCTTGAACATACAATTAATTAATTCATATATGCAATTATAATCTTACGGGTCGAGGAATTCAGATTTAATGATTTATATCTACTGAAGAATACTCAAAGGTTGAATGTAACCTAACTGAATCAGGCAATAGATTGATTACAGCAGATTACGGAACGCATAAATAAATAAGCGTGTACGAGTAGTTATAAGAATACTACAAGTGAAATATGGCATACACAACGAAGTTGCACTTAGATGGAAATACCTGATAAGGTATGAAGAAGGTCTGAACTAGGTAACAGAATCCTATATGGAATACAGAACAAATTGTCGTTGTATTCGAGTTGGTGAAATAGTTTGACAATAGATCTGCACGAAACTAGAATCCCTAGACGAGATGGATCGCAATTATCTATTTCATAATAGAATAAACCAATATGTTATTCATAAATTACACAGTTAACGCACAACAAAATAAGGCGTAGCAGGGGCTTCTCTCGAAGAAATTAGATTTAAATTATGATAATCATCAATAAAAATTCTTCTAAAGGATGAGGGACTGAGATTAATAGATATGAAATTGAGCGTAGGTTCTAGGTAAAAGTGAGACTTTCGAAGGGAATAAATTCACAGTATACACTTCAGCTTCAACTTGTTACATACATAAATAGAATGGACATACACAAGGACAATCTGTGAGTATTCGGCTAGGTTATTGATTTACACAAGTATGTGACGTATGCGTAGAACGTTTATATGAAATTAGAGGAGAGATTAACACTAGATATTGGACACAGATCTACACAAGGTTTAATATGGTTTCTGAAGGATTAACGTATACGCAATAATTAACGATCTTGGGCACAGATCTACATAGGAATTAGCAATGAATATTCACATATTTTACCTTACCTTCACAACAATAATCACAACATAACACACTCAGAGACACTTAGGGTAAGTTTGGAGGGTAGAGGTTCGAAAGCAAGTCTGGCCGACGTAGAGCGTAGGTTCGCCTGGACTAGACTTCAGGGGGAGCTGCTTCTCACTATCAGGAATCCAACATCCAGACGTCAGAGGGAACACAACAGGGCTTGTTGTAGTCTCGAGGGGGAGCGGGAGGCAGTTACTACTTTTAGTTAGATGCTCCGGAATTTTCAGCCTTAACAACATTACCGAGGTGGAAGTGCTTACTTTCTTAACAATTTCATTGAGACTATGTTTAAGTTATTTCTTAGCTTTAACTTATAGTGACTCAATGTTAAAATGATATAGTGAATCGTTGTGACATAAATAGTGAAGTAAATACTTAACTTAAAAATACATGGTAGTTATCATTTGGTACCTAATCATTTACAGTATTATATTTAATACTCTGGTGGGAGTCACGAAGTCTAGGAAGGACATAATAGCAACTCTGGTGATTATATTATAATTGAGGGTTATTGGTGATGCAGTGGATAACTCTGTTCTTCACTATGTTGCTGGTGTGACGTCTACCAGCGTTGGCAGAATCGCCTCTCATTGGCCACTAGCGCTCGCCAGGGACATCGAAATGGGCTACAGTTATCAGAGAATGTTGTTCTTTCTTTCCTAGTAATCGCATTGTCACAGACAGTCCACTGGTGATCTTTGTTTTCGTCTGTGACAACGGGTTATATTTTATATCAACAGTAGTGATAATAGTACCAGTGTGTGAATGAGAAAGACTTTCAGAGCGAGCAGGTAGTAAGTGTCTGTAGGTACGGGTGCATTCCTGCCTCTCGCTCGCCATTGGACGGCGTGTCTGGCTGTGTCTTGTGACGTCTCGGCCCGTGATTGGCCGACCATCGCGCCTTTGCGGTCTCCTGTGTAACTTACCTTCCTCCATGAGGGTCCCCAGGAGCTGTCCTCGTCAGGACAGGCTTGGCGCGCGTGCTTCTAACATCCCTTTGCATACTCTCTCCCGATCACCACCTTTATCACTGTTTCTCTCACTCGATTCTCTCTTTCCATACTCTAACCTTTATTAACTGCACAACACTGCCCTTGGGTTCTGCATACGGTTTTCATAGCCGGCCCATTGTATTGCATGCGCCGTCCTCAGAGAAATTTATATGTACTTAGAATAGATTTGAGGGTTCTTAGTTAGTATAGGTTAAGAACTTTGTGTGTCTTCATTATTGATTTAGTGTTTCTGCTCTTTTATTTAATGCTAGACTGGGATAGGGTAACTGTAGTCATTGTCTCCGATGTGTGTACGGTTTGCTTATACCTACACGACTTCGACCGGTCCTGTGATAGCCTGAGTTGTCTTTTCGGTTACATCCTTTGCGAGTGCAGCATTGTGTTGACTGAGGGTTTTGGCCTGTACCAGTTCCACACTTTGCTGCCTCTTTGCTTGTCTTTAGAGGGTCGCCAGGATAGAACCAGATACTTGTGATCTGGATCTATTGAGAGCCCCCTAGTCAATTAACGTAACTTAAAGGATGCAGTCTTAAGGACATCGCTAGGCTACGAGCCTGTCTTGCTCAACCCCAGTTCCTTACCTAGAGTATCCCAGCTAGACATTATTAATCGAGTAGACACTTGTTAGTATTTAATATAAGCTCTTTGATATGTGCGCATTATTCTTCACAGCATTTATTAGTCTAGGTTGTTGCTGAGCCGCACAACCATAGCAGACTGTTTCGTTGATGAGGAAGTACTTCTTTTACTGTCAAGCATTGCTACCGTTGCGCATTTATAGTATTCTCGTGTCAGTTAACATTATATGTCCTATCTTTTAGTGTATTCGATTTACACGTGTGGTGTCCTGCCTCCTGCCTTTGTATAGTTCTAAATCAGTACGAGCATCTTATGAGCATCAGACTTTCTTCAGAAGCTTCCAGGTCTATGCTGTAGGACTATACTTCACTTTCTATCAGATAGGAGTGAAGAGTTTATTGTTGTTTAGAGTAACTGTATTGAAGCATCTTTTTATTGTATTAAATCTTGCAGTGATTTAATTGATCTTTCCATAGATTCCTTTTTATGCATTTTAACGTAACTTGCATCTTGTTTGTTATCAGGCTATACCAGTGCAGGGTAGCCTGAAGTAGAGAACATTTATGCCCAGTTAAGGATACCCCGCTATCGCAGATTAACCCTGGAGGGTATAGGTGTTTTGTTCGCCGGCATATAAGTTTGAGGGTTTGGATCTAGCATACCGTTGTTGCATAGTGCCCTATTACTAGTCCAATCATTGAGTGCCCTTGTTTTATTCGTAGTCCCGGTCGTAACAAATGGCGACCTTGCCTAGTATCTTATCTTAGTTATCATAACAAATGGCGACCTTAGTCTAGGATTTAGTGAACTAAGAAATAATTGCAGGATTTTTTGTTGTGGAGATTTTTTTTTTTTAATCACCGTTTGGGGGTCGATTGTTATTTCTCACAGTTTGGCAGTGGACATTTGTTTTTGAGGAATATTTTGGACACGTTGGAATTTTGTTTTGGCAAATTAGTATAGCATTTGAGTTGTCTTCAAGCATTTTTTGAGTGAATAGTGCTACATGAGAGTTTAGGTACTTTTTTATGTTTTATAAACGTTGAGGATTTCCGGTGGACATTATGTCGAACGACGGATCAGTGCACAATGAGGACACAGTACGGGAAGCAGGCGAGGAGGTGGAGAAGGTGGAGTTTTCTAACGGCTTTTGGGTGGTGAACAATGAGGAGGATGCTCGGATTTTTTTGGAGGAGCCTGTGTCGGCGGATTGGGTGTCGGGGCTAGACCGGTACGGACTGCAGTGTGTAGCCACGGTCTTAGGGTTGTCCGGTACTAGCGGTTTGTCGAGAGGTGAGCTGGTTGCCTGGGTGCTCGGTGGGGTGCATAGGGCTTCGGGTGGAGCGGGAGCTGGGGCACCTTCTGCCCAGCCCCCATTCCACTCGACTCCTATCATGGCGCCCCCTCGGGCTCCGGAACCGGGTACATTCCCGCAGGCCGATGCCCGCTGGCGGTTGGGTATGCCTCTAGGTGATTCACGGGGTGGGTCCCCAATAGTAGCACCCCCTCCTCAGGGTTTGTCTTCCGAGATGTTGTTTCAGCTCGAACTCGCCAAACTCGAGCAGCGAAAGCATGAGGCTGAGCTCGAGCAACGAAAGTATGAGGCTGAGCTCGAGCAGTGAAAGCATGAGGCTGAGCTCAGGCAGCAGCAGCAGCAGCGTGAATCTGAGCTTAGGATTCAGGCTGAGGAGAGAAAGGCCATACGTGAGGCTGAGCTTCAGGTTGAGGCTACGAAGTACTGTGCAGACATAGAGCTTGAGAAGTCTCGGGTGGAGTCGACAGGGCAGCGTCTCGGTTCTGGGAATCGAGGTCTTGATCAGTCTTTATCGCACCTTCTTAAGTTAGTCCCTGCATTTGACGAGTCGGGTGTCACCGAGTTTTTCCTGCATTTTGAGAAGAAGTGCCGGGAGCACCAATGGCCCGAGGTTAAGTGGGCAGCCCTTGTTTCCTCTAGGTTGGTTGGCAAAGGACTCAAAGGCATATGATGCGTTGCCCTTGGAGTCTTGCATGGATTATAAGGTATTGAAGGAAGCTGTTCTGCGGGCGTACGAGTTACAACCAGAGACATATACAGTAGGTTGAAGTTACGGTGTGTTACGAAGGGTCGTGAGTGCACTTTTCTAGAACATGCCCGGGAACTGTCTGATGCTTTGAGAAATTGGTTGAGGTCAGAGAAGGTGACGACGTTCGAAGAACTTGAGCAGTTATTCCTTCTAGAGCAATTTTTTAAATGCACAGGCGGCGAACTGACTTTGAACCTCAAAGAGAAACATCCTAAAACTCTACAAGAGGCAGCTGAGTTGGCTGACCTGAGATTATCGCTGATTCGTGGGTGCGGGTCTGCACAACGGACCGATGCAGTTAACAAAGGGCGCAACACTCCCCCCCCCCCCCCCCCGAGTCAGTGATGCAACATTTAATAACAAAAGTAAGAGCAATGATACTAATTTTGATCACAAACCAAAAACCGTCCCGTTTAAGAAAGGTCAGGGCCCTTCCCCACCTCAGGGGAAGTCCAAGGGTGAAGTAGAGTGTTTTAAGTGTCATAAAAAGGGGCATTTTGCACGTTCCTGCCCTAGTAATCAACCTGCAGCAGTCGTGTCTTTGGCTAGCAACATTGCAGTGTCTCTGAGGTCTTCTGCGTTTACCCGGGGTGATATGTCAGATGCGGGGGCACAGCCAGTGAAGGAGTGTCCGGAAGGCTCGAAACCTGTCCGCGATGCTTTTTGCGACCATAGAGGGCGTGGCTGCGTGAGTTGGGCTGGTTGCAAGCATGGGTTGGAGTTGTTGCGTGATACAGGTGCATCCCAGACTCTGATGAAAAACTTTACAGGACAACCTATAAACGCGGCACGGGTAGTTGTGGTGCAGGGTATTAATGCTACACGGTCATACCCATTGGTTCGAGTGGAGGTTGATGGTGTGACACGAGAGATAGATGTTGGAATCGTAGAGAAACTGCCAGTAGAGGGCGTCGAGCTTCTTCTCGGCAACGCCTTTGCGGTGCCTACTTCTGAGGTTCCACCCTTAGTCGTTGCCGAGAGAGCGGCCGACGTGAGTAGGGAGGGGCAGGAGTTGGTCGAGAGGTGTCAATTACAGCAGATGGCGTGTGTTGTCACCCGATCTCGTGCATCTAAGGTGTCACAGCCTATTCCTCAGTCTCTAGACCAGCGGAGGAACGGTCGGAAGGATAAAGCTAAAGTTGGGAGAAGTTTTGTGAGTTTTGATCCAGCGGCTCTTCTTGGCGACTCAGTATTAGCACCAATGTTTAGGTCCGGAGTGGCCCCAGAACCTGTCACACTTGGTGAGGAGGTAGGGCGTGAGAAAACTCCGAGACAGCAACGTTACACACTTAAGCAAGATAGGATCGAACAGTCCAGTATCGGGGGAGGCCATAAGTTGCTCCGGGAGCACTTAGATAGATTGGCTCCTTCGGATATCTATCGGCTACAGATAGATGATCCTGAGCTTCAGAAGTGTAGTAACGGTGCGATTGAACATGATGAGGACGGGGATGCAAAGCCGGGGGACTTCTTTCATGTGGAGGGCATATTGTACAGGCGTTTTCTAGATCCCAGACGGAGTTGGGAGGGTGGGTCGAGAATGGTTGACCAGTTGGTAGTGCCTAGTGTGTGCCGTGATAGACTACTGAGGTTGGCGCATGATGTACCGTTGGCAGGGCATTTGGGTGTACGTAAGACGGTAGCAGCATTGGCGAAATTGTTTTGGTGGCCAGGTATTAAGGCACATGTGGCATCATGGGTGGCAATGTGCAGTACCTGCCAGACAGTAGATAAACCAAACCAGTGTATTCCCAAGGCTCTGTTACACCCTATTCCTGTAATCGGGCCACCATTCAGTAAGGTTATAATCGACATGGTTGGCCCTCTACCCCGTACTAGTGCAGGCAACAAGTTCCTCCTCACAATCATGGATGTTGCCACTCGTCATCCGGATGCATACCCCATGCGAAATGATACTGCTAAGACTGTTGTTCGTAACTTGCTATTGTACTGTTCTAGGTACAGTTGGTCAAGGATGAAAGTATACAGTTTTTCGTCTCCTATAGCCACTCATAGTTTGTCATGTTGGCAGCCCTGGTAGCCATATCTCAGAGCCCGCCCACCTTATACAGGGTGTTTAACCCTTCCTACCCGGGCAGTCTTAGCTAAGGACGGTCGCCCGTACCCGGGCGAAATGGCTGAAAAACGTCTAGGCCTAGGCTACTGTATTTATGTTTATTTTCACTGCTAGAACTTTCCCACTCATCTATAATCGTAGTGCGGTTTTCAATCTGTATTTTGGCATTGAGTAGAGCTCTGTAAGTCAACTGGTTCAGTTGTGATGACGATTTCAGTGGAGCAAATATTGCAGGGATGTTTCCAATGTGGGGGCTTTTCAGACACTAATTTCGTCTTACGTCAGAACAATAACATTGAAGAGTCTTCTCCTTCTTGTTTTCGGAGCTGCGGTGACGCAATGCTTGGGTTTATTGACATACGTCGTACGCACGGCATTCAGACCAAGCTTAATTAGGCTATTAAGCTGCCCCCTTAGGTAAGGCAGACCGGGTAGCGGCCCTTATTCCGAGCTGTCCTTACCTAAGGCAGCCCGGGTAGGAAGGGTTAAAAACGTGTTCCTGGACTTAGTTGTCAGACGGAAATATGAATATATTGCTCTATAATCTTTGACGTGAATATCACTTCGGAGATATTAAACACATAATGTTATTGATAGATATACAAGAAATGCGAGAGTGAAAACGAAAATCAAAACGTCTACCTATATAAGATATTTCAGTGGAATACAGGTCCATTTTCACACGTGGTAATATGTGGCTAATAATGTAGGGTATGGTGATATCAATGTTGCAGTTGGTTTGCAGGTGTTCTGCTGATAAAAATAAAATTAATAATAATAAATAAATAAAGTAAAGCCTCATTATGCTTCGAGGACTGACTCATAAAGCAATGGCGCTCGCAAGATGAGTAAAATTGCTGGGTCATTACCCTATTGAACACACAGGCTTCCTTACGTCCACGTTTAGGAATTAGATTTTTTTGTATCTAAAGTAGACGAATATGGAGTGGATATAAAAGATATTACGATATACACTTAACATTATAACATTCATAATAAATAATGAGTAGAAAGAGGAATCTAATAATACTTGATAATTAATAAGTAGGTAAATATTGATATTTCACTTTCATCCCCAAGACTGGATTATATGTGATCCAAAGGGCAATGAAACGGAGGCGAGCGCCACGGCTACGCGCTGTTCCAGCGTATGCCCCCAGCTTTGTTTTGCTATCTCCATAACAGTATTTAGTCACCCTGAAGGTTTATGAATAATTCTCTAACTTTTGATATTTATGGAAACGCTTTTTCGAAGCACTCCGTATATTAATTAATGTATCAATATAATAAACCCCACGTGTGTTGGGATGGTTTGGGCTAGTGGAAAGGCTGTCATGGCTGCCAACATGACAAACCATGTGTGGCTATAGCAGACAAAAAACTGTATACTTTCATCCTTGACCAACTGTACGGGTACCCGCAGGAATTGCAGTCAGACCAAGGGTCCAACTTTACTTCTAACCTTTTCAAACAGACCATGCAGCAGCACGGTATCAGTACAGTTGTCTCTTCAGCCTTTGACCCAGAGAGTCAAGGGGTGTTGGAGAGGTGGCACTCGACTCTGAAAAGCATGCTGCGTTGTTACTGTGTTGAGAATGGCAAGGATTGGGATCTTGGGTTGCCCTATGTATTATTCGCTGCTCGGAAGGTACCTGGTGAAAGCCTAGGGTTCAGTCCCAATGAGTTGGTTTTCGGACATCAGGTCAGAGGCCCCCTCAACATGGTTAGAGAAATCTGGGAGGGCACAGCAAAACCATGTTCCATGTTAAAGTATGTCCTCGAGAGTAGAGAGAGAATGCTGAGAAGCCTAGAGTTGGCAGGTAGGAATTTGGTAGAGCTGTTCGAAACACCCGCCCCCGAGTAATAAAGAGACCTACATCGTAAGTGTACGCTCATTCACTTACGGAACCGTCCTTATGATCGGGAGCTCACTACGAAAAAACTTTGTAAAAAATAGTAAGAGAAAAAAATATTAGAACCACCCATCGTGTGCATGTTGATAGCGTGGGTGTACTCGCAGACGCAGCTGTGCCAAGCGCCATTCATCCTTCTCACTCTGGGGCCCGTTGCCGACTGACGTGGGATTCTGATCTCTCTTCATTCTTCATTCTACGGTCTCTACTAGTGAGTCATTTGCTCGTTTGTATTATCTGAGATGTTCTAGAATAGATTTAGATTAGATAGGTCGGGCGTTCCGATTGGCACGGCCCCCAGGAGTGTGTTTTTAAGGCTGCTTAGGCCGGCGTCCCCTCGTTCTCTTATGAACGTGGCCGCAATATGTTGATTGTTATTTCTGCTCTCATTTTAGCATAACTAGTATTTTAGGAGGCATATTACTACAGGGCACCGCTTTTTGGCTACCTTTCTGGTAGGTTAAGCATATTTGTTTGCATCGGCAGACTCTATAGTTTAACCCGGGAATGGCGAGAAAGCTCTTAAGAGGTTTTACTGGGCAATGGCGGCAAAGCTCTTAAGAGGGCAGGCCAAAAAAATACATTTTAAAAGGCCCCAGTAGCACTTATTTTTATTTTTATTTTTTTCTCTGTACTTCATATCACTCCTCCACATCCCCTCCTTCCCCCCTTTCCCCTTCCCCCTTCAATTATCACCTATTTTCTCTGTTATTCCCTAATTTGTTGGTATATTTTTGTCCTAACATTAGCAAACTGATTGGAGGCTGTGGATATGTGCCTAGAGAGTGTGTTGGCAGAGGTAAGGTGTGGGTGAATGAGTCAGTCAAGCTTGAGGCCTTACGAAGGGAGGGGCTGCCTCACTTTGCTCCACAATTCATGAATGGGCCGCTCCATGTTTATTCGCGATTTTCACCATAAAACCATTATTCCCACTTGTTTTATTGTTGTTACAGGTTACTATCTTCATAGTGAAGGTAAAATAGGCGCATATGAATAAGTAATAACGATATTTATCGTAAAATGACGATTATAGGCATGAATGGAGCCTAATATCGTCGCCCAGAACAGTGGTGTTCAATACACACAGCTCACCTTTTATGGGTTAAGAGTTGCTTCACGTGGTGAAGAGCCTTCTGTAGTTTACTGCGTCCTCTTTTTCCCTACGCGCTGGTCGTCGTGATGATGGTGGCTGATGGTTTCTTCCTGGAGGTAAGAGTATCGCTGAGTCGTCATGCTGCTTGCCCTAGGCCACGCCCTAGGCCACGTGGCCAGCCTCGGTGTAGTTTTTTTTTATGGCTAGGATGTGTTATTATTATAAATTTTGTTAATTATAATAATTGTAGCCATAAGATGTGATCTTCTCTTTCATAACAAATATTGTAAATGAAGTGAAGGTGTCAGGAGACGTCCTGATGGGCATAAAATATGTACGTGTGTGTTATGCTATCTTGTTGCAAACGAGTTAGAAAACACAAAGATTTGGTTCTACTTTTCCGGTGGAAAATAGCAGTGTTATTTTATCGGATGCCCTCTTCAATGGGCTAGAGTAAAAGATCCAAGTAACCCGTTCATGGTCGAGTGCCAGAACGAATTCCCGGCGGACGGGGAAGGCTTCCAAACGGGATTCCGGCCCAGCCGGAATGACTCGCCTATACTTTAATAAACTCCTCACTCGGCGGGAAGACCTCTAATCCGTCATCACGGTGGACGGGTTACTGAGATATTCCATCAGTGCGGCGGGTGGGTTTAGCTAACTTGGATCCGTCAGTGCGGCGGAAGAGTAAAGTTAACATAAAACACATTCTAATTGAATGATAATTTGAGTATAGGCCGGTGATAAGGATTATCATAGATAAGTAGTCTTATACCTTCAATAAGAGAAAACCGGAGAGTGGTTTTCCAGAAGGGTATGCAGGAAACTTAGAGTAGTGGTGTTTACTACATCTATTTTTCAGGCGTATTCAAGGTGTTAACATGTGTGAATGTCTTGGGTTTTCCTTATGAGCATTGATCCTTGGAAATTTCTTTCCAGATCCCACACTTCTACCTTGGCAATGAGCTACAGACTAGGGGCCAAACCCGGTGGGGGGGGGTTATTCCATCATGGAGTACGCTACTCTTTGTACTCCGTGCATGAACATTCCGATCTTTGGCCATAAGCTCTGCGTGAAATATGTAACATGTCTTGATCGCTCTAGAGGACTCTGGCTAACTAAGCGATGTGGTGTTTGTACTAGGCTTCGTGAAGGTTTATTGAATCACAAAGAAACAACATGTCAGGTGGCCTTATTAGAAATAAAGCCTCACTTTAATAACTATACTAAGGAGGTAGCCCATAAGGCATTATAGTGCGACGATGAGGCTATGTGGGATCATTTGGTGATCAAATCTCCAGTTATTAACCCTTAACTGGCGGCGCGCAACTTATGTCGTGTGAAATAAATATGGACTCTGTGGCGGTTCACAACTTATGTCGAGCGCCATTTTCAGCACGTAATGTTGCTGAGAGAGAGAGCTGAGCGTAGCAACCCTATGACCGTCCCCCACCACCACGGTGGACCAACTGAACTGTATTCTAACTTCCTCCCCCTCTTCTCACTTGCTACACAGGGAATTATGTAGGGAAATTACCTAATTACAGGGTTTTTACACTCGAGTTGCACGATCGTTGCAAGAGAACCAGTGGTCGTACAAGGATGGTTCGGGTGTCATTGGAAAGCTCTGTTTATGCCCTTCCAGGGATAGATACTTGTTTTACACTCTGGGTCTTATTTAGGCATGAAATTGATCACGTAAACAACCCTATTTAGGGTAAAAAAAAAACCGCTGGGCACTACGGTCAAATAGACCACCTAGCCCGCTAAATAAGGGTTAAAGCTAAGTCAATTTGTTCCGTGGTGACCAAAAAGAAAACCGCTAAAGTTATTTCGAAAGAACTTATTAGTACAGACGATGATTCAGATGACGCAAGCAAAATATCTACCCCCCCCCCCACGCCGGATTCGCCACACAACGAGGTCAAGACCCGGTCTAGATCCAGGTCACCCTTGAAACAATCTTCACGTTCGTCAGGCCAGTAAGGCCAGCCGTCGAACAATAAAAGAAGAATCACGCCGGAAAAAGTGACACCGGAGGTGTCAACTTCAGGCAGTAAATGGGTTACGTCTCGCACGGAGACGTCAAGTGCGCGGCTCCGGCAACCACCGGGGATGGCACCTCGTCCCTCCGTCACTACCTTACCCAAGCCTAAAGTTCAATTTGGCAGGTCGGAGGTGGTGACGGAGGTAGAAGAGACGCCTGCCAGAGACAATGATAGTGACGTTAGCCAAGTGTCGCAGTCGGTACGGCAAGGTTATACAATTCCCCGTTCTATTGTACTGCCGGATTTCAAGGTTCCGTGTTCTCGAGTACCGGCTAAAGTGTTAACCGAACAATACCGAGGATACCCGGGCACCGAGGGCACCAGGGAGTATTCTGACAGACCTCAAAGCCAGATGTCTATTCCCGGGAGGCCACAGACAATGATAGTGAGTGGCAAACTAATGAGGAACAAGTACCTTCATCCATACTGGATTTGCGTTGGGAAGCTTTCGAACATAACCAGTTGAATCCCACAGTGCGGAATGAGAAGTTTCGATCCCGCTCAGCCCGGCAGCCGGAGGAAGAGTCAGTTGAAAGCATGGGATGCCAAGAGGACTAGATGAAGAATCAGAACATTTACCCTCAGGACAGAAACTATCATTGTCCGGTCACTTGGATGGCGACTCGGTAGTTTCGATGGACAGTGCCAAAGACTATGTTACTAGGGCAGATTTGCAATCATTCTTTTGAATTTCAGGTGGGTAAAGTGGTGCCGGAAGCTCCTTTGCCATCGTCAGTTGCTAGACCGCTGGAGTCAATTAGAGTATCAACTAAGCAACCGATTTTTCCCTCCCCTATGACAACTAGTTCTAGTCCGACTCCTTCTACATCAACTTTGACTACTTCAAATGTCCGAGTTGTCACGAACGTCATTCCTCCTCTTAGTCCCTCTTAGAAAAGGCCCCATGCCTTTACTTTATGGGCCGGATAGGTCATGGGTTGATATCGTCGCTCAATACCCACAGGTCACGCAGCAAACGATCTCGGGAGTGCTTCCAGTACCTGAACATTGGATTATTCAGGTTAATGAGAGTAAGAAATTGCGTGCTCTTAACATATCCGGAGAAATTTTAGACGTATCCAATAAGAAGGTTTGTGGAAAGTACTTAGAATATACGGAGTAGAGGGCAAGTTGCTGAAAGCAGTGAAGAGCATGTATGAGGGTGCAAAGGCGGCAGTACGTGTGGAGAGTGAGCAGAGCGAGTTCTTTGACCTGAATGTTGGTTTGAAACAGGGGTGTGTGATGTCCCCGTGGTTGTTTACTGTATATATGGATGGAGTCAGGAAAGAAATACTATCAAGAGCAGTTGATGTTGGTGTATCGCTGAAAAAGGAGGGAATTGAGTGGAAGCTACCTATAGTGCTGTTTGCGGATGATACAGTTCTGATGAGTGATAATGAATAGGAGTTGCAGGGTCTGGTAAATGAGTTTGGAACAGTGTGCGAAAAAAGGAATTTGAAGGTAAATGCGGGGAAGAGCAAGGTTATGGTCTTCGAAAGGGGTGAAGTCACAGAGTGTGAGGTGAAGCTGAACGGTCAGGCTATGGAGATCGTCAACTCTTTTAACACACAAAGAGCGGGTGGTAGGGTATTTTACACTGTGCCGCCCAGCGGGGGGGTTTTACCCTAAATAGGGTTGTTTCCGTGCTCATTTTCATGCATAAACAAGACCCAGTGCGTAAAACAATTATCTATCCCTGAAAGGGCGTAAACAGAGCTTTCCAATCACACCCGAACCATCCTTGTACGACCACTGTTTCTCTTGCAACGATCGTGCAACACGAGTGCAAAAATCCTAAGATAAGGTATTTTCCGTACATAATTCCCTGTGTAGCGAGTGAGAGAGGGAGGAGGAGGGTAAAATACAGCTCAGTACACCCACCGCGGTGGTGGGGAGCGGTCATAAGGTTACTACGCTCGTCCCACCGCCCAGCTCTCTCTCAGAGCAACATTACGTGCTGAAAATGGCACTCGACATATGTGGTGCACACATAGTCCATATTTATTCAACTCGACATATATGGTGCGCCGTTGGTTAAGGGTTAAGTATCTGGGCAGTGTGTTGAGTAAAGATGGGACTATGGATGAAGAAGTGCGGGAGAGGGTACAACAGGGGAAGAGGGTTGTAGGAACGCTAAAAGCAGTAACAAGAAATAGGGTGGTCAGTATGGAAGTGAAGAAGTCCTTGCATGACAGTGTGGTAATCCCGACACTGACTTACGGAAGCGAAGTATGGACGTTGGTTGAGAGACTCAGACCAAGAGTGAGAGCAGTGGAAATGAATGAAACTTAAGGAGTGCATGCGGAGTTACATGGAGGGATAGAAAGACTAATGAGGAAGTAAGAAGGAGGTGTGGTGTGGAGGTAGATGTGCTGGAAAGTGTGAAAAGGAACAACTTGAGATGGTTCGGCCATGTGGAACGTATGGAAAGCGAGAGAATGACTAAGAGGGTGTACGAGAGCGAGGTGGAGGGACAGAGAGGGAGAGATAGACCGAATGAGAGGTGGAAGGATGGAGTGAGGAAGTACATGAACGAAGGCGGTGCTGGTTGGGGGGAGGGGCGTCGACTGACTGGGGACAGAGGTGCATGGGGGCGGTTCATTCGTGGCCACACCTTCGGGGATCACGGCGTCAGGCAATAGATATATAGATAGATTAAGGCCATTCCAAATTTATATGCTCAGGACTTCTTTGTATATGCTTCTTCCCCAGCTTTGCCACCTGCCTTATCTGCACGACTCTACTCAGATTGGTCGAAAGTTGACGGTTTTAATGACGTTAAGGCTCTGGCTCAGTTAACGCCGGAATTATATACAATTCCTATCCGTGACCAATCCGGCAACCCAGTCCTGCAGATTGGGGAGGTAGGCACAGGGCCCTGGGTGGAATGGGAGGCAGAGGCACAACAGTTTGCTTGCACAATTACAAGTAAGTCGTCCCATCAAATCCCCCAAGAACAGCACAGCTGGTTTTCACTGCCCGTCACTATAGCCGGGGGTTTACCTAAATCTTTGCTTGATTTTCTCACTGCCCCTAAGTTATCTTTGTAGGAAATCCAAGACCCATTTTCTAGTCCCCCCGCAACTCAGCTTGATGAAGACTATAAATTGAAGCAAAAGGCTCCGAGGCTGTTGGCTCAGTTCTTGCTCAGTCACCAGATCGCAGAATCACTGGTCAGGACAATTGAAGCAATAACTGATTCCCATACTAAGAAGGCTCTCTCTCTCTCTAGGCGTCTTGTTCTCCAGAACTCTATTCAGTCTCTTGGTGACATTAGGGTCGCCTTCTTGGAGGCGGTCCGTGCGCGCCAGGATCTAAGAGTTTATCTGGTAAAGAAGTTGCCGGAGGAGATTGGGCACCGCTTAATTCTTTCCCCAGTCTTAACACCAAATTTTGTACAGTATGTCATGATACTTGGAGAACTGTGTTTAGCCTTGTAGACTGCTAGACCGACTGCCTCCCCGGCGCGGAAGGAGTCAACTTAATTCCCTAAGCCTTACGCTAAACCAAAATTTAGTCACAAGAGTCACCCAAGTGGGAATAAGTTTTTTCCGACCTTCTAAACCCCTTCCACGCCGGTAAGCAGTCATGGCTAACAAAAGCAAACAACAGGGTAGAAGTTCCGGTAAGTGGTACAAAGGTCAGGCTAAGAGTAAGCCAGGACAGGAGTCACGGCCACATACTACCAGCCAGCCGTCTACACCTACCATGCATATCCCATTAAAAAAACTAGTCATCCACAAAACTCTCTCACTCTCGGGGCCTGTGATGGGTGAGTTGAATTTGAGTGAACTTCTGCCGGACAAGTCCAGTTGCGTGACTGGATCATTCCGGACGTGTCACCGAGCTTGGCCCCAGCGGACTTGGGCACGGACAGTGGTACGCAAGGGCATCACTTGGCGGTGGCTCCGACAACTTTGTTTACGTCAACCTTTAGAAGTCAATCAT
Source organism: Paralithodes platypus (assembly GCA_032716605.1). NCBI lineage: Eukaryota > Metazoa > Arthropoda > Malacostraca > Decapoda > Lithodidae > Paralithodes > Paralithodes platypus. The sequence continues at coordinate 26,968,191 of CM064554.1, forward strand.
GTATCTTTAGAGGTGGAGTCACTAGTCCAAGAAATGATAACCAAGCATATCTTTGTCCAGTTCAATCCAACTTGCCCAGTTTACATGTCCAGACTTTTTCTCGTGCCAAAGAGGGACAGTGCTCAGATGTGGCCGGTCGTAGACCTATCTCACCTGAATTACTACATTCACAACACATCATTCAGGATGCTCACTGTGAATCAGATCAGGTTAACACTTCCGCCACAAGGTTGGATGTGTTCTTTAGACCTGACAGAGGCCTATTGGCATGTCCCAGTAAACAAAAGGTTCCAAAAATTCCTCGCAATGAGGATCGAGCATCAGACTTATGTCTTTCAAAGGATGCATTTCTGTCTGAACCTGACACCGAGAATCTTTACCAAATTAGTCTGACAGGCTCTGTTATCACTATTAACCCCTAAAAAGCGGCCCACCACTTAAGTCGAGTTAAATAAAGCTGGACTATGTGGCGGCGCTCGACATAACTCGAGTGGCAATTTCAGCACGTAATGTGGCTGAGAGAGAGAGACAAGTGGTGGCAGGAGACTAGCGAGCGTATGACTGCTCCAGACCACCGCGGCGAACCTACTGACACAAATCTCAGCTCCCTCCTCCCTCTCTCACTCGCTACATACTCAATTATGTACCGAAAGTACCGAATTACCTGCTTTTTGCACTCGCGTTGCACGGTTATTGCAAGAAAACTATCCATCATACAAGGATCGTTATGGTGTCATTCGAAAGCTCTGTTTATTTTCAGGGATAGATACTTGTTTTACGTTCTGGGTCTTATTTAGGCATGAAAATGATCACGTAAACAGCCCTATTTTGGCTAAAAACACCCCGCTGGGCGGTACACATAAATAAACCGCATAGGCCGCTCGTAAGGTGTTAAAGCAAGGGATCACGGTCATGTGGTACTTAGACGACTGGGTGGTGGTAGTAGAATCCGAGATACAATGCGTCAATCATGTCTATTCCATTCTAAGCCATGTCAAAGCCCTGGGGTTCAATATCAACTTGTCAAATTCGAATCTTGTCCCGACAAGGGTAATTCAGTGGGTAGGGCTGATGTGGGACACACACACCTAACCCTCAGTCAGAGTGTGGACAATCGGAACAGATTACGCAAGATTTTTTTTTTTTTTTTTCACAGTCTGACTACCACGAGAAAGGTGTGGGAGTCTCTTGTCGGCTCTCTCAACTGGATTCAACTTACTGTGAAGTTGGGCCGGTTGAAAGTAAAATTATTAATCTTGGAAGGATACAGACACTTTCTGCTATTGCCGGCGGAAAAGTCATGGCATATCCCAAAATGAATCCACAACTTACTAGCGGCCTCGGCAAGGCCAGAAACATTGCATTCAATTATGATGTGGACTTCTCCTCCGCCTACAGTATGGGTAGAAACCGATGCTTCAGGGACATTGGGTTGGGGTTATCAGTCAAACCTCGGGTATCAGGGTCAGGGTCTTTGGTCCTAATCCAAGGAGTTTCACATCAATTCAAAAGAGTTACTAGTTCCCTTAATTTTCCTTCAGGCTCACGGTCAAACGTTGGAGGGGAAATCAATAGCCTTTCGGATGGACAATCTGAACGCTGTGTCTTGCATTCAGAAACAAGGGTCAACGATGTCTCGAGTGTTGCTAGAGTTGTCGGAAAAGATTTTTGTGTTAGCAGACAAACTAAACATTCATCTTCACGCATCTTATCTGCCGGGCGTGGCCAAAGTCTGGGCAGATGCTCTGTCACGGAGATGGAGCAAAGTAGTAGAATGGGCGCTCAGGCAAACCGTCTTTCAACAGATGATTGCAGAGCCATACCGTCCACAAGTGGACTTATTCGCGTCAGAGGAGAACCACAAACTCCTTCTCTACCTAACCCGCCGGGAAGTTACTCCGGCGGGGGGTCCTGACGCATTGCTGACGGACTGGAACAGGTGGAATTCCGTCTATCTGTTTCCGCCACCAGACGCGTCACTCATGTGTCAAGTAGTTCACAAACTACGGGATTATCGAGGCATAGTCTCACTGATCACGCCCTTGTGGCCAGCTCAGGTGTCGTACTCCCAGTTGAAGACATGGTGCGAGAACCCGGTGTCACTTCCGATCTCGTACTTCCACTTGGAGACAATTGGCAACCTAAATACCTCGCTCACTTTTGCATTGTGGACATTCAACAGGCCAAATGGTTAGCATTTTGGAGAAAGCGTGACTAATAAATTGATTAATCAGTACACTCCTTCCACCAGACGTCAGTACCAATCACACTGGAAAGCATTTACTACTTGGATAGTGGAAACTGACCAAATTGAAGCATTGGTGTCTTTAAAAACAGTAGTAACACTTAAGTAGTAACACTTAAGAATCACATGTCAGCAATACGAGGCCCCTTTTATGACTTAACGGGGCTCTCGGTACCGCAAGCTGAGGAGCAAGGTTTCATGCATGTATGTTTCAAGCTTCGGCCACAACCCCGTCAGCTCATGCCTACCTGGTCACTGGACAAAGCTTTGTCTTTATTAAATCCTCAGAAACATAGTCACGATCCTCCTTTTGATTCAATCTTTAAGAAGGCTGTTCCTTTTGGCCTTAGCTACAGGAAACCGGGTATCTGAGCTGGCGGCGATGAGCAACGAACCAAATTGTCTCAGGTTTGGACAACGCAATGTGAATGTACAAATTGCGCAGTCACCTAACTTCTTAGCAAAAAACGAGTGCAGACAGCACATTTTTACAGAGTTTACGGTTCCGGCGCTCAAGAGAGGAGATTCCCACCACAAATTATGCCCAGTGAAATCTCTACTAAATTTTATGGGAGTGTCCCGGCCTAACCAGCCGGGCGCTTTCTGAGTAAATAGAACGGGTATACGCCTTACGAAGCGAAAGTTAGCAACTTTGCTTGTGGATGGGATACAGGAAAGCAACCCGGGAACCGTGAGACGTGCACATGACATTCGTAAATGGGCAATGTCCCTTAGGTTCTTGAAGAATTATTCAATCACGGATATTCAAAGTATGCAGTTATGGGCATCCAATTACGCCTTCCTAACGCGTTACCTATCTATTACCCTAGATAAACCGAGTCTGACCTGTGTCACATTGAGTCAACGGGTTTGATGGTCTGGTGCTTTTAGGATTAAGGTTAATTTTAAGAGTGAAAGTGTAGGGGGGGGGGGGGGGGGGGCACTTTATAGCTAAGGCTCTCAGCCCCGCCGGACAGGTTGTGAGTGCAAATGCACTGTGATATACTTAATCTTAAGAACTGGAAGTACAGTTCAAAGTGATATGTTTTGTTTTTGTATTTTGGATACATGACCAAATATTTTATGTGATCTGCATTTTTCATAAGATACTCAGTAGCTTGCAATAAGTCATGAGTCAGAATATTTTTGTATTGGTATACATTACATGACCAAATATTTTATGTAATCTGCATTTACCATAAGATACTCAGGAACTTGCCATAAGTCATGAGTCAGAATATTTTGTATAAGACTAGATAAACAAATATTTATTTAACAGTTAGAATGTTGGATACATTTAGTGATCTGTTTTTTACATGTACCTAATAGGTTTATGTCAAGCAACTTTTCTACAATCCTATCCCATGATTTCGAGAAGGGTTTGCACACAGGTTTTCTTTGAAGTATGCTACCTGTATTCCTTTTATAAATGTGATGTATTTTGTATGTACAAAATGAAGTATTAGAACTCTATATGTGGGTCTTATCTCATCCTATTGTTGATTTGTTAGTGGTTTGATATTTGTCACGAATGACCCCCTCCAGACTTGAGATATCAGGCATATCGTCAATGATGAAGGGGCCACTAATAAGTTATAGGTTTGAGTCCCGGAGGGAAGAAGGAAAACCTAATATTTAGTACTGGCCCCGGAACCATTGACGATTCCGGCCCTCCCTTCCATCCCCTTCCCATTCGTATTTAATGTTTTAAGTTATCTTGATATATCATTGAAGGACGAATGGCGCTTGGCACAGCAGCGCCTGCTAGCACACCCACGCTATCAACATCCACACGATGGGAAGCATAGCTTTTAGTGGTTCTAATAATTTTTCTATTATTATTTTTTACGAAGCTTTTTTCGTAGTGAGCTCTCGATCATAAGGACGAATCCGTAAGTGAATGAGCGTACGCTTATGATGTAGGTCTCTTTATTACTCTAGGCGGGTGTTTCGAACAGCTGATGCATGAGTTCAAATAGTGCCATTACTGTTTAAGGCACATCGTCAATGATTCCGGGGCCACAACTAAATATTAGGTTTTCCTTCTTCCCTCCGGGACTCAAATCTATAATCTGTTTATCCCATTTTTTATGGAGGAGACAAAAGGCAAAGCTACTTGTAACAAGTGTCCTCCCCAAGGTTGAAAGAGTATTATAGAACCAAAATCAAGGTATGTTAGATATAATTTAGGTGTATTCGAAAGAAGTGTGGTGTGTTAGTTAAGTGTAGTGAAATGAATGTGAGGAGGAGTTTGGGTGAGTTTGCAGGATTACTTTAGGAGTAGGTGAGGCACAAATAGAAACAGTGAGGGAAACCAGGTAATTGAAACAGGAGTTCTAGCAACTCCTTATCATATGCCTATGTGGCCTCCCCTAGTTACTGCCCTGCTCGATTGGTGCCTACAGTCTCCCTATCTGGCATTATAGTTTTTCCCTTAGCACACCAATCTCTTTATAATATTATCAAGATACATCATTATGTTTACACACTTAGTTAAAAATAATAAACTTGTGGTATTTTCCTTTATATTCCTGGGGAAAAAAACAGGTAACATATAATGATGTTGCTCAGTTAGTGAGCTTGAAATGTATGTAGGGGAGGTTTATAGGTGACGCCTAGAGAGATGATGATGGGAGGTCAGTCCACGGTGATGCATATTATTTGGTAATGTACGCAGACACACTTGCTGCAATACTCTCTCTCTCTCTCTCTCTCTCTCTCTCTCTCTCTCTTCTCTTTTCTATCCGGGTGGACAATTTTCTGGGCGGGGTCCGGGGCTGTCGAGATAGGATTGAGCTGGCGTCCTGGTTGTGGGGTTCTTTCAGGTTCCCTCCGATAAGAGTAGAAGGTCTCGGGTTGGCCTTTAATTACCCCTTCCGTCTCTCTCTCTCTCTCTCTCTCTCTCTCTCTCTCTCTCTCTTACTCTTACACCGTATTTAATTGCAATGTGTCTTGTCGCATTAGCATAGTGACGTATGTTTTTCTTTGTGGTGTATGTTATCAGGAATCGAACCACCAGGACGAGATTCCATACTTTAATGAACTCTACCATGGCATGATACAAAATATTTAACCTTTTCCTATTTCCATTAAGGAGAAGGATAAATCCTATTTGCAGACAGTATTCCATTACATACACAAATCGTACGACCCATATTCCAGAGTACTATACAGGGATGTTTACAAATATTCCCACACAACTCTGGTTGAATTGAATTAATCTAATTCTCTGACTGTTGGTAGTTCAAGCCCCAGTTGAGAGTAAACACATTTAGTTGATGATGTGTATATGTGAGGTATACCTAATATTAACAACTCTTGTGCCTGGCTGGGTTTGAATTAAATTAAATACATTCAACCCGAGTTGCGTGGGAACATTTGTGAAAATCCCTGTACGGTACTCTGAAATATGGGCCCCTCAACTGGTGTATGAAATGGAATACTTTCTCCAAGTTGGGTTATTCCTTCTCCTTAACATAAATAGGAACAGGTTAAATATGCTTTCTTACGCCGTGATAAAGTTGATTAAAACATGGACACTCGACCTGCCTTTCAGTGGATCGAGTCCCGTCTGAGAGGGTAATATATACTTTATAACACGCACGCACACACACACACACACAAACACACACACACACACACACACACACACACACACACACACACATATCTATATAATTATATATATATATACTGTATATATATATATATATATATATATATATATATATTGTTACGATCCAGGTTCTACAAGACACAGGGCTCTTCATCATTGGACTAGATAAGGCTAAATGCAACAACGGTAACACCAGTTCCAACCCCTGCCTTAACCACTGGAGAACAAAACACCTATACCGCCCTGAGTCGTGCTTGGACAACGAGGTATCCTATGACTCGGTAAAAGGTGCACACTATAGGCTGATGATCACTGAAGCAGCCTATACTCATACAACATACGATTACTTTATTAAGGTATACAAGGAAAAAGATAGATAGCGTAATTAAATCGCAGCAACGATTTAATAGCAAACTAGAAGAAGGATAATTAACGTTACGTTAAATAACCAGTAAACTGTCACTCCTGTCTGAAAGAAAGTGAAACAAAGAAAGTCCTAAAGCATCATGCAGGAATCTTCTGCAAAAGTCAGATGCATCTAAGAAGTACGTCTCGAATTCTGAACTGTGTATTATTACTGTGGGAACATATATAGTGTAGGGACATATGGTGTTATCTGGCACAGGTGTAATTATAAAACAGTCGGCAGTCTAAACTCTAACCACAAAAAGATGTGCTTTCTCCCACCAGGCACAAGCCTGCTCTGGTTGGGTCTCTCAGCAACAATCACGACTTACTATAAACATAAGGAACAATAATACTGCACACATATACACAATGAGATTAAAAACCCTAATCGGGGGTCTGCCAGGCGGACGAAGTCTAGCAGGGGAGTCGTAGGCTAGGCTACCTCGGCCGAGCCACCTGCTCGGTAGCCTAGTGTCGTTCTCAAGTCTGTGCGCCTAGTTACATTAAATGACGGGGTGCTCTCTTGAGAGATCCAGGTCTCGTGTACCTGGTTCTCTCCTGGCGACCCTCCTAAGTCAAAAGCTAACGAGCTAGCACAGTGCTGGGTGGACTAGGCAAACGCCCTCACGCCAACACAGTGCTAGGCTCTAAGGTACATAGACAAGAAAATGACCTAGGCCTCCGCAGGTATCCGGTACAGTTGCATAGGCTCAACGAAGTCTATGCTCATCGGAAACTGTAACCTGATAGGCTCTCCCCAGTCTAGCATCGACTGACCTGGCAGACACCCAAGAAAATAAGGTAGGGGCAACACGATGAGTATGTCAAACCTCCCCAAGCCAAAATGGATAACCCTCTGATCCAAAATGCCTAACTAATTACATATAATATCTCTGAGAGCTCGCTGTATAATACAGTGACTGATATATGAAATCAACGTCAAGGGGAAGGGCAGTTAATTAATAGTAGGATATACAGAGAGAAGAAGGTAAGCAGTGGTAGAGAAAGTTCGCAATAGGGGGGTGAGGTGGGCTGATAGATTTCAAAGGGATGTTAGCGTTACAGCACTAAGAGGAGCTCTGCCCGTGGAAGTCACAAGGGATCCGTGCGTGTAGGCGCACCCATTCCCAACGCGGCAGGAAAAGCGGTGACAGAGCAGGAGGGAGGAGCCCGGCGACGAATCAGGCACCCGAGAGATGACGTAACTAACCAAGTGGCACGATATCAGTCCGTCAATACCACCCAGCTCTGGTTTCACTCTCTCTCTCTCTCTCTCTCCCACTCACTCACACTCTCCAACTTCCATGAGTCATCTAATACATTAAATCTATGACGGCTGGAATAAAATACAATGCATTGTCACAGGGGAAAATAAAGAGTATTTCTGGACTACCTGTGACACTATGATGCACTAGGAAGAAACTAGAACTTAATCAATAAACTACAGCCCATAACACTGCCTGGGGAGAGGGGAGAAGAGGATGGGGAGCCAACCGCTGCCCCCTCGTGGCCGCTGGGGAGCTGACGTGCGTCACAATATATATATATATATATATATATATATATATATATATATATATATATATATATATATATATATATATATATATATATATACAGTATATATATATAATATATATATATATATATATATACAGTATTTATACAGTGTATATACACATATATATATATATACCGTATATATATATATATTATATATATATATATATATATATATATATATATTCCATCTTAGTTTCCAAGCCAAAGGAGGGTGTTGTGTTCAGTATTATGCAAAACAAACCTGCTTGTTTTCTTTTCCCAACTTCAACTCCTCTGAATTCTTAACTCTCTGGCTTTCCTGTCACTCTCAAACTACATATTTTTGTACTTTCTCTCTCTCCCCTCACTCTACTGACTTTCCCAAATTCTTGTGACTATCTGAATTATAAAGTGGAGCACATCCTAATAACCTCTCCTCTCTCAGAAATCCATTATTGGAGATTTCAATGTTCACCACCACCAATGGCTCTCCTCTCATTGTACAGACCAACCTGGTGAACAAATCTACATCTTTTATGTACTAAATGACCTGGAGAAGTCAGTTTAGCACCCTACTCGTATCCCTGACTGCCTTGGAGATTGGCCCAACATCCATGACTTATTTCTATCCTCTAATCTTTCTGCTTATAATGTAAATTGTTTCTATCCGTTGGGCTCCTTCGATCAAAACCTTATCTCTGTCCTATCTCTCTAGTACAGTCATCCAATCCTCGCAGCCAGCAGCGCTTATGGTGCTCTGGCGTTGCCAACTGGATGGCTTTTCAGCAGCACTTCTTTAGTTTTCCATGGAATGATTTTTGCTTCTGTGGCCTGGGACCCTGGGAGTGTGCTGAACGCAGTACCGAGGTAATCCTAATTTTTTTCCTCTCAGTCTAATGCATAACATTTTTGGTTTACTCAAGCTTGTCCTACTGCTGTTCGCATTAAAGAGGAAGCATTCACACAGCACCTTCGCCTTCAAATTCAAGATTTTCGTACTCTCTAGGTTTCTGCCCGGAATGAAGCCAAATCTATTCTTCGACTTGCCAAAAACCCTTTCATCAATAATAAATGCTTTGAACTTTCCAACTCTATCTCTTCCTAACTCCAACAATTTTGCTTCATCTTTCCCTCCTTTTTTCCACTCTGTTGGCACCACTATAATTTCTTTCTCTGACAAAACTGAACTCTTCACTCAAACTTTCCTTAAAAACTCCACTTGGGATGTTTCCAGCACTATTTCTCCCTCTACAACACCATATCTCCTATGTATGCATAGTATCCTAAATTCTTCTAATGATGTATTTTCTGCCAGCTCTGAGCATAATAATAAGAAGGTGTACAGACCCGAACTGTCAGAGCTATCACACACACTCGATCAGTTGCTCCGGCTACCACCACAAACCACGGCTACCTGAGAATCATAGTGCTGTACTGTAAAGTAGCTCTGTTTCTCTCATTTATTTTTGGCTTCTTTGTCATTACTTCTTTTTAACTTGTTGTCCCCTTTGTTTATTTGTCAGAGTAGTGTTACAAAAAATGTATTTCTCGTGTTTCAGTATATATTGTTTTGCTCCAGTTATAATGTTCAGAGTTCAGTGACAAGTCTTCATTTTCCCAGTGTATTTTCCATAGTCTCTATACAGTTTTCGGTGCCCATTTTAATATTCCTTAGTATATCAGTTAAATTGTTCAGTGCTCTATCGTATCTAGCTGCATAAGGATCGCCAATTTTACAAAGTGTGTCCCTGGGTAAGCACTGTTCCAATAAAGAGTAATTTTTTCATCTGTATAATTTTGTTTTCTGTTTTGTATTTTATTTTTATTTTTTATTTTGTACTACTGCGTGTTATTGTGTGTTTTGCTATTTTTTCGAGGAATGAATCATAAGCAACTCTCCTACTCATATCCGAAGGGAATCAAGAACTATTTTCATATGCTACGACTCTATCGATTTAAGTCTTAGTACCAGAAACTGACTGACTTAAGGGGACATTACACATAGCCGAACCAGAGCCCGAACGCTACCCGAACAGCGTTCTGGCAGCGTTCACGTAGTGGATCAGGTATATTCTGGCAATGTTCTCCCTCATTCTGGTAAGGTCGGTTGTGGTTTGGGGGAGGCGGCAAAATGTTACCACTGCAGTAAAATTTGGCCGAATGCTTCCCGAATGTTTAGTGGTCGAGCCATGATCGAGCTTGGTTCTGATATGTATGGCAGCATTCTGTCTCATTCGGGCACATTCATGCATATCCAAGAATTAATTTATAAAGCAGTTATCCATCAAATACTACAATTTCCTCTTTTTCTTCTATAAACATCGTTACCTCGGTGACCCTTTAGAAAACAGAGACGCTAGTTATTTGTGTACATTTCTCATAATTTCTCCTGTCATCTGCTTTCTCTCTCTATTACTTATATTTCTATACTGTATTGTTTTATATCTCTCTCCCTTATTTATCAGCGCTTACATATAATATTTGGTCTCTGTGGAATCTGTGAATCATTTCTGCTTCTGACACCTTATCTTTTCAGAGTATAGGCTTATTTCATAATTCGCACACTTTACGCTCATATGGACCTAACGACCTTTCGATCTATCTATCTCTCGTATCTAATTATCTCCCTTTTTAATGGACAGAATTATACGTTGTTTGATGTAATTTTAATCATTGTTTAGTTTCTAATGCCGTGGAAATGAAACAAAATATAATTATTATGACAAAAGAATATATTATAAATTCTACCTCCATCTTTTCTTCAGGCCGAGCTAAGCTATTGACAACTTATCGTTTCAGAAAGTTAAGTCTCTGTTTCATAACAACCATATTTTCGCAAACGTTATCCATCGCTTTCACTTCTCATTGAGCTCAGCTGAAATATTTAAAGATTGGGGAATACATTTTTTTAAATGTTTTCAAGTGACTTGTCATTTTACTCATTATGTGTTAGTGGTTTAATTATTTGTTTTAGCCCATCACAGATTCCATAGAGACCAAAATAATAACAATTATAAAAGCTGATAGGCCTAAATAAGGGAGATAGCTAGATACAGATGGAAATGAATACAGTAGATAGAAATATACGTAATAGAGAGAGAGAGAGAGAAAGCAGATGACAGGGAAAATTATACTACGAAATGTACACAAATACCACTAGCGGTCTCTGTTTTCTAAATGTACACAAATACCACTAGCGGTCTCTGTTTTCTAAATGTACACAAATACCACTAGCGGTCTCTGTTTTCTAAATGTACACAAATACCACTAGCGGTCTCTGTTTTCTAAATGTACACAAATACCACTAGCGGTCTCTGTTTTCTAAATGTACACAAATACCACTAGCGGTCTCTGTTTTCTAAATGTACACAAATACCACTAGCAGTCTCTGTTTTCTAAATGTACACAAATACCACTAGCGGTCTCTGTTTTCTAAATGTACACAAATACCACTAGCGGTCTCTGTTTTCTAAATGTACACAAATACCACTAGCGGTCTCTGTTTTCTAAATGTACACAAATACCACTAGCGGTCTCTGTTTTCTAAATGTACACAAATACCACTAGCGGTCTCTGTTTTCTAAATGTACACAAATACCACTAGCGGTCTCTGTTTTCTAAATGTACACAAATACCACTAGCGGTCTCTGTTTTCTAAATGTACACAAATACCACTAGCGGTCTCTGTTTTCTAAATGTACACAAATACCACTAGCGGTCTCTGTTTTCTAAATGTACACAAATACCACTAGCGGTCTCTGTTTTCTAAATGTACACAAATACCACTAGCGGTCTCTGTTTTCTAAATGTACACAAATACCACTAGCGGTCTCTGTTTTCTAAATGTACCACTAGCGGTCTCTGTTTTCTAAATGTACACAAATACCACTAGCGGTCTCTGTTTTTTAAAGAGTCACCAAGGTTACGATATTTTCGGTCTGTTTTCTAAAGGGTCTTTGCAATGTCGATGTTTTCATATGGTTAAATATGGTTTAACACCTTACGAGCGGCCTATGCGGTTTATTTATATGTACCGCACAGCGGGGTGTTTTTAGCCAAAATAGGGCTGTTTACGTGATCATTTTCATGCCTAAATAAGACCCAGAACGTGAAACAAGTACCTATCCCTGAAAGGGCATAAACAGAGCTTTCGAATGACACCATAACGATCCTTTTATGATGGCTAGTTTTCTTGCAATAACCGTGCAACGCGAGTGCAAAAAGCATGTAATTCGGTACTTTCCCCATATAATTCAGTATGTAGCGAGTGAGAGAGGGAGGAGGGAGCTGAGATTCGTGTCAGTAGGTTCGCCGCGGTGGTCTGGAGCAGTCATACGCTCGCTAGTCTCCTGCCACCACTTGTCTCTCTCTCTCAGCAACATTACGTGCTGAAATTGCCACTCGACCTATGTCGAGCGCCGCCACATAGTCCAGCTTTATTTAACTCGACTTATGTGGTGAGCCGCTAATTAAGGGTTAAACATCAAACAACAAATAATTATGTCCATTATTAAAGGAGATAATTAGATACAGGAAATATTTACTTGTGGCACAAACCAAATTTTTTCCTTTTATTTTATTGTTTTTATGTTATTATTGTTTTGTATTATTTTTGTAATTTATTATTATTATTATATATTTTTTTGTTGGGGTGGCTGACTCAGGGTAGGTGTAGATGGGGGAGGATGTACTTAGGTGCGTGACAGTGGTACAAGTGAAGTGTGTGGTGGCGTCTCCCCTCCTTTTGTAGTACGGCTGGGCTGCATTCAGTTGCATTCGACCATGATTCGTCCGCCAATCGGGCAGTGTTCTTTGTATTCGTGCAGCATTCGTCTAGCATTCGCGCAGACAAATAAAAAAAAAAAAATTGAAATGTCAAAACATCGGGCAATGTTCGTCCAGGCATCGTGTAGGTCGGTCTGCATTCGTGCAGCGTTCGTTGTACGCTGTGGCGCGTTCGGTTTGCATTAATTTTGCATTCGGTCTTGTCACAGTTCGGCCACCTTTTTCAGCCGGATGACGCCAATTCGGAATCGGGCTGCATTCGGGCTCCGGTTTGGTTAAGCATCTTATCATCTGCCCATCACCATAATCCGTCTTATATCCTTAATCTTGTGTTGACCTGCTCGCTTCACCCATATACTCATGTACCACGTGTTCAACCTCCCTCCTTCATATGCGTTTTTTTATACTCACTGAGATGACAGGGCGAAAAGAAGATGAACACAACACCTTCAATAACCCGTTCCCACGTGCAGAAGAGCCCCCAACCTCAACCTGTAGAATTGCGTCCATAGCAAACAGAAGACCAAGGAATAAGTCTACCCTCAAAACCAAGAATCACCTGCATCAGTCGCCCCTACAAAACACAGGTAAAAAACGGGATTCACCTGGGCCTTCAAGATATGTATCCGGATACGGCCCGCCCCCCCTCGTTAATGACCCCCGGGCACTAAATAAAAAATGGCCGCACTCCTCAAAGGATCAGAATTCACAACAGCAGCCAGACTTGGATTATGACGAAGCCTACTTTATGGAATTACGACATCAACCGCCTCCGTTTCCGTCTATCTACCCAGACGGAAATACCTACCATTACCACTACGTATAGGGGCAACAACCACAACAAGAATATTCCATCTAACAACCAGAACATTGCATAGAATCCTACAAATATTAAGAACCTGTGAAAACTGCAAATAATTAATCATGTACTTATCCAAGCCTTCTAATACCTAATGCTAAAATAAATAAATAAAGAATACCATTCCCCATATAACCATGTATGTACTATATTTTTAAGACTTTATATAACCGAGCAATAATTCAAAAACTGTAATTCTCATGCCTGTCATGTTCCGAAACACATCAGCCATGCCACTATCTGAAATGTATAATACTACCTGACCAAAAACAGGATATTGTTAGGCAAAGTTGATTCACTGTCTAGCACGGATCTGTCTGTGCTTGGATTATACGTGACCAAGTCAACCCGGAGAATACTTCCGTAGGGGTTAGCCTAAATCCCCTTAAAAAGTATATACATGCTACGTGTTGTGCTGGAAGACCGAGAGAGTTGTGTTGACGAACCTGGAAGTAATTCTTCTAGCTATACCGTGTGAAGGTATCGTCTTCCCCCCTGGTGTAAACAGGCAGATGGACACTTCACCTAGTCGCCACGTGTAACCAGATCTCTCAAGGCTGTTTCCTTCTATACTCCAACCCAAATTAAATGTTTCTTGTTCGATCTTATGAGTTTGTTGATTATTGCGAAGTTAAAATAGGATATTTTATGTGTTCCATTTTAACGTAAACCGCCGAGATTAACTATGCTCGCCTTCTAGCAATCGTTGCTCATATTGAGAGAACATACAAACTCTGTCTTGCGATTGATGTATCTATATTCTTTGTAATATATATTCCTATATTACATTTAATGATTATAGATATATTCGTTCGGAAATAATACCCGCACACTACACGTAAAAACCAGTGAACGCCTAGCAGATCTTATTCTATGTTTAGCATTATTCGCTGGGTACGTAATTGTGTATAAGTGTTCACAGAGAGTGTTAATTGATTTTGTCTCTTAGTCAGACCTATTTATATTCATGCTTCCTGACTTCAAACTCAGTTTAAGCATTATTTGAATTCATTATTAGATTCTATTTATATCACATCGAGTTAATATTTATACAACGAGACCTCAGCCTCTCACACGGGCTAATATTAATTATTCTCAGTTCCCCGAACTAATATCTACGTTTGTAACTGTATAAGTAATAGAGATTTATATCTTCTATACGTAGAACTAGCTTTCAAGTTATTTGTACTTCATCTGATATTTTAAATTCTATACCCTGCCATCACTGAATATGTGTGACCTCAGTAATATTTGTCTACCTCGTTCACGCTGTACCTCGCGTTTACTTTACCTCAGGATATCAGATATTGTTTTGAGACTAACCTCTCTGTGTTTATTTATGCTATGTATGTATATTCATCATCTTGCATTTATTAATGTTATTATTTATTGAGAGCAACTTTTATTCTTGTTCCTCTATGACCCAGGAATAGTGATATTTATTCCATATTTATCTCTGAGCTTATTTCCATATATGTAAGACTCAGGCTCCAGTCATTGATGCGTTGTGCCCTAGCTATATATGAAATAAAACTTGTGAACCGCAATTGTGTATTCCGTGACATTGGTGGAGATTGATTTGATTAAGATTCATATAATTAGAGTCAGCTGTGTTCCAGTTGAGTGTTGTAGTTCTAGGCTTTCCTAAAAGTGGGAATAGTGAACTAACATAAAGCGTGCAGAATTATAGCATCGCATAACACTCACTCTTGTTCTTTACTCACACACTATATTGTTCATTCTCTCTCTTACTCACACACTTCATCTCTTCAAATTTCTTAAGCATTTGTCTTCCCATAATCTACTTTCAGATCGCCAATATGGTGTATTTAAGGGCCACTCTATTAGTGATCTTCTTTCTTATCTTACAAACTCTTGGGCATCCTCCTTTTGGGACTTTGATGAGACCTTTTTCTACTGCGCTAGACATATTGAAGCCTTCGGTTTCTATCCCTCCACCTGTACCTGCATCTCTAATTTCCTTTCTGGCCATTCCATAGCTGCAGGTGTGGATGACCATTGCTCAATTCTTCAACCTATCAATTCCGGTGTTCCTCAGGGTTTTGTCCTGTCTCCAGTTTGCTATCTAACATTCATTAATGATTTCATCTGTGCCTCTAGTCCTATCAACTCCTTTGCTGATGACTCTACCTTACAATACTAAACTAGTTTTCCACAACGAACCAACCAACAATTACTCCAAAACTCACATGATGAGGCCTATCTTCTGATCTATCAACTATTTCTGATTGGGGCAGAGAAAATGTTGTTACTTGAAATGTTTCTAAAACCAAATTTCCATCTATCTATCTGTCACAATATTCCATATGACTATCCCTTACTCTTCAGCATTATCCACATCAACCCATCATCTTCTCTCATTATTTTTGGTGTTTCTTTTTGTCCTGACATGTTTTTTTTGGAAAGATCATATTACCTATTTATCAATCTATTGCCTGACGCCGTGATCCCCGAATGGGTGGCCACGAACGAACCACCCCCATGCACCTCTGTCCCCAGTCAGTCGACGCCCCTCCCCCCAACCAGCACCGCCTTCGTTCATGTACTTCCTCACTCCATCCTTCCACCTCTCAATCGGTCTACCTCTCCCTCTCTGGCCCTCCACCTCGCTCTCGTACACCCTCTTAGTCATTCTCTCGCTTTCCATACGTTCCATATGGCCAAACCATCTCAAGTTGTTCCTTTTCACACTTTCCAGCACATCTACCTCCACACCACACCTCCTTCTTACTTCCTCATTAGTCTGTCTATCCCTCCATGTAACTCCGCACGCACTCCTTAAGTAATTCATTTCCACTGCTCTCACTCTTGGTCTAAGTCTCTCAACCAACGTCCATGCTTCGCTTCCGTAAGTCAGTGTCGGGATTACCACACTGTCATGCAAGGACTTCTTCACTTCCATACTGACCACCCTATTTCTTGTTACTGCTTTTAGCGTTCCTACAACCCTCTTCCCCTGTTGTACCCTCTCCCGCACTTCTTCATCTATAGTCCCATCTTTACTCAACATACTGCCCAGATACTTAAAAGAGTTGACGATCTCCATAGCCTGACCGTTCAGCTTCACCTCAGACTCTGTGACTTCACCCCTTTCGAAGACCATAACCTTGCTCTTCCCCGCATTTACCTTCAAATTCCGTTTTTCGCACACTGTTCCAAACTCATTTACCAGACCCTGCAACTCCCATTCATTATCACTCATCAGAACTGTATCATCCGCAAACAGCACTATAGGTAGCTTCCACTCAATTCCCTCCTTTTTCAGCGATACACCAATATCCACTGCTCTTGATAGTATTTCTTTCATGACTCCATCCATATATACAGTAAACAACCACGGGGACATCACACACCCCTGTTTCAAACCAACATTCAGGTCAAAGAACTCGCTCTGCTCACTCTCCACACGTACTGCCGCCTTTGCACCCTCATACATGCTCTTCACTGCTTTCAGCAACTTGCCCTCTACTCCGTATATTCTAAGTACTTTCCACAAACCTTCTCTATCCACTCTGTCATAGGCCTTCTCCAAGTCCATAAAGGCAACATACACCTTTTGTTTCTTCTTCAGATATTTCTCCACAACACAATTCAGGGTAAAAATCTGATCTACACATCCTCTTCCCTTCCTAAAACCTCCCTGCTCGTCGCTTATCCATTTCTCCGTTCTCACTCTCACTCTCTCAATCGCCACCCTACTGTATACCTTCCCTACTACGCTTAGAAGACATATTCCTCGGTGGTTACCACACACTCCTCTTTCCTCTTTGCCCTTATATAGGGGGACTAATATGCAAGTCTTCCAGTCATCGGATGCACTCCCCTTCTCCCATGCTAGTTTGCACATTTTCCATACCCATTCTATCACTATCTCACCACCATACCTCAACATTTCCCCACACACTCCATCTGCTCCTGGTGTTTTCCCCAACTTCACTCTTTTCATGGCTTCCCACACTTCTGACCTGATCCCCACCTCCTCCTCCACTACTTCTCTTCTTCTCCCTCCCATACCATATCCAGCTATGTTTGCTGGCTCTTCATTCCTTACATTTAGCACTCATTGAAGTACTCCCTCCATCTTTCGACTCTCTCTTGCTTCTCGGCTAGCATTCTCCCATTCTTATCTTTCACACCCTTACTGTTTCCCTTGCTACCATCCCTAACTTTCTTGACTTCTTTCCAGAACAGTTTCTTACTCTCCCTCCATTTTACACTCAGATTCCTTCCAAATTCCTCATCTACTCTTCTCTTACTTTCCTTCACTACTCTCTTCACCACCCTCTTACTCTCCAAGTACCTCGCTCGTTTCTGTCTCTCTCGAAATCTTCATTCCCTCTACTACCCAACCACTCTCTATATGCTTTCTTCTTTTCTTCCACAGCTATTCTTACCTCTTCTGTCCACCATGCTGTACCTTTCACTCCCCTCCCTCTTCTCCTCACTCCACACACCTCCTCACATGCTGCACAGATCTCATCCTTAAACACCTTGCTTATCTCCTCCACTTCCTCCATAACTTCCAGGTCGAACCCACCTAGTCGTCTTTCCACTGCTCTCCTGTACTCCTCCCTGACTTCCTCCTCCTGCAACCTCTCCACCCTCCTCACCATTCCATCCTCCTCTCGCCTCCCTCCAGCTCTCCTCACCCACTTCTTTTGTATCCTAACCTTAGCTACCACTACATAATGATCAGACTTTTTCTATTGCACTAGACATATCGAAAGCCTTCGATAGAGTCTGGCATAAATCTTTAATTTCTAAACTACCCTCCTTCGGTTTCTATCCCTCCATCTGTGCCTTTGTCTCTAATTTCCTTTCCGGCCGTTCCATAGCCGCGGTTGTGGACGGCCATTGTTCACTTCCTCACCCTATAAACTCCGGTGTTCCTCAGGGCTCTGTCCTATCTCCTATTCTCTTTCTAATTTTTATAAATGATCTCCTTAACTGTACCTTAATTCCCATCCATTCATACACAGACGACTCAACCTTACACTACTCCATTAGTTTTTCAGAACGCCCCAGCCAGCACCTCAACGACAAACGTAATGAAGCCATAAAACTCTTAAATTCTGATCTAAATACTATTTCCAATTGGGGCAGAGAAAACCTTGTTAACTTTAATGCTTCCAAAACCCAATTTCTCCATCTATCTACCCGTCAGGATCTCCCAGTGGACTATCCCTTATTCTTCAACAATACAAAAATCAACCCTTCATCTTCTCTCAATATTCTTGGCATCTCTTTTTCTTCTGCTCTCATTTGGAAGGACCATATTACCAGTCTTGCTAAGGCAGCCTCCCAGAAGCTGGGTGTGCTCAACCGCCTTAGGGGGTTCTTTTCCCCTGCACAGCTTCTTGCTCTGTACAGGGGCATAGTGCGCCCTTGTATTGAGTATTGTTCACATGTGTGGGGAGGTTCCTCTCACACCGCTCTCCTAGACAAAGTTGAAAGGAAGGCCTTTCGTATCATTAACTCCCGTCCACTCACCAACTCTCTGCAATCTCTCTCTCTCCGCCGCAATGTTGCATCTCTCTCGCTGATCTATCGCTACTATAATAATCAGTGTTCCTCAGAGCTATCCCAGTGCATACCACCTCCTTTACGTAGGGCACGTGGTACCCGTCTTGCAACTCAATCCCACCCATACTCTGTGCAACTCTCCAACCCAAGAGTGAAACGTTACTCTCAAACTTTCTTCTACTCAACAGCTGAGCTCTGGAACTCTCTCCCAGAATCAGTCTTTCCCTCTTCCTATGACTTAAATTGCTTCAAACTCTGTGTGTCCAGGCATTTTGGCTCGAACGTCCCTTGATTTTGGCCCTGTCACTCTTTCAACTATGGGGGAGGCACTCGCTATAGGCAGTTATGCCTTTTGCCTCCCTCAATCACATAGAAAAAAAAAAAAAAAAAAAAAAAAGACAGACCCCCTCCAATACCCCTATACACCCTAGCATCCATCACAGATTTCATCATTCGTTCATCCACACATACATAATCAATCAATGACTTTCGTTCCACCACTGTCTTATCCTTCATCGTCAACATCCGTTTCCACGTGTACCTGTGGATCATTCTGTGTCGGAAGAAGGTGTTGGCTATCCACAGCCACCTCCCCACACATACGTCCACAAGTGCACTACCATTCCCATTCACCTCTGATGGTACCCCCCACCCTCCCACCACTCCCTATTACCACTATTGCTAAAATAGGTCCCCAAAAGTTGGGTGTGCTCAACCATATTTTTTTTTTTTTTTTTTATTCTTTGCCCCCGCAGAGTTTCTTGTTCTGTATAGGGGAACAGTGCAGCCATGTATTGATTATTGTTCGCATGTGTGGGGAGGTCCAATACTGCACTTCTCGAGAGGGTAGAGTCAAAAGGATTTTATCTCGTCAACTCACTTTATATAACTAATTCCCTACAATCCCTCTCTACACGCAGTAATGTTGCATCTCCCTCATTCTTCAACCTGGATTACAAGGTAGAGGTTTTTGTTTCGGTGCTCTCTATACACGCATTCTCATTATAAAAGTACTATACTTTAAACTTTTTGATTCACAGTGTCAGAAGTAAGATTAACACCGGCCATATTACCTGTTAGTACGATGCTGACATCAAGCAGTTCAGTCAAACTGCATGCTAATAAGTTTTTGTTTCACAGTATATTAATGATAATGTAATGATCAATAGTTGTTTCCCATCTATGTGCTGAATAAGTGTCTGTTTCCTGTAGGACTCAAAGTATATTAAAAAAACATTTACAATGTTAAACAATATTGAAAAATCTAATATCATAGACCTCCATTCCAACATTCCGATATTTTCCTGACATTTTCCGCTGACACTAATACTCGGTATACGTTTTTTTATGGAGAAGGACTAGAGATAATTAAAATGTCAAGTTGGGGCAGTGGCTCAATTACCTGATAATAAAATATTCATAATCATAATCTCTCTCTCTCTCCCTCTCCCTCTATCTCTCTCAAGAGAAGCTCTATGAAATATCAAATCAAGAGATGAGTTTTCATGCTGCTTTTCAGGTTTCAGACTCTTCAGTAATCTTTTCACCTCAAATCCATTCAATTCACCTCAATTTCTCTGTATCTTGACTTCTTAGTTTCACTCTATCTCTCTGTTTCTCTCCTGTATCTATTTATCTATCTATTTATCTGGGGAGATTGATTGATGGGTAGAGATAGTAAAATTGTTTTTATTTATGAGAAATATCAAGGCAAGTTTGGGGCAAGAAGTGTGTTGAGTATCATCCAGCGCCATTATAAGAGACAGTTCGTGCGTCCGCTAGAGAGCCTGTAATTACGAGAGATTCGACATTTTTTCTTTGGACGCCATTTTGGTGCCATCATTATTAAACAACGGGGTGATGCGAGCCCTTAAGGGAACCCACCTCGCTTTGTTTATCTTTCTCTTCCTCTCTCTTTGGCTTGTATCCATTCGGCCCCATTCAGGCTACTGTTTTAAGACGTTTACGCCCATCCAGGTGTCAATATTTTCCTGGCGAGTGGTAGCGAACCAGCATATATATATGTTTTTGTTTTGACAGCAAGCTAAATTTGTATATTGTTCGATAGAAAAATTTCTCCGGTGAAGCCGGATTTCTCCATACAATGCTGGCCCGCTATCGCTCGCCAGGAAGAAATCAACACCTGAATGGAGATAAACGTCTTAAAACAGTTTGCTGAATGGGGCCGAATGGATACAAGCCAGGGAAAGAGAGAAAAGGAGAGAAAGATAAAAACAAAAGCCGGTGATCCACCTTATGGATGAAAATTATATATCCAAAGACCAAACAATGTTACCTGCACTAGTGTTGCTGAAGTTACGTTATGGGCATGGATATATTTAAGGGTAGATAGAGGCTAACAGCACCAGTTTCACCTTGATTCCTTGATTTTGGCCCTGTCACTCTTTCAAGTCTGGGGGAGGCACTCGTCACAGGCAGTGTTTTCTTTTGTCTCCCTCGTCCACATAGGAAAACAAAAAGTGTCTCCATTATGACAGAGCTTAGTTGAACTTCTGTTACAAAAGGGTCTCTTGTATTCACTACTCTTGGGTGGGGGTGGCCACGACTCCTTCATCTTACAAGGATGCTTCACTTCTTAAGGAGATTTTCTGGAATCCTTTCGCCAAGAACTTGACAGAAATGTTTGGAGCCTTTGATGTTTTCTTGAATAATATTTTGGCTAAATATGATTGCTGTTTGTTGGATATTATTCCTAAATTTTGACCACCTTGGATGGCATAATTTTATGTATTCTGACCCATGGACTGAAGGAGCCAGTCTGCCCTCTCTTGGCTTAATAAGAAGAAGGCGTATGGACCGGATAGTGTTCCTCCTGTTGTACACAAAACTGTTCTTCCGTGCTGATTCCTGCATAGGCAAACTCTTTCGTCTCTGTGTTTCCTCTAACATCTTTCCTTCTTGCTGGAAGATTGTTCTAATGCAACCTGCCCCAAAGAAGGGTGATCACTTTCAACTCTCCAACTGTTGTCCAATTGTTCTAATTTCTTGCATCTCTAGAAGTTTTGAAACTATTCTTAGTTCAAAATGTCTTCAGCATTTATCTTCCCATAAGCTACTTTCAGATCGCTAGTATGGTTTCCTTAAGGGCCGCTCTACTGGTGATCTCCTTACTTATCTTACTAACGCTTAGTCATCCTTTTTTGGGGATTTCGGTGAGACTTTTTGTATTGCGCTATACAATTATCGAAAGCCTTCGATAGAATCTATCAAAAATCTTGAATTTCCAAACTAGCCTTCTTCGGTTGCTATCCCTCTATCTGTGCCCTTGTCTCATATTTCCTTCCTAAACACTCCATAGCTGGAGTTGTGGATGACCATCACATACTTTCTCAATCTATCAATTCTCGTGTTCCTCAGAGTTATGTCCTGTCTCTAGTTTTCTTTCTAATATTCATTAATGATTTCCTCAACGGTCCCTCTAGACCCATCCACTCATATGCTGATGACTCCACCATACACTATTCAACTAGATTTTCACAACAATCCATTATGCAATCACTCCAAAAGTCACGTCACGAGGCCATAGCACACCTATCTTCTAATCTATCAATTATTTTTGATTGGGGCAGAACAAATCGTGTTACTTTCAATGCCTCCAATACCCAATTTCTCCTGCTATCTACACATCACAATCTTCCACAAGACTATCAATTACTCTTCAACAATATACAATTCAACCCTTCTTCTTCTCTCAACATTCTTGGCGTATCTGTCTCATGCGACCTTCTAAGAAATATCATATTACCAATCTTACTAAAACAGCTTCCCAGAAGTTAGATGTGCTCAACTGCCTCTGTGGGTTCTTCACCACCCCCCCCCCCCACACACACACAGCTTCTTGCTCTGTATAGGGGCACAGTGCGCCTTTAAATCAAGTAATTTTCACATGTGAGGGGAGGTTCCACCAATACCGCACTTCTCGAAAATGTAGAGTAAAATACAAAACACACTTCGCTTCATCAACTCTCTTGCTGTTACTAGCTCCCTTAATCTCTTTCTACACGCTGAAATGTTGCATCTTTGTCACTCTTCTATCGCCATTACAAAAAATAGTGTTCTTCAGAGCTCTCTCAGTGTGGCGAGTGCGAGGCACCCACCTTTCAACACAGTCCCACTCATATTCTGTCCAGCTCTTCAACATAAAAATTAGCATATTTTCTCGGTCTTTCTTCCACTTGTTGTCAACAAGTGAACTATGGAGCTCTCTCCCTGAATAAATGTTTCCTTCATCCTATTACTTAGACTGCAAATTTAAGAGGAAGCGGCCTTCGGCCGGGACATTTTTCTACCGAAAAATGTACAAATTTATCTTGAAGGGGGGTCTAGGGAGGGGGGGGGGGGTTCTAAGCTTGATGGAGGTCTAGGGAGAAAACTAAAAAAATACATTAATACATTAATTAATACATTAATACATTAATACATTAATACATTAATTAATACATTAATACATTAATACATTAATACATTAATACATTAATTAATACATTAATACATTAATTAATACATTAATACATTAATACATTAATACATTAATTAATACATTAATACATTAATACATTAATACATTAATACATTAATTAATACATTAATACATTAATTAATACATTAATACATTAATACATTAATACATTAATTAATACATTAATACATTAATACATTAATACATTAATACATTAATTAATACATTAATACATTAATTAATAGACCAAACAAACGGTCTGCCTCCCCTTACCCATCACTAGCGTTCTTAAGTATATCTTGCGTAACTTACTTACAAACAGCAAACTTCATATAGTTAAAAACTAAATTAGCGGACTTAACGTAAGTACTATCGAGGTCACGTATATGATTGGTTAATCTACCTATGAGATTATCACTGATTGATTCCATGTCATGTATACACTGTAGGCGTAACGAGAAGTTTTAAATTCACGATTTCAGCTACGAGCTACAGTTGTCTAAGTGCTACATTCCAGACAATAGAAATAGCAGTATACTCACACCTCCTTGAGAGTTATATTATTCTATTTCAGCTAGGAGCTACAGTTGTCTAATAGCTACATTCCAGACAATAGAAATAGCAGTATACTCACACCTCCTTGAGAGTTATATTATTCTATTTCAGCTAGGAGCTACAGTTGTCTAATAGCTACATTCCAGACAATATAAATAGCAGTACACTCACACCTCCCTGAGAGTTCTATTATTCTATTTCAGCTAGGAGCTACAGTTGTCTAATAGCTACATTCCAGACAATAGAAATAGCAGTATACTCACACCTCCCTGAGAGTTCTATTATTCTTACAATAATTTGGACATGGACTCTACACAACTACGTTGTAACCTGTTCCTGAACTCAAGAATCACTTGTTAATTGACTCTGTATTATGACCCAAGTTCGCGTTCTCTAAGATAATTGCCCCTGCACTTCTTTGATAATAATTATACTGCTGGTTCCTGATTTATTATTTTCATCACCTAAATTATATGAGTATTTGAGTGGTGACAGCATTATCAAGAATGCTTATGGTAGTCCATCGTAATCTGATAGTGATATCTTTTGTAACGTAATCTATGGGTTATCTGGTGACTGTAGAGGTATATCCTCGATGAACACTGTCTGCCACAATAAGCACATTGAATTGAAAGTTTTGGGCTGGTGGTGGTAGTGGGTATTCCTGTCTTAAGTGTCTGCGAGCACGCTTCTCACGCTAGTGGTCTTGGCGTTCACCTTATAAAACATATCCTCTTTGATGAATGTGTCGTCTCCAGTGTTCTTTGTTGGTTGCCCAGTACTCAAGGCTCGTGGGATCTAATTTGCACGTTTTGAAAGTCTTCTCCATGTGTTTTTATGTTGCTGTTTGGGTCCACCTACTGCCTTCCTGCCCTCGAGAAGCTGACTGTACAACACTCTACTAGGAAGTCTCTCCTCAGGCATACAGATGACTTGGCCTACCCAGCGAAGTGGGTACTTAGCAATGGTTGCCTCTATACTGGGACTTTTTGTTCTCTCCAATGTTGTGATATGAGGGACTCTGTCTGGCCATGTGATACCTAGGATCTATTGAAGGTTCCTGATGTGAAATGCTTCCAGAGGTTATATGCTTCGTCGGTATGTTGTCCATGATTCACAGTCGTAATGTTGTAATCAGTCATTTGTGTACTTATTGTGAGGTTGTGAGAGAGGTATCCTGACCAGAATTTGAACCCACTAACTCCAGGTATTGCTTTCCTTATATCCGCTCATGACCGAGTGGTTACGCGGATATAAGGAAAGCAACCTTAGATCTTATTTGAAGAACCAGGTTATAGTTTCGTGTTGGACTATGCCTTCGAACAAGTGGTGATTTTTTTAGACTTCAACCATGATTAAAATAGTCATGGTACTAAAAAAAACATGCTCATCAACAATTGCAGGAAAATGCGCTCGCATGACACGGCTTCATCCTACCAAGGAATTTTGTCCCAGGGCAGTCTTCCCTTTTCATTTTTCCCTTACCCATTCTAAAGTACTGTTTGGACACTTGACCATCAGTGTTTTGGAGGGCAAGCAGCCTTGAGGGGTAGCTGGACCTGTTGTTGCTTGATTTCCTTTGTACTCTCTCTTGTAAAAATAATATTGTGAATGTAATACTGTTTTAGTTGTTTAGGTTTACATTTTCATCACTAAGCATGTAGCATGTCTACTATAAAGGGTGTCCCAAAATACTGTAGGAACGATAATCTTCAGGATTAGGTTATATAAATACTGTAGGAACGATAATCTTCAGGATTAGGTTATATAAATACTGTAGGAACGATAATCTTCAGGATTAGGTTATATAAATACTGTAGGAACGATAATCTTCAGGATTAGGTTATATAAATACTGTAGGAACGATAATCTTCAGGATTAGGTTATATAAATACTGTAGGAACGATAATCTTCAGGATTAGGTTATATAAATACTGTAGGAACGATAATCTTCAGGATTAGGTTATATAAATACTGTAGGAACGATAATCTTCAGGATTAGGTTATATAAATACTGTAGGAACGATAATCTTCAGGATTAGGTTATATAAATTATTCTAAGCATAAAATGTTCTACAAATTACATATTAAATCTCAGCGGTTTTATTTTCTGCTATGAATACCATTTTCCCATGCATTTCCCCCAAATGTTTGTCCAGCTGTCAAAGAGTCTACCACACTCCCACCTAAATCCATTTGTTTGACTACGTTTTATTCAAGATATTACGTTAGTGTTAGTTTCAGCAAGATTAGATTATGACGACCCATATAACCCATAATACAATATGTCTGTAAATATTTAACAAGTCTTGTAAGCCAGCGTGGTGGAGTGGTTAGGACATTTGCCTTTTAATCAATCGATCCTGGTCTACTCTCAGGGAAGGTGTATGACAATTTTTCACAACGGTATCACTTGTTCTATATACAAATCATTATTCACTGACTTTGAACTTACCACATTACTGGGAAAATATAGCCTGTGTTAGAAGTTTGTAGACTTAGATCTCACCGTTGTGAGGTAGCATACACCCACTTTTTTAATCCTGTTTGTTGAGATGGTTGTAGTGGTCTTCCTGTCGATCGCTTGGTCCAGAGTTTAATCCCAGGTGGTGGCTGGGGGCCTTCGCAATCGGATGTTTGTTGCATGGAAAACTAAATATACTGTATTTAGGTTGAAATTCCTTTTAGTAATTACAATAAATTGTATGTTTGAAAAACATACACTATTTATACTCTGATTATTTCTGACGACGATGTCACCCAATCTGTTAAATTTTACATTACGATGACACTCCTCCTAGTTTATTCTGGCTATCATTAGCCGATTTTACTCAGAGCATTAAAACACATAAGGGTGAACATTTAAACATAAGGGTGAACATTTAAACATAAGGGTGAACATTTAAACATAAGGGTGAACATTTAAACATAAGGGTGAACATTTAAACATAAGGGTGAACATTTAAACATAAGGGTGAACATTTAAACATAAGGGTGAACATTTAAACATAAGGGTGAACATTTAAACATAAGGGTGAACATTTAAACATAAGGGTGAACATTTAAACATAAGGGTGAACATTTCATTTCTTAGAATGTTTTACCCCCTTAACTCTTATTGGTAGTTCCTACGCTGAATAAAATCATCCAATGTTAGCCTGCATAGAGGAAAACAAAATAATTGTATTGAAGTGGTTATAATAAAATATACCAACGACCTCACTTAGATCGGCCTTATCATGAAAAAGTAGAGACCCAGTTGATATTGTGAGAAGTTACGCGTCCGACTTCAGAAGTGCAGTCTTTAGAAAGCCGGTGAATGTGTGTTATCCTGGCGGCTGACTCCCAATGGTTCCACCTCAGGCCCTACGATACAGTCACTGGACATCTCACATCTCTTTTTAATAGCTAATATCCGATTTTGGCTTGCGAGTTTTGGATAAAATCACCTTAGTCAGTCATATGGATATATCAATTCACACTATTATACTCAAAGGTATGCCAGCTGTATGTTAATTGGTGAATATGGATGCTGTGTGGTAAATAGTTATTTTGTTTCCTATTTTTCGTAGGGGTGGGGTGGGGGGGGGGGGGGCAGACCTGGTCTGACCTGCCCCCGGTATTATGGTGGGCACAGCGGTAGAAGAGAGAGACAGAGAGAGAAGATGAGAGATGCAATATTGAGACGAAAACACTTTCGAGAAGTGCAGTATGAGAGAAACTCTCCCACACATGCGAACAGTACTCGATACATAGGCACACAATACACCCCGGTATAGAACAAAAAGTTATATATATATATATGTTTATTTAATATTATTATCACAAATAATGTGGGTTAACACCACCTTTGAGACCTCCTAAGTAACCCATCCAAGTATCAGATCTGAAATTGTAAGGTGTGCAAAGTAGAGGGATACAAATAGGTAAACATATTTTACAACTTGTTGTTTAGATTTTGTGATTGAAATCGCATACTAATTTTTAAGGAAAAGAAGCTCATTATCCACTGTGTCCCCACTGTCTTAAGGGAGCCCACCCCGTTATTTTTCTCTTTCTCTCCCTCTCGCTTTGGCTTGTATCCATTCGGCCCCATTCAGCCTACTGTTTTAAGACGCTTACCCCCATCCAGGTGTCAATATTTTCCTGGCGAGCGGTAGCGAGCCATCATATACTGTATGTATTTCTGTTTTGACAGCAAGCTAAATTTGTACATTTTTCGATAGAAAAATTTCTCCGGAGAAGCCGGATTTCTCCATAGAATGCTTGCTCGCTATCGCTCGCTGGGAAGAAATCGACACTTGGATTGGGATAAACGTCTTAAAACAGTAGGCTGAATGGGGCCGAATGGATACAAGCCAGATAAAGAGAGAAAAGGAGAGAAAGATAAAACAAGCCGGTGACCCCCCTTAACAGAAGTATTATTTTTGCCTAGGTCAAAGATGAAGGCCTATATATGTATTGTCGACTGTATTGTGGTTGTTGTTGACGTTCTTCTTGTTAGTGTTGTATTGAGGGATCAGAGGTCAAAGATGAAGGCCTATATATGTATTGTCGACTGTATTGTGGTTGTTGTTGACGTTCTTCTTGTTAGTGTGTATTGAGGGATCAGAGGTCAAAGATGAAGGCCTATATATGTATTGTCGACTGTATTGTGGTTGTTGTTGATGTTCTTCTTGTTAGTGTTGTATTGAGGGATCAGAGGTCAAAGATGAAGGCCTATATATGTATTGTCGACTGTATTGTGGTTGTTGTTGACGTTCTTCTTGTTAGTGTTGTATTGAGGGATCAGAGGTCAAAGATGAAGGCCTATATATGTATTGTCGACTGTATTGTGGTTGTTGTTGACGTTCTTCTTGTTAGTGTTGTATTGAGGGATCAGAGGTCAAAGATGAAGGCCTATATATGTATTGTCGACTGTATTGTGGTTGTTGTTGACGTTCTTCTTGTTAGTGTTGTATTGAGGGATCAGAGGTCAAAGATGAAGGCCTATATATGTATTGTCGACTGTATTGTGGTTGTTGTTGACGTTCTTCTTGTTAGTGTTGTATTGAGGGATCAGAGGTCAAAGATGAAGGCCTATATATGTATTGTCGACTGTATTGTGGTTGTTGTTGACGATCTTTTTGTTAGTGTTGTATTGAGGGATCAGAGGTCAAAGATGAAGGCCTATATATGTATTGTCGACTGTATTGTGGTTGTTGTTGACGTTCTTCTTGTTAGTGTTGTATTGAGGGATCAGAGGTCAAAGATGAAGGCCTATATATGTATTGTCGACTGTATTGTGGTTGTTGTTGACGTTCTTCTTGTTAGTGTTGTATTGAGGGATCAGAGGTCAAAGATGAAGGCCTATATATGTATTGTCGACTGTATTGTGGTTGTTGTTGACGTTCTTCTTGTTAGTGTTGTATTGAGGGATCAGAGGTCAAAGATGAAGGCCTATATATGTATTGTCGACTGTATTGTGGTTGTTGTTGACGTTCTTCTTGTTAGTGTTGTATTGAGGGATCAGAGGTCAAAGATGAAGGCCTATATATGTATTGTCGACTGTATTGTGGTTGTTGTTGACGTTCTTCTTGTTAGTGTTGTATTGAGGGATCAGAGGTCAAAGATGAAGGCCTATATATGTATTGTCGACTGTATTGTGGTTGTTGTTGACGTTCTTCTTGTTAGTGTTGTATTGAGGGATCAGAGGTCAAAGATGAAGGCCTATATATGTATTGTCGACTGTATTGTGGTTGTTGTTGACGTTCTTCTTGTTAGTGTTGTATTGAGGGATCAGAGGTCAAAGATGAAGGCCTATATATGTATTGTCGACTGTATTGTGGTTGTTGTTGACGTTCTTCTTGTTAGTGTTGTATTGAGGGATCAGAGGTCAAAGATGAAGGCCTATATATGTATTGTCGACTGTATTGTGGTTGTTGTTGACGTTTTTCTTGTTAGTGTTGTATTGAGGGATCAGAGGTCAAAGATGAAGGCCTATATATGTATTGTCGACTGTATTGTGGTTGTTGTTGACGTTCTTCTTGTTAGTGTTGTATTGAGGGATCAGAGGTCAAAGATGAAGGCCTATATATGTATTGTCGACTGTATTGTGGTTGTTGTTGATGATCTTTTTGTTAGTGTTGTATTGAGGGATCAGAGGTCAAAGATGAAGGCCTATATATGTATTGTCGACTGTATTGTGGTTGTTGTTGACGTTCTTCTTGTTAGTGTTGTATTGAGGGATCAGAGGTCAAAGATGAAGGCCTATATATGTATTGTCGACTGTATTGTGGTTGTTGTTGACGTTCTTCTTGTTAGTGTTGTATTGAGGGATCAGAGGTCAAAGATGAAGGCCTATATATGTATTGTCGACTGTATTGTGGTTGTTGTTGACGTTCTTCTTGTTAGTGTTGTATTGAGGGATCAGAGGTCAAAGATGAAGGCCTATATATGTATTGTCGACTGTATTGTGGTTGTTGTTGACGTTCTTCTTGTTAGTGTTGTATTGAGGGATCAGAGGTCAAAGATGAAGGCCTATATATGTATTGTCGACTGTATTGTGGTTGTTGTTGACGTTCTTCTTGTTAGTGTTGTATTGAGGGATCAGAGGTCAAAGATGAAGGCCTATATATGTATTGTCGACTGTATTGTGGTTGTTGTTGACGTTCTTCTTGTTAGTGTTGTATTGAGGGATCAGAGGTCAAAGATGAAGGCCTATATATGTATTGTCGACTGTATTGTGGTTGTTGTTGACGTTCTTCTTGTTAGTGTTGTATTGAGGGATCAGAGGTCAAAGATGAAGGCCTATATATGTATTGTCGACTGTATTGTGGTTGTTGTTGACGTTCTTCTTGTTAGTGTTGTATTGAGGGATCAAAGGTCAAAGATGAAGGCCTATATATGTATTGTCGACTGTATTGTGGTTGTTGTTGACGTTCTTCTTGTTAGTGTTGTATTGAGGGATCAGAGGTCAAAGATGAAGGCCTATATATGTATTGTCGACTGTATTGTGGTTGTTGTTGACGTTCTTCTTGTTAGTGTTGTATTGAGGGATCAGAGGTCAAAGATGAAGGCCTATATATGTATTGTCGACTGTATTGTGGTTGTTGTTGACGTTCTTCTTGTTAGTGTTGTATTGAGGGATCAGAGGTCAAAGATGAAGGCCTTATATGTATTGTCGACTGTATTGTGGTTGTTGTTGACGTTCTTCTTGTTAGTGTTGTATTGAGGGATCAGAGGTCAAAGATGAAGGCCTATATATGTATTGTCGACTGTATTGTGGTTGTTGTTGACGTTCTTCTTGTTAGTGTTGTATTGAGGGATCAGAGGTCAAAGATGAAGGCCTATATATGTATTGTCGACTGTATTGTGGTTGTTGTTGACGTTCTTCTTGTTAGTGTTGTATTGAGGGATCAGAGGTCAAAGATGAAGGCCTATATATGTATTGTCGACTGTATTGTGGTTGTGTTGTTGACGTTCTTCTTGTTAGTGTTGTATTGAGGGATCAGAGGTCAAAGATGAAGGCCTATATATGTATTGTCGACTGTATTGTGGTTGTTGTTGACGTTCTTCTTGTTAGTGTTGTATTGAGGGATCAGAGGTCAAAGATGAAGGCCTATATATGTATTGTCGACTGTATTGTGGTTGTTGTTGACGTTCTTCTTGTTAGTGTTGTATTGAGGGATCAGAGGTCAAAGATGAAGGCCTATATATGTATTGTCGACTGTATTGTGGTTGTTGTTGACGTTCTTCTTGTTAGTGTTGTATTGAGGGATCAGAGGTCAAAGATGAAGGCCTATATATGTATTGTCGACTGTATTGTGGTTGTTGTTGACGTTCTTCTTGTTAGTGTTGTATTGAGGGATCAGAGGTCAAAGATGAAGGCCTATATATGTATTGTCGACTGTATTGTGGTTGTTGTTGACGTTCTTCTTGTTAGTGTTGTATTGAGGGATCAGAGGTCAAAGATGAAGGCCTATATATGTATTGTCGACTGTATTGTGGTTGTTGTTGACGTTCTTCTTGTTAGTGTTGTATTGAGGGATCAGAGGTCAAAGATGAAGGCCTATATATGTATTGTCGACTGTATTGTGGTTGTTGTTGACGTTCTTCTTGTTAGTGTTGTATTGAGGGATCAGAGGTCAAAGATGAAGGCCTATATATGTATTGTCGACTGTATTGTGGTTGTTGTTGACGTTCTTCTTGTTAGTGTTGTATTGAGGGATCAGAGGTCAAAGATGAAGGCCTATATATGTATTGTCGACTGTATTGTGGTTGTTGTTGACGTTCTTCTTGTTAGTGTTGTATTGAGGGATCAGAGGTCAAAGATGAAGGCCTATATATGTATTGTCGACTGTATTGTGGTTGTTGTTGACGTTCTTCTTGTTAGTGTTGTATTGAGGGATCAGAGGTCAAAGATGAAGGCCTATATGTATTGTCGACTGTATTGTGGTTGTTGTTGACGTTCTTCTTGTTAGTGTTGTATTGAGGGATCAGAGGTCAAAGATGAAGGCCTATATATGTATTGTCGACTGTATTGTGGTTGTTGTTGACGTTCTTCTTGTTAGTGTTGTATTGAGGGATCAGAGGTCAAAGATGAAGGCCTATATATGTATTGTCGACTGTATTGTGGTTGTTGTTGACGTTCTTCTTGTTAGTGTTGTATTGAGGGATCAGAGGTCAAAGATGAAGGCCTATATATGTATTGTCGACTGTATTGTGGTTGTTGTTGACGTTCTTCTTGTTAGTGTTGTATTGAGGGATCAGAGGTCAAAGATGAAGGCCTATATATGTATTGTCGACTGTATTGTGGTTGTTGTTGACGTTCTTCTTGTTAGTGTTGTATTGAGGGATCAGAGGTCAAAGATGAAGGCCTATATATGTATTGTCGACTGTATTGTGGTTGTTGTTGACGTTCTTCTTGTTAGTGTTGTATTGAGGGATCAGAGGTCAAAGATGAAGGCCTATATATGTATTGTCGACTGTATTGTGGTTGTTGTTGACGTTCTTCTTGTTAGTGTTGTATTGAGGGATCAGAGGTCAAAGATGAAGGCCTATATATGTATTGTCGACTGTATTGTGGTTGTTGTTGACGTTCTTCTTGTTAGTGTTGTATTGAGGGATCAGAGGTCAAAGATGAAGGCCTATATATGTATTGTCGACTGTATTGTGGTTGTTGTTGACGTTCTTCTTGTTAGTGTTGTATTGAGGGATCAGAGGTCAAAGATGAAGGCCTATATGTATTGTCGACTGTATTGTGGTTGTTGTTGACGTTCTTCTTGTTAGTGTTGTATTGAGGGATCAGAGGTCAAAGATGAAGGCCTATATATGTATTGTCGACTGTATTGTGGTTGTTGTTGACGTTCTTCTTGTTAGTGTTGTATTGAGGGATCAGAGGTCAAAGATGAAGGCCTATATATGTATTGTCGACTGTATTGTGGTTGTTGTTGACGTTCTTCTTGTTAGTGTTGTATTGAGGGATCAGAGGTCAAAGATGAAGGCCTATATATGTATTGTCGACTGTATTGTGGTTGTTGTTGACGTTCTTCTTGTTAGTGTTGTATTGAGGGATCAGAGGTCAAAGATGAAGGCCTATATATGTATTGTCGACTGTATTGTGGTTGTTGTTGACGTTCTTCTTGTTAGTGTTGTATTGAGGGATCAGAGGTCAAAGATGAAGGCCTATATATGTATTGTCGACTGTATTGTGGTTGTTGTTGACGTTCTTCTTGTTAGTGTTGTATTGAGGGATCAGAGGTCAAAGATGAAGGCCTATATATGTATTGTCGACTGTATTGTGGTTGTTGTTGACGTTCTTGTTAGTGTTGTATTGAGGGATCAGAGGTCAAAGATGAAGGCCTATATATGTATTGTCGACTGTATTGTGGTTGTTGTTGACGTTCTTCTTGTTAGTGTTGTATTGAGGGATCAGAGGTCAAAGATGAAGGCCTATATATGTATTGTCGACTGTATTGTGGTTGTTGTTGACGTTCTTCTTGTTAGTGTTGTATTGAGGGATCAGAGGTCAAAGATGAAGGCCTATATATGTATTGTCGACTGTATTGTGGTTGTTGTTGACGTTCTTCTTGTTAGTGTTGTATTGAGGGATCAGAGGTCAAAGATGAAGGCCTATATATGTATTGTCGACTGTATTGTGGTTGTTGTTGACGTTCTTCTTGTTAGTGTTGTATTGAGGGATCAGAGGTCAAAGATGAAGGCCTATATATGTATTGTCGACTGTATTGTGGTTGTTGTTGACGTTCTTCTTGTTAGTGTTGTATTGAGGGATCAGAGGTCAAAGATGAAGGCCTATATATGTATTGTCGACTGTATTGTGGTTGTTGTTGACGTTCTTCTTGTTAGTGTTGTATTGAGGGATCAGAGGTCAAAGATGAAGGCCTATATATGTATTGTCGACTGTATTGTGGTTGTTGTTGACGTTCTTCTTGTTAGTGTTGTATTGAGGGATCAGAGGTCAAAGATGAAGGCCTATATATGTATTGTCGACTGTATTGTGGTTGTTGTTGACGTTCTTCTTGTTAGTGTTGTATTGAGGGATCAGAGGTCAAAGATGAAGGCCTATATATGTATTGTCGACTGTGGTTGTTGTTGACGTTCTTCTTGTTAGTGTTGTATTGAGGGATCAGAGGTCAAAGATGAAGGCCTATATATGTATTGTCGACTGTATTGTGGTTGTTGTTGACGTTCTTCTTGTTAGTGTTGTATTGAGGGATCAGAGGTCAAAGATGAAGGCCTATATATGTATTGTCGACTGTATTGTGGTTGTTGTTGACGTTCTTCTTGTTAGTGTTGTATTGAGGGATCAGAGGTCAAAGATGAAGGCCTATATATGTATTGTCGACTGTATTGTGGTTGTTGTTGACGTTCTTCTTGTTAGTGTTGTATTGAGGGATCAGAGGTCAAAGATGAAGGCCTTATATGTATTGTCGACTGTATTGTGGTTGTTGTTGACGTTCTTCTTGTTAGTGTTGTATTGAGGGATCAGAGGTCAAAGATGAAGGCCTATATATGTATTGTCGACTGTATTGTGGTTGTTGTTGACGTTCTTCTTGTTAGTGTTGTATTGAGGGATCAGAGGTCAAAGATGAAGGCCTATATATGTATTGTCGACTGTATTGTGGTTGTTGTTGACGTTCTTCTTGTTAGTGTTGTATTGAGGGATCAGAGGTCAAAGATGAAGGCCTATATATGTATTGTCGACTGTATTGTGGTTGTTGTTGACGTTCTTCTTGTTAGTGTTGTATTGAGGGATCAGAGGTCAAAGATGAAGGCCTATATATGTATTGTCGACTGTATTGTGGTTGTTGTTGACGTTCTTCTTGTTAGTGTTGTATTGAGGGATCAGAGGTCAAAGATGAAGGCCTATATATGTATTGTCGACTGTATTGTGGTTGTTGTTGACGTTCTTCTTGTTAGTGTTGTATTGAGGGATCAGAGGTCAAAGATGAAGGCCTATATATGTATTGTCGACTGTATTGTGGTTGTTGTTGACGTTCTTCTTGTTAGTGTTGTATTGAGGGATCAGAGGTCAAAGATGAAGGCCTATATATGTATTGTCGACTGTATTGTGGTTGTTGTTGACGTTCTTCTTGTTAGTGTTGTATTGAGGGATCAGAGGTCAAAGATGAAGGCCTATATATGTATTGTCGACTGTATTGTGGTTGTTGTTGACGTTCTTCTTGTTAGTGTTGTATTGAGGGATCAGAGGTCAAAGATGAAGGCCTATATATGTATTGTCGACTGTATTGTGGTTGTTGTTGACGTTCTTCTTGTTAGTGTTGTATTGAGGGATCAGAGGTCAAAGATGAAGGCCTATATATGTATTGTCGACTGTATTGTGGTTGTTGTTGACGTTCTTCTTGTTAGTGTTGTATTGAGGGATCAGAGGTCAAAGATGAAGGCCTATATATGTATTGTCGACTGTATTGTGGTTGTTGTTGACGTTCTTCTTGTTAGTGTTGTATTGAGGGATCAGAGGTCAAAGATGAAGGCCTATATATGTATTGTCGACTGTATTGTGGTTGTTGTTGACGTTCTTCTTGTTAGTGTTGTATTGAGGGATCAGAGGTCAAAGATGAAGGCCTATATATGTATTGTCGACTGTATTGTGGTTGTTGTTGACGTTCTTCTTGTTAGTGTTGTATTGAGGGATCAGAGGTCAAAGATGAAGGCCTATATATGTATTGTCGACTGTATTGTGGTTGTTGTTGACGTTCTTCTTGTTAGTGTTGTATTGAGGGATCAGAGGTCAAAGATGAAGGCCTATATATGTATTGTCGACTGTATTGTGGTTGTTGTTGACGTTCTTCTTGTTAGTGTTGTATTGAGGGATCAGAGGTCAAAGATGAAGGCCTATATATGTATTGTCGACTGTATTGTGGTTGTTGTTGACGTTCTTCTTGTTAGTGTTGTATTGAGGGATCAGAGGTCAAAGATGAAGGCCTATATATGTATTGTCGACTGTATTGTGGTTGTTGTTGACGTTCTTCTTGTTAGTGTTGTATTGAGGGATCAGAGGTCAAAGATGAAGGCCTATATATGTATTGTCGACTGTATTGTGGTTGTTGTTGACGTTCTTCTTGTTAGTGTTGTATTGAGGGATCAGAGGTCAAAGATGAAGGCCTATATATGTATTGTCGACTGTATTGTGGTTGTTGTTGACGTTCTTCTTGTTAGTGTTGTATTGAGGGATCAGAGGTCAAAGATGAAGGCCTATATATGTATTGTCGACTGTATTGTGGTTGTTGTTGACGTTCTTCTTGTTAGTGTTGTATTGAGGGATCAGAGGTCAAAGATGAAGGCCTATATATGTATTGTCGACTGTATTGTGGTTGTTGTTGACGTTCTTCTTGTTAGTGTTGTATTGAGGGATCAGAGGTCAAAGATGAAGGCCTATATATGTATTGTCGACTGTATTGTGGTTGTTGTTGACGTTCTTCTTGTTAGTGTTGTATTGAGGGATCAGAGGTCAAAGATGAAGGCCTATATATGTATTGTCGACTGTATTGTGGTTGTTGTTGACGTTCTTCTTGTTAGTGTTGTATTGAGGGATCAGAGGTCAAAGATGAAGGCCTATATATGTATTGTCGACTGTATTGTGGTTGTTGTTGACGTTCTTCTTGTTAGTGTTGTATTGAGGGATCAGAGGTCAAAGATGAAGGCCTATATATGTATTGTCGACTGTATTGTGGTTGTTGTTGACGTTCTTCTTGTTAGTGTTGTATTGAGGGATCAGAGGTCAAAGATGAAGGCCTATATATGTATTGTCGACTGTATTGTGGTTGTTGTTGACGTTCTTCTTGTTAGTGTTGTATTGAGGGATCAGAGGTCAAAGATGAAGGCCTATATATGTATTGTCGACTGTATTGTGGTTGTTGTTGACGTTCTTCTTGTTAGTGTTGTATTGAGGGATCAGAGGTCAAAGATGAAGGCCTATATATGTATTGTCGACTGTATTGTGGTTGTTGTTGACGTTCTTCTTGTTAGTGTTGTATTGAGGGATCAGAGGTCAAAGATGAAGGCCTATATATGTATTGTCGACTGTATTGTGGTTGTTGTTGACGTTCTTCTTGTTAGTGTTGTATTGAGGGATCAGAGGTCAAAGATGAAGGCCTATATATGTATTGTCGACTGTATTGTGGTTGTTGTTGACGTTCTTCTTGTTAGTGTTGTATTGAGGGATCAGAGGTCAAAGATGAAGGCCTATATGTATTGTCGACTGTATTGTGGTTGTTGTTGACGTTCTTCTTGTTAGTGTTGTATTGAGGGATCAGAGGTCAAAGATGAAGGCCTATATATGTATTGTCGACTGTATTGTGGTTGTTGTTGACGTTCTTCTTGTTAGTGTTGTATTGAGGGATCAGAGGTCAAAGATGAAGGCCTATATATGTATTGTCGACTGTATTGTGGTTGTTGTTGACGTTCTTCTTGTTAGTGTTGTATTGAGGGATCAGAGGTCAAAGATGAAGGCCTATATATGTATTGTCGACTGTATTGTGGTTGTTGTTGACGTTCTTCTTGTTAGTGTTGTATTGAGGGATCAGAGGTCAAAGATGAAGGCCTATATATGTATTGTCGACTGTATTGTGGTTGTTGTTGACGTTCTTCTTGTTAGTGTTGTATTGAGGGATCAGAGGTCAAAGATGAAGGCCTATATATGTATTGTCGACTGTATTGTGGTTGTTGTTGACGTTCTTCTTGTTAGTGTTGTATTGAGGGATCAGAGGTCAAAGATGAAGGCCTATATATGTATTGTCGACTGTATTGTGGTTGTTGTTGACGTTCTTCTTGTTAGTGTTGTATTGAGGGATCAGAGGTCAAAGATGAAGGCCTATATATGTATTGTCGACTGTATTGTGGTTGTTGTTGACGTTCTTCTTGTTAGTGTTGTATTGAGGGATCAGAGGTCAAAGATGAAGGCCTATATATGTATTGTCGACTGTATTGTGGTTGTTGTTGACGTTCTTCTTGTTAGTGTTGTATTGAGGGATCAGAGGTCAAAGATGAAGGCCTATATATGTATTGTCGACTGTATTGTGGTTGTTGTTGACGTTCTTCTTGTTAGTGTTGTATTGAGGGATCAGAGGTCAAAGATGAAGGCCTATATATGTATTGTCGACTGTATTGTGGTTGTTGTTGACGTTCTTCTCTAGATGCCTATATATGTATTGTCGACTGTATTGTGGTTGTTGTTGACGTTCTTCTTGTTAGTGTTGTATTGGGGGATCAGAGGTCAAAGGTCAAGACGAAGGCCTATATATGTATTGTCGACTGTATTGTGGTTGTTGTTGACGTTCTTCTTGTTAGTGTTGTATTGAGGGATCAGAGGTCAAAGATGAAGGCCTATATATGTATTGTCGACTGTATTGTGGTTGTTGTTGACGTTCTTCTTGTTAGTGTTGTATTGAGGGATCAGAGGTCAAAGATGAAGGCCTATATATGTATTGTCGACTGTATTGTGGTTGTTGTTGTTGACGTTCTTCTGTTGTATTGAGGGATCAGAGGTCAAGATGAAGGCCTATATATGTATTGTCGACTGTATTGTGGTTGTTGTTGACGTTCTTCTTGTTAGTGTTGTATTGAGGGATCAGAGGTCAAAGATGAAGGCCTATATATGTATTGTCGACTGTATTGTGGTTGTTGTTGACGTTCTTCTTGTTAGTGTTGTATTGAGGGATCAGAGGTCAAAGATGAAGGCCTATATATGTATTGTCGACTGTATTGTGGTTGTTGTTGACGTTCTTCTTGTTAGTGTTGTATTGAGGGATCAGAGGTCAAAGATGAAGGCCTATATATGTATTGTCGACTGTATTGTGGTTGTTGTTGACGTTCTTCTTGTTAGTGTTGTATTGAGGGATCAGATGAAGGCCCTATATGTATTGTCGACTGTATTGTGGTTGTTGTTGACGTTCTTCTTGTTAGTGTTGTATTGAGGGATCAGAGGTCAAAGATGAAGGCCTATATATGTATTGTCGACTGTATTGTGGTTGTTGTTGACGTTCTTCTTGTTAGTGTTGTATTGAGGGATCAGAGGTCAAAGATGAAGGCCTATATATGTATTGTCGACTGTATTGTGGTTGTTGTTGACGTTCTTCTTGTTAGTGTTGTATTGAGGGATCAGAGGTCAAAGATGAAGGCCTATATATGTATTGTCGACTGTATTGTGGTTGTTGTTGACGTTCTTCTTGTTAGTGTTGTATTGAGGGATCAGAGGTCAAAGATGAAGGCCTATATATGTATTGTCGACTGTATTGTGGTTGTTGTTGACGTTCTTCTTGTTAGTGTTGTATTGAGGGATCAGAGGTCAAAGATGAAGGCCTATATATGTATTGTCGACTGTATTGTGGTTGTTGTTGACGTTCTTCTTGTTAGTGTTGTATTGAGGGATCAGAGGTCAAAGATGAAGGCCTATATATGTATTGTCGACTGTATTGTGGTTGTTGTTGACGTTCTTCTTGTTAGTGTTGTATTGAGGGATCAGAGGTCAAAGATGAAGGCCTATATATGTATTGTCGACTGTATTGTGGTTGTTGTTGACGTTCTTCTTGTTAGTGTTGTATTGAGGGATCAGAGGTCAAAGATGAAGGCCTATATATATGTATTGTCGACTGTATTGTGGTTGTTGTTGACGTTCTTCTTGTTAGTGTTGTATTGAGGGATCAGAGGTCAAAGATGAAGGCCTATATATGTATTGTCGACTGGATTCGTATCGTTGTTGACGTTCTTCTTGTTAGTGTTGTATTGAGGGATCAGAGGTCAAAGATGAAGGCCTATATATGTATTGTCGACTGTATTGTGGTTGTTGTTGACGTTCTTCTTGTTAGTGTTGTATTGAGGGATCAGAGGTCAAAGATGAAGGCCTATATGTATGTATTGTCGACTGTATTGTGGTTGTTGTTGACGTTCTTCTTGTTAGTGTTGTATTGAGGGATCAGAGGTCAAAGATGAAGGCCTATATATGTATTGTCGACTGTATTGTGGTTGTTGTTGACGTTCTTCTTGTTAGTGTTGTATTGAGGGATATCAGAGGTCAAAGATGAAGGCCTATATATGTATTGTCGACTGTATTGTGGTTGTTGTTGACGTTCTTCTTGTTAGTGTTGTATTGAGGGATCAGAGGTCAAAGATGAAGGCCTATATGTATTGTCGACTGTATTGTGGTTGTTGTTGACGTTCTTCTTGTTAGTGTTGTATTGAGGGATCAGAGGTCAAAGATGAAGGCCTATATATGTATTGTCGACTGTATTGTGGTTGTTGTTGACGTTCTTCTTGTTAGTGTTGTATTGAGGGATCAGAGGTCAAAGATGAAGGCCTATATATGTATTGTCGACTGTATTGTGGTTGTTGTTGACGTTCTTCTTGTTAGTGTTGTATTGAGGGATCAGAGGTCAAAGATGAAGGCCTATATAGTATTGTCGACTGTATTGTGGTTGTTGTTGACGTTCTTCTTGTTAGTGTTGTATTGAGGGATCAGAGGTCAAAGATGAAGGCCTATATATGTATTGTCGACTGTATTGTGGTTGTTGTTGACGTTCTTCTTGTTAGTGTTGTATTGAGGGATCAGAGGTCAAAGATGAAGGCCTATATATGTATTGTCGACTGTATTGTGGTTGTTGTTGACGTTCTTCTTGTTAGTGTTGTATTGAGGGATCAGAGGTCAAAGATGAAGGCCTATATATGTATTGTCGACTGTATTGTGGTTGTTGTTGACGTTCTTCTTGTTAGTGTTGTATTGAGGGATCAGAGGTCAAAGATGAAGGCCTATATATGTATTGTCGACTGTATTGTGGTTGTTGTTGACGTTCTTCTTGTTAGTGTTGTATTGAGGGATCAGAGGTCAAAGATGAAGGCCTATATATGTATTGTCGACTGTATTGTGGTTGTTGTTGACGTTCTTCTTGTTAGTGTTGTATTGAGGGATCAGAGGTCAAAGATGAAGGCCTATATATGTATTGTCGACTGTATTGTGGTTGTTGTTGACGTTCTTCTTGTTAGTGTTGTATTGAGGGATCAGAGGTCAAAGATGAAGGCCTATATATGTATTGTCGACTGTATTGTGGTTGTTGTTGACGTTCTTCTTGTTAGTGTTGTATTGAGGGATCAGAGGTCAAAGATGAAGGCCTATATATGTATTGTCGACTGTATTGTGGTTGTTGTTGACGTTCTTCTTGTTAGTGTTGTATTGAGGGATCAGAGGTCAAAGATGAAGGCCTATATATGTATTGTCGACTGTATTGTGGTTGTTGTTGACGTTCTTCTTGTTAGTGTTGTATTGAGGGATCAGAGGTCAAAGATGAAGGCCTATATATGTATTGTCGACTGTATTGTGGTTGTTGTTGACGTTCTTCTTGTTAGTGTTGTATTGAGGGATCAGAGGTCAAAGATGAAGGCCTATATATGTATTGTCGACTGTATTGTGGTTGTTGTTGACGTTCTTCTTGTTAGTGTTGTATTGAGGGATCAGAGGTCAAAGATGAAGGCCTATATATGTATTGTCGACTGTATTGTGGTTGTTGTTGACGTTCTTCTTGTTAATGTTGTATTGAGGGATCAGAGGTCAAAGATGAAGGCCTATATATGTATTGTCGACTGTATTGTGGTTGTTGTTGACGTTCTTCTTGTTAGTGTTGTATTGAGGGATCAGAGGTCAAAGATGAAGGCCTATATATGTATTGTCGACTGTATTGTGGTTGTTGTTGACGTTCTTCTTGTTAGTGTTGTATTGAGGGATCAGAGGTCAAAGATGAAGGCCTATATATGTATTGTCGACTCTATTGTGGTTGTTGTTGACGTTCTTCTTGTTAGTGTTGTATTGAGGGATCAGAGGTCAAAGATGAAGGCCTATATATGTATTGTCGACTGTATTGTGGTTGTTGTTGACGTTCTTCTTGTTAGTGTTGTATTGAGGGATCAGAGGTCAAAGATGAAGGCCTATATATGTATTGTCGACTGTATTGTGGTTGTTGTTGACGTTCTTCTTGTTAGTGTTGTATTGAGGGATCAGAGGTCAAAGATGAAGGCCTATATATGTATTGTCGACTGTATTGTGGTTGTTGTTGACGTTCTTCTTGTTAGTGTTGTATTGAGGGATCAGAGGTCGGCCGTGATTAAGACCAGAATAATTTGTAGGCGATTTTCAAGATATTGAACTGTAATTTGACATGCAGACGAATGTTACCCACCATATGTCCCATGCCAATGTGGAGCAATAACTGCTTGACCAGCCTAAGTTATTCACTAAAAAAAAAAAAAAAAAAAAAAAAACACACACACACACATAGAAATAAACGATTAAGAATGAATTAAAATGGAAATTTTGCTGCCTTAATTACAAAGATACTAAGCAGGTTTTAAGCTGCACTACAGCTACACAACTGGATTTCTTCAAATGAAAACAAATAAATAGTACATAATACATTTGTAACTGATAAGATTCACCCCTGACAAAATATAAACTTTCAAATGTTGCTTCCAAATATGTAATTCACTATGTGATACTCACACTATTTAATTTGTCGATCACAGTATATTAGTCCAATATTTGAATCACACTTCATGGTAAGATGCGCGTGCGGGAAACTTGGTATTTGGTTAATACCTTAACAAATACATCAACTAATGTCATTATCAGGGTCTAAAAATAGAGAACAAGATACGATCTAAAACTATTATAGTTACATACAAATTATTGTTTGTGGGTTACACATATTTATGGAAATGTTTAAAGGGACAGCAGATATGATATTGTTAAGTTGGGGTTCCATTGTAAGTAAATCAATTTACTTCAGGGTTCTCACATTTTTACTTGGGCAAGTACAGTATATACTGTATACATTTGAAAACATATTTTGTTAGTCTAATGTCGCAAAACTCTGCGTATTCTCTTACTGCTGAGTGAGGAGGGCTTTATAGGGGGCGACCTGTTCGGCTCGACTGGCCTACGTGCTCATCGGTAAGGATTTTAAAAGTATGTGTAGTGCTTCCAATATACCCTGCCTGGTAGGTTGGGTAGGTGAAACAATACATAACCGATGAGCGCAAGTCTGTCGGCACTCGATCTTTGTAATGAAACAGTGACCTTATTTTGAATAGGTTTTTATGTATGAATCGAAAGTTAATTTGTGGATCAAATTTTGATAATATAGTTTTTTAGCGAATGCTCAATTTCCATAAACAATTCTCTAAGATAAGGTAAAGTTAATTATCGACCCTCCTTACTCGCAGTTGATATAC
This sequence comes from Paralithodes platypus, assembly GCA_032716605.1. Lineage (NCBI taxonomy): Eukaryota > Metazoa > Arthropoda > Malacostraca > Decapoda > Lithodidae > Paralithodes > Paralithodes platypus. The sequence continues at coordinate 27,011,962 of CM064554.1, forward strand.
AGAGTTCTAGTTGATATATATTATTGAGGAAGTTGCTTATTAGTCTATCAAATTATTGGTGACTATCCATTATTCATCAACACAATTTTGGAGAAAGACTTTCTTTTTCAATTAATTCATATGTACAAAGGAGTACAAAGGAGTACAAAGGAAATCAAGCAACAACAGATATAGTGATCCTTCTAGGTTGCTTGTCCTCCAAAACACTGAGGATCAAGTGTCCAAACAGTGGTTTAGAGTGGGTAAGGGAACATTGGAAAGGGAATTACTGCCCTGGAACTAATGTCCGTGGCAGGATTAGGAAGTTAGTAGGGGACAGATAGGTTAGTAACTGAGGGGGGGATAAAATAAAGTTATTCATTTACAAACGCAGTCAGTCGCGGGTTTGATGCGAGATATTTGTCTATGCAGAGTTTAAATGAATCAACGGTGATGCAGTCTATAACGTTTCGGGGAAGCCCATTCCACAAGTTGACAACTCGATTGAAGAAGAAATTCTTAGATTCGTGTGAGTTAAAAGATTTACCAATAATTTTGCAACCGTTTCCCCGCGTGTAATTAGATTGGTCGATAGTGAAGTACTTACTACAGTTCATATTGTCGATGCCTTTGATGATTTTGACCACTTGAATTAAGTCACCTCTTAATCTGCGCTGGGTTAAAGGAAATAGATTTAATTATCTAAGATGCTCTTCATATGGTTTGTTCTTTAGGCTAGGTATCATTTTGGTAACTCTACGTTGAACTCGTTCTAGCTTGTTTATATATTTTTGGTAATAAGGGCACCAGGATTGAACGCAGTATTCCAGAAGAGGGCGGACTAAGGAATTGTAAAGGGTTAGGATAACTTCTTTGGATTTATGCTCAAATGACCTGCCTATAAAGCCAATTATTTTGTTTGCCTTCTTAACAACTTCTGAACATTGTTGACTCGGTTTTAGGTTACTCGATATTGTTATCCCAGATCGGTTTCTCTGTTTACATTCTTAAGCTGAGTGCCATTCATCGAATAGTTTGCTTTCTCATTTAGGTATCCGATATGTAGTACTTTACATTTATCCGCATTGAAACTCATTTGCCAAATTTGGGCCCAACATGACAATTTATCTAGATTGTGTTGCATATCGTCAACTTGTTCTTTTGAGAGTACGCTATTTGCAATTTTTGTATCGTCAGCAAATTTTGAGATTGTACAGGTGAGACCCTCATCTATGTCGTTGATGTAAATTAGAAAGAGAATTGGTCCTAGTACCGATCCCTGGGGTACCCCGCTACTTACATTGGTCCATTTAGATGCCTTACCGTTTATGACTACTCTTTGCTTTCTGTCGCTGAGCCAATTTTCTATCCATTTCAACACACCGTCTTGTATTCCATGCGCTTTTAGTTTTAGCAGTAAACGTTTGTGGGGAACTTTGTCAAAGGCCTTTTGAAAATCAAGGTATATAATATCTACAGCTTTACTCTCATCGTAGAGGTTGAGGATATCGTGGAAGAAGTCTAAGAGGTTTGTTAAACAGGAACGTTTTTTACGAAAGCTGTGTTGAGTATCTTTAAGTATGTTATTTTCCTCTAAGTGATTTACGAGTCTGTCTCGTATGACCGTTTCTAGCATTTTACATACAACTGAGGTTAAGCTAATTGGACGATAGTTACTGGGTAGGGATTTGCTGTCTTTTTTGAATATCGGTGTTACGTTGGCTATCTTCCACTGATCAGGCATAGTTCCAGACTGCAAGGATTTATTGAATAGTAATGTCAGTGGTTTGGAGAGCTCATCCTTAGCTTCCTTTATAACTCTAGGCGAGATTGTATCAGGTCCAGGCGTTTTATTTACCTTGAGTTTATCTAAACAATTCAATACTTCTCTCTCTGCAACGGAGATATTGCTTAGAACATCTGAATTATCAATCTGAATCGGCGATGGTGTAGGAATATCACTGAGGTCTTCTGTTGTAAAAACTGATGCAAAGAAGGTATTGAGGGCATTACTCATTTGTACTTCGTCTTTGGTGTATTCTCCATTTTCATCGACTAACGGTCCAACAGTTGAAGTAACTACTTTTTTCTTTCTGATATAACTATAGAATTCTTTCGGGTTTGTTTTACTTTGATTCGCAATATGTAACTCTAAGGTCTTTTTACTTTGCGTAATTAACTTTTTGGCTTTGCGTCGTAGCTCTACAAATTTCACCCGTTCTTCGTCATTTTGTGAGGATTTTAATCTATCATTAGCAAATTTTTTAGCAAGCAGGCAGTTTGAAATATCTTTATTCCACCATTTGGGCTTATTATTATGGCCTGGACGCCGTATTTTCGATGGTATGCAGTCTTGCACTGCTTTTAGGTAAGTGGTTTCGAATAACTTCCAAGATGTATTTATGTCGTTATTGTTAATTAAAAAGCTCCAGTCAGTTTCTTTAACCATAGCTCTAAGTTTATGGAAGTTTGCTTTCTTGAAATTAGGGAGTTTTTCGATGCTACTATTTGGTTCGTTACTAGTAAACTTTAAAGTGAAAGTTATCGTACGATGGTCGCTGTTACTGAATTCATCACCAACATTCAAATTCTCTATTAATTCTTCTTTTGTTGCAAGTACAATGTCAAGAACGTTATTACCACGGGTCGGCGTTCGAACAAATTGATAAAGCGAACTCTCTTGCAAGTTCGTATACAAGTCATGTCCGGAGTGTGAAGTAAGAGTATCGACCCACTTGGTCACAGGTAAATTAAATTCGCCAAAAATTACGGTATCTTGTGAGTTACTTACATCTGCAATTTATTCGTAAATTTCTCGGTCAGTTTGCACTGATTGAGCTGGAGGTCTGTATATTAATGCAAGTATTATTTTTGTACCTTTATTATTCTTTATTAGCACAAAAGATGCGTCGACGTTCACAATATGAGGTTTTGACAAGAGGGTAGGGTTAAGACTTTCTTTGATATAAAGTAAAACGCCACCTCCATTTCGATTTATTCGGCTTTTCTCAAACATTACATAACCGGGAAGTGAATACTCTGCTAAAAAGTCTCTATCTTCTGTATTGAGCCAAGATTCTGTTATGCCAATCACATCATAATTTTCTGTAAACACTAGCTCCTCTAAATCTGAAAATTTATTGCGTATGCTACGAGCGTTTGCATAGAAAACCTATAAAATTTGTATTTTAGAACTCACGGAACGTTCTTTAATAATATTTTTGGTTCTTGTCGGATCTACATTTATGTTCATGGCTGTCCTCGGTCCTCGGTCCTCAATGTCTTCGGTCCTTATCGCTGGTGGTCCTCGGTTGCCTCTGTTTTTTTCTTGGCGTTGGATGATTTATGTCACTGCTGCTTCTTCTCGGATGGCGTTTTTTGATCCATGGCTGCGGACTGCTTCGTGTAGGAGACGACCCATGCGTGCTGAACCCACAGGGTTTAGATGAGTGCCATCCTTGCGGAACAGAGTAGGCTGGTTGTAGAAGTTGTCCCAGAGGTTGATGAATTCAACTTTTTCCCTCAGACACAAATATTTTAGTCGGCTATTTGTGCTGAAGGCCTTGTCGTAGAATTTGTCAGGTTCGTCGATCTTGGGGAGAATGCCTGAGATGATGATATTCCTTGACTTGTTTTTGTAGTGCTGGATCATCTTGCGATATTTCTCCATCAACTCTTCGGATCTGGTGCGCATGACGTCATTTGAACCAGCATGGATGACAAAAAGGGTATTTTCATTTGCATCCTTTGTGGTATCTTCAAAGGCTTCCACAATGTCGTCCAGTCCAGCTCCTGGGATGCAAAATCTTTTTTGTTGATTTGGGACTCTGTCGCAGAACTCTTCGACCTGTCCTCGTAGGATGGAATCCCCAACGAGCCTGGTCTCTTCTGGTTCGTTGATAAGGAGGGTGATAAAGCTCTATGAACCAATGTTTTAACTGCGAATATTTTTGAAACGAAACTGACTGATGCTAAAAACGCTAGTGCCTAGCCCTGAGAAAGTAGGGCTAGGCACTAGCTTTTTTAGCTTCACTCAGTTTCGTGAGATCCTTTAACCCCTTCTGTACCGGTGACGTATTTTCATTATATTCTGGCAACTATTAAACGATTTTGTTCAGCTTAGGAAGGGTCTACCCATTAAAAGGTTACAGACTATCTCACTTAACCCATTTTACTACTACACATCCTTCTGAAGCTGCACAAAATCGTCTTAAAATATAGCTAGAATATAATTAAAAAGACGCTGCGGTACTAGAACGGGTTAAGTATCTAGGGAGTGTGTTGAGTAAGGATGGAAGTCTGGAGAGTCAAATACATGACAGTGCAGTATGACAGGAGGGTTGTAAGCGCATTGATGAAGGTAATAAGGAATAGAGAGGTTAATATGGAAGCAAAGAGGTAATTGCTTGATGGTGCTGTAGTCCCCATCTTGACAGAAAGCGTAGACGTTGCTAGAGGGACACAAGTGGAGATACATGGATGAACAGACTGACGAACCAGGAAGTACGTGAGAGGTGTGGTGTTGAGGTGGATGTTTTAGAGAATATAGGGAGAATTGTATTAAGGTGGCATGATCACATGGAGCGAATGGAGCACCCCCAAAGGAAACCATATTGGTGGTCTGAAAGTAGTTTATGGGCAGATATATGCTTAAGAAATTTCGAATTATGAAAAGATAAAAACACTTTTAGAGATGCAAAATATGAGATTGGACGATAGTTGGAAGGTTGACAGTGTTCACCCTTCTTCGCAACAGGTATAATGAGAACAAATAATTATAACACATATTGATAACCAATAATATTTTTCACAGATATTCCTGGACTTGAACCCAATTAGTGTTCTGACCACTCAACCACACCTTCACTTTATTTACTAAGTCTTCCCATCCTAGGCTAATTTAATCTTCATTAATGATCTTTTCAACTTTAGCTCTTGTTCCATTCACTACTATGCTGATGACTCTTCCTTACGCTATTCAACTAGTTCCCCACAACGACCTATCACTGTAAAACTCATGCAATGAGGCCATAGCACGCCTATCTTCTTCTGATATATCAACGATTTTCGATTGGGGCAGATCAAATCTTGTTACTTTTAATGCTTCCAAAATCAAATTTCTCCGTCTATCTACCGGTCACCATCTTCCAAACGACTATCCCGTATTCTTCAACAATACACAAATCAACCCTTCATCTTCTTTCAGTATTCTCATCGTTTCTTTTTTTCCCGACTTTTCTTGAAAAGATCATAATACCAATCAGCTTCTAAGAAATCATGCATACTCTACTGTTTCTGTGGGTTCTTCAGTCCCGCTTAGCTTCTTGCTCTGTATAACGGGACAGTGCGTCCATGTATCTGGTATTGTTCGCATGTGGAGGTTCCACCCATACTGCACTTCTTGAAGAGGTATAGTCAAAAGCATTTCGTCTCAACTCACTTCCTCTTACTAATTCCCTACAATCTCTCTCTACACACGGCAATGTTGCATCTCTCTCACTCTTCTACCGCTATTACAATAATCAGTTGTCTTCAGAGCTTTCTCAGTGTATACCTCCTCCCTTACGGAGAGTGGGGGAAACCCGTCTGTCAACACACGTTCACCCCTATTCTGTCCAACTCTCTAAACAAAGAGTGAACGGATTTCCCAAGTCTTTCTTCTACTCAACAAGTAAGCTTTGGAACTCTCTCGCTCAAACTGTCGGTCCCCCATTCTTTGTTTATATATTTTTGTCTATGTGAGTGAGGGAAACAGAGGCAGAACTGCCTGTAGTGAGTGTCTCCCCCAGATTTGAAAGAGTGACAAGGCCAAAATCAAGGGACGTTCGAGCCAAAATACTTGGACAAACGGAGTTTGAAGCAATTTAAGTCATAGCAAGAGGGAAAAACTGATTCTGGGAGAGAGTTCCAGAGCTCATCTGTTGAATAGAAGAATGACTGAAGATAACGTTTCACTCTTGGGTTGGAGAGTTGCACAGAGTAGGGGTAGGATTGCGTTGCAAGACGGGTACTACGTACTCTGTGTAGAGGAGGTGGTACACACTGGGAGAGCTCTGAGGAACACTGATTATTGTAGTAGCGATAGAATAGCGAGAGAGATGCAACATTGCGGCGAAGAGAGAGAGATTGCAGTGAGTTGGTGAGTGGACGGGAGTTAATGATTCGAAAGGCTTTCCTATCTACTTTGTCTAGGAGTGCGGTGTGAGAGCATCCTCCCCACACATGTGAACAATACTCAATACAAGGATGCACTGCCCCTGTACAGAGCAAGAAGCTGTGTATGGGTAAAGAACCCCTTGAGGTGGTTGAGCACACCCAGCTTCTTGGAGGCTGCCTTAGCAAGACTGGTAATATGATCCTTCCAAGAGAGAGCAGAAGAAAAAGAGACACCAAGAATGTTGAGAGAAGATGAAGGGGCTAATTTTGTATTGTTGAAGTATAGGGGATAGTCTTCTGGGAGTTCCTGACGGGTAGTAAGATGGTAAAATTGGGTTTTGGAAGCATTAAAGGCAACAAGGTTTTCTCTGCCCCAATTGGAAATAGTAGTTAGATCAGAAGATAAGTGTTGTATAGCTTCATTACGTTTGTTTATGAGGGAAAATTAATTGAGTAGTGTAAGGTAGGGTGTCTGTGTATGAATGGATGGGCCTGGAGGTATAGTTGAGAAGATCATTTTTGAAAATTAGAAAGAGAATGGGAGATTGGACAGAGCCCTGAGGAACACCGGAGTTAGTACAAAGGAGTACAAAGGAAATCAAGCAACAACAGATCTAGTGACCCTTCTAGGTTGCTTGTCCTCCAAAACACTGAGGATCAAGTGTCCAAACAGTGGTTTAGAGTGGGTAAGGGAACATTGGAAAGGGAACTACTGCCCTGCCACTAACGTGGCAGGACTAGGAAGTTAGTAGGGGACATATGGGTTAGTAACTGAGGGGAGGATAAAGTTATTCATTTACAAACGCAGTCAGTCGCGGGTTTGATGCGAGATATTTGTCAAGGCGGAATTTAAATGAATCAACGGTGCTGCAGTCTATAACGTCTCGGGGAAGCCCATTCCACAAGTTGACAACTCGATTGAAGAAGAAGAAATTCTTAGATTCGTGCGAGTTAAAAGATTTACCAATAATTTTGCAACCGTTTCCCCGCGTGTAATTAGATTGGTCGATAGTGAAGTACTTACTACAGTTCATATTGTCGATGCCTTTGATGATTTTGAACACTTGAATTAAGTCGCCTCTTAATCTGCGCTGGGTTAAAGGAAATAGATTTAATTCTCTAAGACGCTCTTCGTATGGTTTGTTCTTTAGGCTAGGTATCATTTTGGTAACTCTACGTTGAACTCGTTCTAGCTTGTTTATATCTTTTTGGTAATAAGGGCACCAGGATTGAACGCAGTATTCCAGAAGAGGGCGGACTAAGGAATTGTAAAGGGTTAGGATAACTTCTTTGGATTTATGCTCAAATGACCTGCCTATAAAGCCAATTATTTTGTTTGCCTTCTTAACAACTTCTGAACATTGTTGACTCGGTTTTAGGTTACTCGATATTGTTACTCCCAGATCAGTTCTCTGTTTACATTCTTAAGCTGAGTGCCATTCATCGAATAGTTTGCTTTCTCATTTAGGTATCCGACATGTAGTACTTTACATTTATCCGCATTGAAACTCATTTGCCAAATTTGGGCCCAACATGACAATTTATCTAGATTGTGTTGCATATCGTCAACTTGTTCTTTTGAGAGTACGCTAATTGCAATTTTTGTATCGTCAGCAAATTTTGAGATTGTGCAGGTGAGACCCTCATCTATGTCGTTGATGTAAATTAGAAAGAGAATTGGTCCTAGTACCGATCCCTGGGGTACCCCGCTACTTACATTGGTCCATTTAGATGCCTTACCGTTTATGACTACCCTTTGCTTTCTGTTGCTGAGCCAATTTTCTATCCATTTCAACACACCGTCTTGTATTCCATGCGCTTTTAGTTTTAGCAGTAAACGTTTGTGGGGAACTTTGTCAAAGGCCTTTTGAAAATCAAGGTATATAATATCTACAGCTTTACTCTCATCGTAGAGGTTGAGGATATCGTGGAAGAAGTCTAAGAGGTTGATAGGATGAGGAGGTGAGTGATGGCCATCCACAACCGCAGCTATGGAATGGCCGGAAAAGAAATTGGAGACAAAGGCACGGATGGAGGGATAGAAACCAAAGTATGGTAGTTTATAAATTAAGGATTTGTGCCACACTCTATCAAAGGCCTTCGATATGTATAGCGCAATAGAAAAGGTCTCACCGAAGTCCCAAAAGGAGGATGACCAAAAGTTAGTAAGATGTGAAAGAAGATCACCAGTAGAGCGACCCTTAAGGAAGCCATGCTGGCGATCTGAGAATAGATTATGAAAAAAGAAATGCTTAAGAAATTAAGAAGCAAGAATAGTTTCAAAAACTTTGGAGATACAAGAGATGAGAGCAATTGGACGATAGTTGGAGGGTTGAGAGCAGTCATTCTTCTTTGGGACAGGTTGAATGAGAGCAAACTTCCAGCAAGAAGGGAAGATGTTAGAGGAGATACAGAGATGAAAGAGTTTGCCTAGGCAGGGAGTCAGCACGGAAGCGCAGATTTTAAGTACAACAGGAAGAACACCGTCCGGACCGTACACCTTCTTAGTATTAAGTCCATAGAGGGTAGAAAGTACATCTTTAGAAGAGTTTAGGATATTTGGCATAAGTAGAAGAGAGGGGGGTGGAGAGTGAGGAATAGCACCGGAATCATCCAAGGTGGAGTTTCTAGCAAAAGTTTGAGCGAAAAGTTCAGGTTTGTCAGAGGATGGTTGTGCCATCAGAGTGGAAAAGGGGAGGGAAAGACGAAGAAGAAAAATTGTTGGAGAAGTTTTTAGTTAGATGCCAGAAGAGCTAGAGTTGGATAGTTCAGTGCATTTATTATTGATGAAATAATGTTTGGCAAGTCGAAGAACAGATTTGGCTTGATTCAGGGCAGAAACATAGGCAGAGTGAGATTCTTGAGTTTTAAGGCGTCGGTACCGTTTGAATCCTTCCACCTTGTTGTGGACAGCAGTAGAACAGGAGTGAGTAAACCAGGATTGTTTTGCATTAAACTGAGAGAAAGAAAAATAATGGAATGTATGCTTCCATGCCCGAGAGGATTACCTCGGTAATGCATACAGCACTCTCTAAGGGTCCCCGGCCCCGGAAGTAAAAGTCATTCCATGGAAAATCAAAGAAGTACTGCCGAAGAGACTCCCATTCGGCAGCGCCAAAGTGCAACAAGTGCAGCCGGTTGGGAGGATCGGGTGGCCGTACCGGAGAGATAGGACAGATGACAGATATTAGTTTATGGTTGGAGGAGCCCAAAGGAGAGAAAAGATTTACAGTATAAGCAGAATGGTTAGAGGTTAGAAATAAGTCAAGAATGTTGGGCCGACCTCCAAAGTGATCCGGGATAAGGGTGGGTTGCTGGACTAACTGTTCTAGGTCGTTTAGGAGAGAAAAGATGTAGATGTAGACTTGTTCACCAGGTTGGTCAGTGGAAACAGAGGAGAGCCATTGGCGGTGGTGTGTGTTGAAATATCCTAAGATGGAGATTTCTGCGAAAGGAGAGATGGATAGAATGTGTTCAACTTTAGAAGTTATATAGTCAAAGAATTTTGGATAGTCAGTAGAATTAGGGGTGAGATAAACAGCGCAGAAATATTTAGTTTGAGAGTGTCAAGAAAGCTTTAGCTAGAGAGTTGAGAATTCAGAAGAATCAAGGTTGGGAACACGAGAGAAAGCAAGATTGTTGTGCAGATATACGATACATCTACCTTTGGCTTGAAACTGAGAATAGAGATAGTAGGAGGAGGATACAGAGAAGGGTTTGCTGTCAGTAGACTCAGACTTAATCTTCTTCAAGTTTCGTGTGTCTAGACATTTTGACTTCAATGTAACATGAATTTGCCTCTCTGTCACTCTTTCAACCTTGGGAGAGATACTTTTTACAGGCAGCTCTGCCTTTTGTTCTCCTTCATTCACATAAAAAAAGAAAAAAAGAAAAAAAGGCGAACATGATGTATACTCACCAAGCCAATTCTAACTCCATCTTTTATATAGCTGACACACTCATACACACATAGCTCCAGTCCTATCCATTCATATGCAGACGACTCTACCTTACACTATTCAATAAGTTACCAAGAACGCCCCAGCCAGCAATCCCTCAAAAGCAAACGTAATGAAGCCATAGAGCACTTATCTTTTGATCTAACTACCATCTCCAATTGGGGCAGAGAAAACCTTGTTACCTTTAATGCTTCCAAAAGCCAATTTCTCCATTTATCTACCCGCCGTGAACTCCCAACGAACTTTCCCTTATTCTTCAACAATACAAAAATCAACCATTCATCTTCTCTCAGTATTCTTGGTGTCTCTTTTTCTTCTGCTCTCTCTTGGAAGGACCATAATACCAGTCTTGCTAAGGCGGCCTCCCAGAAGCTTGGTGTGCTCAACCGCCTCAAGGGGTTCTTTATCCCTGCTCAGCTTCTTGTTCTGTACAAGGGCACAGTGTGTCCTTGTATTGAGTATTATTCACATGTGTGGGGAGGATCCTCTCACACAGAACTTCTAGACAAAGTAGAAAGGAAAGCCTTTCGTATAATTAATTCCTGTCTACTTACCGACTCTCTGCAATCTCTCTCTCTTTGCCGCAATGTTGCATCTCTCTCGCTATTCTATAGCTACTACAATAATCAGTGTTCCTCAGAGCTCTCTCAGTGCATACCACCTCCTCTACATAGGGTACGTAGTACCTGTCTTGCAACATAATCCCACCCCTACTCTGTACAACTCTCCAACTCAAGAGTGAAACGTTACTCCCAATCATTCTTCTATTTAACAGCTGAGCTCAGGAACTCTCTCCCTGAATCCATCTTTCCCTCATCCTATGACTTAAATTGTTTCAAACTCTGTGTGTCCAGACATTTTGGCCGAACGTCCTTTGATTTTGGCCGTGTCACTCTTTTAACTCGGGGGGAGGCACTCGTCACAGGCAGTTTTACCTTTTGTCTCCCTCATCCACATAGACAAAAAAAACAAAAAAAACGTTGGCACGCATGATACACACACACACACATGGATACAAGTCACACGCATACAACACACACATATGCTGTACACTTTCACACACACCCACAGTCTGTCAACCATTCGGCCAGTCACTCTAAAAATCTGTCAGTCATGGAGCTTGTCACTTCTATATTCTGCCATTCTGGGAAGTCAAACCTCGGGGCTAGTGTGGATTTACACTAATACTTTCTCAGGTAACTGTTTTCAGCATTTTCAAATTTATTTGTGTATAAACAATGTATCGCGTAAATGAATTAACATTGTTTTAATATCGATATCTGTGCTAAACACTTGAAAAGTTACCAGAAAAAAGGAGCTGATAAAAACTTGTCAGAACGCGCACTTCTTTGTATTTTAATTATATTTAATATTCAAAAGTATCCTGCAAATTCCACTTATTCTTGCTGACATATACCCATTATTTTTAATTAGAAAAAAACTGTTAACGCCAGTGGATTAATGGCGATACGCTTAACACCTTTAGATCATGGACGTCCTTCAAGTATATAATACAATATATATATATATATATATATATATATATATAATTATATATATATAATATATATATATATATATATATATATATATATATATATATATATATATATATATATATATATATATATATATATATATATATATATATATATATATATATATATACAGTATGTGTGTGTGTGTGTGTGATTAAAATGACGCTTTCTTCTTTAAGGGATTTGTGTGGGTAGCGGGTCTGTCTTGCATTGGTTTCGTCTTATGGAAAGTTCCGTAATAAGATATGAAGTAAAAATAATTGGAGATAGTTTTACTACTTACAATATAGTGCTTAAAGATAGTGTACATGATTAAGCCTGGAGTTATTTTGAAAAAACCTTCTCTAAAATATGGGAGTGAACAAATGGCCAGACTGACCTGTCTGTTCGAAGGTGTCTTGTGTATAATTCGCTGGGGTTTTCTAGCTGTCGGTTTTGTTCCCTCTCTCCCATTTCTCACTCTAAGTCGCTGTATCTTTCTCTCTGTCTCTCGCTCTTTTTTCTCTCTATTAAATAATAATACAGAAGGAAATACATTTCACATTCCATAAATCTACAATTACTGTCTAAAGTTTAAAGTTACAACTGACATTAAGATATAACATGTGCATACTTGCATACAGTCTTGTTAGAACATAATATACACTTTGAGTCGCCGCCGTGAGGTGTGATGGATCCTATGCATATGGTCATACTTGCCATCCAAGTCAGGGCAGCACACTCTAGGTACGACCTTATCTAATTATTTTAAAACAGTATTTTTTGTTCTAAAGACTCTTGGGACTCTACACAATGTGGAGACACACATAGAGGTTTGACAGGTAATGTTCTTGAGGTGCTGGCCAAAACATATTGCACGGTCCAAAAACTACTCCAAGAATTTTAATGTACCCTTGAAGTGGTAGGGAACAACCTCCAGAGTGCATCTCTCCTTTAATTGACTGTTTGTGAGGCACCGGGGAGCGAGAAGACTACCATGGCACAGGTCTTCTTTGTGAGTAAAGTTCATCTACGAATGTTTTCCCTACTCCTAGGTTAGGTGTAGTTGCTGACTGATCTTAGCAACAGCATGCTGATTGTTTTGACAGAGGAGGAATTGGGAAAGTGTTCACTTATCAGCATGAACAGAGAAGATTTGAAGCTGCCAGAGGATGCCTTCCATACAGGGGTTTCACAGGATTGGCTCCAGCACAGATCACTGTGAAACTTATGTTTCGATGCGAAGGAGGTCAAGGGGCCTGTTCAATGACAGTAACCTGAAGGGTTCTAACCCTGTATGTAGTCCTCCAGTAGCAGCAGGAGGTCTCCCAGAATGACCTTGGCATGCCGATTATCTGGCATATCAGCATGTTACATCCAGTTGATTGCTCCTGCTTTGTCTAGGGCGATAACAAGGATGGCCAGGCCATTATCAAGGACATCCTGCATTCATTGGATGGGACAGGAGGTCTGAGGTGGATCGTCTAGACATAAATAAAAACAGTTGGTCCAAGAAGACCTAGTGCTCACCCAAATTACTTTTGTCACAATCCACCTGAATACCTTGCTCACAACAGAGACCAGATTCTTGGAGTTATTGTGACCGGAGGCCACTCGAGCCTCCTTCAATACTGAAAACCTGTTTTTTGTTTTTCCTCAAATAAGCTGTGAACTAAGAGAGATCGATCCAGACAGCTCATCGGTGCAGTGCCATTTTAGTCGAGGTGTTTATGTCAAGAGGATCAGTGGCTTTCCTAACGTCATTCCCTTTCAGCAGGTGCTGGACTTTCTCAAACATCACATTTACTGTAGTCACATGCTTGTTCCAGCTGTGGTGGAAGCTTCCTTGTCTTACCGTCGTCAGAATTGTGGCACCGTTATTTACCGTCGATGTACAGTAAAACACTGTTTTTCTGGTATTTAAAATAATGCAAACCAAGTTGTCTTCACCAGTGAAAGATTTCTACACATTTCATATATACAGTATATATAATATATATATATATATATATATATATATATATATATATATATATATATATAGGATACGGACAAAATTAATGCCCCCCACAGTCTCAGACTTGCAAGTGTGAATGTTGGTTGTTTGAATCTGCATGCATTTGAAGTGGCTGAGATGTGTGAGAGGAGGCGAGTGGACGTCTGCTGTGCCCAGGAAACACTCTGGAAAGGGTATGGGGCACGGTGGATTGTTGGAATAAAGATAAGATATAGGATCTACTGGAAGGGGGTTGAGACTGATAAAGCGAAAGGAGGTTCTGGTGGCTGAAGAGTGGACGGAAAGTGTGCTTCAGATTACGAGAGTTAGTGACAGGCTGATTGTTTTGAAGTTGAAAGTTGGTGAAAGAATTTTGAATGTGATATCTGCATATGCCCCACAGGCTGGCCTACTGAAAGAGATAAAAGAGGACTTCTGGAATGACACCGTCTGTGTCATTTCAGGCCTCTCGGAGAATGAAATAACAATCCTGGGAGGGGACCTGAATGGTCATGTGGGAGCATCTGCAGATGGATACGAGGGAGTACATGGAGGAAATGGTTACTGAAGGAAGAATCTGGAAGGCGATTATACTGGAGTCCTGTGTTGCACTCAACATGGTTGTGTGTAACACGAAGTTCAAGAAAAGACAGAGCCATCTGGTCACATATAACTCTGGGGTTTCCAGTAGCCAGATAGTTTACTTCGTGGTTAACAGGAAAGACTGGAAACTGGTTCGGGATGTAAAGATCATCCCGAGCGAAGAATGTATCCCCCAGCATAAGCTACTTGTGTGCGACATGACCTTATACAGAGATCCTGAGTGCAAGAAGGTATACATGCCCAAAAGGAGAGTGTGGCTGCTGAAGAACAAAGAAGTTAGGGATAGGGTTCATAGTGAATTGGAGGAAATTAATAGAAATAAGGAAGCTAGGCTTGATGATGTAAATAGTCAATGAAATGTCCTTAAACATAGCCTTCTCACTGCCACTGACAAAAGCTGTGGGAAAACAAAGGGTCACCCCAGGAATATGACCTCCTGGTAGTGAAATGAGAGATAGAACATTCTGTGAAAGAGAAAAAGAGATGCTTCAAAGCATGGAAGAAGGGAGGCAGTAAGGAGGAATACCAGGCAGATAACAAACTGCCAGAAGAGTTATTTACAATGCTAAAAAAGGCATTAAGGACCTGGTCCTCGAACAAGTGTGTAACACTGACAATCCCAATGGGATCTTCAACCTAGCTAGGCGAGTTAAAAATTACAGTAGGGATATTATATGTGAAAAGTGTGTTAGAAACGATTATGGGAAGATTGTGTATGCAGAAGATGAAATCAGAGAAGCATGGAAGGCACTTTGAACGAGTGCTAAATGTAGAGTTTTAATGAGATAAGGAACAGCTTAGTATCGAAAAAACAATATCTGGACCCCTTCCTTTGATAGCACCAGCTGTAGTGAGTGATGCATTAAATAAAATGAAGGACGGTAAAGCTACAAGGTGCTCTGACATTGTCGCTGAGATGATAAAAGCCTCAGTGGAGACTGGTGTCAGCTTAGTCACTGAGATGATAAACACCATTATTAACCCCTCGAGTACCAGCGACGCACGTTATGCGTCACCTATGTATGTAATGCTAAACCCCAGCAACGCATAGGTTGCGTCAGCGTTACTACTCTTGTCCTATGACACCTAGATAATTCAGATTTGTATGAGAACTGCTTTAGTATACCACACAACAATACCGATGGTTGAAAACCCTCCAAGTCTAGCCGCGTGCGCGTGGGCGCGCGCAGGAGTGATTTTCCAGTATTTTGCCTACCCATTTCCGTATGTTAATTGCCGCTTTCCGCCGCTCCGCAGGACCCCTAAATTACCTAGGTGATCGTTTGTTTGTGGTTTTTCTTCATTACTAACCCATCCCACGTGTTTTCAGGAAAACAAATGTTTGACAACCTGCTGGGCCTGGAGTGTACATTTATTATAAATCAGCCGGTGCTCAGGGGGTTAAAGATGAGAAAATCCCCAAAGGATTGGCACAAAAGTGTAATAATAAATATATACAAAAGAAAAGGGGATGCGCTAGATAGAAGTAATCATAGGGGCTGGTGCGTGTCATAATGAAGATGTATGAGGATTCGCTAACTGCAGTGAGGGTGCAAGGTGTACTGAGTGAGGAGTTCACAACTAGCCACTCCACAGGTCTTTCTCCCTCCGAGCCCGTATCGTGACCTGACCCATCACTGTGTTCTGATGTATTAGACATTCTTGTGTACTGCAGTAATTATCACGGTTATAGAATGTGCCTTATCTCCTATGCATGTATGTATATACTAATGTTATTTAAAGTCTTTAATGTGTTATATTGGTTGCTCCAAAAAAACAAAACCTCTATGTCCACTGTATTCCTCTAATCATAAGGAATCTCAAAACAAATGACCCCACTATATTCCTCTGTTCAGTAAATCCTATGCAAGGTCGCCATTTGTTACGTCCTGGGATATATAAACACTGGGCTCTTTCTATTGGACTAGGTATGCGGCAACAAGCAACAACGGAAAACGCTAGATCCAACCCTTATCTATAAACCCAGGCAACAAACCACCCTAAACCGTCAAGAGTCCTGCCTGGACAACAAGGTATCCTATGACTCGGTTACAGGGTGCACGCACTATAGACTGCTGATAGTCAAGCAGGCTATATAAAAGATCACACAATTAAGTTGACTTAAAGCTTCAAGGAAAAGATAGATAACGGAATTAAATTGCAGAAACAATTTAATAACAAACTAGAAGAAAGTACATTTAACGTTACGTAATTAATACAACTAATCACCCCTGCGTGAAAGAAGGTGAAAGCAAACAGTTCCCAAAACATCGTACGGTAGACAAGATGCGGGTTTCTAAACTGCATGCGGCTACTGTAGGATCTGATGCTTAGCAAAGAAAGTATGTTACGGATTTAGAGAACTCTTAACTCATAAGCAGGAATAAATACTAGTGATAGGCCATACAGTGTATAATGGCATAGGTATAATTAAATAAAGGTAGCAACTCCCAACATAACCACATACAGGTGTGCTTCTCACTCTTAGTCAGGCAAGCCTGCTCGGACAGAGTCTCTAAGCCACACCCTGACTCACAATGGTCACAAAAACGGTAAACTGTGGCACAATAACAAGCATACAAAGATGATAAACCCCTAGCTGTTAATCTGTCAGGTGGCAGAGGTCTAGCCGGAAGGATATAGGCTTCGGATACCCGGGCTGAGCCACCTGCCCTAGCCTAGGGACGTTCCCAGGTCTGTGCGCCAAATTACTCTAATTGAAAGGGTGCTCTCTTGAGAGACTCAGATCGCAAGTATCTGACTCTCTCCTGGCGACCCTAAAACAAAAGCAAGACGTGCTAGCGCAGTGCTGAGTGGACTAGGCAAGGGCCCTCACACAACACAACACTAGACACACAGGGACACAGACAAGAAAATGCCCCAAGACTCCCACGGGTATCCTAGTAAAGTCGTGCGGGTCCACAGGACTCGCACCAGCAGACTTTACATAAAGGATCGCAAAAAACCTCCTCTCCGGTCTAGCCCCTGCTAACCTGACACAAGAACACACTAGCAAGCATGAAACCACCAAATATGAGACAACAAAAAAGCTTCCTAGGTCTCATTAACAATTACGTCTCTGCATAAGGCCAAAAATCCTATCTAGTTATCGGAGAGCTCGTCGTTAATACAATAATAGATATAAGGTCTATCAAGGGGATGGGATAATTAAATAGATTGGTGAAGTAGTGGAAGGAAGGTATACAAAGTAAGAGATAAAGTTTCTAAGTGGGGTTGAGAGGGATAGATATCAAGGGGGTCCGAAGGGTACGACAGTGAGGTAAGCTCTGAGTCTTGAATCTGTCTGGACCCCGCCCTAGGCATGCAGAATACATCCCATGCTTGGCAACACTCAACACAGTTGCCGGGTCAAAATCCTCTACCCCGTGCGTGAGTCGAAACTAAGCCTAACGTTGCAATCAAATGCATATGGCAACGCTTCAGGCTCGTCCCAAGCTGGCAAGCGAAGCAACGTCCCAAGCCGGTCTCTCTCTCCCGCTCGTCTTCCCGCCCTCACTAGACTTACATCTTATATATTATAATGAAACAATCAACTATCGAGAATAAAATATACTAAGATGCGTTGGTTAAGAATAAGGGCAGCTACAAGCTGTGAAACAACATAAGAATATCGCAGACATTAGTTACGTTGTCGTAGGATATATACTAAGGAAAAGCCTGCCGACCGGCTGCCACCAGCCGGTTTCTAAACGGCTGGGCAGCCGACGCGCGCGCATGCCCGCACGTGGCTACTATGCAGAAGCATCACAAATGTATAGCCTCTGGGTAGCGAGTTGCCATGTCCATAATCGTTAATAAATAATTGTTACCTTGGGAAGTCTTAGGCAATGGGCCTACAATGTCCACTACCACCCGAGTAAAAGGATTCTCGAAGACGGGCAAGGGCACCAGAGGATATACAGGCACCTTCTGATTGGGTTTTCCTGTCATCTGGCAAGTGTGACACACTCTACAAAACTCCACTACTTCTGCACGCATTCCTGGCCAGTGAAAGTGGGCTCTGATTCTGTCTAGAGTTTTTCTCACACCTAGGTGTCCTGCCAATGGTATACAATGTGCCATTTCCAAGATATCTCTACGACAAGGTTTGGGGACTACTACTTGATGGACGTCCCAGGCCCCGTCATCGATTGGTCTGTGTGGCTGTCTCCATCTACGCCACAATACTCCTCCTTTGATGTAGAAACATTCACCACCCTCCTTCTCACATTCCTCTTCACTCACGGCCCTGGCAGCTAACTCCTTGCATTCTCTATCATCTCTCTGTAGCTCTACCAGGCCACTAGGACAATTTGGAGGGGTTTCATGGTCATCGTTAGGGTCAAGATGAGCCATAAAGGTGTCAGATAAATCCACCTCAGTCACATCATCAGGCACAGTTGGAGCGTCATTCACACTCTCATCATCCCTTTCATCAACTCTTACATTCGGTACATTTCTGTCTGAGGGAACTGCTACATGAGACATTGAGCGTGTGACAGCACACACAGGGAAAACTGTTGGCATCTCCTTTTCGAGCTCACCGGTTAGTGGCTCGTTAACAGGGGAAAGTGAAAAATGGGGTCTGGTCGGACCTTCTCACTTGCTACATCATTCCCCAAAAGGAGTGTTACCCCGGGCACAGGGATATCTTGGGACCTACACAAAGCTATGGTGGCCTCACCCTGTAGTAACTCACATTCAATTTCGCCTTTTACCAAGTAAGCATAAAATTGGCCTCCAACACCTCTCATTATAACTGGTTCGCCAGGTGGGCACTCAGTGTAAGGATTCACCATGAGGGTGCTAGTAGAACCTGTGTCTCTCAGAATGTTTACCTCATGCATGCAACCATTTAATCTCACATTGCCAGATGAAATAAAGGGACGGTAACTGTCCTGCACTGATGGTGAAATTATTATTGGCGTAACCCTAGTGGGTTGCACCACGCATGCTACTACACCCCTGTCTAGATAGTTTACGTTAGCTGCTAGGTACTCCTTCTGTCGGGAGTCCTGTATTAAAGGAACTTTTGGTGCTAGGTACTCCTTCTGTCGGGAGTCCTGCATTAAAGGCACATATGGAGTTTGAGATACAGCAGCAACTGTCTGCCCCGATCTCTCGGTTTTCTCCTTGGCCCAGCACTGATAAGCTAGGTGACCTCTCTTGCCACAAAAAGTACATACTTTAGGGGATACGGGAATGTTCCCTCTTTGACCATTACAATTACTTTGGGCCCCACCTCTGTTACCATTGCCCTGAGTGGCATTTTTAGTTGGGGGAACAATTCTATTTTGGCTAGCTGGGGTAGACGTTACAGGCTTGTGACTGGGTCTGTCAGCCTAGAACTAGGCTTTAAACCTAGTTGTTGTTGTTGTTGTTGTTGTTCCCCAAGCTGCCTGGCCGAACAGCCCCAAGGCCCCGAGCAAGGCCAAGGCCATAACCGAGCGCCCCCACAGAACCCTCCCCGCCGACCACAATAAAGCCTGGGTGACCGAAGCCACTCCATGGCGGGGAGCTTGAGGAGGGTGCGGAAACGCCCGGGAAACCAAAGCCCCACCCAGGGCCCTGTGCCCCTCAGCAATTATGAAGAGAAAGTTGAGGGGCAAGGGAAAAATGTGATGCTTTGGCTTCCAATCTTGGTAGATTGGGAGGTCAATCCACGTTAGAGACGCTGTCACTTGAGATCTAGAAAATATATAAGTAAAAGGAACTGTCAGAGTAAGCTATGGGTATGGCAGAGATCGCTCAGTTCTCACTCTGATAGACCAGCCCATCACCAACTTTAAACCTAGTTCACACATTCAGGAGTGTGAGGCCGAGTTTCCAGGAGTCCACAGTCTTGGATAATCGGGCAAGAATGAGGCAGAGTGTGAAAAATACCAGGAGTGTACAAGATTGCCCAAGAGTGTCCATGAGTTATTTCGAGTAACCCCGAGTACATTCATGGACACTCTGATTAATTACAGTCATTAAGAGTGTACTGAGTGTGTGTGGAAATTTGAATTTTAACTGTCATTTCCAGTACAGAGTGTATCCGAGTGTGTAAGAGTAATTCAGATTTATCCAGAATGCAACTAGAGTTAATCAGAGTTAATCAGAGTTATCGTGGGTGTTTTGCAATCTGCCTACGAGTCCGTTGAGAGTATAGCCCGATTCCCTCCCATTGTTCCCCTGGCATATATAAAGGTCACCCCCATGACAACCTATGCCATACCCACAGGTGACGATGTGGAGCTGGATGGCCGAGGTTCAGCGGCAGGCAGGGTGGGTGAAGGGGTACATCATGCCGCTTTTGAAACTGGAAGATAAAATGTATATTAGTTTGACATAGCCTGTTTTAATGTCATTCGTAAATATAAGTAATGTGACAATTACTATAACAATTACATAAAACGAGCATTAATAATGTTTGAAGTGTAAGATTAATTATTATTAATCAATAAATGTAAGTGAACTTTGTGTCATTTGTCCAATGTCCATGCAACCCAAACATAATTACATTTTCTATTAAAAGTATTAAATATATATGTCTAAGGGAAATTAGTTAAACTAATGATAATAACATGGAGGATGTTACTGCAATATTTGTTTGTTTAAACAAACAATAAACGGAGCATTCTCTATACTTTAGACCTCTTATATTGAAATACGTGCAGGCAAATATATATCATTCTGACATATTAAAAGAGAATGGGGCGCAAACATAGGTACTGCGACCAGGGGTGTAAAGGTAACCAAGTACAGTACTTAGGTATATTTTGTCAGTCTCTACTTTGTATAAAGTATTAATTTGTGCTCACTAATTTTACTCTAACTTGAGTATCATATATAAGAATTAGTTGTACATTTACTCCACGGCATTTACTTTACTTCTGTTAATTTTGTGGAGTAAAACTTCAGCAACTTTCCGAATTATTCCTTCCAAAAGATATGGAATTACAAGTAGCATTTTCCATTGACATTCCTCCAAGTTTAGGTGTGACATTCCTTGGGTAGTTCCAAGGTCACCACTATACAGTATATACATGGCGCTGATAAGCCTCCCCTCTCCCACAACCCCCCAGGCAGTAGATAGATATTAACTTTAGCTTAAGTAGCTTTCTAGTTGGGTACTTCTACATAATATTATACCTGAGTAACTTTATGAGTACGTACTTGTACATGAACTTGAGTAAAATTATTAGGTACTTTTGACACCCCTCACTGTGACATACAGATTTTATAATAAAAATCAATATGGTTGGAGATACAATATGAATTGAGGTTTGACTTGCAACACTTGTGGAAATGATATGTATGATCATGTCACATGTGGCAGTGTCTTTACTTGTATAATGTAACTGTTATAGGCTATAACGTACCTCGGCTGTTATGCTGTTATGCGGGTTTTTGTCCAGTATATGTGACCCCTCATGAACGCAAAGTTCTTAAGGATCCACTCATCCCGCTCAGACAGTTTCTACCCACCTTGTGTCCCGTCACCACTCTTTGTGTCGGTCAGCTTGCCAAAGCGTGACCTCGTTACCGTCACCCACACAGACAACTGGCTGCCTGTGATAGAAGGATAGAAAAATATAAGACATTAGTGATAGTCGTTCAACGATAATTTACATTATACATGTCACACACACACACACACTCCTTAATACGACACCTGCCCACATTATTGTACACATTTTGCCTAGGCCATGGCGAACATGTTAAGAGGAGGCTGACCATTTTTCTGGACCCCCTTCTCCGTCATGCTTAGCCCCATTAGTTTTGAGACTAAGACGTTCGGCCCATTAGTTTGGCGATATTAACAAATTTCTTTGTAAATTTTATGACCTTTCGTGCCATTTAGTTATAGATTTTTTTTCATGGCGAGCTACAGCAAGCCTGAAATTTTAAGAGAAACCGGCCTTCGGCCAGGACATTTTCTATCGAAAAATTTACATATTTATCTTGAAGCTGAGTCTTGGGTTTTTTGTTTTAAGCTTGATGGAGGTCTAGTGATGAAACTAAGAAATATAGGAATGAAAGACCAAACAAACGGTCTGTCTCCCCTTAATACGGTAAAGCTTACACTTTACTGACGAACATAATATACACAAATCACTACAATAACCAGCGGTTGCTTACCTGTAACCGGAGATTTAAGGGTTGCTGCCTTCTCGTCAAAGTAACGTTGTTTCCTCCTTGTATCCTTAAAGTCCTTCATGCGTTTGACATAGAGGAAGGGGTTTTCCTTGACCCATTCGATGATATCATACTCGGTTTTTTATAGGGGCTAGGGGAAGGGGGGACAAGCTCAGGATGCCAGCTGGTTCATGCGGTGTTGCCACGAGTTGGGTTTCACTTGTCGATTGTCGAACGCTCGTGCTTCACTCCGGGTTACTCGAACGGGCTCGAGTTACACTCGAGTTTCACTCTGGATTATTCCAGACAACTCGAAACAACTCGAGTCTAAAGCCTAGTTCTAGGCTTAAAGCCTAGTTAACACATTCAGGAGTGTGAGACGGAGTTTCCAGGAGTCCACAGTCTCGGAAACTCGCGTAATGATTCTTGGAAGATCGCATGCACCCATGGGCACTCTGGGTCACCCTGGGACACTCTGGGTCACTCACGGATACTCCAGGGAACTCCGCTCGGGCAGCCCAAATTTCAACCATGTTTAAAAATATTGCCCCGAGTCAGATCAACCTCAAGACACTCGGGAACACTCGCGATAGGTAGTGATTACTCGTATTAACTCGGAACAACTCATAATTACTCCAAATTAATCGGTGGAACTCATCAACACTCGGAGACAAAACCATGTGGCCGAATATGCAAGAGTGATGTTGCGTGTTTATGAATGTGAAAGAGTATCCCCGAGTGTACAGCAGACACTCGTGCTAACTCCGCCTGCTTTGAACAATTGGCCGAATGAATATCGAGTGTATAAAGAGTAGCCATGAGTATAACTCGAATGATCTCGAGTGTTGCTGGTTATCACCGGTTATGGCAAATAAGATAACCCGAATTGTCTCGAATAATGCTGAGTTAGGCTGAGTTGTTTCGAGTTGTCTGGAATCACCCAGAGTGAAACTCGAGTGTAACTCGAGTCCTTTCGAGTAACCCGGAGTGAAGCACGAGCGTTCGACAATCGACGAGTGAAACCCAACTCGTGGCAACACCGCATGAACCAGCTGGCATCCTGAGCTTGTCCCCCCTTCCCCTAGCCCCTATAAAAAACCGAGTATGATATCATCGAATGGGTCAAGGAAAACCCCTTCCTCTATGTCAAACGCATGAAGGACTTTAAGGATACAAGGAGGAAACAACGTTACTTTGACGAGAAGGCAGCAACCCTTAAATCTCCGGTTACAGGTAAGCAACCGCTGGTTATTGTAGTGATTTGTGTATATTATGTTCGTCAGTAAAGTGTAAGCTTTACCGTATTAAGGGGAGACAGACCGTTTGTTTGGTCTTTCATTCCTTTATTTCTTAGTTTCATCACTAGACCTCCATCAAGCTTAAAACAAAAAACCCTAGACTCCCCTTCAAGATAAATATGTAAATATTTCGATAGAAAAATGTCCTGGCCGAAGGCCGGTTTCTCTTAAAATTTCAAGCTTGCTGTAGCTCGCCATGAAAAAAAATCGATAACTAAATACCACGAAAGGTCATAAAATTGACAAAGAAATTTATTAATATCGCCAAACTAATGGGCCAAGCATCTTAGTCTCAAAACTAATGGGGCTAAGCATGACGGAGAAGGGGGTCCAGAAAAATGGTCAGCCTCCTCTTAACATGTTCGCCATGGCCTAGGCAAAATGTGTACAATAATGTGGGCAGGTGTCGTATTAAGGAGTGTGTGTGTGTGTGTGTGTGCGACATGTATAATGTAAATTATTGTTGAACGAATATCACTAATGTCTTATATTTTGCTATCCTTCTATCACAGGCAGCCAGTTGTCTGTGTGGGTGACGGTAACGAGGTCACGCTTTGGCAAGCTGACCAACACAAAGAGTGGTGACGGGACACAAGGTGGGTAGAAACTGTCTGAGCGGGATGAGTGGATCCTTAAGAACTTTGCATTCATGAAGGGCCACATATCCTGGACAAAAACCCGCTTAACAGCCGAGGTACGTTATAGCCTATAGCAGTTACATTATACAAGTAAAGACACTGCCACATGTGACATGATCATACATATCATTGCCACAAGTGTTGCAAGTCAAACCTCAATTCATACTGTATCTCCAACCATATTGATTGTTATTATAAAATTTGTATGTCACAGTGAGGGGTGTCAAAAGTACCTAAAAAATGTACTCAAGTTCAAGTACAAGTATGTACTCATAAAGTTACTCAGGTATATGTAGAAGTACCCAACTAGAAAGCTACTTAAGCTAAAGTTAATATCTACCTACTGCCTGGGGGGTTGGGGAAGAGGTGAGGCTTATCAGCGCCATGTATATACTGTATAGTGGTGACCTTGGAACTACCCAAGGAATGTCACACCTAAACTTGGAGGAATGTTAATGGAAAATGCTAATTGTAATTCCATATCTATTGGAAGGAATAATTCGGAAAGTTGCTGAAGTTTTACTCCGCAAAATTAACAGAAGTAAAGTAAATGCAGTGGAGTAAATGTACAACTAACATTTATCTATGATACTCAAGGTAGAGTAATATTAGTGGGCACAAATTAATACTTTATACAAAGTAGAGACTAAGAAAATATACCTAAGTACTGTACTTGGTTACCTTTACACCCCTGGTCGCAGTACCTATGTGTGTGCCCCATTCTCTTTTAATATGTCAGAATGATATATATTTGCCTGCACGTATTTCAATATAAGAGGTCTAAAGTATCGAGAATGCTCCGTTTATTGTTTGATTATAAAACAAATTGCAGTATCATCCTCCATGTCATTATCAGTAGTTTAACTAATTTCCCTTAGACATATATGTTTAATACTTTTAATAGAAAATATAATTATGTTTGGGTTGCATGGATATTGGACACATGACACAAAGTTCACTTACATTTATTGATTAATAATAATCAATCATACACATCAAACATTATTAATGCTCGTGTTATGTAATTGAGATTGTAATTGTCACATTACTTATATTTACGAATGACATTAAAACAGGCTATGTCAAACTAATATACATTTTATCTTCCAGTTCCAAGAGCGGCACCTACCCTGCCTACAGCTGAACCTCGGCCATCCAACTCCACATCGTCACCTGTGGGTGTGGCATAGGTTGTCATGGGGTGACCTTTATATATGCAAGGGGAACAATGGGAGGAAATCGGGCTATACTCTCAACATACTCCTAGGCAGACTCATGAACACCCACGATAACTCTGATTAACTCTAGTTGCATTCTGGATAACTCTTAATTACTCTTCCACACTCGGATACACTCTGTACCGGAAATGACAGTTAAATTTCAAATTTCCACACACTCTCAGTCCACTCTCAGCACACTCTTAATGACTTTGTAATTAATAAGAGTGTCCCTGAATGTACTCAGTGTTACTCGAAATAACTCATGGACACTCTTGGGCAATCTTGTAAACTCCTGGTATTTTTCACACTCTGCCTCATTCCTGCCCGATTCTCCAAGACTGTGGACTCCTGGAAACTCGGCCTCACATTCCTGAATGTGTGAAATAGGTTTAAAGCCTAGTTCTAGGCTTAAAGCTTAGTTCACACATTCAAGAGTGTGAGGCCGAGTTTCCAGGAGTCCACAGTCTCGGAAACTCGCGTAATGATTCTTGGAAGATCACATGCACCCATGGGCACTCTGGGTCACCCTGGGACACTCTGGGTCACTACGGATACTCGGGCAGCACAATTTCAACCATGTTTAAAAATATTGCCTCGAGTCAGATCAACCTCAAGACACTCGGGAACACTCGAGATAGGTAGTGATTACTCGTATTAACTCGGAACAACTCAAAATTACTCCATATTAATCGGTGGAACTCATCAACACTCAGAGACAAAACCATGTGGCCGAATATGCAAGAGTGATGTTGAGTGTTTATGAATGTGATCGAGTATCCCCGAGTGTACAGCAGACACTCGTGCTAACTCAGCCTGCTTTGAACAATTGGCCGAATGAATATCGAGTGCATAAAGAGTAGCCATGAGTATAACTCGAATGATCTCGAGTGTTGCTGGTTATCACCGGTTATGGCAAATAAGATAACCCGAATTGTCTCGAATAATGCTGAGTTAGGCTGAGTTGTTTCGAGTTGTCTGGAATCACCCAGAGTGAAACTCGAGTGTAACTCGAGTCCGTTCGAGTAACCCGGAGTGAAGCACGAGCGTTCGACAATCGACGAGTGAAACCCAACTCGTGGCAACACCGCATGAACCAGCTGGCATCCTGAGCTTGTCCCCCCTTCCCCTAGCCCCTATAAAACACCGAGTATGATATCATCGAATGGGTCAAGGAAAACCCCTTCCTCTATGTCAAACGCATGAAGGACTTTAAGGATACAAGGAGGAAACAACGTTACTTTGACGAGAAGGCAACAACCCTTAAATCTCCGGTTACAGGTAAGCAACCGCTGGTTATTGTAGTGATTTGTGTATATTATTTTCGTCAGTAAAGTGTAAGCTTTACCGTATTAAGGGGAGACAGACCGTTTGTTTGGTCTTTCATTCCTATATTTCTTAGTTTCATCACTAGACCTCCATCAAGCTTAAAACAAAAAACCCAAGACTCCCCTTCAAGATAAATATGTAAATTTTTCGATAGAAAAATGTCCTGGCCGAAGGCCGGTTTCTCGTAAAATTTCAGGCTTGCTGTAGCTCGCCATAGAAAAATCGATAACAAAATGGCACGAAAGGTCATGAAATTTACAAAGAAATTTGTTAATATCGCCAAACTAATGGGCCGAACGTCTTAATTTCAAAACTAATGGGGCTAAGCATGACGGAGAAGGGGGTCCAGAAAAACGGTCATCCTCCTCTTAACATGTTCGGCATGGCCTAGGCAAAATGTGTACAATAATGTGGGCAGGTGTCGTATTAAGGAGTGTGTGTGTGTGACATGTATAATGTAAATGATTGTTTTTTTTTTTTTTTTTTTTTTTTTTTTAAGAGACAATGAACGGAGGAAGGAAAAACACAGATCAAACAAAAAAGTCCATGTGCCTAAAGGCATCCTCCATTCATAAAATGTTTGTAACAACTGGATTTAAACATTTGTAGATTGTAAGTTTGTGGAAAGCAATTCGAGGGAAGTGAATTCCAAAGAGTAGTAGCTCTGGGGATAAATTAATTCTGATAAGCAGAAGTTCTGCATTGTGGAGGAGAAAGTGTAAATTCATGGGCGCTCTCAGCTGCCCTAGTTCTACGGGGAAAGATGTGGAGAGGCGGCACAATCGAAGCAAGTTCCTCGGATTGTTGAACAAATATCACTAATGTCTTATATTCTTCTATCCTTCTATCACAGGCAGCCAGTTGTCTGTGTGGGTGACGGTAACGAGGTCATGCTTTGGCAAGCTGACCGACACAAAGATTGGTGACGGGACACAAGGTGGGTAGAAACTGTCTGAGCGGGATGAGTGGATCCTTAAGAACTTTGCATTCATGAGGGGTCACAATCATATCCTGGCAAAAACCCGCATAACAGCCGAGGTACGTTATAGCCTATAACAGTTACATTATACAAGTAAAGACACTGCCACATGTGACATGATCATACATATCATTGCCACAAGTGTTGCAAGTCAAACCTCAATTCATACTGTATCTCCAACCATATTGATTTTTATTATACATTTTTTATGTCACAGTGAGGGGTGTCAAAAGTACCTAATCATTTTACTAAGTTCAAGTACAAGTATGTACTCATAAAGTTACTCAGCTATATGTAGAAGTACCCAACTAGAAAGCTACTTAAGCTAAAGTTAATATCTATCTACTGCCTGGGGGGTTGGGGGAGAGGGGAGGCTTATCAGCGCCATGTATATACTGTATAGTGGTGACCTTTGTGATGCTTCTGCATAGTAGCCACGTGCGGGCATGCGCGCGCGTCGGCTGCCCAGCCGTTTAGAAACCGGCTGGTGGCAGCCGGTCGGCAGGCTTTTCCTTAGTATATATCCTACGACAACGTAACTAATGTCTGGGATATTCTTATGTTGTTTCACAGCTTGAAGCTGCCCTTCTTCTTAACCACCGCATCTTAGTATATTTTATTCTCGATAGTTGATTATTTCATTATAATATATAAGATGGAAGTCTAGTGAGGGTGGGAGGAGACGAGCGGGAGAGAGAGACCGGCTTGGGACGTTGCTTCGCTTGCCAGCTTGGGACGAGCCTGAAGTGTTGCCATATGCATTTGATTGCAACGTTAGGCTTAGTTTCGACTCACGCATGGGGTAGAGGATTTTGACCAGGCAACAGTGTTGAGTGTTGCCAAGCCTGGGATGTATTTTGTATGCCTAGGGTGGGGTCCAGACAGATTCAAGACTCAGAGCTCACCTCACTGTCGTACCCTTCGGACCCCCTTGATATCTATCCCTCTCAACCCCACTTAGAAACTTTCTCTCTTACTTTGTATACCTTCCTTCCATTACTTCACCAATCTATTTAATTATCCCATCCCCTTGATAGACCTTATATCTATTATTGTATTAACGACGAGCGCTCAGATAACTAGATAGGATTTTGGGCCTTATGCAGAGACGTAATTGTTAATGAGACCTAGGAAGCTTTTTTGTTGTCTCATATTTGGTGGTTTCATGCTTGCTAGTGTGTTCTTGTGTTAGGTTAGCAGGGGCTAGACCGGAGGGGAGGCTTTTTGCGATCCTTTAAGTAAAGTCTGCTGGTGCGAGTCCTGTGGACCCGCACGATTTTACTAGGATACCCGTGGGAGTCTGGGGGCATTTTCTTGTCTGTGTCCCTGTGTGTCTAGTGTTGTGTTGTGTGAGGGCCCTTGCCTAGTCCACTCAGCACTGCGCTAGCACGTCTTGCTTTTGTTTTAGGGTCGCCAGGAGAGAGTCAGATACTTGCGATCTGAGTCTCTCAAGAGAGCACCCTTTCAATTAGAGTAATTTGGCGCACAGACTTGGGAACGTCCCTAGGCTAGAGCAGGTGGCTCAGCCCGGGTATCCAAAGCCTATATCCTTCCGGCTAGACCTCTGCCACCTGGTAGATTAACAGCTAGGTTTTTTTTATCTCTGTATGCTCGTTATTGTGCCACAGTTTACCTTTTTTTGTGAGCATTGTGAGTCAGGGTGTGGCTTAGAGACTCTGTCCGAGCAGGCTTGCCTGACTAAGAGTGAGAAGCACACCTGTATGTGGTTATGTTGCGAGTTGCTACCTTTATTTAAGTATACCTATGCCATTATACACTGTATGGCCTATCACTAGTATTTATTCCTGCTTATGAGTTAAGAGTTCTCTAAATCCGTAACGTACTTTCTTTGCTAAGCATCAGACCCTACAGTAGCCGCATGCAGTTTAGAAACCCGCATCTTGTCTACCTGTACGATGTTTTGAGGACTGTTTGCTTTCACCTTCTTTCACGCAGGGGTGATTAGTTGTATTAATTAACGTAACATTAAATG
Source organism: Paralithodes platypus (assembly GCA_032716605.1). NCBI lineage: Eukaryota > Metazoa > Arthropoda > Malacostraca > Decapoda > Lithodidae > Paralithodes > Paralithodes platypus. Next base: position 27,041,747 of record CM064554.1, read on the forward strand.
TACTTTCTTCTAGTTTGTTATTAAATTGTTTCTGCAATTTAATTCCGTTATCTATCTTTTCCTTGAAGCTTTAAGTCAACTTAATTGTGTGATCTTTTATATAGCCTGCTTGACTATCAGCAGTCTATAGTGCGTGCACCCTGTAACCGAGTCATAGGATACCTCGTTGTCCAGGCAGGACTCTTGACGGTTTAGGGTGGTTTGTTGCCTGGGTTTATAGATAAGGGTTGGATCTAGCGTTTTCCGTTGTTGCTTGTTGCCGCATACCTAGTCCAATAGAAAGAGCCCAGTGTTTATATATCCCAGGACGTAACACCTTGGAACTACCCAAGGAATGTCACACCTAAACTTGGAGGAATGTTAATGGTAAATGCTACTTGTAATTTCATATCTATTGGAAGGAATAATTAGGAAAGTTGCTGAAGTTTTACTCCGCAAAATTAACAGAAGTAAAGTAAATGCAGTGGAGTAAATGTACAACTAACTTTTATCTATGATACTCAAGTTAGAGTAAAATTAGTGGGCACAAATTAATACTTTATACAAAGTAGAGACTGAGAAAATATACCTAAGTACTGTACTTGGTTACCTTTACACCCCTGGTCGCAGTACCTATGTGTGTGCCCCATTCTCTTTTAATATGTAAGAATGATATATATTTGCCTGCACGTATTTCAATATAAGAGGTCTAAAGTATCGAGAATTCTCCGTTTATTGTTTGTTTAAAAAATAAATTGCAGTAACATCCTCCATGTCATTATCATTAGTTTACCTAATTTCCCTTAGACATATATTTTTAATACTTTTAATTAGGGGAGGTGTGGTGGAGTGGTCATGCCACTGGATTGGTAATCCAATGGACCCAGGTTCAAATCCCGATATGTCAATGGGAAGATATTATTGGGATTGAATTTGTGCTGTACCTAGTATCAGTGCATTACCACAAAGCCCACCGAAATGCCAAAAAAATACCCTCATTGTTCCCTGATTAAATAACACTGTATGAATATTCCCATATTCAAAATATGTTACAGGGGGACAATGCCTAGTGAGTTCACTGCTCAATAGGTGGCGTTCTGAGAGTGAGGGTCTGAGTCTGGAGGGTGAGACGGTGAAGCACTTGAGCGAAGCAACCGGCCGCTTCAGAGATGGAGCTGCTTCGAGCCATGATGGATGCTTCACATGTCTCACTCCCCAGACTGGAACAAGACCTCACGGGCTTCACCGTGTTGAGCGGTGGAATGTACAGGCTCTCAGCCTATGCCCGAGAGGGAGTAGTTGGAAAAAAAAAAAAAAAAAAAAAAAAAAAAATAGAAAATATAATTATGTTTGGGTTGCATGGATATTGGACACATGACACAAAGTTCACTTACATTTATCAACTCTGCGAAGCAGAGTGGTATCGGATACACAGATCCCGCCCGTATACTGTGCACCACAATTCAGCTTGTCCGTCATCGTCCGTCGTCGTCCGTCGTCGTCCGTCCGGTAACTCCTCCTAGACCGTTCGATGGATTTCACCAAATTTAATAGGTATATTCATTTGGTCATTGCGGAGGTCAGTCAAAAAGAAATTTTCAATTTAACTTAAAGGTTAAGGTCAAAGGACAAGGTTAAATATAAGGTCAATATTTCATGTGTTTTAGTTTTTACTCAAATATCTTCATTTTCACTATACAAGTTACTGATAACCTCGATATCTTATTGGCCAAATTTTAGATAAATGTTCTAAAGGGTAAGGTCAAAGATCAAGGTCAAAAGTCAAAATATTTGTTTTACTAGTATTTCTTATATTAACTGTTAGATTCTCACTAAACTTACCATGTATATTCGGAATACTTAGAACAAGGTTATACAAGAAACTATACAATTCCATATGAAAGGTTAAGTTGACAGGTCAAGGTCAAATAAAAGGTCAATATGCTAATTTCATTATTTTTCATGCAAACTTCGCAAAATTTGGCAATATAGTTGCACTTTAGATGAAAAGGAAAATAATACATTTTGAGACATATCATGAAGGTCAAGGTCAAAGGTCTAGGTCAACTATTCTATAAATATATATGAAACTAACTGATGGGTTTTAATGAAATTAGTCATGCTTATTTTGATTTTCCTGGGCAATGTCAATGAAAACCATTTTTACTCTTACATAAAGGTCAAGGTCATAGGTCATGGTGAAAGGTTAACTTATACTATTTATTTTTAGTTTGTATTCAAATGTCTTCATTTTCACTTTACAAGTTACTGGTAACATTGATATCATATTGCACACATTTTAGATAAATATTCTAAAGGGTAAGGTCAAAGTTCAAGGTTAAAGGTCAAAATAGTATTTTTACTAGTATTTCTTATACCAACTGTTACATTATCACTAGGCTTACCATGTGTATTCGGAATACCTAGGCCAAGGTCACAAAATAAACTATTATATTCTGTATGAAAGGTCAAGGTCACAGGTCAAGGTCAAATAAAAGGTAAATATGCTATTTTATTTACTTTTCATGCAAACTTCACAAAATTTGGTGAGATAGCTGCACTTTAAGTGAAAAGGAAAATAATAAATGTTGAGACATATAAAGGTCAAAGGTCAAGGTCAACTCTTCTATTAATATATATATGAAACTAACTGATGTTTTTTAATGAAATTAGGCATGCTTATTTTATTTGGGCAATGTCAATGCAAACTAAAATGTACTCCTACATATAGGTCATAGGTCAAGGTCAAAGGTCAACTTTTATTATTTATTAACAAAAATTACTCAAATTTTAGAAAACTGGTTGTGTTATGGCTTATTACTTAAATATAGGATAATATATATAAAATTTCACATAACTATTGTAATAGTTAAGGTCAGAGGGCAAGGTCAAAATATGAGTATTTGTCATTTTCCCTAAACTCCTCCTTGACTGTTTAATGTATTGTCATGAAATTATACAGGCAAATTCAGTTGGTCAATGCGACGATTATCCAAATATATGGATTTTACTTTTATCAAAGGTCAAAGGTCAAGGTCACAGTATATGATCACTATTTGTAATCAATAAGTTTTTATACAAATTATTCATAATGTTAGTTAATACGAACAATGCTGTTAAGCTAACTAAATCCTTGATAAGAAATTCTAAGGTCGAAGGTCAAGGTTAAAGGTCAAGGTTAAAGGTCTATATATGATTTTCACTAGTATTTCATATTTAATGTAAGATTCTCATTAGGCATATCATGCATATTCGGAATGCCTAGACCAAGGTCATACAAGAATAAATATAATTCATTCCATTTGATAGGTCAAGGTCACAGGTCAACGTCAAATATAAGGTCAATATGCTAATTTCTTTACTATTCATGTAAACTTCACAACATTCGTTGAGACAGTTGTGCATTAAGGGAAAATTAAAATGTAAAATTTTCAGACGTCATGAAGGTCAAGATGAAGGTCAAATGTCAAGGTCAACAAATCCTTTAATACCTCTGAAACTAACTGATGATCTTTAATAAAATTTGACACGCTTATTTGATTTTTTAGGGTTACATCAAAGCAAACAAAAATATAATCCTACATAAAGGTCAAGGTCACAGGCCAAGGTCATAAGTTAACCTTCATCATAAAAAAAAACAATTTTCGATAAGCTGACGACTGTTAGTTGCATTTTACTTAAATAATATATATTTCAATCATAATTATACAGTATACATAATTATATTATAATACTTAAGGTTAAAGGTCAATGTCAAAGAACAAAAGAAGAGTGTTGATAATTGTCTTTAAGCTCTTCCTTGACTGTTTAACCCTTTGTGTACCGGTGACGTCTTTTTTATTGTATTCTAGCTATAATTAGAAAATTTTGTGAAGCTTATGAAGGATCTGTGGTAGTAAAAAGGGTTAAGATAGTTGAAAGCCTGCAAATTTTATGGAGGCCCTTCATAAACTAAATAAAATTGTCTTAGTATCAAGTACGAAATGAAACCGACAGAACTGTACTGAACGTGTTACGTATCGTCACCAAATTTTGCTGGCAAATTTGGTTGGTCAATGCAAAGATTGTCCAAATTTTTTGTTTTTGTTATTCAAAGGTCAAGGTGAATGGTAAAGGTCACAGATTATGGTCACTATTTCATTCTTATATATATTTTATATTTAGTTTATATATACTGTATATATATATATATATATATATATATATATGTATATATACCTATTTTACCTAAGAGATTCAATACTACTTGCAGAATTATAGGTCGCAGAGTTGCGTATGCATTTTTTATTTTTTATTTTTTATTTGGTAATGCGAAAACTGCACACCTACTTTATTGATTAATAATAATAAATCATACACATCAAACATTATTAATGCTCGTGTTATGTAATTGAGATAGTAATTGTCACATTACTTATATTTACGAATGACATTAAAACAGGCTATGTCCAACTAATATACATTTTATCTTCCAGTTCCAAGAGCGGCATGATGAAACCCCTTCACCCACCCTGCCTGCCGCTGAACCTCGGCCATCCAGCTCCACATCGTCACCTGTGGGTGTGGCATAGGTTGTCATGGGGTGACCTTTATATATGCCAGGGGAACAATGGGAGGGAATCGGGCTATACTCTAAACAGACTCCTAGGCAGACTCATGAACACCCACGATAACTCTGATTAACTCTAGTTGCATTCTGGATAACTCTTAATTACTCTTACACACTCGGATACACTCTGTACCGGAAATGACAGTTACAATTCAAATTTCCACACACTCTCAGCACACTCTTAATGACTGTAATTAACCAGAGAGTCCCTGAATGTACTCGGGGTTACTCGAAATAACTCATCGCCACTCTAGGGCAATCTTGTAAACTCCTGGTATTTTTCACACTCTGCCTCATTCCTGCCTGATTAACCAAGACTGTGGACTCCTGGAAACTCGGCCTCACACTCCTGAATGTGTGAACTAGGCTTAAAGGGGCCCTCACACAGTCAGGAGTGCGAGCTAGAGTCACTAGGAGTAGGGGAAAATTCGGACTCGCGGGCCTATTCGCGGTGAAAATCGATGACTCCTAGTGACTCTAGCGACTCCTAGCTACTCCTGTTTGACTCCCAGTGAATCCAGGCCAGTCGCGGCCGATTGGCCATGTCCGAAAATGTTGTCATCGTGTTGAAAAGTTTGACCGCGAATCGGACCACTCCCACTCACTCACAGTGAGTCCTGGAGACTAGCGGTGACTCTCGGTGACTCCATTCTCGTCCCATTGACTCCCGATGATTCGTAAATGATTCTAACATGATTCGCGGATAACTTTTATGACTCGCAGACATTATTTAGTTACTTGATATACTCTATTCGTTGTAAGTAGGCTACTTTATCCACCATTTTTTTTTCTTTTTTTTTCTATATTCCAACTTGCTTCCTCTCGGGCATAGGCTGAGAACCTTAACATTCACCGCTTTACAATGAACAGTGAAGCCCGTGAGGTCTTGTTCCAGTCTAGGGAGTGAGACATGTGAAGCACGTAGAGTACAACGAGCACCTGCCATCTTGCCTTCACATGAGGCACGGTGCTCACTCATGGACCGAAACGACCCCATCTCTGAAGCCACCTCGTTCCCGTGCTTCACTGTCTCAACCCCTACACTCGGACTCTCACACTTACACACACACAACGCCACCTGTTGAGCAGATAACTCACCAGGCATTGCACCCCTATAGCATATTTTGAATATGGGAATATTCATACAGTGCTATTTTAATCAGGGAACAATGAGGGTATTTTATTGACGTTTCGGTGGGCTTGTGGTAATGCACTGATACTAGGTACAGCACAAATTCCATCCCAATAATATCTTCCCATTGATACATTGGGATTTGAACCCGGGACCTTTGGATTACCAGGCCAGTGGCAAGACCACTCCACCACACCTCCCCTAAATTTACTATAAACTACCACTACCACTTTATCTACTACTACCACTTTATCCACCATTACCACTTTATCCACTACTACCACTGTATACACCACTATCCCTTATCCACTAATACCACTTTATATAACACTACCACCATATCCACCACTTTCAATTTATCCACCACTACCACTTTATCTACTACTACCACTTTATCCACCACTGCCACTTTATCCACCACTACCACTTATCCACTAAAACCACTTTATCTAACACTACCACTTTATCCACCACTACCACTTTATCTACTACTACCACGTTATCCACCACTACCACTTTATCCACCACTACCACTGTATCTACCACTACCACTTTATACACAACTACCACTTTATCCACCACTACCATTTTATCTACCACTACCACTTCATCTTCCACTGTCACTTAATCACAACTACCACTTTATCAACCACTACCACTTTATCCACCACTACCGCTTTATCCACCACTACCACTTATCCACTAATACTACTTTATCTACCACTACCACTTTATCTACCACTACCACAAATTGTTGTGACCTGTTGTTGCTTCTCCTTTGTACTCCTTTGTAATAGCCAAGTAGTCAAGATATATAAATGGCATCTTACCATCAGTTGGAAATAATAGACTATTGTCCCAAACGTGCCAGAAATATAGTAAAATAATAGATCTACCATCCATGGCATACTCGCATCTACATCCTAAACGGGCCCTCACACAGTCAGGAGTGCGAGGTAATGGGAGTCTAACAGGAGTCAATAGGAGTCGCTAGAGTCACAGGGAGTCATCGATTTTCACCGTGAGCGAGTGGGAGTCTAATGCCCCTTTCACACATACAGGACTAGGGCGCCGCATGCAGCCGAGTAGCTACTCTGCTGCAAGCGGCACCCGACTCGGTACCTAGTCCTGACCAGGCGGCTGTAGTCGTCTGTAGTCTGGTGAAGTCCTGGCAATGCGTGTCAAGTCGTGGCCCCCGAACAAAATGTTTGTGAGTTTCGAAATTTGGTCCAGACTTGAAATTTGTCTGGTGGATGCGGGGAGTAGTCTGCGCTAGTCGGCGCTAGTCGTCACTAGTCTTCTGTATGCGGCTGTAGTCCTTGAGTATAGCGTAGCGAATTGTGTTTCATGTGTATCATAAAGACTACTGCCGCATACACCAGAGTACAGCCGCCAGACACGAGTACAGCCGCATAAGTCTGCTGAAGTCGTGTGCATAAATTTACATATATTTACATATATTTGCATATAATTATGCAATAATATGAGTCGACCGAGTACAACCGACAAGAGAGGATTTCAGCAGCAAGCAGACGCATCACAGCAGACTCCAACCACATTGACAGGAGTGCACACGTACGACAACACCCGGAACCCAATATGGCAGAAGAGTCGAGACAACTTGAGCAGACAACAGAAACATCCAACCGACAACACCCAACTCGAACCGCAAACAGCCGCATCAAGCCGACCAAAAAAATAAAAAATAAATTCCCAACCACAGAACGGCGACACGGCCCCTATATATAGGCCCCACGCAGCGCACTTGACCCAGTTTTCGACGAGATCACCCACGACGCACACCTCTACCCGCACCTCAACCGCCTGTACACCATGCCAGGACCCAATAGAACAACAAAGGCCCTTCTCCCTTCTCCTCCTCCACTCTCCTTCTCATTCTCCTCCCTTCCTCCCTTCTCCTCCTCCTCTCTGCTTCTCATTCAACTCCCTCCCTCCCTTCTCCTCCTCCTCTTGCTTCTCATTCTCCTTCCCTCCCTTCTCCTCCTCATTCTCCTCCCTCCCTTCTTTTCCTCCTCTCTCCCTACTTTTCCTCCTTCTCCTCCTGTCTTCGTTCTTTTCCTCCTTCTTCCTCCCTTCTTCTCATCCACCTCTTCCCTCCCTCACTACCTCCCTACTACCCCCTGTTCTTCTCTTCCTACTCTCTTCCCTCTCATTTAACCCGCTGAGTGCCAGCCAATTTTGACGGTGTGCTTCTGCCAGTGCCAGATTTTTTTTTTTTTTTTTGGGGGGGGGGGCTAAATCTATCAAGTTGGGAGAGAAAGGAAGGATAATGGTAAAAAAAACACTCCCCTCGCCAGAAAACAGGTCCCCGATGGTCCCGAAAGTAGCTGAAAAGACACTATAGACTACAGAGACTTTTATGGTATCGGAATGTATGGGTGGGAGGGTGGTTTTGGGGTTGATGGGGGGAAGGTAGAAGGGTAATTGACTTGTGTTACAGATATGAAGCCGATTGGTGAGGTACTTTCGCCACCACGGATTTTCCTTTTTTTTCCTTTTTTTCGTACGGATAGGCTGGAAGTGGTTGATGGAAGGCAGTTGGGGTTGTGGTGGTGGGGTAGGCAGAAGGGTAAGGGACTTGTCACACAAATATGGAACCGATTGGTGCAGTCGTTTCGCCGCCACATATTTTCCTTTTGTTTTCCTTCTGACGGGACCGACAGTCAGCGAGTGGGTAGGAGGAGGGATTTGGGATGTTTGTGGTGGGTAGCCAAAAGGGTAAGGTACATGTGGTAAAAATATGAAAGCCATAGGTGCAGTCGTTTCGCTGCTACGATGTTTTTTCAGCGAGGACGTATATACCTCCGTTGGCCACAGAACCTGTATGTGTCGGCTTTATGCCAGTGTATGCGGTTCGACTCTGAAGTCGATCGTCTGAAGTCTTATAGATGCGGGTGTAGTCGGCATGTACAAATGACCGTTATTTCCATTGTCGGTTCGAGTCTCAAGACTTCTCCGGAGTCAAGACGACAACGTCGGCTGTATGCGGCTGTAGTCTTCTGTAGTCTGGTGAAGTCCTTTGGATGCGGCATACCGAGCCAGCTCCACCAAGTCGGGGAAAAAAACGCCACGACTAGCTACTCTGCTGCATGCGGCACCCGAGTCCTGTATGCGTAAAAGGGGCATAACAGAAGTTGCTAGGAGTCGCTAGGGTCACTAGGAGTCATCAATTTTTACCACGAATAGGCCTGCGAGTCCGAATTTTCCCCTACTCCTAGTGACTCTAGCTCGCACTCCTGACTGTGTGAGGGCCCCTTTACACCTCGCACTGATTCTCGGCGACTCCCAGTAATTCATATATATAACTCCTCCTGACTCCCACTGACCCGTGTATTGCTCAAAGCCTAGTTCACACATTCAGGAGTGTGAGGCCGAGTTTCCAGGAGTCCACAGTCTCGGAAACTCGCGTAATGATTCTTGGAAGATCGCATGCACCCATGGGCACTTTGGGTCACCCTGGGTCACTCTGGGTCACTCACGGATACTCCAGGGAACTCCGCTCGGGCAGCCCAAATTTCAACCATGTTTAAAAATATTGCCCCGAGTCAGATCAACCTCAAGACTCTCGGGAACACTCGAGATAGGTCGTGATTACTCGTATTAAATCGGAACAACTCATAATTACTCCAAATTAATCGGTGGAACTCATCAATACTCGGGGACAAAACCACGTGGCCGAATATGCAAGAGTGATGTTGAGTGTTTATGAATGTGATCGAGTATCCCCGAGTGTACAGCAGACACTCGTGCTAACTCAGCCTGCTATGAACAATTGGCCGAATTAATATCGAGTGCATAAAGAGTAGCCATGAGTATAACTCGAATGATCTCGAGTGTTGCTTTTTATCACCGGTTATGTCAAATAAGATAACCCGAATTGTCTCGAATAATGCTGAGTTAGGCTGAGTTGTTTCGAGTTGTCTGGAATAACCCAGAGTGAAACTCGAGTGTAACTCGAGTCCGTTCGAGTAACCCGGAGTGAAGCACGAGCGTTCGACAATCGACAAGTGAAACCCAACTCGTGGCAACACCGCATGAACCAGCTGGCATTCTGAGCTTGTCCCCCCTTCCCCTAGCCCCTATAAAACACCGAGTATGATATCATCGAATGGGTCAAGGAAAACCCCTTCCCCTATGTCAAACGCATGAAGGACTTTAAGGATACAAGGAGGAAACAACGTTACTTTGACGAGAAGGCAGCAACCCTTAAATCTCCGGTTACAGGTAAGCAACCGCTGGTTATTGTAGTGATTTGTGTATATGTTCGTCAGTAAAGTGTAAGCTTTACCGTATTAAGGGGAGACATACCGTTTGTTTGGTCTTTCATTCCTTTATTTCTTAGTTTAATTACTAGACCTCCATCAAGCTTAAAACAAAAAATGCAAGACTCCCATTCAAGATAAATATGTAAATTTTTCGATAGAAAAATTTCCTGGCCGAAGGCCGGTTTCTCTTAAAATTTCAGGCTTGCTGTAGCTCGCCATGAAAAAAATTGATAACTAAATGGCACGAAAGGTCATAAAATTAACAAATAAATGTGTTAATATCGCCAAACTAATGGGCCGAACGTCTTAGTCTCAAAACTAATGGGGCTAAGCATGACGGAGAAGGGGGTTCAGAAAAACGGTCATCCTCCTCTTAACATCTTCGCCATGGCCTAGGCAAAATGTGTACAATAATGTGGGCAGGTGTCGTATTAAGGAGTGTGTGTGTGTGTGACATGTATAATAAGAACATAAGAACATAAGAAAATGGGAGTCTGCAGAAAGCCGATTGGCCTAAGCAAGGCAGATCCTTGTCCCACACAACCCCAATTACAAAGCCCAATTATAGGCTCAACACTCTAATACCCTGAGGATCATCTTACCAAAACGGTTAGAGATTAACGCAGGATTACGGGGTCTGCAGAGCGCTGATTGGCCCAACCCGGCTGATCCCACTTCACACCCAACCCTTCTCGTCCATATGCATATCCAATTTTATCTTAAAGTTCCCTACCGTTTTTAATCACACTATAGCACTTGGTAGTCCATTCCACCCATCTACATCTCTGTTACCAAACCAATATTTGCCTATATCTTTTCTGAAACGAAATTTATGTAATTTGAAATCATTGGTACGAGTTCTTTCGCTATCACTGAGCTTTAGTAAATTTGTCATGTCCCCTTTGTTAACCCTTCCTACCCGGTCTGCGTTAGGTAAGGACAGCACGAAAAAAGGGCCGCTACCCGGTATGCCTTATCTAAGGCATGAGCTTAATAGCCTAATTAAGCTTGGTCCGAACGTCGTGCGTACGACGTATGTCAACAAACCCAAGCGTTCGTCACCGCACCTCCGAAAACAAGAAGGAGAAGACTCCTCAATCTTATTGTTCTGACGTCATGACGAAATTAGTGTCTAAAAAGCCCCCATATTGGCAACATCTCTGCAATATTGGCTCCACTGAAATCGTCATCACAACTGAACCAGTTGACTTACAGAGCTCTACTCAATGCCAAAATACAGATTGAAAACCGCACTACGATTATAGATGAGTGGGAAAGTTCTAGCAGTGAAAATAAACATAAATACGGTAGCCTAGGCCTAGACGTTTTTCAGCCATATCGCCCGGGTAGGGGCGACCGTCATTGGGTAAGACAGCCCGGGGAGGAAGGGTGACGCGTCAGACTCGTCTCTGGGGCTGTGCGTTACATACATCGCCGACGCGTCAGACGCGTCGCTGGGGCTGTACGGGTTAAGAGGTTTTGGTGGGCAAAGGCGACGATCCTCTTAACCCCTTCGTGCTCCTGGGTGGGTAGTTGATAAGAAGAATTCGAAACTGCTCAGTTTTGGCTGGTGACCTATATAAAAAGTTTGTTTTTGAAGGTTCGATTCTCTATCATTTTACGAGCGCCCCACAACATATATTTGTATGCACAAGGGTGGAAATGCTTGCTAATGACTTATACTAAATCGTGTTGTGGTCCAAATATAAATAAAATATTATTTAGTTATAGTATTGGTGGCGCATAATAAGATTTTTAGTGCGTGCTGTGTGTTTACATCGAGATATCTTGGTAACCAAATGCAAAGCAATAGGTTTTGACGACTTGATGTGAAAGTGCATTTTTTGTCCGATTCTATTGGTACCACACCCATCTTCTGGTGACGATTGGTTGCCGAGATAATACAAAAAATATGAAAATTATTGAAAATAGTCTACGGTAAAATAAATGTGTATTCCGTCTATCACTGTGTGTAAAGTAATTCAGATAGGAATATTTTTTTTGTGCTGATGTGTAGTATATAAAACAGCGATGACAAAACAAAGAAGTAAATTAAAACAATGAAAACTAATGTAGAAATGAAAGGTGAAAGAAGGGACGAACATCGCTTGCAGTCTTACCGCCAATTTGTCTGCTGAGTTCTATCAGTTTACAGGTCCCGTATGTTCCCACCACAGGCGTTCATATCTTTCCCCAGTTTAATTAACTTGGTAAGTAATCCAGATCAATTGTGCCTAATTTATGTGTCTTTATTTTAGTTCAAACCCAAACTGTCTAATTTATCTAGAACAAGAGTTATTACTGTGTGAATAAAAGTATCAGTTTTCACCTCGCTCACTTTTTGTTGTTCTTATCTGGACTATTGTATATCAAGTGTTATGTTTTCACTATCTTAGCTAAACTTTTGCATTATATATCAATATTTGTTTTCCTTTCATTAGTTTAGCTTCACTCATTTTAAAATTGTAGTCTTGTTTCACTATAACAAATTTGTTGACAATTTTCTATATTGCTTTGGTCCTTTGTACAGGTAGCAGTCTGTCTCGATGTTTTATATATAACAGTTTTCTGTTTTATTTCATACCTGGAGAACAGATATATACTAAATGAGATAAAATATATATATATATATATATATATATATATATATATATATATATATATATATATATATATATATAGGCCTATACCCGGTATATAAATACACACACACCAAAGAAATCTGTAACTGTAAAGAATGATATATATATATATATATATATATACGGTATATAATCTTTACTCTTACAGATTATGTGCTGTCTTCTAATGAATGATAAATACACATACACACACACACACACACATATATACATATATATATATATATATATATATATATATATATATATATATATATATATATATATATATATATATATATATATATATATATATATGTATATATATATAAATATACACTGTATTAGAGATGGACCGAATATTCGTTTTGTATTCATATGTCCGAATATTCGCTATGTTTTTCAATATTCGTATTCGTATTCGTATTCGCATTTCCATTCATAGCTATTTGCAAATATGCGAATATGTTCACGAAACCAATAGAATATATACAAAAATGTTAAATAATAAACTTTAAAGTTAACACAAACGAATAAATAACAGTGTAGATGTGCGTTGGGGCCGGTAAAGTGGAATGAAAGAGGACTGAGCAGTGTTGCTACTTAACTGTATGTAATAGTACCAGATCAAACTAGTGAAAAGTAGGCCTACCAAATTATTCTAAAGTGGAATCACTGCCCGGTAAACGAAAGTGTGCTGGACCTGGACATTTGAACCGTCGCAATATTGCCATTTCAGACATATCCAATATAATAGCATGTCACTAAAATATATTCCATCATATTTCCTCACAGATTTCGTATTTAGTACCAGATATGGACTATTTTATTGGAAAATGTATAAAATGTACTTGAGAGAGTCAAATGTACCAAATCTGGTACTTTAGTACCAAAAAGCGGCAACATTGGGACTAAGGTCTGGAAATATAGAAAATTGAATGGATTTAATTTTAATTATTCAATTTTCTATGGCTGAACTCTTACAATATATTAAACATTAATTCATAGTTCATTTATGATATCTAAGAAATTACACATTCACATCGTCATTAACTTCTGGTAATTATTTTCATAGTAATTTAATTAACGTTTGTTGGTGACATAACAATAATTACCAGTTCTTGAAGGATGAAATAAAGATTGAAATATTCGCTATTCGTATTCGTATTCGCGAATTTACAACAAAATATTCGTATTCGTATTCGTATTCGCAAATAGTTAAAATTGATATTCGTTCCATATCTACACTGTATGTATATATATATATATATATATATATATATATATATATATATATATATATATATATATATATCTTAATAAATAAAGGTCAATGTTTGTCTGTCAGTTACCCGACTACCCGACCTTTGTTGTAAACTCTTCCCACAGTTTTGGTGCCAGGTGGGAGTGTGGGGCACAGTTGGAAACCCCAGGCTTTGGAGATGGTTTTAGGCGAGTTTAGTGGAAATCAGATACACTTTTGTTTAATACAATTTTCGGCAGAAATTATGTAGTATACGGGAGCGAAAAAAATGCAAAAAAATTGCCGTTTGGGGCAGAAGGAGGCCTCCGATCGAAAAGGTGTATGGAACGACAGTTGTTTGCAGCCCCCCAAAATGAGGGTACAGCTGAGGTCAGATCCAAAATCGGAGGTCATTTAGCGGCCGAAATCGAGGTCGCCGTTTAATGAGGCACAGGGAGGTCGAGGCCGGTGATTATGGTAGTAGTAGTATTGTGATGATTGTGGTAGTAGGTGATTATGGTAGTAGTAGTGGTGGTAGTAGTGATGGTGATTATGGTGATTACCCGGGCAACGCCGGGTACCCCTGCTAGTATATATATATATATACATATATATACTGTATATATATATATATATATATATATATATATATATATATATATACAGTATACATATAATTATATACTGTATATACCTTACAGTATATTGTTTCTGTTATAGCTCTGCCCCCAGTCGGCTACCCCCAACTATGGGATATGTGCCTGAGTATAATATACTCCCATACATACACACAGTATAATATACTCCCATACATACACACAGTATAATATACTCCCATACATACACACAGTATAATATACTCCCATACATACACACAGTGTAGCTTTTCCCACCACCATAAATGGAGAATGTGTAAGAAAATATAATATAATGTATTACATTGTATTATATTTTATTATATATACACAATCTCAACCCTGCGGTACTTTACAGCGGCGCGTTTTTAACCGTAAAGATAACCTAAAGATAAATACTGTACCAGTTTCCCCAGCAATACAATGAAGTTGAAAAATGTCCCCCAGCAATAGGCTATAGGCTACTGATAAAAATGCCGGCAAAATCGCGATTCGTACTTCATTCTGGTGAATCACTGTAAATTTGTAGAAATGTGTCAGTATATGAGTCAATATAGTTCAGCTTAGTTCTGCTCTAGGTTTGACAAGTATATATATATTCTGTGTATGTTGAGTGGAAATATACGATATATCCTTTTTCGTGGTGCGTGCCAAGTGATACCTTTATGACAAACACACCCTACGATCTTTCAAAGGGATGTGTATCAAGGACAAACAAATAAAAAATAATCAAATAAATCACATGGGCATATTATAGGCCTATTTACTAGGCCTATATCTTCACAATAAACCTCGAAAATTCTTGGCTCAGGCGGTGGCAATAGTTGGGTTGCAAATTTAAATGGCTCTCCCCCGTGTTCACGGCCTGCCTGACACAGAGACACTGACTATTAATTTTGTAACGTCTCTCTCGGCCACATGACAAAGGATGTCTACATTGTTGCCATATTTGCCCACATACTCACTAATAGTTACCCTATGACCAGGCGAATTCTCAGGAAGATCTGGCAACAAAATAATTTTCCAAGGACTGCTTTGGCCCCGCACTATTCAAATGAGTTGAGTAGAGCGTTTTTTAGCGTTTTGGAGTCATATGGGAGGGGCGTTTTTGTCACGCATAGCGTGATAAGGATCCTGAAGAGGTTAAGAGGTAAGGCCTATAAAAAGCCTTTTAACCCTTAAAAAGCGGCTCACCACTTAAGTCGAGTTAAATAAAGCTGGACTATGTGGCGGCGCTCGACATAACTCGAGTGGCAATTTCAGCACGTAATGTGGCTGAGAGAGAGAGACAAGTGGTGGCAGGAGACTAGCGAGCGTATGACTGCTCCAGACCACCGCGGCGAACCTACTGACACAAACCTCAGCTCCCTCCTCCCTCTCTCACTCGCTACATACTCAATTATGTACCGAAAGTACCGAATTACCTGCTTTTTGCACTCGCGTTGCACGGTTATTGCAAGAAAACTATCCATCATACAAGGATTGTTATGGTGTCATTCGAAAGCTCTGTTTATGCCCTTTCAGGGATAGATACTTGTTTTACGTTCTGGGTCTTATTTAGGCATGAAAATGATCACGTAAACAGCCCTATTTTGGCTAAAAACACCCCGCTGGGCGGTACACATAAATAAACCGCATAGGCCGCTCGTAAGGTGTTAAAAGGCCCCAGTAGCACTTAAAATAAAGGAATAGGTCATTAAGTGAGATAATTCCACTCCATACTTACTATCACTCCTCCATATTTGTCAAAACCCCCTCCTTTCCCCTTTCCCCCCTCTTCAATTATCACCTATTCTTCCTCTTATTCCCTTGTTTATCGGTTTATTTACCGCGCCAACATCTTCAATCCGGTTCTAAGGTGTGGTGCTAGGCAAAGCTATTGCTTGGTGTGAGGTAGAGATGCGAGAGAGCTGCTTGGAAGAGTGAGGATATACGTCGCGTCCGCCTGTCATTTCATGACTGAACAGTCGGCAATAATTCACGATTTTCACCCCCAAAGAAATATTCCCACTTGTTTTATTGCTGTTACATGTTACTATCTTCATATTAAACGTAAAATAGGTGCATATGAATAGGTATTAACGATATTTATCGTAAAATTACGATTTTAGGCAGGAATGAAGCCTAATATGGCCGCCCAGTAGTCGGGTGTTCACTACACACAGCTCGCCTTTTAAAGGTTAACTCATAAGTTACGCAGCGATGGTATTTGAAAATGCACGCCATACAAAGATATTAATAATGATAATAATAATAATTAGAAAATGTATTCAGTTAACATTTTACAAATGTTGGTACAACATAATATGTTACAAATATGACATGTACCAGTGTTGCATAATTCCAACTAAGGATAGCCCAATAAGGCCGTTAGGTGTATTTCCATTGGGGTCCTCAATAAATCAATAACTTAATAAATATCGGGAATAATAGGGAAAATACCGGATAATTGAAGAGGGGGGGGGGGGGGCACATGTGGAGGAGTGATAGGAGGTATGGAGGGGAATTATCTCGCTTAATCACATATTGCTTTGTTTTGAGTGCCAGTAAAACCTCTTAAGAGTTCTGGCACCTTTCTCGGGTTAATGACAGATATTGCCTAAGATAACAGAATAATCTTTATATAACCCTAATGGTCTCGACATAGTTCCAAAATAACATCTGGTACTAGGGTGTCAAAATATATAACGGTTTTATCAGATTAAATTAAAACACAAAACAATACAGAGAACTTTAAATCCAGTTTAAAGAAATACATATTTTCGTTTTATTCCAGAACATGAACATTTATAATAATTGTAAAATATAATGTCTCGTATTGTTGTATCTGTATTCATTATACAAATATCTGTGATTATTGCTGCTATAAATATGTGTTGAATTTCCATTCAGTAATGTATCAATCAATCAATCAATCAATCAATCGATCAAACAAATCTTAATTCGTAGAAAAACTATATACACAAAAAGTTTACATTTAAAAATCATAGATAATTTTTAATAATACAAATATTATTTTGTATGTTTTATATATATAATGTACTGTACATTGGATATGAAGCCTCTTTAAGATGAAAATATTCATCAAAGGGCCTGGTCTAAATATATCTATACATTGTAATTTTTGCAGAACAAATAAAATGCTTTCAGTTTCAGTTTGAACTGCAAAAAGTACCCGACGAGCCCATCATCGCCAGGAAGCGTGCAGCCATTTTGAACAGTCTGCTGAATGAAATCAACACCCAAAGCGATGGGGGGCACACTCCTTGGTGCTACTAGGAGTGTGGTGAACCCAACATTAAGTAAAATTTGTCTTAATTTTCTTAATGTTCTTAATTTTCTTTCAATTAAAGCTCTCCACAGGAGCAAAGAGCATGTAAGTACTGTAGCTGATCATGATGATGTCCGGGGGCCAGTTAGGACAAGCGAGTGATTGGCTTTTGTCAGACAATTGTTTGTTTTATGTTTTTTGTAATCAGAATACAATGTTGTGGAGGCAGCTATGATAATTTACACAACAGTAAAGTGTGTTCAGACAGTTATGGGTGCATATACATATTGTTATGACAGCATTATCACCAATTTATAAGTACGACAGGTGATACACATACTTATACTGGCGTAGGCCTATTTTCTCGTACAAACCACAAATGTTTATAATAATTTACCTCATACATAGACATTAATTCTTTCCCATCCATCATTTAATTCGTTTCCCTTATCCGAATAGTCAGTCATTCACTCTTGCCCATTCATTCTTTCTTATTCATTCAATTGTTCTTTTTCATCCATTCATTCATTCTTTATTCCCGTCCATTAATTAATTCGTTCTTTTTCATTAATTAATTCATTCATTCATTCATTCTTTCCATCCATTCATTTGTTCTTTCCCATCTATTTATTTGTTCCATCGCTTAATCGGGTTAATATCTCAGCGGCCTAACCGGCATACATAATGTCCAAATGTAGCAACAACTTTCTTCTTGAGAATGTCGAAGACTAGAACCGTCTTCATTAAGTGGTTCTTTTGTGATGACGTAATTGCTGCTAGAATCACGCCCCACCTGAGCCACGTCCAAACATTTGCCCATACTAAGACTTTAGCTTATTGTTGTTCTTTCGCAACTCACATTGCTTCTGGAAGGCAATTTTAGTCACTAATCACAGCTGTTATCTTCAGTATTGTAATAATGTCATGCATGTTCATTTATTTAACCATTATAACTATTCTTCTGCCACTGTACACTGTTTGCGGGTGCATGGGTTCGGACGCAATGGAACTTGTAGATGATTGTGCTTGCCTAACTGTGGCAGAACAAAGACTGAACCTGAACGTGCTGGGTGTGTGTTTGGCGGTACCGCCCGCCCTGACAAACAAAGCTTACAAGTGCCTGGTTTAACACCTTACGAGCGGCCTATGCGGTTTATTTATGTGTACCGCACAGCGGGGTGTTTTTAGCCAATATAGGGCTGTTTACGTGATCATTTTCATGCCTAAATAAGACCCAGAACGTAAAACAAGTACCTATCCCTGAAAGGGCATAAACAGAGCTTTCGAATGACACCATAACGATCCTTGTATGATGGATAGTTTTCTTGCAATAACCGTGCAACGCGAGTGCAAAAAGCAGGTAATTCGGTACTTTCAGTACATAATTGAGTATGTAGCGAGTGAGAGAGGGAGGAGGGAGCTGAGATTTGTGTCAGTAGGTTCGCCGCGGTGGTCTGGAGCAGTCATACGCTCGCTAGTCTCCTGCCACCACTTGTCTCTCTCTCTCAGCCACATTACGTGCTGAAATTGCCACTCGAGTTATGTCGAGCGCCGCCACATAGTCCAGCTTTATTTAACTCGACTTATGTTGCTCGCCGCTAATTATGGGTTAAAGCACAAAAAAAGATCTCCGACCTTATAAGAGAAAACCCGGGCTCCGTGGGTTTAGCTGCTAGGCGGTAGCCAAACCAGGTCTGGTTCGAAGACCTCATGGTATACTGAAGGTGTGAGGCATGTTGACACTGGTGAGCAAGGAGCCCCATGATGAGAACACACGTCTAAAGCAGGCGTCACACCATGCCGATTTGAGCCACGACTGACCATGACCTTGAGTCGTGGTCAGGAGTGCCGACCTTCGGCGGAGAGCATAAGGATATGGGGGGGGTGAGTTTTGGACGGGACGCAGTATGGATGGCCACGCCGCCTGACGGCGACCTGACGGGGTAGACTGGTGCCCATGCCGGACTGAATGTGAGTTTTAGGTCGCCGCTGGAGTGCCGACCTGCGGCGTAGTGCGTCGACAACGACCCGACGAACGGCGTCGACAGGAGTTAGGGCGGCGTCAATATTCATTACTGTGCCGATGAGCGGTGACCCCTTCAGTATGGACGGTGACCCCGGCCCGCATGACCCCGAACGACGGCGACCGAACTCAAGGTGTGGTATATAAAAGGTACACCAAAGGGTGGGCCTCATCAGTATACCTTCAGCCACCGTAACGGTTGCACGCAGCCATGTTCACCACAGTCCCCGGGAGGTACTAGGATGTGTGGCGCACCGCATTGAAAAGAACGATACTTTTTACCGGAAGGCACTCGACCCTGGCCTACGACTAGCCATAACACTGCGGTTCCTGGCAACCGGTGACAGCTATATGAGCCTGAAATTGTAAATTATTAGTATTGATATGTACTATTATAAACATATATATATATATATATATATATATATATATATATATTATATGCCTTGTTTCATTCATCCACTGCATGAATAATGTATGCATAAAAAAATGATTTACGTTATATATACATATACTGTATATATAACATATTCAATAACTAAATAAAGTAATACAATAATGAAATAAAGAAAGTCATCAATCAAAAAATACATACATATATAATAAATAAAGTATAAATAATTACTAAATACCTTATATAAATCAATATAGCAATATTAATCTAAGTACATGAATAAATTAATTACAAAATATATATATAAAGATATTAAATTAATAAGTAAATCAATACAATAATGAAATCACGAAAGGAATAACAAACGGCAGATACCACAACCAGGTCAGGTCAGAAACCTGTGGTATGCACAACGAGTCTCCACAAACATAATTATTTGTCCACACGTGGCTGGTCAGTGTCAAACACTTTTAAATAATCGAGACATGCAAAACTAATTAAAACAAAATTTACCTGGCTATTCTGACGACCACTCTGCCGCACGATGTGGTCCTTGAGAAAGCCAAACGTGGCGATAATCCACTTATCCACTTATCCACTTATCATTTATGGTGCCGTGTGCCGCCGCACTGACGCCTATCGTTTCCCGTCAAGCGTCGTCAATCGCCGTCAAGCGCCGCCAAGCGCCGTCACACGCCATCAGCCTCCAGTCCCCTTCCCGTCCAATTTTTATGACCTCACTCCACGCCGACTTGATTTCAAATTTTTTGCTTGTAGAACTTTTGAGGGGGTATGTGAAGACCAATCCCGACCTGTTTGTTAGGTTGGCGACGGCCCATGATGCGCGGCGACGTAGACAAAGACTGTCCACGACCCTTAGGTCGCGGACAGTCTTGGCCTAAAATCGGCTAGGTGTGACGGGTGCTTTACTCCCTACTCCTCCAGCCAGGAGGGTGGTTACAGATTTATCTCTCTCTCTCTCTCTCTCTCTCTCTCTGGTACTGCCTTCCATTTCACGCCATATCTACACTTATAATTTTTCGATTACCTTTTATTTACTTTCCACCATTTATTTTTCTTTGCATTTCTATTAGTCCTGTTTTCAATTTCATTCTCACCCATATTGTCATTGTTTTCAGGATAGCTTCTTCTTCAAGCACTCTTTATTCAACACAATATACTAATATTATTAATTTTCATTAGCCCATTAAATTAAAATGAACATTAACTCTACATAATTTATACATTTCTCAGAACCTTAACTGATAGTTTGCCCCCACACCCACCCGACCTTACCCTAACTACCTCTCAAAATTCTCTGGACCTCGGCCTGTTACTCTTACTCATTAACTTCTGCAACATTCGCGGCCTTTTCTCAAATTTTCCCTCTGTTGAACACCATCTCTCCTCCTACAAACATGATTTTCTATTCCTCACTGAAACTCAGGTGTCTAAGGAAACTGCCATCAGCCCCTTCTCTGTATCCTCCTACTTTCTCTATCCTAGTTTCAAAGCCAAAGACGGATGCTGTGCATAAGTGCACAACCAAATCACTTGCTCTCGTGTGCCCGATGTTGTCTCCTTTTTATTCTCAACTTTATTGCTCAAACTATCCTGTCATTCTCATACTAAATATTTCTGTGCTGTCTATCTTTCCCCTAACTACCAACTTTCCTAAATTCTTTGACTATCTAAACTCCAAAGTGGAATACATTCTATCCATTTCTCCTTTCTCAGATGTCTCCATCTTAATCTTAAGTGATTTCAATGTTCACCACCGCCAATGGCTCTCCTCTCATTCCACTGACCAACCTAGTAAGCAAGCCTACATCTTTTATATTCTAAATGACCTAGAGGAGCTGGTTCAGCAACACACCCGTATCCCGGAT
Source organism: Paralithodes platypus (assembly GCA_032716605.1). Classification (NCBI taxonomy): domain Eukaryota; kingdom Metazoa; phylum Arthropoda; class Malacostraca; order Decapoda; family Lithodidae; genus Paralithodes; species Paralithodes platypus. The sequence continues at coordinate 27,063,829 of CM064554.1, forward strand.
CGTTTCGGAGATTGGCCCAACATTCTTGACTTGTTCCTAACTTCTAAACCATTTTTCTTATACTGTCGATCTTTTCTCTCCTTTGGGCTCCTCCAACCATAAACTTATCTAGGTCACCTGTCCGATCTCTCCAGTACGGCCACCAGATCCTTCTAGCCGGCGGCGTTTGTGGCACTTTGGCACAGCCGACTGGGAGGCTCTCTGGCAGTACTTCTTTGATTTTCCATGGAATTATTTTTGCTTCCATGGCCGGGGACCTTCAGAGAGTGCTGAACACATTACCAAGGTAATCCAATCGGTCATGGAGGCATACATTCCATATTCTTTTTATCAGACTAATGCAAACAAATCTTGGTTTACTCACGCTTGTTCTGCTGCTGTCTGCAATAAGGAGGAAGCATTTAAACAGTACCGACACCTTCAAACTCAAGAATCTCATTCTTTCTATGTTTCTGCCTGGAATTAAGTCATATCTGTCCTTTGACTCGCCAAACACTCCTTCATCAATAATAAATGCACTGAACTATCCAACTCTATTTCTTGCCAAGCTTTCTGGCATCTAGCCAAAAACCTCTCCAACAATTTTTCTTCCTCATCTTTCCCTCCCCTTTTCCACTCTGATGGCACAACCATCACTTCTTCCTCTGACAAAGCTGAACTCTTCGCTCAAACATGCGCTAGAAACTCCACCTAGGATGATTCCAGTGCTATTCCTCCCCCTCCACCCCCCTCTCTCCTAATTATGCCTAATATCCAAATATCTTCAAAAGATTTACTAAGAAGGCTTATGGTCCAAATGGTATTCCTCCTGTTGTACTAAAAAACTGTGCTTACGTGCGGACTGCCTGCCCAGGCAAACTCTTGCGTCACCGTCTCTCCTCTAGCGTCTTCCCTTTTTGCTGGAATTTGCTTTCATTCAAACTGTCACAATGAACGGTGATCGCTCTTAACCCTCCAACTATCGTCAAATTGTTTTCATTTCTTGCATCTGCAAAGTTTTTAAACTAGTCTTACTTCCAAATTTCTAAAGCATTTCTCTTCTCAAAATCTACTCTCAGATTGCCAGTATGGCTTCCTAAGCGTCACTCTACTGGTGATTTTCTTTCATATCTCACTAACTCTTGGTCATCCTCCTTTCGGGAGTTCGGTGAGACCTTTTCTATTGCACTAGACATATCGAAGGCCTTCGATAGAGTCTGGCACAAATATCTAATTTCTAAACTACCCAGCTTCAGTTTCTATCCCTCTATCTGTGCCTTTATCTATAATTTCCATTCTGGCCATTCCATAACTGCAGTTGTGGACAGCCATCGTTCACTTCCTCAACCTATCAACTCCAGTGTTCCTAAGGGTTCTGTCCTATCTCCAAATTGTTTTCTATTATTCATAAATTATCTTCCCAACTGTACTTCCAGTCCTATCCATTTATAATTGTATATGATGACGACTCTACCTTACACTATTCAACTAGTTTTCCAGAACACCCCATCAAGCAATCCCTCAACAACAAACGTAATGAAGCAATAGAATACTTACCCTCTGATCTAACTACCATTGCCATTTGAGGCAGAAAAAAACCTTGTTGCTTTCAATGTTTCCAAAGCTCAATTTATCAATCTATCTACCCATCGAGAACTCCAAGAGTACTATCCTTATATTTCAACAATACAAAAATCAACCCCTCATCTTCTCTCAGTATTCTCGGTGTCTCTTTTTCTTCTGATCCCTCTTGGAAAGACCATATTACCACTCTTGCTAAAACGGCATCCCAGAAGCTGGATGTGCTGAACCGCCTTAAGGGGTTCTTTACCCCTGCACAGCTTCTTGCTCTGTACAGGGGCACAGTGCCCCCTTGTGTTAAGTATTGTTCACATGTGCGGGGAGGATCCTCTCATACAGCACATCTAGACAAAGTAGAAAAGAAAGCCTTTCGTCTCATTAACTCCTGTCCACTCACCGATTCTCTGCAATTTCTCTCTCTCTTCGCTGCAATGTTGCACATTTCTCGCTATATTCTATTGCTACTACAATAATCAGTGTTCCTCAGAGCTCTCTCAGTGGGTTTTTTCTGGGGGTTTTTCTTCTATATTCCAACTACTCCCTCTAGGGCATAGACTTAGAGCCTGTACATTCAACCATTCTATATTGAACGGAGAAGCCTGTGAGGTCTCGTTCCAGTCTAGGGGGTGAGACAGGTGAAGCATTTTTTAGATGCAACCAGCCCCTGCCATCTTGCCTTCGTAAGATGCATGGGGCTTAGTTGCTCACTCACGGCTCGAAGCAGCCCAATCTCTGAAGCTGCCTCGCTCCAGTACTTCACTGTCTTATCTCTTAGACTCGGACCCTCACTCTCATAACGCCACCTATTGAGCTCACTAGGCATTGTACCCCTGTAGCATATTTTGGAATATGGGAATATTCAGTCAGTGCTATTTAATTAGGGAACAATGAGGGTATTTATTTGGCATTTCGGTGGGCTTTGTGGTAATGCACTGATACTAGGTACAGCACAAATTCCATCCCAATAATATCTTCCCATTGACATATCAGGATTTGAATCCGGGCCCATTGGATTACCAGTCCAGTGGCAAGACTACTCCACCACGCCTCCTTTACGTAGGGTTTTGCAACACAATCCCACCCCTACTCTGTGCAACTCTCCAACTCAAGTGTGAAACAATACTTCCAGTCTTTCTTCTATTCAGTAGCTGAGCTCTGGAACTTTCTCCCTGAATCCATCTTTCTCTCATCCTATGACTTACATTGCTTCAAACTCTGTGTGTCAAGACATTTGGCTTGAACATTCCTTGATTTTGGCCCTGTCACTCTGTCAACACTGAGGGAGGCACTCGTGATAGGGAGTTCTGCTTATTGTCTCCCTCATCCACATAGAACAAAAACAAAAATATATACCTGCACAACAAAATATAGCCTTTTTTAACCTAGAGATAATTTGAACATTTTAGCTTAGACAACCTTAAACTTTTCAGTTTTCTATAGCTGAGGCACTAAAAAAAAAATATTGTTTAGATCATTAACTTAAATAAAATATCCTCCAAACTGAACATAATTATAGACAAAATATATGTACAGTATATATCTATCTATCTATTGCCTGACGCCGTGATCCCCGAAGGGGTGGCCACGAACGAACCGCCCCCATGCACCTCTGTCCCCAGTCAGTCGACGCCCCTCCCCCCAACCAGCACCACCTTCGTTCATGTACTTCCTCACTCCATCCTTCCACCTCATATTCGGTCTACCTCTCCCCCTCTGTCCCTCCACCTCGCTCTCATACACCCTCTTAGTCATTCTCTCGCTTTCCATACGTTCCATATGGCCGAACCATCTCAAGTTGTTCCTTTTCACACTTTCCAGCACATCTACCTCCACACCACACCTCCTTCTTACTTCCTCATTAGTCTGTCTATCCATCCATGTAACTCCGCACGCACTCCTTAAGTAATTCATTTCCACTGCTCTCACTCTTGGTCTGAGTCTCTCAACCAACGTCCATGCTTCGCTTCCGTAAGTCAGTGTCGGGATTACCACACTGTCATGCAAGGACTTCTTCACTTCCATACTGACCACCCTATTTCTGTTACTGCTTTTAGCGTTCCTACAACCCTCTTCCCCTGTTGTACCCTCTCCCGCACCTCTTCATCCATAGTCCCATCTTTACTCAACACACTGCCCAGATACTTAAAAGAGTTGACGATCTCCATAGCCTGACCGTTCAGCTTCACCTCACACTCTGTGACTTCACCCCTTTCGAAGACCATAACCTTGCTCTTCCCCGTATTTACCTTCAAATTCCGTTTTTCGCACACTGTTCCAAACTCATTTACCAGACCCTGCAACTCCCATTCATTATCACTCATCAGAACTGTATCATCCGCAAACAGCAGTATAGGTAGCTTCCACTCAATTCCCTCCCTTTTCAGCGATACACCAACATCCACTGCTCTTGATAGTATTTCTTTCATAACTCCATCCATATATACAGTAAACAACCACGGGGACATCACACACCCCTGTTTCAAACCAACATTCAGGTCAAAGAACTCGCTCTGCTCACTCTCCACACGTACTGCCGCCTTTGCACCCTCATACATGCTCTTCACTGCTTTCAGCAACTTGCCCTCTACTCCGTATATTCTAAGTACTTTCCACAAACCTTCTCTATCCACTCTGTCATAGGCCTTCTCCAAGTCCATAAAGGCAACATACACCTTTTGTTTCTTCTCCAGATACTTCTCCACAACACAATTCAGGGTAAAAATCTGATCTACACATCCTCTTCCCTTCCTAAAACCTCCCTGCTCGTCGCCTATCCATTTCTCCGTTCTCACTCTCACTCTCTCAATCACTACCCTACTGTATACCTTCCCTACTACGCTTAGAAGACAGTATATATACAGTATATAATATATATATATATATATATATATATATATATATATATATATATATTATATATATATATATATATATATATATATATATATATATACTATATATATACAGTATATTATATATATATATACAGGGTGTTTTAAAACAACACTGCCAGAGTATGACGACCACATTGATAAAAATATATAATACACATATTTCGATTCTATTTTTACCAATAATATATTGTAACGGAGATAAATGGTTATTTAGAAATGTAGCAAAACAGGGTTCTGAGCTCAGCACAAAACATATGATACATAATATGAATGATTACCAAGTAAAAAAGGTAAAGAGGAGATATCTAATGACCTAATCACATATGAATAATTACAAAATCAAAGTAACATAAAATTGGTAATGATATTTTGCAATTAGAAGAAAACTGCTAAGTATTATAATCCAAGTAGCGTAAAAAGATATGCACCATTTGTAACGATGACCAAGAGGTAAAATAATGAATCTCAAGTCTGGGTCAGGTATCCGAACACTGCTATAGGTAATTTAATCGTTCGTGAAACTGTTTGAATGGGGAAAAAAAAATCCTGCGCAATTTACTGTTTCAATACAAATACCTCATTACGTTACTATTATCACAGAGTACTAACGAAATATGTCTATCAGTTTTATGGTTGAAGTTTGACAATTTTACGTAGCTGTAGACATACAAGTATACGGTGTTCACTAATGAATATTTAAAATCATCTAATGGTCCCCAAAACAAACAATTTACGTCACTTGGACTTAACGAGTATAAAATAACAAAGGCAGAGACACACCTAAATAACGACAATCCATATTTATGTGATATTATAAGGTAAGAAAAATCACTATGACAGAAGAAGATAGCACCATGGCCGAGCAGATGATTAAACACATGAGAAGATTCGTTATGACTCCAAAGCTTCGAAGAAAAACTCGAACTGGGATGGGAGGCAGGAGGTAGGCTATTTGGGGGGGGAGGGGGGACACTAGCCCGTGCTCGGATTATAGCTCATACCTGGGTGTCACTAATTATTTTACTCTATGGGGTTTAAATCATTAATGGTATATTATTTTGCATTTTGTCTTTAGATAATCTTCTTCGTTATTGTATTTACTAATTAGCAGATGAGGTCTGGCAGTGTTGTTTTAAAACACCCTGTATATATATATATATATATATATATATTATTATATATATATATATATATATATATATATATAATATCAGTAGTAGGTTGGCCGCTAGGGTACCGGATCTTGAGAATAAATAAGATGACGAGAGCAAACATCAACTCCATTTTCATTGTTCATTGATTCAGTTTTAAAAATATTTCGAATATGTTCGAAATATTGTTCGAAATATTGTCAAAAGCTTAATCAATAAACAATGAAAATGGAGTTGATGTTTGCTCTCGTCATCTTATTTATTATCTCTCTCTCTCTCTCTCTCTCTCTCTATATATATATATATATATATATATATATATATATATATATATATATATATATATATATATATATATATATATATATATACAGTATATACCATACATAAAGGACTGCTCAAATGTTTTTGTAATTATTATTTGCTAAATTCAATCTCAAGTATTAGCTAGATCTCGTCATCATAAATTAATTAAATTGCTGTATATAACAATTCTCTTTGCATGGTAACGTTCCTATTGATCTGTTCTGTTGAGCTACCAATCACTCGCTTTATATTTCAACAAATGAGACGACAAATCACATATGCCCCCCTCCCCCCCACACACATACAACATTTTGTAATGTTGGATACATCTTTGTCTTTTCCAGCAATATCTAAGCAAAAGCCTATTACGCCCTGAACATCTGTATGAGTTGTTGAATCTTCACTTGGTTCGTGTGAGGGGGATTCATACACTGCCCTGCTTCACCACTGCTTCGTGGCTCCAGTCTCCGGCATGTCTCGCTTTACCTGTTACTTCATACCTACACTTATATTCGTGATTCCTGGATCCTAGAGGGCGCTGACAAGGATTTGGTGGAGTTTCCTCTTTGACCCTCCTATACACCCGAGGTCTCTTCCACCGTCATCTACGTCCTCTAGTCAGTCATATTCTGGATTTACCTTGTTGTTGTTGTTGTTGTTGTTCCCCAAGCTGCCTGGCCGAACAGCCCCAAGCAAAGCTAAGGCCATAACCGAGCGCCCCCACAGAACCCTTCCTGCTTACCACAATAAAGCCTGGGTGACCGAAGCCACTCCATGGCGGGGAGCTGAGGAGGGTGCGGAAACGCCCGGGAAACCAAAGCCCCACCCAGGGCCCTGTGCCCCTCGGCAATTATGAAGAGAAAGTTGAGGGGCAAAGGAAAAATGTGACGCTTTGGCTTCCAATCTTGGTAAATTGGGAGGTCAATCCACGGAAGAGACGCCGTCACTTGAGATCTAGAAAATATATAAGTAAAAGGAACAGTCAGAGTAAGCTATGGGTATGGCAGAGATCGCTCAGTTCTCACTCTGATAGACCAGCCCATCACCACATGACTAGAACCCAATCCTCTCAGCATCAGCTAGGAAAGGCCCTAGAAAGCCGCCTTTGGCAGGGGGATAGCTCCCCTATTTCAACCCCTTTCGGGGTTGGGCACCCGCCATGTGTTGTGTGTTGGAGTACTTACCTCTACCCGTGTCAACTTCTACTCGTGTACTCCATCATTCACAAATCTCAGGAGGATACGATTAGGAGTTACCAGGTGGACGAGACCCGAGTTGATGATACTATAATATTTGCTTCCTTTTTGTTTAGTTAAATGTAAATATAAATTTAACTCTTATTTAGCGGGGTCAGACTTAAGTCCGATACGAGAAAATTTGACTAAATGGCGGGGTCGGACTTAAGTCCGTGGGCGTATTCCCGCCCTAATTTTGGTGGAAAGCGAAACTTGGTGGTCAGGCGGTGTACTACAAGGGCCCACCCACACATCCCCACTGCGTGACCGTGACTAAGTGACCCTCAAGCAGCCATAATGGAAGGTCAAGATTTGCCCGTGTTCGATTCGGTGGCCGCTAATCCCTAGTGCGTCGCGCCACCCTACTAACCACGCCCGGCTCACCACCCAGAAACTAGATATCATGCTGAACTCTTCAGAACTTTCTAATAAGCTGTTGGATGAAACCTTCGAAGGTCTGGGTGAGAGTTTTGGTAGTGTGGATGACTCGGAAGACGAAAATAACCCGATCATAGGCTTTCACCCCAAGCATAATTTGCGTGGGGTGGATGTTGTGGTTGATATTGGACAGACCCTTGAGCAAATTGGAGACGTTCCTGACGAAGAACATACTGGTGTGGGTGTTGGTAAGTACAATTTATATTTTATAATTGCTTGAAAATGTGATTGCAAGCATTTTATCACCTTACGAGCGGCTGGTGGAGTATATTTCACTGTGCCGCCCAGCGGGTTTTTTTTTTTACCCTAAATGGGGTTGTTCCGTGCTCTTTTTCATGCATAAACAAGACCCAGAGCGTAATACAAGTATGTATCCTGAAAGTGCGTAAATTGAGCTTTCCAATGACACCCGAACCATCCTTTTACGATCACTGGTTGTCTTTCAACGATCGTAAAACACGAGTGCAAAAACCCTAAAATACGGTAATTTCCTTATAGAATTCCCTGTGTGGCGAGCGGTCTTGAGGTAATTTATGCTCCTAATCACCGCTCCCTCTCTCTCAGAGCACATTACGTCCTCAAAATTGCACTCTACAAAAAATTTCCTTTGCATTTATAGCGTATTATTTGCAGGCGTTCGGTAAATTTCTTACGGTAATACAAACAACCAAAGATTGAATATTTGTGCTTGGCATTATATGATTGTGGAGAACAGATGTAGGCCTACCGTATATATTATGTTTTCATATATTATATGATACATGTGTAACATTTTTATATTATCACTACTCTCTCTCTCTCTCTCTCACTCTCTTCACTCTCTTTGTTTGTACTCCTTTGTACTCTCTTTGTCTGATGTAGGACAGGGCACGCCCCTAACTAATCTCTTCCCTCCCAGGGGAAATCACACCTAGCAGATGTTTTTGACCTCCCCTCTCTCTGTCTGTCTTCCTCTCTGGGTCTACCTATACTGCATGTGACATTGAAATTGCTTGAGAGTTTGATTGCAAGCATTTTATAGCGTATTATTTGCAGGCGTTCGGTAAATTTCTCACGATAACCAGGGTGTATGGTACATTTCTCACGATAATACAAGCAACAACGAAGCTTGGCGAAGATTGTGGTCTACAATATACCTTTTTATAATTGCATGTGACCTTGTAATTGCTTGAAAGTTTGATTGCAAGCATTTTATAGCGTATTATTTTCAGGCGTTCAATAAATTTGATAAATATATCAAAATAAGTCCTGTGGGACTATGAAATAGCTATTATTGGACAAGGACAATATTTTGTTCATCCCTCCACTGGAACATCAACAACAATGTCAACAACGTATCGCCGTCGGCAATCGTAAGATTCAGAGTCGTAAAGATTCCAGGACGAGCTCAATAGAAAATGAATGAATGAAATGAATGAGTGTGCAGTACTGCCAATACGTATAGCGACTTCCGCTAGATCTAGAGACCTTTACTTCGATCTAGCAGCAATGACTTACACTAGCGGTTTTGTTTTGAAATTTCAGAACAATTTCGAAGTGATATTATATGGATTTTGCCAATTCATATTTCTAGTGGTATTTATCATGTCTTACATCTAACAATATATGCTAGCGGATTTAATTTCAATTGGTAACCCTCCCGCTCTAGTCGGCTCCAAGAAAATCGATAATGGTGGCACTTTAGTAAACAGGTGATAAACAAAACCGCATGCGGATCGGTTTGGTGTATCGGTATTATGGTAAGTTGGCTACCTACTATTGTTTATACGATATAGTAAGTAATGATAAGTAAATTATTATATATTATATATAAAACAAAAACAAAATTCCTGCAAAGCAAGCGAAACCGAGAGAGAGAGAGAGAATGCAGAAACTGAACTGAAGAAAGAGTGAAAAAGATATAATAATACAGAAATATTACAAGCAAATAAATGAAATAGAGGGAATAGTTAGAGAAAATAATAATGAGAAATACATATACGGATGAGGAAGAGGGAAAGCGACAGAGCCAGAGAGAGAGAGAGAGAGACAGGAGGAGTGGGAGAGATTGCAAGCATTTTATAGCGTATTATTTGCAGGCGTTCAGTAAATTTCTTACGGTAATACAAACAATGAAAGATTGAATATTTGTGCTTGGCATTATATGATTGTGGGGAACAGATGTAGGCCTACCGTATATATTATTTTTTCATATATATATGATACATATGTAACATTGTTATATTATCACGACACTCTCTCTCTCTCTTGTCTCTTCCTCTCTGGGTCGGTTACCTATAGCCTACATTTATAATTGCATGTGACCTTGAAATTGCTTGAGAGTTTGATTGCAAGCATTTTATAGCGTATTATTTGCAGGCGTTCAGTAAATTTCTTACGGTAATACAAACAACCAAACAACGAAAGATTGAATATTTGTGCTGCACATCCCTCATACGAAATACCATTCCCACCGTATAGAGAGAATACAGAAACTGAACTGAAGAAAGTGTGAAAAAGATATAATAATTCAGAAATATTACAAGCAAATAAATGAAATAGAGGGATTAGTTAGAGAAAATAATAATGAGAAATACATATACGGATGAGGAAGAGAGAAAGGGAGCACAAGAGAGGGAAAGCGAGCGAGCCAGAGAGACAGACAGACAGGAGGAGTGAGAGAGATTAGAGAAAATAATAATGAGAATTACATATACGGATGAGGAAGAGAGAGAGAGACAGAGCGCGCGAGAGAGGGAAAGCGAGCAAGCCAGAGAGAGAGAGCAAGAGAAACAGACAGACAGGAGAGAGAGAGAGAGAGAGAGGGAGAGAGAATACAGAAATAAGGAGAAATAAGAGAAAAATAAGACCGATTACCGAAGGAATACTAGACGCGCTAGAGGCCGAAGTCAGGCCAAAGCGAACGCAACCGAACGCGCCTGGGAAATAGACCAAAAAGTACCTCCTCTTCCTCACCTCTTCCCACCCTCCACACTCATTCATAACATCCATTCATAGACTTATATGGGGAGACGGAGAGTTGCTCTTTCCAAAAATGATCGTTTCGTTCGCATTGGAGCCATAGTAACGGCGCTAGGGCGAGTGAAATTGAGCGAATATTTCGGGATTATGCCCGCTGAGCGGTACAGTGTAAAATACCTGACCACCCGCTAAATAAGGTAATTCACCGTGTGTTTTAAATGTACGTAGAATCCAACCCGTTAGACGTTTCGCAGCCGCAACTTTGACCTGGTTATGTACTTTGAAACCCATATTTTCAGACATTAATACCCCAAGGTCTTTCACACTGTCTTTCCGTTCTATTATGTGGTTAGATTCTGTTAAGTAATTTGTAATTTCTTTAACACCATTATTATCTCCGTACCGTATTAATTGGAATTTGTCTTCATTGAATTGCATGTTGTTTTCCCTGGTCCACTGGAACACTACATTCATGTCTTCCTGCAGTCGGCCCGTGTCCTCTTGTGTGTTTACTATCTTGCTTAATTTTGTGTCCTCAGCAAAAGACGACACCGTACTGTGTCTAGTGTTGGTATCTATGTCGCAAATTAGTATGAGGAACAAAAGGGGCGCTAGCACTGTTCCTTGAGGCACTGAGCTTTTGACATCCGAAAGCTCAGATGTGACTTGGTTTACTGCTACTGATTGTTTTCGGTTTACTAGGAAATTGTATATCCACCTTCCGATTTTCCCCGTTATACCTTTTGCTTTGAGTTTGTGGGCTATTATACCATGGTCAAATGTTTTATCATTTGCCAATGCAAATGCCCTATCAAATGCCTTAGCAAAATCGGTGTAAATGACATCCACGTTTTTCCTTTCTTCTAGCGCTTTAAGAATTTTGTCATAGTGTTCCAAAAGTTGTGAGAGACATGATCTTCCCGCTCTGAATCCATGTTGACCGGTGTTGTGTAGTTCATTTGCCTCCATGAATGTTGAGATTTAGCTTCGCAGGACTCTCTCAAAAACTTTAATGATGTGGGAGGTTAGAGCTACCGGGCGGTAGTTTTTTGGTAGTGCTTTACTCCCTCCTTTATGCAGTGGGGCAATTATTGCGTTTTTCAAGCGATCTGGTATTTCACCAGTGTCTAGACTCCTTCTCCACATTATAGCCAGGGTTTTGAGAGGTTTTCCTTACATTTCTTCATTAGGATCGAGTTCCAGGAGTCCGGGCCTGGTGCGGAGTGGGATGGCATGTTGGAAATGGCCTCTTCTATGTCTTTTGGACCGAAATCAATATCCAGCATCTGGGGGGTTTCCGTGGGGGAGGTTTCCATCAAAAATATATTTTCGTCTCTGATGGCTTTTGTTTCATCACGCTCACTGAATGCCATTTCATACTGCCTGCATAGGAGTTCGCTCATTTCCTTGTTGTCCCCTGTGAAAGAGCCGTCCCCTTTGCTTAGTGGGCCGATGTTTGATGCTGTTTTAGCCTTTTGTTTGGCATATGAAAAGAAGTATTTGGAATTTTCCTTATACCTGCAATAGCTTTCCTCTCCTCTTCCATATGTTTTAGTTCATATGATATTCTTAGCCTTTGTTCAATTTTCACAATTTCTCTATCTATTTCGGCCTTTTGCCTATCCTGTAGATTTTGATGTGTACGTCTTTGTGTGAGTAATTTTCTTCTTCTGTACAGCCTCCTCTTTTCCCGATCTTGTTTGCTTCTTTGTCTTGTTTGTCTTGCAGGTATATGGTGGCTACAGATTTGGGTCATGATTTCTGTTATTAGGACTAGACATTCTGCTGGTGTCAGGTTATTCATTAAATCTTCGCAGTCTATTTCCTCCATTTCTGGATTTACCTCTTCCCACCTAATGTTTTTGTTATTGAAGTTAAATTTACTGAAGGGGCCGATTTTTGTTCTCGATTTTGAGGTTGTCTGTATACTTTCTAAGGTTGGTTTGATCTCAATTAATTTATGATATGAGTATGTTGTGTCCGATATGTTAATGCTGTGTACTAGAGAGTCGTTGTTAGTGAAGACCAGGTCTAAGATATTGTTTTCCCGTGTGGGTTCAGCAATATGCTGGGTAAGACTAAAAAAGTCGCAAAGTTAAAAAAGCTCTCTCGTATTTGTATTTGCTTCTTCGGTGTTATTTGCCACTACATGGTTTTCTAGTTGTCTCCATTTAATGTTTGGTAGGTTAAAGTCTCCTAGCCATATAATATTTGGTGTTGGGTTCCCCAGGGTTTCCACTTCTGATTTTATTTTGTTGAGCTGTGTTTTGAATTCTTCTTGGGATGAGTCTGGAGGCCTGTATGTAACAATAACTGCTATATTTAGGGATTCTATTTTAACTCTAAGTATTTCCACCACTTCATTACTGTTATTTAGGAATTCAGTACAAATCAGTGAGTCCTGGATGTGCAAGGCTACACCTCCATGTGATCTATGCGTTCTGTCCGCCCTATGTAGGTTGTAACCAGGAATCCATACCTCACTACCTTCCTGATCTTTAATGTGAATTTCTGTGAGCCGCAAATATAGCGTTTCCTTCTTCTAGCAGGCCCCTAATAAATGGTACTTTGTTCGTGGTTCTATTTTTTAGGCCTTGGATATTTGCAAACAAGATTGGGGAGGGATTGTTTGGAGTACTATGTGTACCTAATAGTCTTCGGGATGTATTTGCCACTCTTGGGAGGCCAGGAGGTGCTCGAGGTGTTCTATGTGCTCTTCCATCTCCCTCAGTCTCTTCATCTTCGTCTGCCCTTTCCCTCCTTGCCTTTTTCCTCTGTCTCGTCCTCGCATAGCTAGAGAGTGTTTTGGGCTACCATTCGTGTTAGGTCTAGCATATCTCCAAGTCCCTTTAATATGAAAAGCTGGGCATTTCATATTGTAGCAGGTCTTTTTCTCAAGTGATGTCTTGCAAAGGGATGGGTGGTGGTATTTGCAGATTTCACCAAATCTACATTTTCCATGACTGGTTATGTTGTTGCAAATTTTGGGATGAGCAAATCTACATGACTTCCCATTATATTCGCCCTTTTGACCAAAGTAGCACCTTCTTTCCAGATAATATCTGCACACTGGTGTAGACAACCCCAGTAGGTGTGGCTGGGGCTGAGAGAGGTTACGTGGTGAGCTAAGTGTGGTTGTGGGTGATAGTGGGCTTGGTGTATGGGTGGGTGAGCCCTGCAGGGGGGTGGAGTTACGGGTCGGTTGTAGGTGGGCAGGTGGCAGTGGTGAGGGGGGAGGCTATGTGGAAGGGGAGCCTGATATGGAGGCTTGTTGCATCCTACGTTCATCCTGCAAATGTATTTGATCAACAGCAGTAGGGTGGTCAATGGCCATAGATGGTATTAATGTGGGGGTTTTCTGGGTCTGGGGAGATGTGCGGCAGGGTTTGTGGATTTGTAGGGTGCGAAAGGTTGTTGTTCGGCAGGCGATGTGTGTTGATGTGCAGGAGGCAATGTGGGCTTTTGCATGGGAAGGTGTGCGTGTGTGGGTTGTGATACTAGTATGGGCCCTGAGGCCCCAATAGTTCCCCATTTTCTATTTTCTATGAAAAGTAGCTATGTCTTGGCTACATTTCGGTCTATCTTGTACTTCTGTATTTTCTACAGTCTGTATGACTTGCCATGTGATATCGAAACAACTATCGCAGAAATGGAGGTTCTTCCCTCTTGTATTGTACGCCTCATTTATTGGTATCAATCCTATGCAAATCCAGTGGTATGGTTTCTTGCATATCTGACATGCTGTGCCTTTATCCCCGTGTATATTCAATTTACACCTCGTACAGGTGTCTCTGGTAGACATTTTTGTTTTGTTTTTTTCCACCCGCCCTTACATGGGGGGGGGAGAGAGAGAGAGAGGGGGGGGGTTGAGGACAAGGAGGTGTTTGTTACGCGGTTTGTGGGGAGTGTGGGGTGGGGGAGTGCCACTCGTTTACACTCGTTATGATTTAAACTTTAAGTAACTTTATGTAACACTTTCAATAATTATCTTATGAAAGTGAATTCTCACTGGCCTAACCACTTTTCCCGTTTTTGGTCGGCTGTTTAGCGGAATATACGGCACTCTAGGAAAATAACTAATTTCCAGGCTCCCTATATATAGTATCTATTTTAATGTTCATGTTTTACCTATCAACTTGATTCAACACTGCACAGGTTCGAATTTTCACCACATTTGGTTGCGTGGGATATCTTTCTCTCCAATAACGTCACTACTAACCTGCGATATGGTCGAGAAATAATCTGCACTGATTTAATTTGTTTACATATTATTTTTCTCTGTTTGCTATTATTTACGATATTTGTTTTGTCGGTACCCTTTCCTGTCGAGGCTAAGTTTCGCTTTTGGTAAAATCGTATAGGGGGAGGGGACGTGTCCAGGAGAGCGAAGAGGGTGGGGGCGAGGGGATATATGTGTTTATGGTCTTTGCGGTCACCGAGGGTATTTTGTTTACAGCATACGTCCTGTTCCCAAGCTAAAAGTTAAAAGTTCCCCTGACTTTAATTCTCTGTATTATACTTTCCTAGTTTATTTAAGTGATATACGATGTTCACTATCACTTTTAACTTAGGCTTCCTATTTTAACATAGCCCTGTTTGATTTCATAGGACTATAGAGCTAACACTTTTGCTTTGGAACGTAACGGTTTTTTGTTTCCCTTCTTCTTTCCACCCGCCTTGCCTATGCCTCATGGGCCTGCCCTAGACCAGCGCCGTGGCACTGCTGTAGGAGTTAACTGATTTTTTTCTCCCCAGATATTTTATCAATCCGTTCGATTTTGCACACTTTTTGAAAGTATAATCACCAGTATCCCACGGAATAGTCAAAAAATCCCGGACCGCGACGGACGTGACCCTCCTCTCTCACTGGCAGAGGTAGGACACACACTAGATATCCAGAAGCATTTCCCATTAAATCTATAAAAGACAAAACTGTTGCTAAACAATTATTGCATATGTTCACCAGAGTAGGAATTCCTCATGAGATTCAAACGGATCAAGGTACAAACATTACTAGTAATCTAATGACAGAAATTTGTAAAGAGCTGGATGTCACCAAAAAGATCTCGACCGCCTATCGTCCTCAGACCCAGGGTTGCTTGGAGCATTTTCACCAAAGTTTCAAGTCCATGATAAAGAAGTACTGTTTAGAGACAGAGAAAGAGTGGGATAACAATATTGATTTCTTACTTTTTGCAGTGCGTGAGTGTCCTCAGGAGTCCCTCGGGTATTCTCCTTTCGAACTACTCTAGGGAAGCCAGATAAGGGGGCCACTGAAAGTTTTGAAAGATTCATGGTTTGAAAACCCTTCTGATCATTCCACTCGTACTGTCTCTAAGTATATTAATCAATTGAAACTAAGATTGTTAAAGGTCAGAGTTTGCTTTGCATAACCTAAAACAGAGGCAACAGAGGATGAAAGCTTTATATGACATATCTAGTAAAATACGTAACTTCTCAGCTGGGGATAAAGTCTTGCTGTTTCTTCCCATTACAGGTTCTCCTCTTAAGAGCAAATGCTCAGGTCCTTATGAGATTCTAAAAAAGATAAGTCCATGCAATTATATAGTAAAGACTCCTGACAGACGTAAATCCACTAGAATTGCTCATATATATCATATGAAACTGTACAGTAACGCCAACCAGAGAAGAGTTCCCCTTGTCTAAATGTTAATTATATTCCAGAGTGTGTGCTGACAGAGGCGGGGATGCCTGGTGTGACGGAGGCTGTTGAAATCCCTTCTGCAAGTGGTAACCCTATGAACAGAGTAATATTGAATGAGTTAGATAGGGTTCTTCCCAATCTCACTAGTTCACAACGGGAAGAACTTAAGACAATCTTACTTCAATATCCAACTGTCACATCAGCTTTCCCTGGGTTCTGCCATACTCAGCTCCATGATGTTGTCTTAACATCTACACTTCATCCTATTAAACAACCCTATTATAGAGTAAATCCTCAGCGGAAGCAGATCATTGAGAAGGAAATAGCTTTTATGCTGGAAAGGAACTTATTTGAACCTAGCTTCTCTCCTTGGGCTTCACCTTCCATCTTAGTGCCCAAGCCAGATGGCAGTAGTCGTTTATGTACAGACTATCATAAGGTAAACGCAATCACGATTCCTGATGCCTATCCTTTGCCTCGTATTGATGACCTGATAGATCAAGTAGGGCATGCTCAGTATGTGTAAACCATAGATTTACAAAAAGGCTACTATCAAGTAGGTTTGACCGAACGTGCAAAAATAATATCAGCCTTCACTACCCATTGTGGCCTTTTCCAATATAAAGTTATGCCTTTTGGCATGATCAATGCACCTGTCACTTTTCAGAGGATAATTACTAATACTATTCAAGGGTTAGAAGTGTGGAATCTTACTTAGACGACATCATCATATTTTCAGCCTCTTGGAGTGACCACCTTGTCCGTCTGGAGAGACTGCTGGGACGACTCGCCGCCTCTGGGTTCACCATCAACCTCGCCAAGTCTAGCTTTGGCCAGGCTACAGTCTCCTACTTAGGGCATGAGGTGGGACAAGGAGTTACTCGTCCGAAGGCCGCCAACATCCAAGCAATCCTAGAGTATCCTCGGCCTACTACTCGCAAGGCCCTCCTACGCTTCATCGGGATGGCTGGTTTCTACCGTCGGTTCTGCCCCAACTTTTCTTCGGTCACGGCTCCACTCACGGATCTCACCAGTACTAAGGCCAGGTTTCATTGGAGTCCTGCATGTGAGGCTGCATTCGGACAACTGAAGAAGCTCTTCTCTACGCACCCAGTACTCCAGTCACCTGACCCTTTGCTGCCCTATCATCTCCAAGTGAATGCCTGTTACCAAGGGGATGGTGCTGTGTTTGCTGCAAAAGGGTCGTTCAGATGACATTCTTCACCCAGTTCCATACTTCTTGGCCAAGCTCAAGAAACATCAACGTAATTATTCCACCATTGAGAAAGAAGCCCTTGCCCTGATCCTGGCTATCAAGAAGTTTGAATGCTACATTAACAAGAACTACCCACCTTTGCATGTCTACACGGACCATAACCCCTTTACCTTTATTCGACGTATGAAAGACCCCAATCAACGCATCCTCAGATGGTCTCTCATGCTGCAGGAGTACGATCTTCATATGAGACACATCAGGGGCGTAGACAACCTCATCGCTGATGCCCTTTCAAGGGACCATTCTCCAGAGACGGGGTCCCCGGACGGTCCGGATTAGTCCTCTTCACTCCGTTGCCGAGGTCTTCGTGGGGGAGGATTATTACACCCTGAACCTCTGTATGAGTTGTTGAAGCTTCACTTGGTTCGTGTGAGGGGGATTCATACACTGCCCTGCTTCACCACTACTTCGTGGCTCCCGTCTCAGGCATGTCTCGCTTCACCTGTTACTTCATACCTACACGTATATTCGTGATTCCTGGATCCTAGAGGGCGCTGACAAGGATTTGGTGGAGTTTCCTCTCTGACCCTCCTATACACCCGAGGTCTCTTCCACCGTCATCTACGTCCTCCAGTCAGTCATATTCTGGATTTACCTCGGTGGTGTTGTGTGTGTTGGAGTACTTACCTCTACCTGTGTCAACTTCTACTTGTGTACTCCATCATTCACAAATCTCAAGAGGATACGATTAGGAGTTACCAGGTGGACGAGACCCGAGTTGATGATACTATAATATTTGCTTCCTTTTTGTTTAGTTAAATGTAAATATAAATTTAAATAAGAATATTTATATATCTAATTGCTATTGTTTATTTTGTTAAGAATATTATTATTATTTTCATTAACCATTATTTAATAAGTAATTATCAGTAATATATATTTGTTTGCATATTCTTTATAATAATAAATTAAAATTTAATTATTGTCTATTCTCTATCCATTTAGTTTAAGGCCTATAAATGATTCAGGAGTTTGAACTGCCGGTAAAATGCAACTCCGTGTTAGTGTACAGTTGGAGAATATAAAATTATTATTCAATACCTCCGTATTGGTGTACAGTGGGTTAATTCAATATTCCTAGTTAAAAATCAATAACACTGGATGTCTTGGTGTATATTTAACTGTAAAGTCATATCCAGTCAGTCTTAATGTGTTGCTACCCGGGTGTCCTCTACCCCTACAGTATATACAGTAATTATGCCTGTTTTTTCTTGGACCCTGGGCCGCCATAACAAGCCTTTCCCTGAGCACTAGCTACTACTAGGTAATTATTATGTTACCACCACCAACCGACTTTACTCCTAAACTCAATTAATGAAATCAACAAATACATGTGGCAGTCCAGGGATTCGAACCTAGGATGGTCACACCGAAATTCAGTGCATTTATCCATTGCGCTGCGAAGACAGTTAAAGAATGGTGGACAAGCCTACGATTTATTATGCAGTTTCGAATCCTGCATATCAATCTAAGCATGTACACACTTAACAACTGCGCTATCATAGGCTATGGATAGATGAATGGAAGGAGTAATTAATGGGGCCTTAACCCTAAGGAAGGCCTCTCTATAATCTACCCCTGAACCTGAATGAATTATTATGTTACCTCCAACCGACTTTACTCCTAAACTCAATTAATGAAATCAACAAATACATGGGTGATACGAAAGTTGAGGGAGTGGTGGGAGGGTGGGGGATACCATCAGAGGTGAATGGGAATGGTAGGGCACTTGTGGACGTATGTGTGGGGAGGAGGCTGTGGATAGCTAACACCTTCTTCCGACACAGAATGATCCACAGGTACACGTGGAAACGGGTGTGGACGATGGAGGATGAGACAGTGGTGGAACGAAAGTCATTGATTGATTATGTATGTGTGGATGAACGAATGAAGAAATCTGTGATGGCTGCTAGGGTGTATAGGGTTATTGGAGGGGGTCTGTCTGATCATTATGTAGTGGTAGCTAAGGTTAGGATACAAAAGAAGTGGGTGAGGAGAGCTGGAGGGAGGCGAGAGGAGGGTGGAATGGTGAGGAGGGTGGAGAGGTTGCAGGAGGAGGAAGTCAGGGAGGAGTACAGGAGAGCAGTGGAAAGCAGACTAGGTGGGTTCGACCTGGAAGTTATGGAGAAAGTGGAGGAGATGAGCAAGGTGTTTAACACCTTACGAGCGGGCTAGGCGGTATATTTGACCGTGCCGCCCAGCATTTTTTTTTACCATAAATGGGTTTGTTTCCGTGCTCTTTTTCATGCATAAACAAGACCCAGAGCGTAATACAAGTATGTATCTCTGAAAGGGCGTAAATTGAGCTTTCCAATGACACCTGAACCATCCTTCTACGATCATTGGTTGTCTTGAAACGATCGTGCAACCGAAGGGCAAAAACGGTAAACTACGGCAATTTCTTTATATAATTACGTATGTAGCGAGGGAGTGAGGGTGGATGTAAGTGGAGTAAATCTCGGTAGGTCCACGGCGGCCGTGGCGAGCGGTCAGGAGGTAATCTACGCTCCTCCCACCGCTCCGCTCTCTCTCAGAGCACATTATGTGCTCAAAATTGCACTCGACAATAGCCGTGACCCGCCACATAGGCCACATTTATTTAACTCGACAATAGCCGGGTGCCGCCAGTTAAGGTTAAGGATGAGATCTGTGCAGCATGTGAGGAGGTGTGTGGAGTGAGGAGAAGAGGGAGGGGAGTGAAAGGTACAGCATGGTGGACAGAAGAGGAAAGAATAGCTGTGGAAGAAAAGAAGAAAGCATATAGAGAGTGGATGGGTAGTAGAGGGAATGAAGATTTCGAGAGACAGAAACGAGCGAGGTACGTGGAGAGTAAGAGGGTGGTGAAGGAAAGTAAGAGAAGAGTAGATGAGGAATTTGGAAGGAATCTGAGTGTAAAATGGAGGGAGAGTAAGAAACTGTTCTGGAAAGAAGTCAAGAAAGTTAGGGAAGGTAGCAAGGGAAACAGTAAGGGTGTGAAAGATAAGAATTAGAGAATGCTAGCCGAGAAGCAAGAGAGTCGAAAGATGGAGGGAGTACTTCAATGAGTTGCTAAATGTAAGGAATGAAGAGCCAGCAAACATAGCTGGATATGGTATGGGAGGGAGAAGAAGAGAAGTAGTGGAGGAAGAGGTGGGGATCAGGAGGTCAGAAGTGTGGGAAGCCCTGAAAAGAGTGAAGTTGGGGAAAGCACCAGGAACAGACGGAGTGTGTTGGGAAATGTTGAGGTATGGTGGTGAGATAGTGATCGAATGGGTATGGAAAATGTGCAAACTAGCATGGGAGAAGGAGTGCACCCGATGACTGGAAGACTGGCATAATAGTCCCCCTATATAAGGGCAAAGGGGAAAGAGTAGTGTGTGGTAACCACCGAGGAATATGTCTTCTAAGCGTAGTAGGGAAGATATAGAGTAGGGTAGTGATTGAGAGAGTGAGAGTGAGAACGGAGAAATAGATAGGCGATGAGCAGGGAGGTTTTAGGAAGGGAAGAGGATGTGTAGATCAGATTTTTACCCTGAATTGTGTTGTGGAGAAATATCTGGAGAAGAAACAAAAGGTGTATGTTGCCTTTATGGACTTGGAGAAGGCCTATGACAGAGTGGATAGAGAAGGTTTGTGGAAAGTACTTAGAATATACGGAGTAGATGGCAAGTTGCTGAAAGCAGTGAAGAGCATGTATGAGGGTGCAAAGGCGGCAGTACGTGTGGAGAGTGAGCAGAGCGAGTTCTTTGACCTGAATATTGGTTTGAAACAGGGGTGTGTGATGTCCCTGTGGTTGTTTGCTGTATATATGGGTGGAGTCATGAAAGAAATACTATCAAGAGCAGTGGATGTTGGTGTATCGCTGAAAAGGGAGGGAATTGAGTGGAAGCTACCTATACTGCTGTTTGTGGATGATACAGTTCTGAGGAGTGATAATGAATGGGAGTTGCAGGGTCTGGTAAATGAGTTTGGAACAATGTGCGAAAAACTGAATTTGAAGGTAAATGCGGGGAAGAGCAAGGTTATGGTCTTCGAAAGGGGTGATGTCACAGAGTGTGAGGTGAAGCTGAACGGTCAGGCTATGGAGATCGTCAACTCTTTTAAGTATCTGGGCAGTGTGTTGAGTAAAGATGGGACTATGGATGAAGAGGTGCGGGAGAGGGTACAACAGGGGAAGAGGGTTGTAGGAACGCTGAAAGCAGTAACAAGAAATAGGGTGGTCAGTATGGAAGTGAAGAAGTCCTTGCATGACAGTGTGGTAATCCAGACACTGACTTACGGAAGCGAAGCATGGACGTTGGTTGAGAGACTCAGACCAAGAGTGAGAGCATTGGAAATAAATTACTTGAGAAGTGCGTGTGGAGTTACATGGAGGGATAGACAGACTAATGAGGAAGTAAGAAGGAGGTGTGGTGTGGAGGTAGATGTGCTGGAAAGTGTGAAAAGGAACAGCTTGAGATGGTTCGGTCATATGGAACGTATGGAAAGCGAGAGAATGACTAAGAGGGTGTATGAGAGCGAGGTGGAGGGCCAGAGAGGGAGATGTAGACCGATAGATAGGTGGAAGGATGGAGTGAGGAAGTATATGAACGAAGGCGGTGCTGGTTGGGGGGAGGGGATCGACTGACTGGGAACAGAGGTGCATGGGGGCGGTTCGTTCGTGGCCACACCTTCGGGGATCACGGCGTCAGGCAATACATATATAGATAGAACAAATACATGTGGCAGTCCAGGGTTTCGAACCTAGGATGCTCACACCGAAATTCAGTGCATTTATCCATTGCGCTACTAAGACAGTTAAAGAATGGTGGACAAGCCTACGATTTATTATGCAGTTTCGAATCCTGCATATCAATCTAAGCATGTACACACTTTCCAACTGCGCTATCATAGGCTATGGATAGATGAATGGAAGGAGTAATTAGTGGGGCCTTTACCCTAAGGAAGGCCTCTCTATAAACTACCCCTGAACCTGAATGAATTATTATGTTACCTCCACCAACCGACTTCACTCCTAAACTCAATTAATGAAATCAACAAATACATGTGGCAGTCCAGGGATTCGAACCTAGGATGCTCACACCGAAATTCTGTGCATTTATCCATTGCGCTGCGAAGACAGTTAAAGAATGGTGGACAAGCATACAATTGATTATGCAGTTTCGAATCCTGCATATCAATCAAAGCATGTACACACTTTCCAACTGCGCTATCATACGCTATGGATAGATGAATGGAAGGAGAAATTAATGGGGCCTCCTAAACTCAATTAATGAAAGCAACAAATACATGTGGCAATTCACGGATTCGAACCTAGGATGCTCACACCGAAATTCAGTGCATTTATCCATTGCGCTACGAAGACAGTTAAAGAATGGTGGACAAGCCTACGATTTATTATGTTGTTTATATATAAGAAAACATGTATTTCTCAATCAACCAGCCTGTCAATTCCATTGTGACTAAGAACTACTGAGCAACGTGTTTGTGGAAAATGAAGGAAAAAGCGTCGGGGAAGGAAGCTAATACAAAGGGTCGATGTTGTTGTGGGGATGGTGGTTAGTGATGGTGGTGGTGATAGTGACTGTAGTGTTGTTGGTAGTGATGGTGGTGCTGATGATTGTCGTATTATTGTTGCAATAGTGGTGTGGTGCTTATAGTGATGAGAGAGAAGATGTTGGAGATGCTGTAGGTTTTGATGACTACAGTGGTTTTCATACTGACGGTGGTGATGATAGATGTGTTGGTGATTGTGATGATAATTGTATTTCTGGTGGCTGTGGTGCTGGTGTAAGAATTGTTGATATTGATAGGTGTAGATGTGACGGTGGTGGTAGTAATATATATATAATACTGCATATATATGTAGTATATGTTGGAGAGAGAGAGAGAGAGAGCAAATTTGATATCAGAAACGGTATATGAATAAAGTGGCAATATACAGTAGAGGGACAATAGGACAACATTAAAATAATCATTAAGTTAAAAAGGCAGCCAGCCAATCAATGCGCTCCCTTTAACCTTCCCTTTAAACCAGCTGAGTTTGACACTCCGGGCTCGGGAGGTAAACATGCCACGCCTTCCCGGCCGACCAATCAGAAGCCTCCGTTTTCGGAGCTGACAGCTACGTGTACCGTTTCACATTCAAACTCGCTCTCGCTCTCTTCACAGGCAATTTCCTCGGGTTGCAATGGGTCTAATGCATCAGTGCCAGCCGTATACTCCCGTAAGCCACTAAAATACATTCGCAACCAGCTTCCAGGAACT
The DNA here is from genome assembly GCA_032716605.1 of Paralithodes platypus. Classification (NCBI taxonomy): domain Eukaryota; kingdom Metazoa; phylum Arthropoda; class Malacostraca; order Decapoda; family Lithodidae; genus Paralithodes; species Paralithodes platypus. The sequence goes on from CM064554.1 coordinate 27,087,561, forward strand.
TATTATGGAGAGAGAAGAGTTGAAGCGAAGGGAAGAAATATTCAAGTCGCGCAGCCAGAACATCGACTGGCCGTGCGGGCGGCTCAGCCAATCACAGCGCAGGAGAGCGGGAAGCGGGACTATATCAAGGGGGTGGGGGAGGCAACCCTGCCTAACGCTTGCAACCCTGATAATAGATCAGAAGGTTAAGCAACGTAGGGCTGGTCAGTAGTTGGATGGGTGACCGCGCCAGCACAGCAGTTGCTGGGTGGGTTTGGCATGTCCTGCTCCAGCAAAGGCAGTAGCTGGTTGGGTGATTGCACCCGGTACCGACATTGACCAGATGTTGCCCTAGGGGTGGGTGAAATTTCCCTGGCTTGCCACCAGGGTTCAAGTAGCCCAGGAGTGTTGAACGAATTCCATTCCCTGTCAGTTCCGTCTCACTCAGACGAAAATGAGTACCTGGATTCATGGTGGCTAAAATGAATTCAGGGGCCTGATTGGTGGCTTCCTACAACCAATCAACACACGAGACTGAGAACTAGGTTAGCCACCAGGATTGCTCAGTGGCCATTGGGCAGGCCTTCTCTCGTGTTCGCCTCGTCCCACCCATACGTTAAACTGGGTACCTGGAGTGTAAAATCGGCCTTGGCGTAGGTCGTATCACTAGGGTAAATTTGATTACTTGCTTCACCTTTCCTATATACTTCCGTTCCGTTCCGTCCTGCAGGGGTCATTCACCTCTCGGACTCCACTGGGCTAACTTCTTGCAACCCCCATTCTCTCTCTCGCTTGGGCACCCAGGGAAACTCGGATCCACTTGTTCCAGCCTTCCAGCCCTCAGCACTTGTTCCAGTAAAGTCCACCTCGGGCCTAGCATCGCTAACCCCTACTAGGTGGATACACCTTCAGTATACGGCCGCCTGTCGTCACATCGCTGGCTTCCATACCTACAGCCAAGCGATTCAAGAGGGACGACAGATAGTAGATGGGAGCGAAGATTTCCAGTTGCGCTATTGGCCGGCTCTGAGGTGGTGAAGGTGTCCTAGTAGATACCTAAGACTGTCTCATATTTTTTAAAGGACCCATATTGGGCCCGAACCAGATTTCGAGAAAGAGAGAAAATGCTTGACAAACCCAGTGGTTCCAACCAATAATAATTGATGTGTTCTTATAGGACAAACTAAAGAGAAAGATACTAGACTTATGTACATAAATAAAATGATGATGTGTTAATAGGATAATAGTTATTCTTGATAGAGAAGGCTCCATGCCGATTAGCTATCAATAGTATAGGATCTTGTAGGACAGCAAATATATATTAACATTAAAGTAAAAGGGGATAATTCTTAAATAGATAAGCAACTATAAGGCTCAGGGGAAATAAAGAATAGTTGCAATTAGATCAGCTTTAGTTTGAGAAATAGGTAAGGAGGACACTAGTCCGTATGATCAACGAAATATTTTTGTTATAAAGGAAACATTATCAATTACATTGTTTGAAGGAATATTCGGTCAGTTCCGTGGTAAGCGTTACGAGTATTAAGTTCAGGATAATAATGTAATCATAGAATCTATGTAGAGGATTAAAGCGGTGAATCTTGTTCATGTAGGGGTTTTGAGGTACTGATCATATTAAGCCATTTGCTGAGATATATTATTGAAATAGGTGGTATATGTGACATATGACTTATTGGTAACAGGGTTAAGAGAACATATAATCTAAGAGTGTTCTAGATAGGGCAACTGAGGTCAAGTGTAGTAATGCCCTGGTCTTTTGAGTAAATATATTGTATAGGGTTAAGAGAATATATTATCTAGGAGTGTTCTAGATAGGGTGATCGAGGTCAAGTGTAGTAACGCCCTGGTCTTTTGAGTAAATATATTGTATAAGGTTAAGAGAATATACAATCTAAACGTGTCATATGTAGTAACGTCCTGGTCTCTTGAGTAGACATATTAGGGCCCGGTGAAGTTATATTATTTTAAAGTTCAGTTAGGAATATATCTCTAATTCTAGAGAGCGAAATAAAGGTCGGATTTATTAATGCCCTGGTCTCCTGAATAGACACGGTAGGGGCCGGTAAAGTTATCTTATTTTGGAGTTTAGTTACGAATAAATCTCTTGTTCTAGATAGGGAAATAAAGGTCAGATTTATTAATGCCCTGGTCTCTTGAGTATACACAGCAGGGCCCGGTAAAACTATATTATTTTAGAGACTAGTAACGTGCCTTTGGATCGAAGTCAAAGTGAGTCAATACCTGATTAGCGGGAATCCAAATAGGTAGTAACGGGAGCTCTAGAGTTCCAATGTACAACCTATGGTGGGTCGACGAAATATTCAATCTATGTCTTGAACTCATTTCGGCCCGAACAGAGAAATAGTTACTAGGTTAGTAGTAAGTTTTGTTAAATAAAGTATACGAACTTCTAAATGACTGTCGAATTATTCCCCACCTTAGTAGTATATTTGGAATAAGAAAATAAGTACAACATTTTGGTGGCAAGCGTTGGTATTCGACAATTATTTTAGATTGACTATATTTATCTAACAGATCAGACATAATGACGGCAGCATTACCGTTCAGATTATGGGAAGAGGGGAAAGAAGAAATCGAGTTATGGAATGTCAGTTCACGCTATTTGACGTAGGAGAAGATGGAAAGAAGATCGCCTATGGAAAGGCACATTTAGGCAAGGCCCTGAACGATGTAAGAGTACGTCTAGAGGGACTAGTGTCATGGGCAGAAGTTAGGAGTGCTCTAATTGAAGAATTTGGCCGAGAAACCTCCACAAGGAAGGCCAGAGACAAACTAACGAGTATGAAACTAGATGGCCAAAATGTGAGAGCCCTGAGGAGGAAGATCACGAAAAACGTCAAACTTGCGTACCCCCACATGGACCAAGAGAGCCAGGAAACAGAAATCAGAGAGATTATGATCCAAGCATGTCCTGTGGAAGTTAGAAGGCACTGCATTATCCTTGAAGTGACTACCACTAAGGAACTCATGGAGGTGATTAAGAAAATAATGGAAGCCAGAGAGTTAAGAGAGGAGACAAAGAAAGGAGAGGAGGAAAACTCAAACAAAGGGTATCAGAGAACAATGATCCGATGCTTTATATGCAGACAAACCAGACACCTAGCTAGGAACTGTTCCAACCGTCCCCAAACCCCAACACCTAGATTTAACTCAAGGCCCACACTTCCAAATGATCGACCCCTACCAAGGGTGACAGATCCAAACCAGGGAGGAATGCTTCCAGTAGAATACAGGGAGACAGAAACCCAGCCAAAAATCACAATGCCAGAAGGGAGAGAAAATTTTCCTTTAAACCTCACATAGAAGGGCGATATAGTGAGGTCAATATATTAGAGAGACAAATGCCTTGTGAAACCATAGTAATAAATGGGAAAGCCGCAAACATGTTAATTGATACAGGGGAAAACAGAAGTTGTCTTTTGGAGAATTTTGTGAGGAATAGTCAGAAAGAAATAGGGCCATTAAATTAAACTAGTATTCAGTTGTCAGGAGCCGGGGGTTAACCATTGACGATTCTAGGGAGACCTATATACGGTGGTGGTACAATGGAAGGGATTTAAATTCACCACCAATTTATGTGTTCTATCAGGAAAATCTAATAGTGGAGTCGATGGATATCTGGGAATAGATCTCATGAGTCAGTTGGGGGTAACTATACAGTGCGGGCCGAAAGACACGACGACCAATCTACGACCTCAAATAGTAGCTAGCACGGGGAAACTCTCTTTTCCCCCTAGATCTTGGAGAATGATGGAAATTCCTAAATCCCAGGGAATCACTGCCGGGATCTTTGAACCTGATGCACAGAATAAAGTGAGAATATCTCCCACCTTCATTACTACCGATCAGAGGAAATTAGTTCTGGCTAACTTTGGCGATGACACAATTAATTATCAAAAAGGAAAACTGTTAGGACAAGTTACACCCGCGTAACCCAACACTGTTGGAACTAACGGACCAGTTAACTTACCTGAGATCCCGAAACAATTAACGTCTAATCAAGCCACTACCTTACATGAATTGCTCTGGACTTACCGAGACGTGTTTGCTCAAGATGAAGGGGACCGAACCTGACACACCCACGAGATACATACTCAAGAGCCCCCTATTAGACAACCTTATAGGCGACAAAATCCCATTATGAGACAAAAGGAAAAGGAACAAGTAGAGGAGATGATCAAGCAGGGGATAGTAGTGGAATCCTACAGTCCGTGGTCATCTCCAGTAGTCCTGTTAAAAAAAAAAGATGGATCCACTCGGTTCTGTGTAGATTATAGAAAATTAGGTGATGTCACCATCAAAGATGCGCAACCCCTACCTCGTATTGATGACTCGCTAGAATCACTAAATGGGTCAACATGGTTTTCTATCCTAGACCTACAAAGTGGATACTGGCAAGTACCGGTTAGGTCAGAGGACCAGGAGAAAACCGCATTTGCCACGAGCAAAGTCAAACTCTATCAGTTCACGGTCTTGCCCTTCGGCGTTTGTAATGGACCAGCTAGTTTTACTAGAGTCATGACGAAGTACTGAGGGGATTAACATGGAGAACTTGCTTAGTTTACCTGGATGATATTATAATTTTTTCAAACAGTTGGGAGGAACATATCAATCGACTACAAGAAGTATTAGAGAGAATCAGGAGGGCGTGACTTAAATTGAAGCCTTCCAAATGCCAATTAGGGGCCTGCGAGGTGACATACCTAGGGCATGTAGTTTCAAGTAAAGGTATCCAACCTGACCCCCTTAAAGTGAAATCTATTGCAGAAATTTCACCACTTTCCACTGTCAAAGCGATCCGAGCGTTTCTGGGAATGGCTTCCAATTATCGGAGGTTCATACCAAACATCTCAAAAATCGCTCGACCCATGACGAAGAGACTGGAAAAAGGGAGGACGTTTGACTGGAATCAGAGTTGCCTGATAGCTTTCAATCAACTGAAACAAAAATTAACCTCTAACCCCATAGTTTGTCATCCTGATTTTACCAAGCCGTTCCAACTATACACCGATGATTCCGATGAAGGGCTTGGGGCCGTATTGGCCCAGAAAGTGGGTGGGAAAGAAGGCATAGTAGCGTGCGCTAGCCGGACGCTGAAAAAGGGCGAAAAGAATTACAGCGTTACTAAAAAGGAATGCCTGGCTCTAGTTTGGGCTGTGCAATATTTCCGTCCATATTTAGACGGAGTTCATTTCGAAGTTATCACGGACCACCATAGTTTGCAATTGCTCAGAAAGATGAAAACGGAAGACAGATTGTTTGTTAGGTGGAAGGGGATCCTGGAGGAATACTCCTTTGAAGTTAGACATAGACCGGGTAAATTACACACCAATGCCGATGGTCTATCTCGATTACCGGTAGCACCAGTCCAACACACTCAACCTAACAAGGAACAGAATGATCCTATGTATGGAGACAAAGTAACATTTTCTGAGGGAGCCTCGAGGGATTCTGGTATTAGATTATCTGGAGGCTAAACACATGATCCAAATCCTCCACGGACAAGAGGGAAGGGGGGCTCATTGGGGTCAGTCCAGAGTGTTGAAGCAATTTAACGAAAGGTACTGGACCTCGCGAGCCGACCAAATTGTTAAGGAAGTTATCCAAACTTGTTTGGGATGTCAAAGGGGGAAAGATGGACGGGGACCTAAACAGTCGCCTGGACACATTACGGCAGGTAAACCGTGGGAAAAGTTATCTGTGGACATTATGGGACCTCTACCCAGACAGACGATCAAAAGGTACATTTTAACCTGTGTCGACGTCTTTTCAAAATATACAGTTGCTTGTGCCATTCCGGACAAGAAAGCTGAAACCGTGGCTATGGTTATCTTGGAGAAGGTCATTTTTGTATATGGCACCCCTGGATGCATTCTGAGTGATAGGGGAAAATAATTTAATAACGAAATCTGGCAATACTTGGGAGATACCTTGGGCTACCAGATTCAACACATCTCCCCGTATTATCCCGTGGGGAATACTGTATGTGAAAGGAACCATAGGGTGCTAGCGAATTGTGTACGGGTTAGTCTTAGCTCACAAGGGGAAGAAATATTCCGAGGTTGGCCGGAATTTCTGCAAGAGATTGTCTGGGGGATAAATACCACTGTTTGTAGAACTACTGGGTATTCTCCCTATGAGATTATTTTTGGAATCACTCCGAAACTGCCTCAGGAACGACTATTACCCTACCCTGTTCATTCCACCAAATACTCCCAACCAGAACATTATCTGAGGGAACAAGGGGAGCGACGGCAACAAGTTCATAACCATGTTACACAGCAACAGCCAAGAAACTTACCCTAAATAATCCATATTACTGGGGGGTTATATTCTGGTAAAGAGATATGATCCCACCCGAGCTGGTAAGCTGGAAGAGAAATATGAGGGTCCCTTCCGGGTTGTGGAGATAAACGGGCCATACCAAGTGTTGTACTTGCATCATGGAGGTATTGTGTCGGCTACTCATATCCGTCATACCAAACGGTATGAGGGTATTTTACCGCCAGACCTGAGCGAGTGGAGTAGTGAGGAGGAGATAGAATTCGGGGCGGATAACCCTAATACCTCCTCAGCTCGACGCAACACTGAAGGTCCCAATCTGAGAAGGAATTATACTGAGGACTCTCCGTTCTGGTGGTCTGTTAATCGCAAGTCAACCGAGAGTCTTTTCTGAGTCCGGACAAAAGGAGGATGGGGAAGACGAGGAAGCTACGACAAGTGGGGAGAGAGAATACTGTGAACGTACCAATGATGATAAGTCTACGGCCCCCGAAATCGAAGTTTCAGATCTCCCGAGAGATTTCAATAAGACCTTAAGTAGTGAGGAAGAGTGTTTGTGAGCAGAAGTGAGGGAAAAAGAAGTATTTCCTTAGGATAAAAACCCACTTGGCTCTCCTTCAACTAAATTAACCCACTGAGCCCCAGCTAGTTATAAATAAATGTACCACCAGGGACCGGCAGGATTTGATTTTTTTTTCCAGAAACAATAGCGAATGGGTTAGGAATGAAGGAAAAACCACCAAAAAACTATCAAAAAGGTCAAAAATTGGTCCTACGGAGCCCCCGAAAGTCGATTTTACAAGAGTAAATAATTGAAGGCAAATACACCCAAAATACCGGTTTTTGCGCGCTCACGCGCACGCGGTTGGACTTTGAGAGTTTTCAACCATCGGCATGGTTGCGTGGGATACTTACACAGTTCCCATACAAATCTGAGCCCTCTAGGTGCCATAGGACCGGAGTAATTGGGACCGGAGTACCAGTGACGACACGTTGTCGTCGCTGGGGTTTAGCGTTACATACATTGCTGACGACACGTTGTCGTCGCTGGGGTTCAGTGGATTAAATAAGTCACAGGAGAACCGAACGACCAACTTCCCGGGTAAGAGTCCAGCAAAGTCATCTAAGCCAATGGGCCCCGCAGAAACAATCACACGCAGTGGTAGAATTAGCCGTCCACCAATCAGGTATACGGACGAGGTTATAAATAGGACCCCCGAGGCGCGTGCCTGCCGGTTGAAAGGCACCATGCCTCTCCCATCTGACCCTCATTACTGGCTCTGCCACCTAATAGCCATTGTCAACGGAAAGGAACAGAGAGTGCAAACTACCCGAGCATTCAAGCAACTCCTCAATCAACCGGGGCAAGTCCTATTAGCTAGAACTACAGTTGGGAATCAGAATCCAGCACTACAGTTTCAAAGATGTATTTGTGAACATAGTGGACTGGTGGATTGGCAGAGTGATGCCAGGGATTTCAAAGGAACGGTATTACGGCATTACGGTATTAGGTAAAAAGGTCGCCAGCCAATCAACACGCTCCCTTTAGCCTTCCCTCTAAACCAGCTGAGTTTGACACTCCGGGCTCGGGAGGTAAACATGCCATGCCTTCCCGGCCGACCAATCAGAAGCCTCCGTTTTCGTAGCTGACAGCTACGTGTACCGCTTCACATTTAAACTCGCTCTCGCTCTCTTCACAGGCCATTTCTTCGGGTTGCAATGGGTCTAATGCATTAGTGCCAGCCCTATACTCCCGTAAGCCACAAAATGACATTCGCAACCATCTTCCAAGAACTGATTATGGAGAGAGAAGAGTTGAAGCGAAGGGAAGAAATATTCAAGTCGCGCGGCCAGAATGTCGACTGGCCGAGCGGGCGGCTCAGCCAATCACAGCGCAGGAGAGCGGGAGGCGGGACTATATCAAGGGGGTGGGGGAGGCTGCAGGGGTCATTCACCTCTCGGACTCCACTGGGCTAACTTCTTGCAACCCACATTCTCTCTCTCGCTTGGGCACCCAGGGAAACTCGGATCCACTTGTTCCAGCCTTCCAGCCCTCACCACTTTTTCCAGTAAAGTCCACCTCGGGCCTAGCATCGCTCTCCCCTACTAGGCGGATACACCTTCAGTATACGGCCGCCTGTCGCCACATCGCTGGCTTGCATACCTACAGCCAAGCGATTCAAGAGAGACGACAGATAGTAGATGGGAGCGAAGATTTCCAGTTGAGCTATTAGCCGGCTCTGAGGTGGTGAAGGTGTCCCAGTAGATACCTAAGACTGTCTCATATTTTTTAAAGGACCCATATTGGGCCCGAACCAGATTTCGAGAAGAGAGAAAATGCTTGACAAACCCAGTGGTTCCAACCAATAATAATTGACGTGTTCTTATACGACAAACTAAAGAGAAAGATACTAGACTTATGTACATAAATAAAATGATGATGTGTTAATAGAATAATAGTTATTCTTGATAGAGAAGGCTCCATGCCGATTAGCTATCAATAGTATAGGATCAGGTAGGACAGCAAATATATATTAACATTAAATTAGGAGGGGATAATTCTTAAATAGATAAGCAACTATAAGGCTCAGGGGAATAAAGAATAGTTGCAATTAGATCAGCTTTAGTTTAAGAAATAGGTAAGGAGGACACTAGTCCGTATGATCAACGAAATCTTTTTGTTATAAAGGAAACATTATCAATTACATTGTTTGAAGGAATATTCGGTCAGTTCCGTGGTAAGCGTTACGAGTATTAAGTCCAGGATAATAATGTAATCATAGAATCTATGTAGAGGATTAAAGCGGTGAATCTTGTTCATGTAGGGGTTTTGAGGTACTGATCATTTTAAGCCATTTGCTGAGATATATTATTGAAATAGGTGGTACATGTGACATATGACTTATTGGTAACAGGGTTAAGAGAACATATAATCTAAGAGTGTTCTAGATAGGGCAACTGAGGTCAAGTGTAGTAACGCCCTGGTCTTTTGAGTAAATATATTGTATAGGGTTAAGAGAATATATTATCTAAGAGTGTTCTAGATAGGGTGATCGAGGTCAAGTGTAGTAACGCCCTCGTCTTTTGAGTAAATATATTGAATAAGGTTAAGAGAATATACAATCTAAACGTGTCATATGTAGTAACGTCCTGGTCTCTTGAGTAGACATATTAGGGCCCGGTGAAGTTATAGTATTTTGAAGTTTAGTTAAGAATATATATCTTGTTCTAGATAGGGAAATAAAGGTCAGATTTATTAATGCCCGGTCTCTTGAGTAGACACAGCAGGGCCCGGTAAAACTATATTATTTTAGAGACTAGTAACGTGACTTTGGATCGAAGTCGAAGTGAGTCAATACCTGAATAGCGGGAATCCAAATAGGTTGTAACGGGAGCTCTAGAGTTTCAATGTACAACCTATGGTGGGTCGACGAAATATTCAATCTGTGTCTTGAACTCATTTCGGCCCAAACAGAGAAATAGTTACTAGGTTAGTAGTAGGCCAAAGGTTTGTTAAATAAAGTATACAAACCTCTAAATGACTGTCGAATTATTCCCCACCTTAGTAGTATATTTGGAATAAGAAAATAAGAACATAAGAACATAAGAAAATGGGAGTCTGCAGAAAGCCGATTGGCCTAAGCAAGGCAGATCCCTGTCCCACACAACCCCAATTACAAAGCCCAATTATAGGCTGAACACTCTAATACCCTGAGGATCATCTTACCAAAACGGTTAGAGATTAACGCAGGATTACGGGGGTCTGCAGAGCGCTGATTGGCCCAACCCTCCTGATCCCCCTTCACACCCAACCCTTCTCGTCGATATGCTTATCCAATTTTATCTTAAAGCTCCCTATCGTTTTTAATCCCACTATAGCACTTGGTAGTCCATTCCACCCGTCTACAACTCTGTTACCAAACCAATATTTGCCTATATCTTTTCTGAAACGAAATGTATCTAATTTGAAACCATTGGTACGAGTTCTTTCGCTATCACTGAGCTTTAGTACATTTGTCATGTCCCCTTTGTTAATCCCACTAACCCACTTGAACACCTCTATCATATCCCCTCTAACTCTGCGTCTCTCTAACGAATGTAAGCCTAATTTCTTCAACTTCTTTAACTGTCTTCGTGGTGCGATGCATAAGGTGTTGATATTCGGTGTGAGCGTCCTGGGTTCGAATCCACGGACTGCCACATGTGTTTGTAAATTTCATTAATCGATTTTAGGAGTATAGTTGGTTGTTGGAAGGAACATAATAATTGATATTGGTTCAGGGGTAATTTATCGAGAGGACTTCCCTAGTGGTTAAGGCCCCATTAATTGCTCTTTCCATTCACATATGCATAGCCTACGTGAGTTGCAGTTGGGATGTGTGTACATGCTTAGATTGATATGCAGGATTCGAAGTTGCATAATAAATCGTAGGCAGTGTCCACCATTCTTTAACTGTCTTCGTGGTGCGATACATAAGGTGTTGATATTCGGTGTGAGCGTCCTGGGTTCGAATCCACGGACTGCCACATGTGTTTGTAAATTTCATTAATCGATTTTAGGAGTATAGTTGGTTATTGGAAGGAACATAATAATTGATATTGGTTCAGGGGTAATTTATCGAGAGGACTTCCCTAGTGGTTAAGGCCCCATTAATTGCTCTTTCCATTCACATATGCATAGCCTACGTGAGTTGCAGTTGGGATGTGTGTACATGCTTAGATTGATATGCAGGATTCGAAGTTGCATAATAAATCGTAGGCAGTGTCCACCATTCTTTAACTGTCTTCGTGGTGCGATGCATAAGGTGTTGCTATTCGGTGTGAGCGTCCTGGGTTCGAATCCACAGACTGCCACATGTGTTTGTAAATTTCATTAATCGATTTTAGGAGTATAGTTGGTTGTTGGAAGGAACATAATCATTGATATTGGTTCAGGGGTAATTTATCGAGAGGACTTCCCTAGTGGTTAAGGCCCCATTAATTGCTCTTTCCATTCACATATGCATAGCCTACGCGAGTTGCAGTTGGGATGTGTGTACATGCTTAGATTGATATGCAGGATTCGAAGTTGCATAATAAATCGTAGGCAGTGTCCACCATTCTTTAACTGTCTTCGTGGTGCGATGCATAAGGTGTTGATATTCGGTGTGAGCGTCCTGGGTTCGAATCCACGGACTGCCACATGTGTTTGTAAATTTCATTAATCGATTTTAGGAGTATAGTTGGTTGTTGGAAGGAACATAATAATTGATATTGGTTCAGGGGTAATTTATCGAGAGGACTTCCCTAGTGGTTAAGGCCCCATTATACTAGTTATACCTAAATCAAGGTCATTTATGTATATAACAAACAACAGAGGACCTAATACAGATCCCTGGGGGACACCACTTTTGACTGCTCCCCATTCTGACTTCGTACCATTTGTGCTGACTCTCTGCTTCCTACCAATTAGCCATGACCTAATCCATCCCAACAACGCCCCACCTATTCCATGCGCCTCAACCTTTCTCATCAATCTCTCATGGGGGACTCTGTCGAAAGCTTTACTGAAATCTAAATATATTATATCATATGACTTGTCATTATCTACTGCTTCATATACCTCTGAGAAAAAACTAAGCAAATTAGTAAGGCAAGAACGTCCCTGAGTGAATCCATGCTGAGAAGAATTTATTAAATTAAATGTATCTAAGTGGTTTCTAATTTGACTAGCAATAATTGACTCTAGTAGCTTTCCTATGATTGATGTAAGACTAATGGGACGGTAATTGGATGCTATTGATTTGTCACCTTTTTTGAAGATCGGAACTACGTTTGCAAGCTTCCAAGCTTCTGGAACTATACCTGTCTCCAATGACTTGTTAAATAAAAATGTTAATGGGTAACTTAACTCATCCCTACATTCTTTTAATACTCTAGCATATACCTCATCAGGACCCGGCGATTTATGAGGTTTCAGTCTGTCAATTTCCTTAAGCACATCATTTCTACTTATAGTAATCGTACTTAATCTATTTTCTATACTATCGCTATATACCTTACGGACTTCTGGAAACTGTGCCAAATTTTCATTAGTGAAAACGGAAAGAAATTGACTATTTAATGTACTGCACATTTCTAAATCATTTTCTGTCATTTCTCCTATCGAAGTTTTAAGGGGACCTATTACATCTCTAACCTTGGATTTATATAGTTGGTAAAAAAAATTAGGATTATTTTTTGAGTCATTAGCAACCTTAATTTCATAATTTCTGTTTTCTTTCCTAATATCCTTTTTTACCTGTCTTGATAGATTCTGATAGTAAGCAAGTAGATGAATTTCGCCTTTCCTAATTTTTCTATATATTCCTCTCTTTTGTCCTTGAAGATCTAATAGTCTATTATTCATCCATTTGGGTTGGTTCTGTGTTGATCTAAATTTTCTTTTGGGGATGTATTTATTTTGTGCATTGAATACTGACTCGATAAAATTATCGTATGTATCTACCAAGGTTGACGTCTCTTCCTGACTTAAGATGACAGGTGCCTGAGAAGGGGTACACTCATTTGGACACCTGGATCGACTTAATGTTTTGACCATAGGGTCAGCTAATAGGGCTCTTCTTAACCCACCATAATTGGCTTTTCTGAAGTCAGGTATTAATGTTGTATTCTCTCTGGTATTACCTTTCCATTGTATATTAAAATACACAGAATTGTGGTCACTATTTCCTAGGTGGTCCCCTATCTCTACATTATTTACCATATGTTCATTGTTACTGAAAACTAAATCGAGAATATTATTACCTCTAGTCGGCGTATCTATGAATTGAAATAAAAAAACTATCTTGTACTACCTCTATAAAATCCTCAGAATCAGAGTCTTCTATTTGATGCTGCCAATCTATATTCGGAAAATTAAAATCCCCCATAATGCACACATTGCTAAATCTTGATGCCATTTTAATTTCCTCCCATAATGACGTTCCGTCATTTCTACTCATATTTGGCGGTCTATACATAACTCCAATATCTATGGTCTCACTACCTTCGTTAACCTCTACCCAAACACTTTCATTATCGTTATTTAGTCTAATACCTGATTTAATACAGCTTTTTAATGTACTCATGACAAACACTGCTATACCGCCACCCCTCTTACTTGTTCGGTCATATTTAAACAAACTATAACCTGGTATATCAAATTCTGCTAAAAAATGCCTGGTTTCTGTATTAATCCACGTTTCAGTTAGTGCTATTATGTCTAGATTTTCTTTGCTAACAAGGGCTCTAAGTTCGTTCATTTTGTTACATAGACTCCTACAGTTTGTGTAATATACTCTCAATTTACTTCTTTTCTTTATACCTAATTTACCTTTATTTCTAACGACATTTCCATCTTCCGTTGCACCATCACTACTATCATTTGCAATTTAGTCATCATTTTTAGCATGAGACTGAATATCCTTATCGCTTTCGCCTGACGCTAAAATTGTTCCATTTAACCTCTCATTTACACTCTCAATATTTCTGTTCAAAACCCCACAACCACCCTATCTAAAGAACTAGCTAATGTAGAAACCCCTAACCGTGAAAGAGGAACCCCATCCCTTGCGTACATCCCATCTCTCCCATAGAAACTATCCCAGTTATCAATGAATGGTATTGCTTTTTCTTTGCAATATTTCTCCAACCGGCAATTGACACCAATCGCCCTGGATGTCCATTCCTTGGGAACTCCTCTTCTGGGTAGGATACAATGTACTACAGGGGTCCCTCCCTTCATCCTAACCTTATCTAACACATCCCGATACTGCTGCAGCAGTTCCTCACTTCTACCCTTACCAACATCGTTACTCCCTGCACTGAGACAGATAATGGGGTTATCTCCACTATCTTCCAAGATGTGGTCCATCTTCTCTAAAACCCTCCCAACTCCATGGCCAGGCAGACACACAACCTTCCTAAGTTTAGTGCGGGTAGCCCTAACTAAATGTCTTACCATGGAGTCGCCCACAATCGACACAGACTTACCTTCTCGGGACACAGACTTACCTTTCCCTCGGGAGGATCCAGCAGCTGCAGTTGGAGAACCCCCGGTGGAGGCAGAAGCTCCCTTGGTGGTGGTGGTGGTGGGGGTGGTGGTGGTGGTAGGTAGCACAGCATCAGCGGTTGGAGCTGAGTCGGCGGCAGGCACTTCGTCTAACCCTCCCTTATCCTGACTATCTTTTCCCTCACATTCGTCTGTCTCGCAAAGGAGAGAATGTATTTGTCACACTTATACCTATTCTACTATCCTGCTTCTTGAGTGTGACTTTCCCACCCGTATTTTTAACAACCTGCCATGAACACAATTGTTCATCAACTTCCTCCCTTTTCCCCTTACTCGACTTAATTTCCTCTTGGCTAAGCTTGAAAGCTAGATTTTCGTCTTTAATCAAATCCACTTCCCTCTGAAGTTTAACATTAACCTCCCTTAGAGCCAAGACCTCTTCCTTCACCACAACCATCTCTTCCCTTACCTGGAGAATAAGATGATGCAGTTCAGTAAAGGACTCGCACTCCATACCTGACATGATCCCAAAAAGCTTAGCGAGGAGCAAACAACTAAGTACAGAAAACAAAAACAAATAAGTCAACTAACAGCTAAATAAGTCAACTGAGCTAAAACACTTATATATACACGAGTGCACTGCCTCCAAACACAGGTAGGTGCGTATGGTCACTGGGTCACTGGTCCGGGCAGGAACTCAAATTAACACAACCTCCTCCTGTCACTGACTGAACTGAACTGAAGTACTACAATCATTATGCATGAACAGGACTTGTCGGTAGAGGATATTAAATGATTACTCGAGGGCAAAATATATTAAATAAGAATTGTTCAAGTATAACTGCAGTCAGTAGGGGATTTGTGATAAGCTATTTCTTCGTGTGACCTTTGAAAGTTTGAATTTTGCGACAGTATAAAAACATTGTTTGGCACTTTGTTCCACAAGTTAACTAGTTAATTGATATATAAATATTTTGTTTTGTGTGATTGAAATGCTATTTAGATCATCTTATATCTATTGCCTCTAGTGTAATTTGAATAATCTATTTTGACATACTTATTGTCAAGGCCTATAATAATTCAAACACTTCAATTCGGGTTGCTTTTATTCTGCGTTTCGTTAATCTAAACATACCTAGTAAATGTATCGCTCCTTTTGTGGTCAATTTCATTGTGAGAGAATCATTTCCAATGTATCATCTCTAATGTTTCAATATTTGTGTTTAATATATAAAGATCGACACTCAACAGAATATTCTACATGAGGACGAACCAACAAATTGTACAAAGAGAGAATAACGTCGGACGAAAACGACTTAAACGATCTCTCAATAAATCAATTATTCGATTTGCTTGTTTAATTAAATCGGTACATTACTGGGTGAGTTTCAGTTACTTAGCTTAGGTTAGTTTGCTTGTTGACACTCTCGAGTAGTCTAAGCCATTCTAAGAATTATATTTATCCTATGAAGAATATAATTAACTTGCAATGTTGTTGTCATCTACATATTCCAAATCCTGCATGATAACTCATTACCAATGTCGTTATTATATATCAGGAATAGAATATGTCAGAGGACTAATCTATGTGCGGCACCACTTGTTAAATGTTACCATTTACAAGCTCTCTAAATTTCTTACTACACATCCGCCCTCTTGAAGTACATAATTATCCATCAATGCCGTGGGATATTAGTTTTGTAACACATCGTTTGTGAGGGACCTTATCAACAGCTTCTTAATAATCAATAAAAACAATGTCAACTACTTTTATATTCGTATGCTATGTTAATGATTTCATGGAAAAATAAAGAATATTAGTCAGACATGACCGTTCGATCCGAGATTAGAGAGATGACATGAATTTTGGGTGAACATAATATATTACAAAATTGAGAAAAGTAGTAATCGACTAAAAATTATACATTTTATAATAGTGATTATGAACAAAATATGTTAGATACCAACTCCTTTAATCGATGATGGGGGCTGATTATACTTCACAGTATACCATGTGGTTCCTAAATCTCGAGGGAAAGGCGTGCAGAAGTAATACAAGGATTGGTGTACAAGTCTTATAGATTTGTATTGAGCAAGTTACAGTGAGTGACTGGCATAGATTATTATTGGATTACATACAAGACAAAACATAATCACATATAATAGGCAATCAATACAAAAACTAATTACAAATGTAGAGACGGTAGGTAGCCTACATCTAGTTACAGAGAACATGTATGAAATATAGTGTGGGCGAACAAAACTTGATTCAAATGTAGCGTGCGGGTAAAAAGGCAGAGTATTTCAATATTGGGAGGTTTGACGACCTCCCTTATAACCAAATAAGGAAAACCTCTTATTTGGTAGCAGTCTCGGAGTATCCAACGTAGGGCTTATGATCTCAGCCGCTACCACAGCGGGCCGATATATCGGTACTCACGCGAAGTACCAAATAATCTTTAGAGTTGCACCTCAATTCACTACTAGGCACGTTGTACACACTCCGAGACGACTAAAGAAGGAAGAGAAAGCGTAGGAGAGAAAGAATTGTTATAGTTACCCCTTTAATCTAGCTGCTCTCCTCTAAGCCATGCTCCATTTTCTATGAGCCTGCACCAGGACCTGTCAAAGTATCGAGGTATCAAGTAATCAGTGTAGATTGGATGGGCAGGGGATCGGCATGAGGGCGGGATACTCTGTCGTTGGATACTCCGAGACTGCTACCATATAAGAGGTTTTCCTTATTTGGTTATAAGGGAGGTCGTCAAACCTCCCAATTTAGTAGCAGTCTCTACGTTTCCAACGTAGGGCTTGAATCCCACATTGGAGGCGGACATCCAATAAACCACAAAAAAACCAAGCCTTAGCAAAGTAGAGGACCAAGAAAAGACACAAATAAACATTTTAGTTTATCGGGAAAAAAGAGCGTAACAGTATGGTGCATATTTAGAAAATACAGTTACTAACGTATCAGTCTAGGGTCTAAAATGCACAGGCAGGTAAAGGAATAGGTCGTGTCGACCTTGGAATGGCACACCGACATGGGAAAGGTGAAGTCAATTGTAAAGTATTACAATAACAAACAGCACTGCACAGCATGTGGATGACCTCCGAAGACACTCTTATGTACAAGACATGGGTATGAGGCATAGGCAAACCAATAAAAAATCCCGTAGACAGTATAGTCCAATGTAATAAACCTTAAGAGTTACATCCTAAACACTAAACAGACAGTACTGTTCAGACAAAGTATTGAAAGAGAAAGTCTTTGTACAAGCATACAAAAAGAACCCCCCCCCCCTGTTTTAGGGAAAGGAAGAAAATACAGTATGGGATGAAGAGACACAGGAGATGGTGGACGTCACCATATGACACTCTGTAGTTACACGACATGGGTAGGAGGCAGAAGCATACCAACACAAAACCCGGAGACAGTTGAGTCAGAAAGTAAAAACTGTAAGAGCGAAATCCTAAAGTGAAGCCAAGTGGAAAGTATTCACAAAAACACAAGGCACGGCATAGCCGGCGGACGCCATCATATGACACTCTGGAGGTACATGACATGGGTAGGAGGCATAAGCATACCAACACAGAACCCGGAG